>CM073512.1:15000-1215000 GCA_037074495.1 Acacia confusa | reverse complement strand
AAATTCTTTACTCTATTTTTTTATAAAATTTACTGATGGTAAACTTTATTTACCATAAATTAATTTCTTATAAAGTATGAAAAATTTCAGGACGTTACAAAACATATTAAAGAAATTTCTATAGAATTCATGTATTAAGCCATTGAGCATGATAAAAATGAAAAAGTTAACATGTGTTTAAAAGCGAGTTAATATGAATTTGTAAGTTAGAAAAAAAAAAAAACTCAGTGTGTGAACTCGTGAATTTACAACCAATGCCGGTTTAAGAGTGACTTGATGCAATTTTACAAGCTATAAATGTAAAAACGACAAACTCAAAAATTCAACTTGTAAGTTTGACAACAATAATTGAAAGAGGTTAGATTTGTTTTCTTATGATATCTTTTTATTTTGGAACATACTAGCACCTTGGCCTTGGGTTCAAAAACTGTGATAGCCATGGATCCCATGTCCCATCCACCACCAGTATCATTAGCATTTAAGGATAGGATAACCAACGGAAGTTGACTCAAGTGGAAGGGACTTGGGTCGCTTAAGCAAGGGTCTCGAGTTTGAGTCTTTATGGATGTAAAAAACTTTCCTGGGAGAGGTCCCTACGTATGCGCTCGATAGAACCTCGATCCGGACTAGTTAGGGTAAAGCTCTAGTGAACCAGGTGCAATAGCAAAAAAAAAGTATTTAAGGATAGGATATGAGGCAATTTTTTATTTTCATTTTTTTTTTGTACAGATATGTGGCAAAATTGAACTTAGTAAATGACATAAGCTTCCGGCCCAAAAAGAGGACATAAAATTGCGGCCCAAAATAACTGGACTCTAGAGCCATACAAAAACCCGATACATCCTTCCCATTCATCACCATTATCGTTGGCCGCTCCTAAACCCTAGTCTCTGCGTCTGACTAGCTACACCTTTGAACGGACTCGGTGAGTAGGCTCTGAATCATACTCTTTTTGATCTTCCATGGTCGATTCACGGTCCTCTCTTTGCTTAATTCTACAGTCTAGATGTGGCATTTATGTGTTTATTTCAGTTAATTGCATTACATTGTTACATTATTGATTTGATTTCTCGCTCGGTCATCATGAGATAGGATGGATTTTACTTCTGAAGGAAAGGGAATGATTTTGGTGAAAAATTGCTTTTCTTTTTAACTTAGCTTGGATGAGTAAATCTCTGTTGATAACACTGGTTTTGTTTGTGTTTTGTATTCATTTTATGGGTTCTATGTATTATTTTTCTCCGCCTTCTGCAGATTTAGGAAAACCGTGATGGTTTTAAGTTGTCAAGGGTGGTGGACCATTGTAACCATTATTTTCTTTTGCTTTTTCGTTCGAAAACAAATCAATGATTAACGTCTCGTTAAGATCAATGAAATTTTCTGAGTAAAGCTTGTACGAGTTTGCTAGTGTCTACCTTATTTTTTCTTATGGTTAAATGTTTCGGCCTGAATCGTCCTCATATTATTTC
Source organism: Acacia confusa (assembly GCA_037074495.1). Taxonomy (NCBI): domain Eukaryota; kingdom Viridiplantae; phylum Streptophyta; class Magnoliopsida; order Fabales; family Fabaceae; genus Acacia; species Acacia confusa. Next base: position 1,213,531 of record CM073512.1, on the reverse strand, counting down.
ACTGTAATCAAACTTTGTCTATTCATTTACTCTTACAGATGGGTGAGGAGGTTAAGGCTATCGTTCCAGAGTCTGTCTTGAAGAAGCAGAAGAGGGAAGAGGAATGGGCACTGGCCAAAACACAGGAGCTTGAAGCTGCCAAGAAGAAGAGGGCAGAGAGCCGTAAGTTGATTTACAACAGAGCTAAGCTGTACGACAAGGAGTATAAGGAACGAGTAAGTATCAATAGTCCTTTATTATTGGTTGATGATCCTAATTTATGGTGGCGCCTGATTTTTCCTGGTTGTTTAGGAGAAGGAATTAATTAGACTGAAACGTGAGGCAAAGCTTAAAGGTGGATTTTATGTTGATCCAGAAGCTAAACTTCTATTTATCATTCGCATTCGTGGGTATGTGTTTCATTTACTTATAATGGATCTCAAGTAATATGTATTCTTCTTCTCACGCACGGAAACTATGATTTTTCAGTATCAATGCCATGCACCCAAAGACCAGGACGATCTTGCAGCTATTGCGTTTGAGACAGGTACTGTGACAATCTTAGAATGAGAAATTGTTTTTTCCGTTGTTCAATTTTATGTTTCTTGTCTCCACAAATTTTAGTGTAAGCTTAGTTAGATACTTGTAATGTAAAGTGGCTGGCTATCTGTCCATGTGATTGATCAACAGGGCATGTTTTGGTTGTGTTGGTTGTGTGGTGCTGCATTTAGTTAAACATCCAGATTTCAAAGTTCATGCCTCTGAAGTCTGAGGGAATCCTTTATTAAGCTATAGAAGGAAATAGTAGAATCTTGAAATCTTGTATTCTGTTGGTATTAAGATTGTAATGTCAGGGATTTTTTCTTAGACAGTTTTAGAGATAGTATATATAAATCCGTGTACTCTTCTTTACTTAGTCAATGCAGTCATCCTTATTCATTCAACTTCTGGAACAGATCTTCAATGGTGTATTCCTTAAAGTTAACAAAGCCACAATGAACATGCTGCACAGAGTTGAACCTTATGTGACTTATGGGTACAGAAATTTCCTGTGATTTATGTTTGCTTATGATGTTGTTCATATTCTCTAATGGTAACACCTGTCTTGTTTCAGATACCCAAATCTTAAGAGTGTTAGAGAACTTATTTACAAGAGGGGTTACGGTAAGCTCAACAAGCAGAGAATTGCTTTAACTGACAACTCTGTCATCGAGCAGGTTTGTTAGTTTTCTTTGCTGTGAGAGAGCCTATAATTTGAAATTGATGATTGCATGCTGCTAACTTGCTATTATGATCACTCCTTTAGGCACTGGGCAAGCATGGAATCAACTGCGTTGAAGATCTTGTCCATGAGATCATAACAGTTGGGCCCCACTTTAAGGAGGCCAACAACTTCCTTTGGCCATTTAAGCTGAAAGCTCCTTTGGGTGGATTGAAGAAGAAGAGAAACCACTATGTTGAAGGAGGGGATGCAGGAAACAGAGAGAATTACATTAATGAGCTTATCAGGAGAATGAATTAGACTGTAGCAGTGTTTGGTTATGACTTCAGAACAACTACAAACACCAATTTTCTTCTCTCAAGTTTTGAAAATGATAAATGATATTCCTAGGTTCAATTTGATATTTGTTGTTCATTTCCGTGTGAGAATTATGAAGCGCCTTACAAAATATTGTTGTAGTGAACGTTTTATTATGTCAAGTTTTGTGTTTTATTATCTGGGTATTTTCATGGAGATATTTGATATTTATTAAAGTTCGAGTATACGAAGGGTTTGGAAGTAAATGTTCCTGTCTTACGCAGTATAAGGATCACTTCAAAGGAAGTTAGATCGTGACAATGAAAACCTCGAGATTGGTATCTACATTGTGTTCGGCAAATTTTCTCTTCTGATTGTTAATAGTATGTCTAATTGTGATTCTCCTTCCAGGTTGACACTAGACTTGCAAATTTGGGAAATTTGATAAATTTTAGTTATAACAAATGTGACATGGTTAATCTAAATTGTAGTTAATTCTCTTTTCAAGTTTTAACGAGTTTAATTGTAATTCTCATTAACAGTTTTTTTTTTTTTGGATAATCATTAAAATTCTTTATATTTTCAATCTTATTGAAGTTATTGAATTTATTTTTTAGAAGTATATTCCATAATATATGAAATATTTAGGACGGAAAAATTAGTTTATATATATATTGAAACTGAAAACAACTCATGTAAAGAGCTGTACAATTTAATTTGATACAACGTAATATAAAAAAAAAATTAATTTACTATGAACTATATTTATCTTTAACATTAATTAATATAATAACATTTTTAGCTAAATCTTCTAATCAAAGCAATCGGTTTGAGACATTGTTAGGTACACTCTCGTCCTAATTATAAGATATAGTTAACTTATTTAGAGAGATTAAGGAAGTTAATTAAATCATTTTAGAGTATTTTTTATTTTTTTTTTCAAATTAATTAATTTGACTAATAAATTAATATATAATCTAAAAATATACAACATATAAAATGATTAAATAACTTATTTATTTTCTTTAATCCTTATAAAAAAGTCAACTTTATCTTATAATTAAGACTGGAGTAGTATTAAATATTGACATCCTCTCTTGATAAGGGGTTTGAATCTTGTTTCACCATGCTGTGTGACCAGCACATTCTGCTAATCCAACTTCATAGGTTTAAAATATAAAATTTATTGTAAGTCGATGCCATGTACAAAAAACATTTCTAGTTGAGCACAGTAAATAGTCAATATCAACTTGTCACCTAGATGTAAGTATATCATGCATGAAGAAGAATATATATTATGCCCGTTTTAAATTCCAAAATAATTCCTACATTCAAGATCTAGTACAAGTTATGAGACAGTATGGTAAACATCATACTCAAATCTGCTATACACATTCTGTTATAACAGCTTTCTCAGATTGTCAAACAAAAGGTCGTGATGCCTAAATTATGTTACATCCAACAATAGCAGCATTTGTGCAAAATCGTTTTCTCCCCCTAAAACAAACAAAAGGTAAATGCCTTTTTTTCAAACATAATTTCACTCTTCTCCCTCAATTTTGGTGTCGAATATTCGATATTTTCTACTGCCCCAGAGATCATGTTCAGATTTGTAGTATGACTTGATGCAGAATTGAACCCATGGTGGGTTTCTTAAAGCACAATCTGTTACTGTACTAGTAGTGCCGTCAGAATCAGATGGCTCTACTCCCAGTAGCGCGTTCATCTTCTGCGTCAAAATACTGTTGCCAGGATAACCATCAAATAGTTTTTCCTGTCATAAATTAAATGATAAATGAGCAGGCTCTTAGAATATGGATTGACTAAGTAACAGACCAGATTTGGTCTTTTGAGAAAATTCCATTCCAAATTCTCAGGCAAAGAACAAACTCTTCTCCAAGTGAAGGAAAGACTAGAAAGTAAAAGATTATCTGAATGCAAGTAAGATTTTAAAAAGGGTTTATATTATTATTTGTCCCTGTGGTTTGATTGAATTTTGGTTTTGGTCCCTATAATTTCATAAAATTTTGCCCTAAGTTTAACAATTGGTGTTTATACTTTTAACGAGTTTTAATTTTGGCCCTTGCACTTAAACTCATACCAAGTCTTTATAAAACTACAAGGACCAAAACCAAAATTCGATGAAAACCAATAATAATATTAACCCTTCTTAAAAAAAAAAAAATTAACCAGGAAATCAAGGGAGTTGCCAAGAATCTTCAATTACGAAAAGGTACAGAGAAATATTCCTCACCCCATCCTCAGCATACACATAAGCATGTATTCTAGCTGTAGGATCCTCTAGTGTCAGCCGCATCCTATAAATCCCATCCTGAGAGCGGAAATTTTCAGCTAGCCATGGCAATGCCGCTACTACTCGAACAAGACACTTGTACTTAGCTGTCACCTACTCATGCAAAGAGAGGGTTGGGTCAGGGGAGCCGGGTTTAACATCAATAAATGCAAATGTCTAAGATGAGTATTATTATTACAATCGAAAATAAAAGGTATAACAGAGTATTTCACAATAGAGCAAGTTATGGAACCAAAGCCTGCATGCATATAGGGCCGAAGAAAATGCAATATGGTACCTGTGAATGGGTGAGGACATCCATTAAGGTAACAAATGGGGCATGTTCATGATCAACCACTGTAGGGGCAAGCACAATTACAATCTTTCTTGTAAAAAAAATACCCACTATATGGTAATCATAATATTTAGGAAAAATCAGAAACAATGATGAAATGTGCAAGTGAAACCTGTAACAGATGAGGTCCAAGGTAAGCTCACAAAAGGCGCTCTTCCACAATTTAATGACATTCGCCCCCCATACAATCTGACTCAAATAGATACAAAAAGAGAATGCATTAAAACATCAGTCAACTTAGTCTACTATATTCAATCATCTTAAGAGTCAACAGATTTGAAAAGAAAACCACCTTTCCCGTTCTTGTATGAGATTATCATCCTTTGGTGTGTACCGAAGCTTGGTAGTAGTAGTCAACACACCATGCCATAGTCCTGCACGCACTTGAAGATGCATATTGACAAATTTGACCCACTTGTCACCATCTAAAAATTTTAGGTGTTCCTTCTCAATGCCTTTGTCATATGTTATCCTCAAGATGGACCCAATAGTAGGGAAAGTACACAATAACTCTCTTGGAAGAGGTTCAGGTTCAAGATGTAACGGAAGAGGATTATCCAATTCATCTTCCAGGCTGAAATTTATAAAAATGCCATGAAATTTCTCCGGCAATAAAGTGATACAATCAGTAACTAATGTATGCAAAACCAAAATATAAACAGATTGTGTTATTTCATGTAGCCAAATACTTTTACGGAAGAAATGCAAAAGTTTCTACAAGCACAACATGAATTCACCATAGATAAAATCCCTAGCCCATGAATAAGAAATTGTATGTTAAGACTCACTCATTTATGTGAAAATAGAAAATCGCATGCAAATTAATTGGGATCAATATCCAGTATATAAGTTTCCTAATAATGTACAATGAAACTAATTTGGAGCATACTTGAGGGGTAATATCAGTAAAAGGTTCTGAGACCAAGAAACATTGAACCTTACAATGTACACCTCCCAGCACGCTAAACCATGGAAGACTAAAGATCCAATTAGGACCCTCATAAGGAATATTTCATTTACTTCATATTTGAGTGCAGAGAAAAGTAGCTTCAAATCATTGTGTTCGAACTGCATCCAATAAGGAGCGCAGTGCAACTCAGCAGCACTAAGGTGTAATAGACTTCCATATGATTCATCCAAAATTAACACTGACACGGGGCAAGGGTTAGAATAGCAATGTAAAACTAAATTCAAATTAACTCACCTTGCACTTATACTGTTTGGCGGCAAATCAGTGCCATCCCAAATGAAGGCCATCCATTCATGATTTGCAGTCTCACAGCAATGAAGTACCTTAATTTCCAAAATAAGAAAGATTAGATTATCAGAATTATAAACGGTTAAAAATGATAAAGGTATTCGTCTTGTTTAACCACCAAAGAGGGGGAAGAGATGTAAGAGAACACTGGCATGTCTTGATAAAGCAAGCTCAAATGTGCATAGTAACCTTAAATATTACAATATACAAAGGTCTCTCATAATCAGATACAAAAATCAGAACAAGAAAGATACCTTGCATGCCAGATCAACAAAGCAGCCTCCTTCCTTGATTTCACTTAACATTGGAAATTTACTTAAATCTACACAGCATATGCAAACCTCTTATTAAATATTCACAAATACGAAATAAGCACCAATATAGCATGTATGGTGATGAAATTAACAACAAAACCAATCAATGGCTTGTCAGACATATTGATTTCAGTAGTAGGTAGTTCTTGATTAAGCAAAAGCTAAGCAATCTATAAACAAATCTAAAGGGCTATTTCATAGCTTATCTGATTTCTGAAACTGGCGTGTGTGTATACAGTTTACAGTTATTTGGATTAGAAAGTTTATATTATTCTCATAGTAGTACGGTGCCACAATGTTGCAACACTTGATGCAATATGCTGTGTACCTTGAGCAGCATGTGCATGCATATCAAGTACAGTTTGGAGTAAACTACTCAAAAATGAATCAGCTGCTTTCAAGACATAATGAATGTTGCCATCATAGACTACCTTCAATAAGCTTAAAACTGATCAGCCACTTTCTGAGCCTGTCTATGAGTGTTATGTCCGTAACTCTTGGTTGAAATTTTGAAGAAACTTGGTAAGGGACAAAATGATCATCGTCTTTTCCATTGTATAATGCAAAAGAGGAGAACTTTTTATTGAAGACGGCATTTATTTCTTCACCATATTTTCTTATCTACAAAATTATAAAGCATATATTAAAAATTTAAAGAAAAAAGAAAAAAGAAGAGCCTCTTAGAGCCATAGTTTATCACACACTTGATAGATTTTACAATATAATGATGCACTCAATCAAAATTAGAGTTTGTCTTCAACATATTTATTTTCTATAAGACAAATTGATGCACTGTAAGTGAAATCAAATTCAGAAATATAAGCTATTCAAAGGTGGGCTATTACAAAAATTAAATTGAGAGAATTTTCAAAGCCCCTTCATGTGCAGGGTGAAATGTAAAATATTTTAAAACATATAAGCATATTTTTTATAAAATATTAAAACAAAATCAATAATATTATGATTTAAGAATATCATGCACATTTTATCTAATTAGCCAACTGTTGAAGCAGTTCTGAGTTCTGATACTCTCTCTCACTCTAGTCCTAGAAGGAAAGTGAAGATGAAGTCCATGTTGTGAAAGAACTTAACATGGGAGACTGAATGTAAAGATAAGATAATAAACCATTTGTAATCAAATAAGACTGAAATTTGAAATTGAAAGATTGAATTAGTAAGGTGAGTATTATTCAAAGAAAAAAGTTAACAGCATCCAGTAATATAAATTTAAATATAACTAATAAAATTGAGCATATAATAGTCATCTATAGCCCTCCTTCCATCAATATAAGCTGGAGATCAATGACTTATAGGAAGGTCATATGCTGATTTTTTTTTTTTTTATTTCATGTAATGATGAAAAGAAATATTTTTAACACGGCATATCAACAAATTAAGTAGAATATATTCAAAACTAACCTAAAACATCATATACAATATTCTTAAAGAAGTTTCACTACTATATACATGCAAAAGTCCCCAAACATGTCTTTGGGATATTGAGCTTATTCACCAAAAGGTTCTCACAATTTTGAAATCAACAACTACAGATTGAACTGACAATAATTTAATATATAGTCTGTCAAATTTTGATTATTAAATTTATTCAAGTTGTTTGACCATGATGTCCAGTTGCTTTCTTTCTTTCACTCTCATAATTCTTACCTCCATTTGGTTTCCTTTCATGGAAACTGAAGCACTCCTCAACTTCATTAATGCGAAAACCCTCCCGATCACAAGGATAAGCATGAGTTGGATCATAAAACTGGAAAATCTAAGACCCTTACCCTGAGAATTTAAGGGGAAAAAAACAAAATTTCCTTCACATGATATGATATCATGAAAGATTTTCCTTCACTTAACAGATAAGGCAAAAGCATGACATTAATCATAAAGTTACACTCAAAGCATATGATATGGCAAAAGTTGCTGATTTCGTTATTTAAAGGCATTAAAGTTAGAGAAAGGACGACGGAGAAAACCAGCACATCACCAAACTTTACGTAAAAGTAGGTACAATGTAACAAATACTACAGTTCACAGAAACGGTGCAAAAATATATTCCATGATTAGTCCAAAAAAAACAAAGCAAGCATATTTCTATAGAATGTATCATCAAATCTAGGACTAAGAAGACACTTACCACAACATTGCATAAAAGAACTACATCTCCACATGCAATAACATGAGGAAGTATATCTGATGTTTCAGCAAAAACATTCACTGATATTCCTGGTTTCCCATAAGATTCATCAATTATTCTTAGTGCACGACAGTAATCTGCAGAAATTATTCATGTAAGCCAACCAGCAAGAGAAGAAATAACCTAGAACTTCCAGTTTTCCAACTCAACCAAAATTACGACGAAAATCCTAGCCTTTTTGAAGTAACATTCAGTAAAACTAAGGCAAGCTTGCAAAAACACAAATATGCAAACAGGACAAAGAAGAAAAGAGAGGCGTAACGAGTTCACGGAGAACCAAAAACAACCAAACACTACACTATAAAATAGAAGACTTTTATACACAATGGCATCAACCAGAACACCATCATGAAACTGGCTGAGAACTTGCACCTTTTAAAAACATCATCAATAAGTGGCAGCGGTAAGTCCGGCCTTTGATTAATAATTGCCAGTTAATATAACAAACCAAACTTCACTCTCCAAGTGCTTTACAAATCCTAACAACATGATTTTTTTTTCTCTTTTTGAAAAAAAAAAAAGTGAAATTTGAAAAACCCTGGCTCCGTTTTAAGCATAAATTCTTCGAACAGGAAGTATACCAGTGCCCCTAGTATGCCATGGGAAGCCGAGATCAAGTATAATGCCTGCTATGTTCACTCTTTGAAGATTGATAGATTTCATGGCATCTCGTATGGGAAGAAATCTGGAGCGGTCCGGTGTTCCCATTTCTCTCTGCATTAATTCGTTGCTTGAACTGCCCGTGAAGAACACAGCCCAGGCGCCTCGTTGAATAAATAGTATATCTGAACGAAGGGGTTAAAAAAAAAAAAAATCAAAGCACTCCGTTTGTGTTGATATATTTTTTCTTTCGAATTATTCCACTACTTATCTGACAAGCCATGATCATACCTTTTGGTTTCAGTTTTCAATTATCTCTGTCCTCGAGGCACGTCTCATCACATCACGTCACATCGCGTCTCACTCGGATTCCCAAGCTTCAAGCTTTTCAACCTGGGGTTCTTCAAATAAATGAGTAAAATTAAAAGATCTCGAGTCTCGCTAGCCTTTACTATGATGATCTGTGGACTTGGCAGCCCCATTTGCTGCTGATTAATGAAGTATCCATCACTCAGTGCCTCATAAACAATAGGAAGAAGCAGACGGGAGCTTTCTGCCATGCGTTAATTGAATGGGTAGAAATGATCGCCTTCAAAATTTCATATTTTCCAACAGCTTCAAACAATTTCATGGAGTATGAACTCATTATTTCCACTCTATTGTTCTTGTCTCTTGCTAGCCCACATCTTCTTTACACAATCACCTATCTGCAGCATACTTCAGCCCATCACTCTTCACGTTAAAAAATAACCGTAGCTATTTCAGAAAAGCTGATTTGGAACACATTCTTTATGAGGGAGGATTTCATTTGAGTCCGGTAGGAAGGACTTCATTTTAAATTAGGCATCATTTGGCCTCCTCTTCAAGTATAATACTCCCTCCCTCTAGTTCTAATTATAAAATCTTTTTGTAATGTAAATTACACTATAAAAATAAAAATAGTCCTATAATTAAGACTATGTTATGAATATATTTATTATGTGGATGTCCATTGACTCTTGGTTGGTATACCTTATAATTCTTGATAGATGAATATTGGTAGGTAATTCTTTGTTAGTTATACTTGCAACACATGATAGGTGAAGCTTGATAGGTTACTTTGTGATTCTTTGGTTGGTGACCCTTGTTAGGTGATTCTTATATGTCTATAAATAGAGTTGTAATCATAAGGTTGAGAGTTAACTTGAATGAGAACTTCTCCTTTCATTCTCTCTTGAATCTCTATCTTCTTCTAAATTACTCTTAGTTTTATAATACGTTATCAGCACGAAGCTCTAACCAACTGAGCTTGTGTTGATCATAATCTTTGTACCTTCTTCCTCACCTTCACGAAGACTCTACCAAGTTTGAATCATGTCAAACCTTTCGAAAATTGAGTTTGCGGTTCTTGACATCACCGGAAAGAATTATTTATCCTGGATGCTAAATGCGGAAATCCATCTGAATGCATATGAGCTACAAAACACAATTAAAGAAGGGAATGAGGAATCCAATCAAAAAAAGGCCAAAGCCATGATTTTACTACGCCACCATTTGCATGAAGATCTAAAGATTGAATAATTAACTGTAAAAGACCCACTTGTTCTTTGGAACAATTTGAAGGAAAGATATGACCACCAGAAGATGGTCATTCTGCCAAAAGCTCGATATGACTGGATTCATTTGCGTTTACAAGATTTTAAATCTGTAAGTGAATATAACTCAGCTATGTTCAGGATTACTTCTCTTTTGAAATTATGTGAAGAGAACATTACTGATGAGGACATGCTAGAAAAAACTTTCTCCACATTCCATGCATCAAACTTGCTCCTACAGCAGCAATACCGTGAGAAGGGTTTTAAAAGATATGCAGATTTAATATCTTATTTTTTAGTAGCAGAACAGAATAATGAGCTTTTATTAAAAAATCATGAATCACGTCCAACAGGTTCAACTCCATTCCCAGAAGTGAATGTAGTAACTAATGAATTTTCAAGTGGCCGAGGACATGGACGTAAAGGTGGCTACAATCGTGGGTGTGGGCGTGGGCGTGGTCATGGCTGTGGTTGTGGTCCAAATCATGGTGGATCAAATTCCCGCCCTAAATCGGGAAAGTTTGATAAAAACCCCAGAAGGGAAACAAGTGGAAATAACAAACATACTGAAAATGCATGTTATCGTTGTGGTGTCAAAGGTCATTGGTCACGTACCTGCCGTACACCAAGACATTTGGTTGACCTTTATCAAGAATCATTGAAAAATAATGGTAAAGGACCAAAGATTGAAGCAAATCATGTTGATAAGGCTGAGAATTCTGGGCATGAAAATGTTGAAATGACACATTTTGATGTTGTTGATTACTTAGTATAAATTATTTTTCATGTTTAGAATGTTCATATTTTTAATAAGTTGAAACTTTCTTCTAGTATATGTATTTCTTTTGATTATGTTTTATTTTTATTTTCATGTATCTATAATGAAGAATGAAACTTGTTGACAACAATCCTGAAGATTTGTGTCTTGTTGTTAGCGCAACAACGCATATCATACTAAAAAATGACAATTATTTTTCTTCATTGGTAATGCAAGAAGCCAATGTTCAGACTATATCTAGTAGTATAAATTTGATTGAAGGCTCCGGAAGAGCTAATATTTTGTTACCCGAAGGAACAAAATTATACATTAAAAATGCATTTTATTCTACCAAGTCAAAAAGGAACTTGTTGAGTTTCAAAGATATCCGCAGAAATGGATATCATATAGAAACAACAACTAAAAATAATCAAGAATGCCTTGCTATCACGAGCATTATTTCTGGTAGGAAATGCATATTAGAAAATTTTCCTGCTTTTTCTTTTGGTTTGTATTATACATTTATAAGCACAACTGAAACACATGCTATTGTAAATCAGAAGTTTACCAATCCAGACTATAAAATAGTAAATGCAAACCAGCAGTTTGCCAATATAAACCAAAAGTTTACAAATGAATTTAATGTTTGGCATGACTGGTTAGACCATCCAGGGTCAACTATGATACGACAAATAATTGAGAATTCATGTGGGCATACCCTGAAGTATAAGCAAATACCACAATCCCATGACTTCTCATGCAATGCATGTTCCAAGGGAAAGTTAATTATCCGACCTTCACCAAGCCAAGTTGAAAGTGAGTCTCTCACATTTCTAGAACAGATACAGGGAGATATTTGTGGACCAATACATCCACCATGCGGACCATTTAGGTACTATATGGTTTTAATTGACGCATCAACCAAATGGTCGCATGTCTGCTTATTATCTTCTCGTAACCTGGCGTTTGCGAGATTACTTGCTCAATTGATTAGATTAAGAGCACATTACCCTGATTATCCTATCAAGAAAATACGTCTTGATAATGCTGGTGAATTTACTTTACAAGCTTTTAATGAATATTGTATGTCCCTTGGAATTAATGTTGAACATCCTGTAGCTCATGTTCATACGCAAAATAGACTTACAGAATCTTTGATTAAACGATTGCAACTTATTGCAAGACCTTTACTTATGAGATCTAATCTACCGATTTCTGCTTGGGGCCATGCCATTTTGCATGCTGCAATGTTAATTCGCATCAGGCCTACTAGTTACCTGAAGGTTTCCCCCTTACAAATGGTTTTTGGTCAAGAACTTAATATTTCCCATATAAGAATTTTTGGATGTGCAGTATATGTGCCAGTAGCACCACCACAACGCACTAAAATGGGTCCTCAAAGGAGGATGGGAATATATGTTGGGTATGAATCTCCTTCAATAATAAAATATTTAGAACCATCTACAGGAGATTTATTTACTGCACGATTTGCTAATTGTCACTTTGATGAATTAGTCTTCCCAACATTAGGGGGAGAAAATAAGCAGCTGGGTAAAGAGATTAGCTGGAATGAATTATCATTGGCTCATTTTGATCCTCGTACAAAACAATGTGAATTAGAAGTTCAAAAGATAATTCATTTGCAGGATTTAGCTAATCAAATGCCAGAAGCATTCACTGACCTAAAGAGAGTGACAAAGTCACATGTTCCAGCTGCGAATACTCCTATTCGAATTGATGTCCCTGAAGGACAACCTATTATGAATGAATCTAAAGCACTCATGAAGCGTGGCAAACCCATCGGTTCAAAAGATAAAAACTCTCGAAAGAGAAAAGGAGCTAAAAATATTGATGGTCAAGTCGAGGTTAATCAAGAAAAGTTAGTAGCTCCATAAGAGTAATCTCTTGAAGAGTTATCTCCAAAAGAGAATGTTGCAGTCCCAGAAGAGACTCAGGTACCTGGAATGTATGAAAATAATGAGATCTCAATTAATTATGTTATGAATGGTATCCGATGGGATCGAAATGAAGTCAACGTTGACGACATATTTGCTAATCATATAACATATGATGTAATGAATAATGAAGAGGATCATGAGTCTAAATCTATTAGAGAGTGTCAACAGCGAAAAGATTGGCCCTTATGGAAAGATGTAGTTAATGCAGAATTGAAATCACTGGAAAAACGAAAAGTATTTGGACCTGTAATCCGAACACCTGAAGGTATAAAGCCAGTTGGATACAAATGAGTTTTTGTAAGAAAAAGAAATGAAAAGGGTGAAATTGCAAGATATAAGGCACGTCTTATAGCCCAAGGATTTACACAAAGACCCGGCATTGATTATGAAGAAACGTATTCACCAGTAGTGGATTCGACTACTTTTCGTTATTTGATTAGCCTAACAGTAAATGAAGGGCTTAATTTACATCTGATGGATGCAGTGACTGCATATTTATATGGATCACTTGATAGTGATATTTATATGAAAGTTCCTGAAGGACTCAAAGTGCCAGAAACATCTAATTCAAATTCTCGAAAACAATATTCGATCAAATTAAATAAGTCCCTATATGGTTTAAAACAATCAGGGCGCATGTGGTATAATTGTCTTAAGGAATATTTGTTGAAAGAAGGGTATAAAAATGACTCAATATGCCCATGCATTTTTATGAAAGGATCGAAAAACGAATTTGTTATAATTGCTATTTATGTTGATGATATCAACATTATTGGAACTCCTGAAGAACTTTCACAAGCAATTAATTGTTTGAAAAAAGAATTTGAAATGAAAAATCTGGGCAGGACAAAATTTTGCCTTGGACTACGAATTGAGTACCTGAAGGATGAGATCTTTGTATATCAAGAAACTTATACAAAGAAGATCCTAGAACGATTTTATATGGATAAATCACATCCATTATGTACTCCCATGGTAGTAAGAATTTTGGATAAAGATGAGGATCCATTTCGACCTCAAGTAATTAATGACAAAGATGTAGAAGAACTACTTGGTCCAGAAGTACTATACCTAAGTGCTATTGGGGTACTAATGTATCTTGTTAATCATACACGACCTGATATATCGTTTGCTGTTAATTTATTAGCAAGATATAGTTATGCACCAACACAGAGGCATTGGAATGGTGTAAAGCAAATTCTTCGTTATCTCAGAGGTACAATGGATATGAGATTATACTACTCAAATGTATCGAAGCATGAACTGATTGGTTATGCAGATGCTGGATTTATGTCTGATCCACATGATGGAAAATCACAAACAGGCTATCTATTTACATATGGAGGTGCAGCTATTTCATGGAGATGTATGAAACAGACTATAATAGCCACTTCAGCTAATCATGCAAAAATTCTAGCAATGCATGAAGCAAGTCGAGAATGTGTGTGGTTGAGGTCAGTAATTCATTATATACGAACTACTTGTCATTTATCTTCTGATAAAATGGTTCCAACAGTTCTATATGAGGATAATGCTGCATGTATTACCCAACTCAATGAGGGTTATATCAAGGGTGATAGAACGAAGTACATTTCACCAAAATTCTTCTATACTCATGATCTTCAACAGAATGGTGAAATAGATATCCAGAAAATCAGTTCAAGTGAAAATCTAGCGGATTTATTTACTAAATCTCTTCCATGTACAACCTTTGAAAAGTTTGTCGGTGGTATTGGTCTGCGAAGATTCAGAGATCTCAATTGATATTGTCAACAGGGGGAGTCGATACACGCTGTACTCTTTTTCCCTTATCTAGGTTTTGTCCCATTGGGTTTTCCTAGAAAGGTTTTTAATGAGGCAGCACTTAACAGTATATCAATGAATAATGTACTCTTTTCTTTGGCTAGGTTTTTATCCCATTGGGTTTTTCCTAGTTAAAGTTTTTAATGAGGCACATTCATAAATGGACATCCAATGGGGAGTGTTATGAATATACTTATTATGTGGATGTCCATTGACCCTTGGTTGGTATACCTTATAATTCTTGATAGATGAATATTGGTAGGTAACTCTTTGTTAGTTATACTTGTAACACATGGTATGTGAAGCTTGGTAGGTTACCTTGTGATTCTTTGGTTGGTGACCCTTGTTAGGTGATTCTTATATGTCTATAAATAGAGTTGTAATCATAAGGTTGAGAGTTAACTTGAATGAGAACTTCTCCTTTCATTCTCTCTTGAATCTCTATCTTCTTCTAAATTACTCTTAGTTTTATAATAGACTAGAGATAATAATAATAATGATTTTCAATAAGGCCTAGAAATTGTGAAATATCGGTATAGTATCTTATGGCCCAATATTCGAGAAAAAAAATCTTAGGGCCCAAATTAAAATAAGTTGGGAAGTGAAAAGCTCGTAAATCACTGTTTATAGGTTCAGGAATGCTCAATAAAGTTATTGAGCAAGATCATGTAGTTAATGATCTATTCTGATATTTGGTTTTTGAATCAGCTTAATGAGATCGTTTAATTCATATAGCTGACCCCAACTAGTGTGATAAAGACTTTGTTATTGTTGCTGTTTGTATTAGAACCTGTTAGAGAATTAAGATACCACCTCCTTCGGTTCTAAATATAAGATCCATTTGAATTTTGTTTAAAGATTAAGAAAGCTAACTAAGTTATTTAATTATATCGTATGTTGTCTATGATTAAATAATATATTAGTTTATTAGTCAAATAAATTAATTTAGAGAAAAATAAATAAATACTTTTAAAGTAATTTAATTAATTTCTTTAATCTCCTTAAAAAAATTAATTGGGTTTTATATTTAAAACGGGAGGTGGTATTATTTTGTTATGGTTAGTTGGTAAATAAACATATGAAGGAATATTTATAATTTTGTTTTATATTAGAACCCACTTGTACATATATTTAAATTTTTTCTTCTAACACTTATTAGTTTGCTGTGGTTTTTTTTTTTATATATAAATAAATTTTAGAAGAGGGGTTGGGTTTACCCATAGACTAAAAGTAGGGAGCTATGACTTTGTTTCTCAAAACATATAGGACTGAGAGTACACATACTTCCACCTCAACTTGTGTTTTCACAAGTTCATTGTAACATCCCAAATTTTGAGACTTTGGAAATTTAAAATATTGTATGAAAGATTATAATGGAAAATTTGGTCTTTATTATTTAAAAGGTAATATTTGGAATTGAAAGGCATATTTTCCAAAAATTTATGGATAATTAATTGTGAACAACTTTGGCCTAAATATCTTGGGAGATGATATTTTATGGCCTAAGAAAAATATTTATTGTAGGAGAAAAATCCTTAAATGGGAATAAGGATTTGATGTCCAACACCTATTTAAAGTTGCAATTAAAATTGGAAATAAAATAGTGTAGTAAAATACCAGCACTACTAGTAGTGCAATGGTATTGAGATTCATTTCTCCCCTTTAGGTCTTAGGTCCGATCCGGCCTCCCCGTATCCAAAAAAAAAAATAGTGTAGTAAAATATAAGAAGGGAGAACAAAAGAATTAGATGGGCCACATGATGATCAACCATTGAATTAAAAAGAAAAAGAAAAGGAAGGAAAAACGAGTGGTCCCAGAAAAAACAATATTGACCCAATATGTGACCATATGCTTAGGGTCCAATTGCAATTGTGTAATCTTCAACAATCAGCTTCATTTCGGCCCACATACACAAACAGCTTCCTTATCCCATTACATTCAGCTGGTCACGTAATGTGCAGAGAAGAGAAACAGCAAAAACAAGCCCAATACCTGATCCATTATTCATCAGCCAGCAACTTGACAAACCCAAAGAAACAGACGCAAGTGATCAGCAAATCCAAACAGATTCAAAGGATCAGCCGATAATCAAAGTCTCAGCGTGTTTTGCGCTGAGGATGATATGCAGACCATGCTCCTCTATCTGTCTCGAGACTCACCCCTCACAGACCAGTGGACTTTCGCGTGTGGACTGGATACAAACTCTACTACTTAATCCCTTGTTTCTTGCTTGCTTCCACCCGAGAACGAGAACAGAAGCAGTTGAATGGAGAAGAGGCCGAGAGAACAAGGGAGCAAACCGAGAGAGAGAAGAAGGAGAGTTAGAGACTGAGAATGAAAGAGCCGAAAGTTAAAGAGAAAAACAGGAAACAGAAGCAGAGAATGAGAGACGTTGAGAGTGAAGGAGAAGGAGTTTCTTGCTCTGTTTTGACTGCAGAAACAGAGAGTGAAACCGAGAGAGAGTCCAGCGAACACCAAGAGCTGAGACTGTGAGACCATGGCAATGAGAGAGAGGAAACCGAAGCTCATTATTTTCCCTGTTTTGCAACGGTAAAACAGGGGAAAAATCAGCAAAACATCCCCATAATCAGAGCTTGGAAACTGAAGGTATCCATTAAATCTTCCTTTTCCTCTTGTTTCCTTTATTTCTCAACGTAAGAAAGAGGTTTTATTTATAGGGAATAGGATCATAAACCAGCTGAAACTTAAATCGAAACTGAACGGGAAATGAAATTCTAAAACTGATATAATATTAAACCAGACATATGCAAGTATGGTGGGGGGTCGAGTGTGTTAAACTAACATTATTTTCCTTAAGTATTTTGCCGTCATACCACTCTAGTTCTGTTCAAAACGTTGCTGGTCTAGAAAGAAAGAGGAAGCTTATGGTGCTGTTATCTTAGTGAGAAAGGATTGCTGAAACTGAACCTATATTTAAGACGTGGCTGGTTATGAGTGTTCTGCATGAATGAATATATACATGTATAAAATTGTCTACAAAATAGAGATGAGGACGTATTTTTATTATATTGAAGGAAGGAGAGGTTAGTTTGTGTACGTGGGTACTGTGCGTGTGTTGCTGAATATATGTGTGTGTGTGTGAGTTTGCTGTAAAATAAAGAAGAAAAATAATAATAATATATACACATACATATGCTAACTTCTCAAAAAGTCAAGTGCTTGACTAGTTATAATATAAACATATACAAGTAGTTTCAAGAAGTCCATGAGTTGATGCTGAATGTTATTTCTCCCTTGTAGAGAATTATAAGAGCTTTAAATAGATATTTGAACCACTTCTTTTTGAGTTTCTTAGATTAAGTTATAATTTTTCAAATTATATTGAAAAACTAAGGTTAGAGTTTGGTTTAAAGCTAGGATTTTGAGAAGCAAATGTATTTTTAGAAACCTGAGAAACATTGAAATGTAATGCCTTAAACATATCTTTACATGATGATTCGGTGTTTATAAACTCCTAAATTAAAGTGTAGGAATGGCCTCTAAGAGTTTATATAAGTTAATTGAATAATAATGATGATAATAATAATTTATTGTTATCATTAGAAAAGGGAATGGTTAATTAATAATCAATGAGGATTATTATTATTTAATGAAGAGTAAAGGAAATATACAAGAGTTATTAATTAATAATAATTGAGGATTATTATTAATTAATAAAAAGTAAATGAATTATTAAGCAATTAATAAGAATTCCTATTAATTATAGAGAGATGATAATAATTGATAAAATAATAATAATAACAGGTAATGTTATTATTATTAGGAAGGAGTGAAAATAATAAAAGGGGATTATTATTATTATTGGGAATAATAATAATAACAATAATAAAATTATTATTGTTAGGGAACTTTTAAGGGATTAATAATTATTATTAATCCTTTAAACTAATTCGCGTAATTAGTTTATTTGCGATTCGAATAAGTAACTGACAGCGATGATAAATGTTTTTAGGCAGCCCTTGACACATTCTTATGATCCCAACAACTTCAACACAGAGATAAGGAATCAAGGTTGAAGTAGGTAACCCTAATCTTATAATCATGTATGTTAATGTTTATATAATAATTAGCTGATCATGTATGCTAGTTGAATTACTTGTTTATGTTTTCCTGGCTTTGGATTTGAGGCTGCAGTCTCATGGGGCTGCGTGTCCTAGACAAGGGTTGCAGTTCTTGGCCGTTAACTGCAGTTACGGTTATGTGTAATTTTTTCCTTGCTTTAATATGTGCTAATATGTCATTTATACTTGCATACATATGCATGAGGTTAACTGTTACCCTAGGATCTATTCATTTGGACTCCAACCTACATGAAAGATACAGGCACTGGTTCGGGATCAAAGGACAAAGAGCAGCTGTAAGGGTTATAGTAGATGGAACGCCTTGGACAATTAAGATTAACTAGTTTGTATTTAACATTTAACATTCATCTGTTTTGGATTACTGTGCTAACATCCATCGAATCGGATGAAATCGAATCGCGAAAAATTAGTTCGTATTTTTCAAACTAAGTTTAATTTCAAAAACTTCTACTCTTAAATCAAGTTGTCCAAATCTCATCGATCCTTTTTCCGCATTAACTCGGATGAAATAAAGGCTCAAAAGGCTGGGTGTCACATTCACATCACCCAAGATGCCTTCCCCCAGCACCTTGACCAATTTCAGATCGAACCCTCTCTGTTTCGATGAGAATGTTTGATCCCTTTGCCAATTTATTGTGGTTAATTGTTAAATACATTTGTTCTTGTAAACTTCTATCTTCCTTAGTCCCTCTTAATTGGGCCAACAGATTCTAATATAAACAAAATAGAGAAAATCTCAAAAACTAGAAGGAAAAAAAATGTGAAAAAAAATCATTGTAGATTCATCTTTTTCACTAGTAATCTTATTGATATGAATCAGCTTGTCAATGACCACTCTATAACTTATCAGTATGTCACACTTGCCAACAGAAGTTATTTTATTTAACATAAATGAGCTTGTCAATGATCACTCTATAATCTGTCAATATAATGACACGCACTTGTTAATGAGAGCTGGTTTGGTTAACATAAGTGAGTTTGTAAATGATCAATTTATGACTTGTCAATATAATCATATACACTTATCAACGAGAACTGTTTTAGTTAACATATATGAGTTTATCAATTATCATTATTTAACTCGTCAATAAAATAAATTCACATTTGGAATCTATATCACAAAAGTCTCTAAAGACTTTTTTGATAGAGAATCTATAATGAGATTCTTTTTTATATTTTTTTCACTCCTTGAATGAGATTTTCACAAAAATATACGTAAATATTTATATAAAAATTTTCAAATGCACTTACTCATCTTTACTCCCTACCTATTCCATCCAACCAAACAAACTCTAAAGCAAATCACTCACTCACAATCTCTATTTCTATGATAGCAAGTTACCAATAACTTCCAATATTTTATATTTATACTACTATTTGCAGTCATTCGTCGGTTGGGACTGTCAAACGCTCCAGAAGAAGTAGCAAATTTAGGGCCTGTTTGGATCACTGCAAGTCAAAGGAGAGAAAAGGAAAATCGGATTTTCCGTGTTGACGGCGCCATTTGGTTCACCATTTTCTGAAGAAAACATTTTTCGGTGGCGGCCAATTTTCCTCCATCCATTTGAATATCTTTTCCTTCCATTATTGATAAGAACCTATTTTCTAACAGTAGTAAATTCCCAAATAACCCCTTTCTTTCTTCTTCAATGGTCGTTGTCGTAACCTCATCCTACTTTCATTGTTGCAAATCCAATTGTTGTTGATGAAGGTTTAATTATGTAGCTAATTTCAGACGTAGACCCAAATCCCATGGTGGCGAAGATTTTTCAAACCCAGACACAAATTAAACCCAAACTCAGACCTAGACCTCAAATGCCTCCTACTTTTGTTTTCGATCATTGTTGATGAAGATTTTTCAAACACAGACCATGTTAGCAAAAGCGAAGGAGTTGCTGATGAGAGAGGAAGAGAAGGTTACACTCAAGTGTGCACTGTGTGGTTTTGTGTGGTTTAAAGTAACATTTTATTTTTAGGGATAAAATAGTATTTTACCTCATTTTTCTACTTTATTTTTTTCCAACTAAACAAAAACGTTCTTATTGGACACGGCTTCTGTCCTATACCCTTCCTGTCTGCTCCCCTCCTTTTCTCTGGTACGACGCCGTTTAGGAGAAAAATGGAAGCAGTTGGTCCTATTTAAAAAAAAATCAGGATACTGACAGTTATTAAAAAGATACCTCAGGATATTGACCTGTACTAAAAAAATACTTCGTGATCATGGAAAATTATTTTATGATCTTGAAAAAATATTTCAAGGTACTAACTGGTACAAAAGGCATAATTTAGAATACTGATTGGTATTGAAAAAATAATTCAGGATAGTGATTGGAACTAATAAAATATTTTAAGATACTGAATGGTATTAAAAAAAAATACTTCATGATGTTGAAAAAATATTTTAGGATCATAAAAAAATATTTTGGGGTAGTAACTGGTACTAAAGAGATACTTTATGATACTGAAAAATACCTCAGATAATTTTTTCAAGATCATACATGATCACGAAGTATTTTTGCAGTACAGGTCAATATTTTGGGATATCTTTTTAATAACTGTCAGTATCCTAAATTTATTTATTTTTTTAAATAGGACCAGCAGCTTCCATTTTGCTCCGAAACAGCGTCGTACCAAAGAAAAGGAGGGGAGCAGACAGAAAGCAGGAAGGGAAGGGTACATAGAAGCCGTGTCCGTTCTTTTTTTTTGGGAAAATTGATTACAGGGCCTAAGGAAGCAAAATAATTACAAAAAAGGCCCAAGAAACATTCACATGCCAGAAAAAGGCCCTGACATTTTTTCAAAAAACGTTAGCAACTACATCAGTAGCGGTTAACAACTAAATCAGTCTAATTAACAACTAAATTTTAACAACCTCTGTAGCAATTAACAACTACATCTGTAGCAATTAACAACTATGTCTGTACACTTTTTTTTTGAAAATTTTGAAAAAATGCCAGTGGCATGTGAATGTTTCTTAAGTTTTTTTTGTAATTATTTTGCTTCCTTGGGCCTGTAATCAATTTTCCCTTTTTTTTTTGGTAAAAGCCGTGTCCGTTCTTATTAACTCATTTTCTTTCCCTCATGTTACTTTCCATTCCTATATTTTTTTTTTTTAATATCCAAACGGTCCCTTCTATTTTGTTCGTCATTTCATACTTGTTCGAGCTCGCCGTCACGCTGCGTTGTTGTTAACCGATAAGCATTGACGAAGGTACGAACCCTTGGGTTTTGTCTTCTCCCAAAATCCGGTGAAATTGATTTGTTCAATCTGGCTTGAATCTAGATTTGAATTTGTTCCCCGCGCCATCTGTTCATTGTCAACCCTGCGTTGGATGCCGTCGTACTGTTTCCTACTTTGTTTTGAAGTTTTTGAATTTAGTTAATGGGAAGATCGTCAATTACAATAGTGCTATCATTGTTATTCTTCAGTGGCTTGGAAGATGGGGGAGCTGGTGACTGAGAAACATGTTAAATATATCTTAGCTACTGAAAAGGTGAGCTTCCCATTTATGCATTATAGCAGAAAAGATGTAATCTTGAGTGGCTGGCTACTTTCAAAGTTTCTTTATGCTTACGATTTTCATGTCTTTTGTGTTATCAATTTTCCCCCTATCCTTTTCCTTCCTGGGCTCTCAGAGGAAAGATGACTTTGAATCTGTGGTGATGGAGCATCTAAGAATGAGTGGGGCATACTGGGGACTGACTACCCTTGATCTTCTGGGAAAGTTAGACACTGTGGACGTCAATGAGGTTGTTTCATGGGTCATGAGTTGTCAGCATGAATCAGGTTAATTGAAATTTTATTTGATTTCTTACTTTCTTGCAGGGTTGGATTTTTTATTTATTTATTTTTTAATTTTTTTTTATGTCTCTTTTCGCATTGTGAATTTTTTATTTGATGAGATGCTTGGTGATATTTAGGGGGATTTGGTGGTAACGTTGGACATGACCCACACATTCTGTATACGCTAAGTGCTGTTCAGGTTTTGGCTCTGTTTAACAAGCTTGACATTCTTGATGTGGATAAAGTGACGGAATGTATCCTCTAGCATATAAATTGTTTGACTCTGGAACTGCTTTGCATTCTCAAATCCTTTCTTGAGCGGAAGCTTTGTTTTTGTAAAGCATTTAATGCTCAATAGTTCAACCGTGACACTTCTGTTTGTTTATCAGGATACGCATCTTTAGTCAGAAATATATCTATTTTTCAGTTCTGTGCTAAACTAGCTCCTTGTCATTATAATAATTTATTTGGAAGTTTTAATTTTCAAACAAAAAGCTAATCACCATCAGTGAAATATTTCCTTGGCCAGAAAGTGTGTTAGATCCTATGTTTCTTAACAATTATGTTAAGATATTGTTAGCCTGCAAAATGAAGATGGATCCTTTTCAGGGGATATTTGGGGTGAAGTTGATACACGGTAATTAACCCATCTCTATTTTATGATATTTTGGAGGGTCAAGCCTTTTTGTGCCCTTTGTCTTCGTGATTTAAGCTCACCAATATCTGTCTCAGGTTCTCATATATTGCTTTGTGTTGTCTATCAATACTACATCGTTTGGATCAAATGAATGTGGAGAAGGCCGTGAAATACATTTTAAGCTGCAAAAATATGGATGGTGGCTTTGGTTGCACACCTGGTGGGGAATCTCATGCTGGGCAAAGTATGTTAGAATGTTAGATATCTCATGCTGTCGATTACTTTCAAAAGTAACTTAGATCAGCTTCTCAAAATAATCAGAAATATGTTTTCTGTTTTTTTCTTGTTTCATGTTCTGATTATTTTGAAAATTTAATCAAATGACCTAAAATCTAATCATTTCTTTAAAATCCTGTTTTTCTTAAAAACATGATTTTTTCCATGAAAAATGCTGAAATAAGCAGGCCCTTAAAATGACTCGTAGATTTAAAGCTCAGTATGATCTCTGCCTTCTGTCAGTTTTCTGTTGTGTCGGAGCTCTTGCTATAACGGGTTCACTGGATCTTATTGACAAGGACCTACTTGGTTGGTGGTTATGTGAGCGACAAGTCAAATCTGGAGGTTTAAATGGCCGTCCTGAGAAACTACCTGATGTGAGTAAAAGCTCCTATAAGTTGAATGTATTACTATGATTGCTCCTGTGGACATTGTTTATTTCTCTAACTTGTTCTTGGATCATATCAGGTTTGCTACTCATGGTGGGTTCTTTCTAGCTTGATCATCATCGATAGGGTTCATTGGATTAACAGGGAGAAGCTTATAAAGTTTATCTTAAACTGCCAGGTTATTTTAGCTGAATTTCTTTGTTGTGATTTTAAATCAGTATGTTGCTGATTCTTCACTGGAAGTAGATATTAATTTTGGTTTTTCTAGATTTTCTTAAGTACTCTCTCTTGAATTTAAGGACATGGAAAATGGAGGAATTTCAGACAGACCCGAAGATGCTGTGGATGTCTTTCATACTTATTTTGGGGTGGCTGGTAATTTAGCTCCACTTTTTTCTGTCTCCATCTTTTATTCTTTCCTTGAGTTATTTGAGCTTATATTTATTATTTTTCCTGCTGATATATTGTCCTGTGCGCTTTTTGCCATGAGTGGTATGAGAACTTCCCCACTTATCCAATGTTGTAGGTTGAGATTTTTCCGTTATACTAGTGGTGATCAATATCAGACAAGATTTATGATATTAGTTCAACATGCCTTCATTAAATAACAAGTGAACTGCAATTGGCATGTGGTCTTAAATCCTCTCTCTCTCTCTCTCTCTTACTAGTGGGATTTTAGGCTGAGTGATAAGATTTTGGGATTGTCTTTTCATTGAATCATATCTTCTTCCCTGCCTTTCATGCTTTCCGTTTTGTGTCTTCTTCCAGTCTAGATCCCCTGAAGTTGAGTATAGTTGAAGTTGAACATAGAATACGAGACTATTATGTTCGGAATAAATTTTTCTTGCATCCATGAACAAAGGTGAACATATGGTTTTGGGGTGTTGCGTTCAACTTCACTAACTATGCATATTCTCTACTTCAAATCTGAATTTGTCTTCCCTTATATACCCTTGACTATTAAAATTGTATGAGTCATAATTCAAGACACAGCGATTTGCATGGCCAGCCAGTCTATCTGGTTGGTGAATTGATGTATGATTCCTAATTAAACATATCTTGACAGGCATTCCTGTCTTCTTTCTGCTTTAGTTTGTTTACTTCATTTTTGTTATTTTGGTCAGCCTAGCTTATATCCTCTCTAGTTATGACCCAACCTTTAGGTGCTGTTCTGTTGTAGAACAAAATATCTCGGACTTGACCTAGGATTAAATCCCATGGCCTACGTGCCCTTGAGAGGGATCAAAGTCCACGTAGTTCGATATACAGATAGGCGTTTAGCTAGAGGGAGTGGGGGTGTGTGCTCTGTGTGAATTGAAGAGCTAGGGTTAGAGCGTGTGTACCTTGTTAGGGTTTTTCCCTATTTATAGGCATACCTGGGCCCTATCTTGATGGGCTGGCGTTATCTTATTATTAAAAGATATAAATGATAGATCCTTGATTTGAGGGATCCTGATAGGGATATTGATAGATTAATTCTGATCTTCTTGATTTGGATAGATTATTGTGATTATCCATAGACGTTGTTTGTTGGGTCATCCTCATAGTGGGCCCATAATTTAGATCCGTAATAGTTGCCCCCCAACTCGGTAGTTCAGGTCTCTGGGTTGCCGGGATGTACTGATTTTCTTGCTTGCTTTTGTAGCAATTTTTCCTGGATAATTACCCGGTCTAAGTTCCTGCATTTAACAATACGTAAGTAAATCATAATCAATAAAAAATACTTACTATTTTGCGCAAATCATTTAGTTTGCTTCTTTCTTGTCGAACTCAAATGCTTGTTCGAGCTTGATTTCTTTTCGAATATTTGTTCGGGTTTGACTTCCGTTCTGGTTTGCATCAATTCCGGTTATTGATAATCATGCTTTTCCGCTAACAATTCGTTGTCCACTTTGTTGCCCCCCAACCCGGTAGTTCAGGTCTCTGGGTTGCCGGGATGCACTAATTTGCTGACCCGAGATTCTGGGTTCATAATCTCTTACACCGAGATTCCGGTTTAATATTCTTCAACTTCGATATTCCGGGTTTACACTCTTCAAGCCCGAGATTCCGGGCTAATACTCTTCAAACCCGAGATTTCGGGTTGATATACTCTTCAAGCCCGAGATTCCGGGCTAATACTCTTCAAACTCGAGATTCCGGGTTTATATACTTCAAACCCGAGATTCCAGGTTTATATTCTTCGAACCCGAGATTCCGGGTTAATGATTTCTGAGGACGGATTTGTTTATCCTTCATACTGTCCTCGCTCTTATTTGCTTTGATCTCGGTTATTGATAACATGTTTTTTCAATGACCACATTCAAAAAACCAAGATAGCATTATTTGATCTCAGTTATTGATAATGTGTTTTTTGACTAACACTATTCAAAAAACCAAGATAACATTTGAAAATTCATGTACATCATAAGGGCTTTCATTCCCTCTTCTCATATTTTCATGGCAACTTTACGGCTGTCCACTTTCTGCCCCCCAGCCTGGTAGTCCAATTTTCTGGGCTGCCGGGGTGCATTGATATCTTTTAACCCGGATCTTCATGTCCGAGTTGTAATGACTTTATTCCCTGGTTCATTTCGGGATTTTATGATAAAGACACTTTAATCTTGCCTAATATTATTTTGTTTTCTGCATCCTTTAAACCGAAATTATTTTGTTTTTTCGTGAATAAAGGGAAACTAATCCGGGTAAACAACTCGGCTCAGGAAACCAAGCCGAATATGAAACTCAGTTCTTATTACAGGACTTGGCCAAAGTCACAATATATTACGCAGAATCCGCTAGATATTCCACCAACGCTAATAAACGGGCATGCTTATTAGTTAGTCGGGCATTCTCATTGAACAGACGATTTTTAAGTAATCACCTAAAACACTTTAACTTGTAAAGTGATAATCCGATATGGTAGCCAATCATCACATGTTCGGGACTTATTATTTAAAATAAGAGCCTAAACATTTCAACTTGATCAAGATCAGCATGACAATGACAACACCATCCCAGAATGTCGTTCCGATGCATCGTAACGTTTACAAGATTTGTTACAAGATTTGTTCACAAATCTTGTAAGAGCCAGGTTCACGTCGCCCTGGCTTTTTAAGCTTTACTAGTTTATCCGGGGTCCATTTATGGAGCGCGGTTTTAACAGTATAATTTTCAGTTTATTCGGGATCCATTTAAGGAACACAAATTTAACTGTATAATTTTCAGTTTATCCGGGGTCCAATTAAGGAGCACGGATTTAATTGTTTATTTATGTGAATGTTGACATGATCCATGAAAGCGGGTTTTAATCCCGGATTCATGCATGTATATGGACTTAGTGGCATTGCCATCACAGCACGGAGCCCGGATTTTAACTAGATTCAGTTTATCCAAGGTCTGCTTTCAACAATTTACATGGAACCCGGATTTTAACCAGATTCGGTTTAACTGGGGTCTTTCTTCAAAACTTTACACGGAGCCTGGATTTTAACTAGATTCAGTTTAACCGGAGTCCGCCTTCAAACTTTTTAACGGAGCTCGGATTTTAACCAGATTTGGTTTAACTGGGGTCCGCCTTCAACAATTTTCACGGAGCCCGGATATTAACGAGATTCCGTTTAACCGGGGTCCGTATTCAGACCCAATGAGGTAGAGGATCTCCTGCACCCTAGGCTTTCTTTTAACATATAAAATTGCATAAAATGCTATTATCAGATAAAAAATTCCAGCAGTGTTGACGATGCCCCATTCAATGATTGATAAGTTAAACATCATGTAATGTTCGTGGCAGAAAGTTCCTAGTCATGATAATAATCATATTTGTGAAATTCTGTATATTGGATGCATCCATCCTCTGCAAAGAATCATTCATCATGAAAGTAGCAAGGATTTCCTTGCATCCATTGAAATAGTTTATACCAGCATGCCCACAAAAGCAATCAGGTGCTTTCAAGATAACATAGTGGTAGATGAAAAGGTCCATCTGCCAGATAATAGTACACTTCTAGATTGCAATTATGCCCCTCAAAAAGTT
The DNA here is from genome assembly GCA_037074495.1 of Acacia confusa. Classification (NCBI taxonomy): domain Eukaryota; kingdom Viridiplantae; phylum Streptophyta; class Magnoliopsida; order Fabales; family Fabaceae; genus Acacia; species Acacia confusa. Next base: position 1,185,713 of record CM073512.1, on the reverse strand, counting down.
TAAAAATTTGCAGTCTAGTCCCTCAATGAAACTTTTGAACTTTCCAGAATGGTCCCCGGTCAAAAGAAACTTTGTCCTTTTCCATTTTGTCCTTTTTTGAATTTTTCTTCCCGGGCCCCAACAGAAATTGCATTCATGCGAATGATTTAATCATTCAAAGCATATCAGGACCCGTACGCCAATGTCCTTCATAATATAATATATTATATTAAAAGTAAGTTACTTGCCCCATGCAACTTTGTGATTTATCAAGAAATTAGTGTTGAGGTCATAGCGAAAGTACTCAGCTCTCTATCATCCTTTCCTGAATGATAAGAAGCATGAAATAGCTAAGAAACTTGAGAAGTTGGCAAATACTGATGTGCTTAAACCACTAAAGTCTCCATGGCTTTGTCATACTCCAACCCTCCTCCAATTGTAATGATCTTATTTACATAGATATAGAGGAGGGAGGTTTCTGCTAAAGCTGCAGAATAAAGGCAAAGAGGGCTTTTGCTAAAGATGGAGCCAGGGCCCCACTTGCTTGCATGAACTGGTTTGTCCATTTATGAAGAAGGATGGTTCCTCTGCTGACAACTCATCCCTATTATTCTTAAAGTTCTTACACATTTCCCACGCGTCACCTTCTTTTTCCCTTAACTAGTGCATGGAAATTGCGAAAAAATGCAAATACAGGCCCCCAAACAACTAATAAAGCTGGCACCCCCAATCTTAAGTCGGCAATTCATGGAATCGGCACAACAAAACAATCTCGATCTTCAGGGAGCATCTCGGCACCTTTGCACTTTAGCATGTTGAACCCTTTACGACTCTGAAGCTCAGTAACTCGGCGCCCATGCATCTTGAACCTCGGCTCATTTTTTCTTAGCAACTCTACATCTCATGCCAGAGTCTCGGTCTTTAAGCATCTCAGCCTTTCGAAAGCTTGGCATCTCGATAATTTTACATCTCGGACCAGGCTTCATGTCGGCATTTCAGAAGTTGATCAATCTCGGTCATAGAGCTGAGATTACAGTTCATCGAAGCACCCAAGCATCTCGGCATCTCGGAGTCCCAGAAACTCGGTACCTTGACTTCTTGGGATCTCGGCACCTTTGAGATTCTTAAGGGTATAACTTGGCGAACATGAATCCAGCTCGGCGACTATGCATCTATACCTTAGAACTTAGTCTCGGCTTTGGAACCCGGTTTCTTTTTTTCTCTTTATGCCGTCTCTAATCTCGGCTTATCATCATCTCGGGCATCTCCATTTGCCGGGATGAAGTGTCGGCAGTAGCTAGCCTCCGCTTTAATTGATTGCTCGGTGTGACTTCATTTGACAGGGTGTCCCATCCAGATGCATGTTTATCATGCATACCCCTTTGTTGATCCCTTAACAACTTGCCGTCCTTGATCTCGGCTTATTATCATCTCGACCTGGAGCTGATATTAAACACATATCTCGTTGCCCACAAATCCAACTTGGCGACCATGATTTTGGCGTCTCGGCCCTCAACTTCTGCATGTAGCCGGATTGGGCATAAGGAATAGGACGGTGATTGGGATGCTCAGCTTCTCCCTCAGTATCGCCATTCTCAGTGCCAGGCTCATCTCCCAGTTTGGATCAGATTTTGACTCCACCAAATAGAAAAATCTTGGGGGCATTGTTTTGAAAGAGCAGCTCACATGAAACATCCAAGTTCAAAACTCTAACGCCGAGAAGGAAATATCAATCATAAGCCAAAAATAAAGAGAGAAAAAGGCTTCCCTGTCATGTTTGACAATGATTTCTTGCAAGCTTGGTCTTTCCTCTTTCTTTTTGTGTCGTCGCATATTTTCTGGGTGCCATTCTTTGAAATTCTTTTGTTCTTCGTCCAGTGCTTTCTTGCGTCTGTGTGGCACGTTTAGTAGATGATAGTTTAGGGTTTTCAATTGCTACAGCCTCACGCGTATATTTCCTCATTCGAATTGCTTAAGAGATTTTGACAGATTATACACTTTGGCCAAATCGGCCAAATCTGCATATTCATGTGGGTGTGATTTTCTTTTCCACATGTGTCCCATGTTTTCGTTTGACATTTTGACCGATCCATTGCTTTTAGATCTCCTCATATCTCAACTTCTTTCATATCTTTTATTTGACTGGGGCAAGCCTGCTGGTGCGTTCCTCCTTGGCCATCGAAACCTTGCCTTCTTCAATATAGATACGATTCGCAAGAATTCTCCCAATTTGGGGCAGATCTAAGCCCATCTTCAATTATTTGGGGCTTTTCTTGAATTTCGTTGGTAGTAGGAATCGAAATTTACCGAATCCTCACAGACAACGCCAATATTATGTTATAGAACAAAATATCTCGGACTTGACCTAGGATTAAATCCCAGGGCCTACGTACCCTTGAGAGGGATCAAAGTCCACGTAGTTCGATATACAGATAGACGTTTAGCCAGAGGGAGTGGGGGTGTGTGCTCTTTGTGAATTGAAGAGCTAGGGTTAGAGCGTGTGTACCTTGTTAGTGTTTTTCCCTATTTATAGGCATACTTGGGCCCTATCTTGATGGGCTGGCGTTATCTTATTATTAAAAGATATATCTTTTAATGATAGATCCTTGATTTGAGGGGTCCTGATAGGGATATTGATAGATTAATTCTGATCTTCTTGATTTGGATAGATTATTGTGATTATCCATAGATGTTGTTTGTTGGGTCATCCTCATAATGGGCCCATAATTTAGATCCGTAACAAGTGCGCTCTCCAACTCCATATAATGGTAACATATAAGATTTTGATTCTAACATGCTCTCAAAAAGAATCAAACCCAAATACTTTGGGAGAGACAAGAATTGACTTCTTTGGATTAGTTCATTTTCTTATTAATGGGTTTTCTTAATTTCTTTTGTTTTAAAAAGCTTGCTAAGGATTCTCAATTTGTTTTATGTTTGTTCTTGCAGGACTTTCGCTACTTGAATATCCAGGAGTGAAACCAATAGATCCAGCTTATGCTTTACCAGTTGATGTTGTAAACAGAATTTTCTTCAGTAAATGAGGGCTTTTATTTCAACACTTTGTCTGGTAAAGACAAAACTGTCGCACTTAAGATCTATAGATTGGTTTCTTTTTTGCAAACCGGGTAGTTTGATGATCTTTTGGAGATGGTACCGTCCATATTGAATCATGAAACTATTCTCCATTGCATAACATAAACTCAATGTGAGGCTTTGGTTAATCCTTTGAAGTTCATCACTGTATGCATAAAAAATACTACTTGATATGTGGATTTTATCTTCCCTGCTTAATTTTTCTACTACATATTTATCAAATATCTTCTCAAATTGATGTTACCATTTTAGGCATTTTATTCTCTCAATCAATTGGATGGAGATTGATAAAGTCGCGGCAGTTGTTTATTGAAGACTGGATCACTAATTGAACGTTTCATGCGTAATTATGTTATTAAAGAATGTAATTTTCTGAAAGTTATATCTTTGGAGTATAATCACAGCAAATATTCTATGCTTAGTTTGCTATGTTTTTAGAAATATAATACTTCAGAGTTAGAAGTGAGAACAAAGTAGGTAATCGTTGATTCTGTCATGTTAAGTTTGTTTAGTATTTTAGACTGTTGATTTCCTCTTTATAACCTCCATATTTTGTGAAGTTTATTAATATAAGCATCTGTTGGCCAAAAAAAGAAATATAATACTCAGTTCAAGAGCCTCAGTATCAAATGGCACCATTTGGTTTCTTTGCTTTACTTGTGATTAACGAAAAAGAATTAATAATTTCAGCCAAGGGGAAGAACGAAAACTAGTATTCATGCTTGATTTAACCTTGTATTAAAACACGATCCAGAATTTTCTCAAGTGCCCTACTTTTTCTTTACATTTTGCGTCAGCGCCAGTATTCTCAGACCCAGACTGGAAACCAGTGAATTAGTCCGGTCTAAGGGTTAGACCGGTTCACTTTTTTTAAAAAAAAAAAAAAAAAAATCTTTAGAATTTTATATTAATAATTCTCAAATCTCTCATTATTCACTAGATTAGTTCTAATTTAACTTCGATTTAATATGTTGATCTTTATCTCAGTACCCTAACTGGTATAGTGACTGGTCTAGGGTTGAGAACCTTGGTCAGCGCAAAGGAAAAAATGGTCAAGCTACTTATTGCAAGCATTGGATAATTTACTTTTTATTTTGCTCATAATATAATTCATAAGAACTAAATTCACAAAAAATTCGCTTCCCAGCTCATTTCTAATACCTTGTGGTTCTATAGCCTTAACAGAACTATCTCGTATTTCAACTATTTGACTTATTCATAATAAAGCCATACATTCCAATTTTAAACAAAGGGTTGACTTAGATTGTAAATTTTAGCAAGAATTGTGGATCTATTAAAATAAGAATTACATCACTTTTCAGTTTTTTAAGTACTCCCTTGTATGTCGCTAAGATCTGACCAGAATCACAACAATATTCAATATTCAGCAATATAAACCAGCATTTAAGAAAACAAGGAAAACAAAAAACAGATCTCACATCCCACTCTCGTCACGTTCCTCACAAGCGATCAAAAACGCAAGAAGCTCTCTCTCCCTCTATGAGTTGTGGTCGTCGAATACGATGAAACCAGAGGATGAATCTGTATGTCCATGAATTCTGTATTCTTCTCTGTCAACTTTGCAGGCATGTCTTCGTAGTTTTCTCTCTCTTTTTCTTCTTGTTTTTTTTTTTTTGGTTTTAATTGTTATGTTCTGTGAACTTTTCATGCATCTCCCCTTAACCTTTGCAGTAACCAGAAGTATAATCACATATTTTTCATTATAAATTTGCATATTACCATTAGAAATTTTGACAAATTCCTTTATTTAGCTTTTAGTAAGTCATACAATTTACAAAAACCAGGCATACAATTTACAAAAACTAGGCCAGAATAACCGTGACATTGATCATTTCATTGATATCACATAATATTACACAGAATTAGCTTATGCTCGGGAGAATTGGCCAAAGAATCGATTATTTTAATTGTTGGATGACAATTGAGATTGCATATTTGCATTAAAACATTTTACTACATTATGACAATTAGTTTAAGAACTATTTGACTTCTAAAGAAATATTAAAAAAAGCTAAATAAATCATTTAATTATAACATATATGATGTCAGCTGGCAAATTCATTTGATGATTAACAATAAATATAACTTATTTAATCTCTTCAAATAGGGAAATTCGCCCAAATAATCCAAAAAAAAAAAAAAATTGTCAGATTAGACCACTGTGTTAAGTATTTGCTAAAGTAGCCCATTTTGTGGCACTACTGCGCATGTGGCACTACCACATGGCGTGCCACATGTGGTGTGCCAATGTGGCACACCACATAGGCGTGGCGCTACTTTAACAATTTTTTTAAATTTTTAATTATTATAATTATATAATATTATATTTAACATATATTAAATATAATATATATTATTTTTAGATTATATATTAGTGAAAATAAATGAAACCAAAACCTAAAAAGTCACAAAATAACTTCCCAATAAATAAAAAATTCGGAATATAAACTGTTCCTACAATTTTAGGATCGGTAATTTATTAATTTAATTGAAAACTAAATAAATGAATAATGTTTAAAATATAATTTACTAATAATAAATTTAAGTTAATAATTACATAATTTGAAAAATATTAGTTTATTAATTAGTAATTCTTAATTAATTAATTATTCAGTCATAAGACCAAAAATTTCTGCAGAATTATATATATTTTTTAATGAAACATATTTTTTTTAGTTTCAGAATTATAAAATTTTAATTATAATAATATTTTTTGTAATAAATCAAAGAATTATAATTAATTAATCAATAACTTACCGATCCTAAAATTGTGAGAGCGGTTTATATTCTGAATTTTTTATTTTGTGACTTTTTAGATTCATAGGGGAATTTGTTTTCATTTATTTTGTGATTTTTTTCTGACAAAAGCTTACCATTTTGAAGAAAAAAAATCACAAAATAAATGAAAACAAATTCCCTGTGAATTTAAAAAGTCACAAAATAACTTCCCAGTGAACAAAAAAATTCAGAATATAAACTGCTCCCACAATTTTAGGATCGGTAAGTTATTGATTAATTAATTATAATTCTTTGATTTATTACAAAAAATATTATTATAATTAAAATTTTATAATTCTAAAACTAAAAAAACTATGTTTCATTAAAAAATATATAATTCTGCAGTAATTTTTGGTCCTATGACTGAATAATTAATTAATTAAGAATTACTAATTAATAAACTAATATTTTTCAAATTATGTAATTATTAACTTAAATTTATTATTAGTAAATTATATTTTAAACATTATTCATTTATTTAGTTTTCAATTAAATTAATAAATTACCGATCTTGAAATTGTGGGAGCAGTTTATATTCCGAATTTTTTGTTCACTGGGAAGTTATTTTGTGACTTTTTAGGTTCACGGGGATTTGTTTTCATTTATTTTCACTAATATATAATCTAAAAATAATATATATTATATTTAATATATATTAAATATAATAATATATAATTATAATAATTAAAAATTAAAAAAAAATTGTTAAAGTGGCGCCACAAGTGACGCGCCACACGCACAGTCGCGCCATCTGACGTGGCACCACAAAATAGGCTACTTTGGCAAATACTTAGCACAATGGTCTAATTTGACAAATTTTTTTTTTGGGATTATTTGGGCGAATTTCCCCTTCAAATAAGACAACTGACTAAGTACCCGTTTGGAAACCTTCCAAAACCTAAGTTTTACGTAGTACTAGGTAAGAATGTGAGAGGAGTTTTGTCTCGACTTGCGTGAAACCTAGATTTTGTTTGATTGCCAAACAGGCACTTATATTAAAACTGGAAGTGATATTCAAATTGAAAGGACATTCCAAAAACTAGTTTACTCCAATATTCAACATCTTAGAGATATTGTTGTTTAGAATACCTTGTAGGTCGCATGGAGCATAACAGTGAAACACAAGGGGCTTGTTAAAGGAAAGGGAAAAACCTGCAACTGATAAATATAGAAAAGAAAATCGCACAGAATCAACTGGTTCACTTTTCATAAGATCACAACATAAAACTTTCATGTATCTTTATACAACCAAGGGCAGAAGAATTATATGCAAGCACAAATACGACTTGCAGCAGCTATAGACTGTTCTGTTTTGGGATTACAAATAGAAAATAATAATATCAAGAATGACAGTTTAAAAAAAAAATAAAATCTATTGGTGACACATCTCTCATAGGGTAGGTGAGGGGGAAAAAAAATCAGGCCTTTATAATTATCACCATTATTTCCAAGCTACAGAATCAATATCATCCCTAGCTTGTTTGTATAATTCAAGCCTCTTAGCTATTTGGGTCCTCCTTTCCATAAGAGCAGGGTCTTCATCCAACATGGCCCCCAATTGCTCCTTCTGCAAAATAACCAGATAACATGATACTCCATCTAATCCTTAATATAAAATATATTTAACTAATTTGATTAGATTAAGGAAGTAAGTTAACTTAGTTAATATAACATATTTTCTTTCATTCATTCTTCCTTTTTCATTTTGATTATTGTTGAAGGATCATCAATAAAGGGTAAATTAGGAATAAATTGACAAATATGAAGACATCTTATATTTAGAATCAAAATCAACTCCTCAAATAAGTCTTGTAGTAAGAACCGGTCTGAGTATTTTGTAGCATTAAAATGTTTTGGCAACATAAACTTCCATCAAATAACTATCTAGCTTAACCTATCCCAGCATCCAGCAAGGAAAGCGGCCAGCCTCGCGTTAAGCAAATATTAACCAGATTAACAGAAGATACCATATCGTACCTCTTTCTTTCCAACTTGAACATAAAACTGGTTAAGCAATGATCTCTTAGCTTCCCTTACTTGACAATAAACCACAGCCTTTGGTATGGAATTTCTTAGTGTCTCACAAACCATGTTGATGTAGGAACTAACATTTGATCCTGAAACAAGGAACAAGGTGAATTTCTGGAATAAAAAATCTATTACTATCTCCCTGAGGAATTTTTTTTAAAAAAAATCATGAATGCATACCTTTCCATGCGAATAAATGAATTAAGGTTAAATTATTGATTATTAACATCCAGAATAAGTAGAGATGTGAAATTTAAATCCAAACACAGCAAAAGACCCTAAAGAAATGAGATTTCAGCGCACTAAACTCTTAAGGCTTAATTTTATGGGATAAAGAGCTCATGAAAAATACATAAGAGATAACAGGAGATATTCAAAGTCATGTGATGCATGTGATGAGGAGGCTTGTGGGAAATTACATACCAATCCTCCTGAGGTGAATATCTGAGAAACTGTCCTGACCATTCCGATTAGGAGGATTCTTTTCTGGTTCCATGTGATGAATCTTCCGGAAAAATTCCGCTGTTAAATAGCTAGACTCCATATCAACCAGCCGCAGAACTGTCTTCCTACCTTCGTCTCGAAATCTTTCCAATGCTTCATTTGCTGCAGCTGCTATATCAGATTGAAGTGTTGGAAATCTTCTTAATTCCTGCATTAACAAGAAAAAAACACTCTCGTAGAATAATTCCTTGTAGCATCTATCTGTCTAATACATGTTATATGGTTCTGTTTATAAGAGGAATGCCCTTGTAAAAGTAACGCTGATACTAAATAGTAAATTGACCAAACAGTATACACAGATTACACAGATAACTTGGCAAATCTTATAGATATGGGACTCTGGGTGCATTTAAAGGAGGGGAAAATTTAGAAGTCCACCATGAACTGATGAGGATGAATTCTGCTCCAAGACGAGTCCTTGTTGAGATAAAGATGATTTAATAAAACACTGCTCTTCCCTCACATTTGCCTAACCAAGACACTTAACTCACTCAAGAAAGGGCCACAACTGCAGCAGCAGCAAGCAGCCTTATCCCATTAGGCGAGGTCGGCTTTAGTGATCAAATGGGCACTTTTCAACAACCCAATATTTGAATAGATTACTAACCAAAAGATCTTGCAAAGTAGAACATTCACACTAGAGTGTTGTTCTTTTATTTTCCCCCATTTAATTTATTTTCCAAGCAAAAAAAAAAGTTTATTAAATATTCTCAACAGAATAAGGAAATGATTGATGAAATCTGACAAACATAACATTAAACGTTGAATAACATGGTTATTCACTCAACACGAGCATTAAATGAAAATAATAGGATAGTCTGAAAGAGTAGTATCATCTCAAAGACTGCTTACCTCAGTTTCAGCAATTGACTTCCGTACAAGTTCCTTTAGAACAAAATGAACCTGAGGAAGAGGGAAAAAAATCAGATCACATTATATGGAGACAATTAGGCCATACAAATGGATAACACAAAATGACAAACCAAAACTTTCACCTGAGTACCAAAGGGGGGTTAAACAAAATCACAGATTAAAATGTCAAAACATGAGATAGACTGAAACCTGACAGAATCATCTTTGAAGGAAAATTTTCAAAATATATGGTTTTTGAGGTCCAGTCCACATGGGGCAAATTTGCTGTTTGAGAAATAATTTGTGGTCAGCCTATCACTCCTTGTCATGAATAGATGAGATTGTATGCGGGTTTTAAGGCATGTTGGATAGATGAGATTGTATGCCCATGAATATTTAGCTTATAAGATGGTTCACACTTAGAATAATTTTTCTTGCCCTTTGAAATGCTTCAAAAATGCCTTCTCATAACCAAGAAAAATACAGTTACAAGTAGATAAAGGAACCCATTGAATGGTATATTTGAAATATCCATAAATTAATAGATTATGGATTTAGGGATTTATGGGTGGTTATATAACACACAATCAAGTGTATCTAGAGCATATTAATATTAGACAACTCCATGATGTAACAGACCAAGAGAATGGAATTCATTTGTTGTAGCCACATCAAACAAATACGATAGAGTTTGAAAAAAGATTACAGCATCCACTGAAGCTTCAGCTGGGCCTTTAAAATAGCTGATAGATCCATCTATAAGTCTTCTATATCCTTGTTCCGGTGCAATCAGATGGGGCTGATACCCATCAGCTTCTGTAACAACTCTCTGGACATTTTTTTGAGAAAGATGACGATCAAATGGGAGCTTTTTTAAAGCAGCTGGTAATTGGTGGTCAAAAACTCCATATATCCGGTCACCACCAGGACGCCTAAGAATAGCAGTTGGTTACAGATTAGCTCGCCAAAAATACTAAATATAAAGGGAAAAAAAGATAATTTGTTAGATTGAGACATTCCTAAACTTGCTGTTGCTAAAACCTTCCACTAACCTCCATCCAGATGTTTCTTAAACACTTAATAAAAGAAAGCATGGCACATCTTCTATTTTACCACACAAGAAAAGCAATATTTCACTAAGAAGCATAAGGTAATAAACAGTCAAACACTGGTAAATGCACATGGGACATGCGATAGTTAAGACAAAGGAAACTTCTAGAGAAGAGAGCTCTGCCCCGTATACTACAATGAATTCATAGGCAGACTGCTTGAGTGTTGTGCATTCGCTTGACTTCATGATAGCATGAATATCCAACAGATGCATTTGCTTGGTAAAAAACAAATTTTGTTATAGAAAGGTTCTTAAGCAAAAACCCCGTTCAATGTCACTCTACTATGAAAGAAGAAGCATCAAATAGAAGAAAAGTTTTCTTTTTGATAAATAGAAGAAATCAGTCCCCTTAAACTTGGTACCTACCCTCCATCCAGGTGTTCTTTAAATACTTTATCAAATGCACGACACATCTCTAAAATAGTATAGAGCTGGGCCTATAAAAACAAACAGCACAATTTTGTATGAGCAGGACTCAAATAATCTGAAATCTAAGGAAATAAATTTCAGCAAAAACTCCCAGTTCTTACCCCCGAGTCAACAGCGATAGGCCTTCCAATCCGATCCAACTCTGCATTAAGCTCATCAATGGTTTTATTTATTAATGAAATGATGCTAGGTATTTTCTGCCTGATAACTTGCTCCAGATGCTAATAGATGAAAACCAGCGACAGCAAGAAAAGGAAATTACTCTCATATATAAATTTCAAATCCGTCAAAAAATAATTGTACCACAGCCACAATGTTAAGCAGAAAAATAAAAACAAGTTATCAAACAAAAAACCTGGGATAGCAGCTTTGCAAGGTATTCTGAGCCCATTTTATGTGCCAAATGTCCATATTCAGGGCTTGTCTCAAAATATTCACGTTCCTTCTTACGAGCAACAATCATGTCAACATTTCTATTAATGTCAGCTTGTGAACGGTTCACAATTCCAACCCAAGGATGCTGCAACCTGTATTGCCTTCCTTCAAGAACCTTCAAGTAAGAAAATGAATCACATTTAAACTTTGTGATAAACTGACAGTTACAATAAATTACAAATAATAAACATCAAAATATTGAAAATAACTGATCAGTTGTGAGGAATTCATACATCAACAGCATTGGTTCCCTTGTCCATAAGGTCAAGCTTAGTCAACACTCCAAATGTTCTTTCACCTGGTACAAAAATGATGGAAATAATTTGATAAATGAGTGTTGTCCAAAACAAAGAAAGTCACTCATTGTCTCATTGGAGGAAACACAACATACACCATGGAAATTCCTTCCTGACATAACAAGCATACCTGAAGGATCAACTTCCCTTGCAAGTTTTATAGCATCTGAAGTAGCAATATCTTGATTTGCAGGAGAAATAGCAAGTATAATGGAGTTTGGCTTCATAACCAGAGAGCTCAATCAGATAACATTGAAAACGTAAACAGTAAGAGTTAATGTAGACTGAAAGAATGGTAAATTTAAAGCCATCTCAAACAACTAAGAAATTAAGTAATCTCTTACACATTCAACCAAATTACCCACTTTCTTCAGTTTTGTTGTGAATAAGAGGGATAGAGCCAGTATTATACATATTAAACTTTCATATTTATGCTTAACTTGATTGACATACATCCAAAGACAAAGGATGCCTGGCTAAGAAAGTGACCCCCTTTAGTATTATTCTTTCTTTCTCAATAAAAATCAATCTTCCTCCTTTAAAAACCTTCATTTGGTCCCAGTTTTAGTTCTTTATCTCATGCTTATCTAACAAAAACAGTTTTTTGGGTTAATCTTGGCTCTGACTGTGATTCAAAATCCAATTCTTCGGTCCAGAGATAACACAATGTCACTAAGCCAGAGCTTATTGACTAGTGTAATAACATTTTTAATCATATTTGATTTTATTACTTCATCTTGTCATTTATAGCAACTGTATAATTACCTTCTCAACATAAGATCGAACCATGTTTTCAATATCTTCAACAATAGTTTCTGGTTGTCCCTCTGTAAAAGAAGCCAAAATCTCATCATCCATTAGACATTCTAGTGATTCCTAGGGAAAGAAAACTGCCACTTTGCATATATATACTGGAACATATGCTCAAATTTACCTACTGCAACCTTGGTCAGTCCAGGAAGGTCTATGAGTGTTAAGTTTACAACTGCATACAGAGCCATGAAGGCATTATTAGTGAAGGAGAAAAGATAAGTATTTCTCATTCCAACAAGGAGGGTGTGTCGTAAAAGGAAAAACTGTGTTCTGCAGCTAATAAAAATCAATTGAGTAATGTTTAGCAAAATTGTGTATGCTTTTAAAGCAATGCAACAAAATGTTCTGAGGAAAAAGATTAACAGACAGATCTGAAGCCAACAGCAAATTATATCAAAGCAGTCCATCAAATAATTGTCACGGCTTGGTATACAATTATCCTTAATTTTATAAGATCCTCATAAAATCTTTTTCCTCCAGAACTTGAGATTAGATTGATTTTTTTAGCAACAAAAATTGCAGAAATTAATAGCAGTTAAAATTTTAAACACGGTCAGGGTCCACAATATCACCTTAGAAAACAAATTAACCTAAATAGTGATTTGTTGGTTGATATTACTTTGCAGAATAATCTGATAGAAAAGGGTAAGAACATAATATTGCTAGCATTGAATTTATAATACTATCAGGGCCGTTACAAACCATTAGGTGAATATATGCTGAGGTGAATTGGAACGTTAGAAATTTGCTTTGTCTTTCCAGTAACACGATCTGTTTCATCTGCAATTTCTTTTCTCACAGCAGCTGCATGAACAGGGAAATTACCACAACAATTAAATATTTACAGTTCTAAGCTTTATTACAATTAAGAGTTAAATTTCATCAACTATTTATTGTTATAAGCTTTATTGTTGATAACAGTTGAAATTTCAACAAACAAGAAACCACTAGTTATCAGTAAAAATCAATTGCCTTTCAATTTTCTACTCTCCCCCTGAAAATATGTTCTTTGTTTCGGGTTTTTTTTTTTTAAAAAAAAAGTCAGTATATCAAGTCTTACGATCAGTAACAATTTTTTCAAATAACAGTAATTTTACATATGGAAAATCGTTGAAAATTTGATCAGAATGGTACAACATATTATGCATAATACGTCATTAAATTTATCCTCTTCTATGGGAGGTTGAAAGCTACATTAAACTCAATTGAAAATAAGTTTGAAGTTATTGACACTGACAAGTATTTTTTCCAAGACAAACATTGATTCTAACTACTTTGAGATAGGCAAGCTATTAATAAAAATGAAATGCGGTATGTGCAAGTGACTGGATATGAGGATTCTCAATTCCCATCATTGCTGCATATATTATTTGGACAGAAATCAAAATTTAGTCTGAAACAGCATATACCAAAGTCAGTGAATCTCTTTCTTGGGGCATGAAGAAACTCCGCATATTCCGCCCCACCCTCTGTCTTATGAAGTTGCAGCACTAGTGGCCTCCGTGTGACAATACCTTACAAATAAAGAAAGTGGATGTCATAAACCATTCAAAGAAACTAAAACAAAATTCTGCAACAGCGGACAAGTGTTTGAATTCCCAGAGAAGATAAGACAGGTTAGCAAATGGTGCTTCCCAACACCAACCAGTCATCTCTGACAAAAATTGAAAAAAAAAAAAGAAGAAGAAGAAGAAGAAGAAGAAGAAAAAATCCTTCTTGCCATTCACAAGACGAGGCAAGAAAGGTAAGGAAGAAGTACTTAACAAAATTAGCAGTCTCTTTTGCATAAGCTCAACCTATCCATTTCAGACTTGGAATCACTTTCAGTTTGACAAAAAAAACACCAAACTTGCTGCTGCCCAGAAGGACAGCAACAAACTTGTTACTTCTAACACTTCCTCAACGGCACTGCAGATGATATATAGATGATAACGAATAAAAACACGACATACTCAAGATAAGCACTGAGCATTACCAGATCCACGAGGCAGAAAATCTCTTCCTACCACACTTTCCAAGACTGACGATTTCCCTGAACTCTGATTTTCACAACATACAAGCACAAAACCAAAACATCCACTTTCAAAACATTAAAGAACAACCACACAAGATTTGAGATTTTAAAAGAAAAATGAAAGAACTTGAAGACTCGGTACATACCTGGCCACCAACTACAGCAACCGACGGGAGAGCCTCCCAGAGGGACAAACCCTCGCCACCGTGGTCACCCAGGACAGTACAAGCTCGTTGGATCTTATTGATAAGCCCGATCAAGCTCGTCATGGTCGCCATTTTTGGATATTAAATGATTAAAAGAAGCCCAATAACGAGATCTGATAAATGAATGCGGGATCTAAAGAAATACTATCAGATCGAAGAAAACGCGTCCAAAGAGGTGGGAGAAGAACGTGAACGGAAAGGAAGAGACAGAAGAAGAAACCAAACAGAAGGAAAGCAAGAAAGGTTGTTCGCAAGGATGGTCACTCCCCAGTTTACAAATTTGTGCATAGTACACCTTTGTTTGGAAGGTTACATCAAATAGGAAGAGATTAGTTCTTACATCATTTTTCAAATATTCACAATTTTGTTAAGTTTTAAATATTTCTATTACTCCAAGTCAAAACAAAAAATATTTGTATTACTAACAAAGAAAAAAACCAGAATCTGAAGATTTAAATGACAATTTTGTAATATAAAAGTTAGTCATAAGGTGGAGATTTTTTTTTATTATTATTAAATCAAGACTTTCTCTGAAACCGGCTCACCTAAATTTTTCTTAATTAAAAGGGAAAAAAATAGACATAAAGTTAAATCATGTTTTTACAGTCTTGAACCAACTGAATTTGTTGAGTTTACACATGCAAATTTTATTTCAATATTATGATTTAAGCTTGTTAATTTTTTTACCTAAATTCTAGTAACACATACTTTTCTAGCATTTTTCACTTATCATGCTCATTCATTTTTTTCCCCATTTGAATAAATTACCCTGAACTCCTGAAGTTTTAGTTAAGCTTTTTGTTATGATTCTTGTCCAATTGTCTTATTAATCCATCATTCGATAAATCTAATAATTTTAGATTTATTTTTTAATATAGATACGCTTGTGCCTTTTTAAAAACATGTTTTTATTAGCTTAAGTAAAAATATTAAAATATAACTAAATTTGAATGTTAGTAGATTATTCTAAGTTGATCTTTACAACAATTGTATTGTATAGCTCTTCAAATCTACTACTACCTCCGGTCCTAATTATAAGATAAAGTTAATTTTTTTTTGGAGGAATTAAGAAATCTAAATAAATTACTTAATCATTCCATATGTTGTATATTTTTAGATTATATATTAGTTTATTAGTCAAATTAATTAGTTTAAAGAAAAAAAATAAAAATAAAAATATTCTAAAGTAATTTAATTAGCTTCCTTAATCTCTCCAAAAAAGTCAACTATATCTTATAAGTAGGACTGGAGGGAGTATTTTTTTTTCGCAAATTGACATTCATATGTGTTTTTGTATTATTCGATAAATTGCTTGCCTCCAAAATATTATTCTTACCATATTGGCAACTTAGAAGGTCAATGGCTCTATGTTCATAATTAAATACCCGTATAATGCAAATAGTAAGATGGAATTTGGGATTCTGATAGGTTAAAGCGAAGCACTCCTCAACTGCCAAGTGCATAAGGTTATTTTTAATCATAAAATTAATTTTCAAATTAATATATTTTGGATGAAAGTAAATATTTATTTTCTCTTTAATTTTTTTTTTTTATAAAAACCTTCATTTTACATTGGGACATAACCCGTCTTGCTCTAACATTGATCTAGTTTGGCCCAAGTTGTCATTGGGTGAGGCAGGATAGGGGTGAAGCCTAGTCCAACTATCTCATGTCATGTGTGGTTGGTCATGGACCAGACTAGATTGGGTTTAGCCTCAACTCGAGGTTTGGTCTAGATAGTACCTCAAGTTTTACAAGATAGCCTGAGGTTCGGTCTGGTCCAGCACTAGCACGAGTTCAAGTTAGACCAAATTGGACTAATGGACTTCTTGGACCAATCCAAACAATCCAAGACTAATGTAATATTAATTTTCAAATAAACATATTTTGAATGGAAGTAAATATTTATTTTCTCTTTAATTTATTTTTTTTATTAAACCTTCATTTTATATTGGGTCATAAATTGCTCACTCTAACATTGATCTGGTTTGGTTCAAGTTGTCATTAGGTGAGGCAAGACAAGGGTGAAGTCTAGTTCAGCTATCTCATGTCATGTCCAGTTGGTCATGGATTAGACCAAATCGAATTTAGCATCAACCCGAGGTCTGGTTTGGACAGTACTTCGGGCTTTACAAGACAATCCGAGGTTCAGTCTGCTCCATCATTAGCCCGAGCTTGAGCTAGACCAAATCGACCCAATAGACTTTCTAGACCAGTTCGAGCAATCTAAGACCTATTTAATGTTTTTCTTGACTTCTTTGAAAGGCAATACTTAAACCTAATAAGATCATAATAATACCTATACTCATATAAAACACATCAAAACATTAAAACTCAATCATAAATTCAAAATAATCTCCAATAACATTGAACAACAACTAAAAAAAAAAAAATCAGGCCTAACTAGACCAAACCAAGGGGTCTGAGCCCTTGACTTGAAGTCCAGTCTGGCCTGAAAGGACCAGTCTGTGGTATGGTCTGCCCAATATTGTTTCATACCAGTTTTTTTCACTAGATCGGGTCGCACCCAAACTACCTAGTTCTCTAGTTTTTATCTCTAATGTCATGTATAGGGCCTCAACAGTTGGGTCTAGTGATAAAGATTGGTCCCTCACGATACAACAAACCTAGGTTCAAATCCTCACTAAGAGGGGTCCCACATTTAGTGGTCAATAGTACCTCAAACACAATTACCTCCAATAGAATGATACACGTGTTTAGCAAAAACAAAAGCACAACCTAGCGCTTTGCAATATACTACCATAAGATCTTATGCTTCCTTCTCTAAGTGATATTAAACCCAGTTGAATTTTTAAATAGATTAATGAAGCTACATAAATTATTTTAAATTATACACACACACACATAGTCAAACTAATGTGTTTGATTTTAAAATTGATGTATGATTTAATGATAGGCAAAAACGCTAAGCCTAAGAAGATTGTATTTTGACGTATAATCCATTGATAAACAATATACAATAGATTAAATAAACTTGTTTGGTTTTTCGTTTGTGTGGGGAAAAAAAAGCAAGTTCAAGATACTAGAAACAGGTCATTGTGAGTGTGATTTGAGTCAAAATCAAAATCTACCCTTACTCCTTTGAAATTGTGCACGAGTATATTGGATGGATAGTGAGTTTGACCAGAAACAAACGATTGTGATTGTGATTGTGATTGTGATTTAAGTCAAAATACTTCGGTGTGGAGGTCAATGTGATGAAAGCAGATTTGGACTTGGTTTGTTTGATTGATACATAAATATTCAGTTTGATCTGAAACATAGCCAGAATTTGCAGAAACAAAATGTAACTAAAAAAATTGTCACAAAAAAAAGTCACTAAAAATCCGACAAAACCGTTAAAAATAAACGGATAAACTATTGGGATTGGTCCCCACAAAAGTTGGGCTGTATTGGATGCCTTTTGTGGCATCAGGAGACAGAACTGGAGGGAAAGGCCTGTAGAGAATCTGGACGGCGCTGCTCTTTATTCCAGTACTGCGCTGGCAGACAACAACCATCAGACTCGACCTTCCGACCATCAGCAGCGTCCGCGACGATAAGTAGGAAATCACTCCGGCCACCGTCAGTTAGTTGTCTAGCTAAGGTTGTGCCCTTTGATTAAGAAACACTAGCCATGGCTATAGAATGTCTCGTCCTGGGTAAGCCCTTTCCCTTTTCCTTCTCTATTTTCTCCAGCTTTTTCTTTTTTCTCTTGGTCAGTTTTTTCGTTTTAATATTTCATTCCTGCACTTCCTTCAAAGGTTTTTGTTGGTTATTACCGCAGGTGCTGGCCAAGAAGTTGGGAAGAGCTGTGTGGTTGTGACTATCAATGGCAAGCGAATCATGTTCGATTGTGGAATGCACATGGGCTATTTGGACCAGCACCGATACCCCGATTTCTCTCGCATCTCTAAGCTCGGAGATTTTGACAATGCTCTCACATGCATCATCATCACTCATTTGTATGACGGAAACTCTATTTTTGCTATTCCATTGAGTGAAATTATTTCGGCTTGACCACGTATTCTTTTTCAATTTATTCAGTCACTTGGATCATGTTGGAGCACTACCATACTTTACGGAAGTTTGTGGTTATCATGGTCCTGTTTACATGACGGTGAGTACTTTTTCATGCTTGATGAAAGTATTTTCCCGAATTTTCTGAACAATTTGATTCATGTGTTCGTGAAGAGAGTTCTAGAACACAGGCATTTGAAGTTATTTCTGCCTTATGCTCTCCTTTCCTCTCTATTCTGATATACACAAGTTAATACCCGAGCTAAAGCTCCAAACAGAATAGAAAGTGTAATTTTTCATCCTTCATGAACTGATCTTGCACCATCAGTTATTATATTATGGTATTTTATGGATACTACCAATAAAGCATAACCCTTCTCCTCTGTAAGTTGCGTAACTTGAAAAAGAATGTAATTTCTACTTCTTAGGAGTTGTCTTGGTGAAACTACTAAGTTTGCCATATTAACAGAGTCTAGCTTCATTTAATAATTTATTTATAGTTCTTCTATGTTTTCCCCCTCAGAGGATGTATAAACTATATAGCTTCTGAATTCTAGTTCTATTTTATATATACTGATTTGATGTGCTTGTTATTCCATTTGAAATGCAGTACCCGACAAAAGCCTTGGCTCCTTTGATGTTGGAGGATTATCGTAAAGTTATGGTTGATCGTAGGGGAGAAGAAGAACAATTTACTTCTGACCATATTGCGGAGTGTATGAAGAAAGGTAATGTTTGATTTATATTTTCTGGACACTAATATTTCTTTTATAGTAACTGGCCTCAATTACATTCTTGTTTGAGGGTGTCATATCTTCCTCTTTATGTAATTTCTATACTTACTAAAGCTTACACACACACACACACACAGTGTATGGCACAACCAAACCAGATTCAAGCATCATGGGCTCATGAAGGGTGTCGCTCTCCTAGTATAGTTGTTTCCTATTTTATCCCCAAAAAAATCTCGGAGTTGCAAAGTGATTGGGCTGCTTTAATAATCTTTTGAGCATGTAGATTGCTATTCCAAATTATCTAATTGCCTAATCTATTAATATAGCACCTCATTTTTAATATTTTGTTTTGGTTGTTGTGTGCAGTTGTAGCCGTGGATCTAAGGCAGACTGTGCATGTCGATGAAGATCTTCAGATTCGTGCCTACTATGCAGGCCATGTAAGGCTTTTGAGCTTCATGTTTGATATGCAGTATAGACTTAGCCATTTAGTTCTGGATAATGCGGCAGAATTTTCACAAATGTTCAGTTTTCTTTATTGTTATATTTTTGGTAAATAGAAGACAGTAACAGAAGTTGAGGGAAAAATAAATTTAAGTGGAAGGAAAGAACCTTCTTGAATTTGACATATGAAAACTAAGGTATTATCTGAATAACTTGAATGACCTCTAGTAAGCCATCTGAATGTGTCAAAGTCAGATTATTTAGTGTGTTTCGACCCTCCCACATTTTTTCCTTATGTGATCAATGCGAATTGAATAGGATTTTGTTTGTTCTTGCTATAATCTAGTGTGTTTCTATCCTCAGCCAATGATCTCTCCTTCGTAATTTGATTAGGTTATTGGAGCGGCAATGTTCTATGTAAAGGTGGGGGATGCAGAAATGGTTTATACAGGTGACTATAACATGACGCCAGACAGACATCTTGGAGCAGCTCAAATTGATCGATTACGACTTGACCTTGTTATAACTGAGTAAGAATGCCCATATCTTGTGTGAATGCTTCTTGTAATGGCATTGGCAATTCATTTTAGTGGATGCTATAATGGTTATATCTCTTTTCTGTTTGTTTCATAATTCTTATTTAAGTATGGTTTTTAAAACTCTCTGATCTTTGTATCGATTGATTTATTTTCCAATATTTATTTTTATTTATATTAGAGAGATTGGATAGTTGTCTCGATGTCCCACAACTTTACAGCGTTTTTCTTGAATCCTTTAATGAATATTGCATTTCTCAATAACATACGAGAGGTCCTATCTCTTATCTTTTGGTATGAGAATATTCTCTACCAAAAACCATGGCTTCAGTCATGTAAAAAGATTTAAACTTCTTTTTCTTAGTAATAATTCCTTGAGTAGTTGAGTAAGGGAAAAACTACTGGCTGACTTTGCAAGGTCCAGACCATTAGATTTAGTTGATCAGTGAGTTCAAAAGTAGGATGCCAGATATGCTGGCTACTTTATTGACAAAGAAAAATTGTGAGAATTCCTTTCAAGATGGCAAACCTTGTAGCTGATTTCCAACCTGAAATATTTTGGGCTAATCCTTCTCGTTGCATTATGTTAATCAAAACTTGAGAAATTGCTGTGAGCTTCTTACTCCTCATTCTTTAGAATATAGGATTGTCCTTAACATCTGAATTTTGACAATGTCCATTGTTATTTTGAATGTTTATCACACACTAAGGTGTTCTATTAACAATGTGATGAGTTTTGAAAGTAATATATTTAACTTCTTTTTTAGTAGAATTTTGGCCATCTGCTCAAATTTGAAACGTGTAAAATGATTTTGGGTATTTCTATTCCATTTTATGATGGCTTTAGCTTGGACAGGTTATTGATATTTTTATGAAATACTTCTGTTGAATCTTTCGTTTTATGATGGCTTCAGTCAGTGTAAAACTTTGTTGAGTCTTTTATGACTTCTGTTGTAGATCCACATATGCAACTACAATACGGGATTCAAGATATAGCCGTGAGAGGGAATTTCTGAAAGCTGTATGTATTTAACAGCATCCACTTCAAATTAATTGTGCATCAATACTGTTCTTCTTATCCATGTTGTAAAAATTAATAGTCTAAAAGGGAGTTAGGTGACTCAGTTAATTTGACCTCCTATAATGTGTCTAATTATAATGGTAAATTACGCCGTGTGTACACACACACTTCTAGCTAGCTTGGTTCTTCATAACAGTTGGTTTGTATTCATCTTGAGGAAAGCAAGGTACTGATTGGCCAAGTTAGCTTTGAATTTACATGAAATAATATCCAGTTACAAAATGAATTAGTACGGTATTTACCAAAATTTCTGCTAGTCTTTATTTTACTTCATGTTTTGCATTTTATCCAAGAGCATTTGATTTACAGTAACTGTCATATTGGGTGTTAAGTTTCTTAATTGATTTAGGTTCATAAATGCATTTCTAATGGAGGGAAGGTACTTATTCCAACATTTGCTCTTGGAAGAGCTCAGGTACATTTTCTAAGGTGATCATTAATCTCGCTGATTGTAATTTATGATTTCATAGGCTCGCAACTATTGGACAAAGTTCTTGCAGTTATTGTTCCTATTTTATATTTGATGATGAAATTCACAGTTTATTTATGATAGATCAAACAGGTACATCAAATAACCATTGTGTTGGAAAACAGAAATTTAACATCTGTTTGGTCAAAATCTATAGAGCCTCCGCTTTGCTTTGATATTTCATTGGTATTAGTGTAGGTAGTCATATTTTTAATTCAATATTTTTTTTTGAAATTTATTTCTTATCTGTAGGAATTATGCATTTTGTTGGATGACTACTGGGAACGCATGAATTTGAAAGTTCCTATATATTTTTCAGCAGGTTCCATTTTTCTTTCTTTTTACCTGTTATGCAAGCATCCAGTTATGAGATGTCTTTTGGTTATGATTTTATTATTATTTAATTTCGTAATTTTCTCATGTCAGCTATATTTATGATTTATTTCCTTTTTTATTCTAACATTATGATTTTCTGATTTAGTTTGTTTCTTGATTTGTTGGGGCCAGAGGCCTGCTTGTTTCATCTTTTTTTAATGAAAAATTCCTTCTTGAAAAAAGCACTTTTGAATTTGCCATTCCAAATTTATAAGATGCCCCTCAGACAGTACAAGCCATAGGCATTTGAAATTTTAATTATAAAGTCTTCTAAGAACAAATACTGATGAAATTTGTGTTCGCTGAAAATAGTTAGCTCCAGCTTTGCTCAGCATGCGGCTACACTCTATTCTAACCTGTGTCCTAGGTCTTATGAAGTCAAAACCATATAGAAAGTTTGTTCCATTATTAGATATCTGCATGCTGTAATATTTAAATTTGTACATAAAAAAGATAACGTGTCATTTTATTTATCACTTTTGTCTTTAATTTTGACAAGACATCTATGATAACATAGTTGCCACTTGCCATTGTCTCAAATATGTTAATTGCAAAAAGGTGCCATATCATGAACAGTTCGACCCTATGCATGCCACGAAAATTGTTTATTTCAAAAAATGCCTATTATCCTGCATGGCTGCACTCCGTGCCTGTGTGGCAACTGTGCAATGTCTTATGTTAAATACTAATATTATGGTAACGCATTACAAATAATTTGTGCTGCTTCTTGACCAGTCTGTCTTCCCTGTGGTATTTCTTCGAATATTTGTTGGCGGTGATTCTTCATGTTGGCAGCTTGGCACTAATTATTTGAATTTGTTTTCTTTAAGGTTTGACAATCCAAGCCAATATGTATTATAAGATGCTCATTAGTTGGACAAGCCAGAAGATTAAAGATTCTTATTCTACCCATAATGCATTTGATTTCAAAAATGGTAATTTATTTCTTGGTTTTGCCTTGGAAGCATCAAGATTTTATCTGGTATCAGTTATACATGCATGTGATTGATTATAAAAAAATCTAAGCTTGCGTGCATGTTTTCACCTGGGCATGCAATTTTATCAACAATTGTATTGTATTGGGACGTTTCGATTCCAGGTTCTTGGCATTGTTGCCTTGCTATGGCTAAAGATTACAGTACAGTATATCTAAGTAGGCACGTTTTTCTGTGTTATATGGATATGAGGAATAAGCTGCACTTTTTCATGGCTTTCTAGTAGTGCAACTTATTATAGATTTTATACTATATTTTGATATTGATATGTATAAAACTTTTAAAATTGATATGAATAAATTATTTTGATACTTGATCAAGGTATTTTAGATGAAGAGCCAAATTTTCTCAGATTGAAGAAGAATGGAGGTTTTAGGTCTCATAAATCATAATTTTTATACTCTTTTAAGGTACTGATTAGTAACTCAATAAAAAAATAGAAGTAGACGAAGGATGATATCTGTTAAAGGGAGAAAGTAAGGATATTACAATTCTCACAATAACAGCCTTCGAGTATCTCCTCTACTAATATATTCTCTGAAAATATCCGTGCTTTATTGATGAGGCTCTTAGCCTATTTATTATAGCTACTTACAGAGAATTTGACGCAACAATGAATTCAAATGAATAACAATCTATAGATTTAGTAACTACTCCCTAACAGACTCCAAGTGGATCTTCCACTTATTTCTCAACTAATAATGATTAAATAAAATAGCAGCAACAGTTAAATTAGTATGACCGAACTTATTCTTCCCTGGCTCGTTTAGCTTTCCTTGAATAGGTTAAACTAAAGCTGTTATCATACTCCTTCCAGTCTTTAATATAAGACATAGTTGGAGAGTTGATGTTTGCCCTAAATATAGAACATAATTATCATATTTGTCAACCTTTTCTTAATTTACCCCTGTTGATGCTCCTTGAACAATAATGAAAGAGGAGAGGGAAGGAAGGAATTAAGGAAGATGACTGTGGTGTTTTAGAAAATGTATGTCTTATTAATTAACCTAACTAACTTCCTAATTCTAATTAAATTAGGTAAATATGTCTTATTTTAAGGATCGAAGGAGTAGATCATAATGCTTGGTAAGAAGAAATATGGTTTAACGGTTTAAAACTTTAAGTGGTATGAGAAATAGGAGTACATAGTGTCTGAGGAGCATGTCATATTATTCATAGCTTATGAATAGTATGATTTTCTATAGATATTATATTGTATATTGGTTGATATGCTGATATTGCTTCTTTGAACCAAGGAGGAAATGAACCCTTGAATCTCTATTATACTGAACTGTAATTGGGCAAGAGAGAGAAAGGGAGAGAATTAGTGAGAAAGAGTAGAGAGGTGAGAGGGAAATAGGAAGAACAGGGGGAGGAACAGAGAACAAGAGTAATTGGTCTTTCAAGTGGAGTTGTCAGTGATATAAGAATAAGGAGGTGAGTGGCTGAAAATTAGCAGAATAAATGTTTCAAGTTTTTGTAATGTTGTCTATGTTGGTATCATGCATTTTCTCAATTTAATGGTGCTTGACTTTCAAGGATTTATTTTTTCCCTTGATTGATAAATAACTGATGTTCTATTCTTTCCCAGACAAGAGGAAAAGTGAGAGGTTTCCATGTATTTTTCCATACAATGATAATCTTATATCACAATCATTCTCATCAAATTTTCAGGTCGGGCCATGAGGCTGTGAAAATCTTCTGGCAACTGGGTTTAAGCCTGTAGTATCATGTGAAAATGTTTAAAGTTGTACTCCATACCAATTAACTATGTTGAACTACCATAAATCATTTTGTATTTTTTCATATATCATCCCATATGACATCTTTGATTTTATCTATAAGAAATTATATACTTGGCTGTGGGGATTTTATTATCCATTAAGTTCTCATTCATCTGATCTGGATGTTGCAGTTCACAATTTTCAACGGTCTATGATAAATGATCCTGGTCCTTGTGTTCTTTTTGCCACCCCTGGGATGATAAGTGGTGGGTTTTCGCTTGAAGTGTTTAAGCAATGGGCACCTTCAGAAAAGAACCTTGTCACATTGCCTGGGTAGACCACAGTTTCTCCTCCTTTATTTTTGTCTCTCCTTTTTCGATTTTCTATTGATGAGAAGCCAACAATGGATATTTGTTTACTGTCCATCTGCCTAGATTATAGAGCCTCTCCTGTTTAAAAACATGTATAGGTCAAAAACAAGAAGTTTAAAAACATGTAAAAGTCTTATTTTGTATTCTATGATGGGATTACTCTTCATTAATGAAGTATGATAAGAACCAGTCCAGGTAACTGGTTTATCAATCCTGATTTATTCTTTGACACTTATTCTTCCTTGAGTAAGCTAATCCATAGTGATTAGGGTTACTATCAAAGTACTTCGTCTCTCTTGTAGGTATTGTGTTGCTGGAACAGTAGGACATAAGTTAATGTCAGGTAAGCCCACCAAAATTGACCTGGATCAGGATACACAGATAGATGTGCGTTGCCAGGTACATGGTTCTCTCCTACCCAACTTTTTTTTCGAAGATGTTCCTTTATCTATAGCACTCCAGTAAGGGATGTTTATGTAATTTTGCAACACTATTCGCGTAATATTATTCCGCTGAAATTTATCGATACATATAGAGGGAGAGAGGTCGACTAAATCGTATAAAACCCTCTCAGTAGTTTCCAAACAGGTATATATTAGTCAGTTAATTTACTCTCAAATACTTATAATTTCTTATTAAATTGACAGGTTCATCAACTGGCTTTTAGCCCTCACACTGACTCTAAAGGTATAATGGATCTCTTAAAATTTCTCTCCCCTAAGCATGTTATACTAGTCCATGGAGAGAAGCCTAAGATGGCTACTCTTAAAGAAAAA
Organism: Acacia confusa; assembly: GCA_037074495.1. Classification (NCBI taxonomy): domain Eukaryota; kingdom Viridiplantae; phylum Streptophyta; class Magnoliopsida; order Fabales; family Fabaceae; genus Acacia; species Acacia confusa. The sequence goes on along the minus strand of CM073512.1, from coordinate 1,159,626 downwards.
ATCCATTGTGAGTTGGGGATTCAGTGTTATTATCCTGCAAATAATGAAATTGTATGCATCCCTTCATGTCACTATATAAAAGCAGGAGCCTCTGACACTTTTATTAAAAGTTGCCAAAATCCAAACTTTAAGTTTCAGAAATGTAGTTCATCAGGAGCCCCTGGCACTTCTATTCAAAGTTGCCAAAATCCAAACAGAAGCTTAACGCCTCATCTCCAAGTTAAGGATGAAAGAGTAGCAGAAGGAATTTTAGTACTAGAGAAAAGCGAAAGAGCAAAGGTTGTACACCAGGACGAGCTTTTACACAGGGTGGGAGAAAAGAAACACGATATTCGGTTTGCTTATTGTTGTCCTGTACGTGTTAGTGACTCAACAGATATATCAGGTAAAAGCTACAGAGACTCCTGCCTTCAAATCTTGCATTCAAAGCTTAATGGTGAACTATCTGGAGGAAACTTCCAAAATTTTGGGGAAAATCTACAAATGGACTCATTTCATATCTCTGTCTGTCCAAAGGATTTTTGTCCATATAGGATTCAGGAAACTTCTCTTAGTGAAACTCAAGCTGTGTATTTTTGCTGCTTTTGGGAGGCAGTGGATGAAAAGCTTGCATGGAGAATATTATCGGCGATGGAGAGTTTGGATTTAAGAGAAATATAGAGTGACAGTAGGCTTCCCAATCCATGCTAGCTGTGAAGTATATGAATCAGCAAAAAGATGTTTGAAAGAGTATTAGGTTGAACACAACTATATGGGTTAGTTGTTTAGAGCACTACTTTCTCTTGTGCTTATGCAATGGGGCATGAGGGATTATGGGAAATGACTCTTAAATGGGTGAATTTATAACACCCTTTTTTACCGAACAATTATAATATTATTGTCACTGTCTATTTAAAACAGCAGCAAGTTTTTGTGTTGTTTCTCTCATAACTGTGTGTAGGTCTGGTTTTATTGGAGAAGTTGACGCAATTAACGTCATTCCACGTATACAAGAATGTTATCACGTTTATCATTTTGTGCTCAAACTGATAGGGACATGATTTACGGCATATTTGATTAACCTTGACAAAAACGAAAAGTGGCATCACATTAGACGGATTGTTTTGAACATCTTTCGAGGTCTTTAACTTGTCAATATTTCCTTTTGTTGGAACTAGTGGGTGATGCAGTTGTTTTTGGATTCGCATCCCGTTTGGGAATTTCATTTTTCCCTTTCCTCCAAAAGTGAAAATTGAAAAGGAACCCCTCCCTGACTCAAGCATGCGGTGCAGAAAGCAACAGAAAAACATAGCAGTTAAAAGGCTAAAAAGTGTAAAATAATACATAAGTTCACTATTTAAAAGACAAAAAAAAACTTTAAAAATCACCCACAGCTATCCATAGCAAGCAAATTATATTAAAATAAGACCTACAATCAATATAAAATAGTGTTTTATAGTTTCCAAGACGTGCAACTCTTAATTTAGGAAATCTGCAATATGGTCCAGAGGAGATCATTAGCATATCAATACATATAATGTATAATTAAATATATTACAAATAATGAATAATACGGCCTATTCCTTGAAACGCAAGCAATCTTGATTTTAGAGGCCGTACAGTAAATTAAACAAACTGCATAAAATAATATTTAAGGAAAATTGCAATTATAAAATAATATGTGAGTGATGGGCATGTGGTCCACCCCGGGGTTTACATTTAAAAAATAACAAAAAAATTTTGGAGGCCAGAGACAACATATGAACCTTCAAATGGACCCAATAAGGCGACGTACCAGATCAGCATGCAATGCATGGCCACCCTACAACAAACATAAAATCTTGAAGCTGTTTAGAACAACAAGAAAGAGCAAAATACAAAAAAAACTCTCCCTTATATTGCATCAACACTTCAACCATTAAAATCATTTTTCTTTTTAATTTCTAAAACTTACACAGACCTCAAAAATAAATAGCAGAGTCGGAATAATAAATGGCAATATTCATGGCTTATGAAGCACCATGATGAAGTTCTTTATATTATCTAGAATATACTTCTATGTCCCTTTTGTTAACAAGCTATTATGTGATCAAATTACCTCTCCTCTACCTAAAAATAGTAGTTTATCCTACCTCATCGCTCCACTTTGGCACAAAAATAACCATTTGCAACTAAGGTCTCTCTGCAAATAATTATATCGGTATTAGCCTATCCAACCTCATCTCTCTGCTTTGGCACTCAATAAAAAAAGTTCTAGTTGAAGTATGCAATACAAAAGATATACAACCATTTGTAAGTGATTATATGGTACTCAACAATTTTGAATTTCTTGAATAAAAATAAACATAATAATAATTCTAATCCAATTCAAATTATGTGCAAGTTAATTGTGTTGTCCTTCAAAGGTCCAATCCTACAATCATGGCAAGTAGCGACAACTAAGGTGCTGGAGTAACAGTTAAAAAAGAGGCAGTAGCCACTTAAAGAGGATGGTTAATATTCTTGCATAATGAAGCAAGGAGTAAATTCAATAAAATACCTTAGCATATTTGACAAAAGACAAAATGTGGCGAAATTCAAACTGTCTTGCCTTCCTAGTTGGCACCATTAGTTTTCTCAGAATCTATACTGATAAAAAATTCCAAATTCTTCCAAAGCATACTCAAATTCATAAATGTTGTTTTTAAATTGACAATGCTAATTTTCTCAGAATTTAAGCTGAACCAAATCCTTTCAAGGTATACTCAAATGTCAAATCCACAAACAAGAAATAAAGACACTTGCCTTGTAAGCGACAATGTGTGCCACTGGAACTCCTTGATTCCCAGACTGAGCAAAAAGGGAAAGATCTCCTATAAGATCTAGGACTTTATGACGGCTCGGTTCATCATTGAAACGCAAAGGTGGATTCAACCAACCTTTATGGACACTGCACAAGTAGATAGTACTCTATTCATACAATGAAATAGTATCACGAAATGATATGTGTATGATCAGATAACGTTTCTCCTAACTCATTCAGATCCCATGAAACTTCTGGTTCACCCTGCAGATCATTTAGCTATCATATTTTTGCACCAAAATTTTATGCATATTCCAGCCTAATCTACAAATTCAATGTCATCAATTTCATCTTAAGTCTACCACCTCCATCAGATATGTATAGTCAACTACAACCATGTTGTTTCCAAAAATGCACCAGTATAATCTTTCAAACAACATATGATAGTAATTAGTATTTATGATCCGGAGGTTCAGAAGAGGAAGGCTAGCATGCAATTTCCTGCTCTAGTACCACAGGCTAGGAACCCAGTTTCCAGCAAGCGTTCATCACCAGAATAAAGTAAACACTAGAAATTATCTTACAGACTGTAGAAAAGCAGATACCTGCAAACAATGGCATTTTCTAGACTACCTCCTTTAATCAGCCCAGCATTGCGCATTTGTTCAATCTGCGATATATTTTCAATCAGACCATCCAGCAATAGACTGTTAGTTGTACATTAACTCACGTTTACAGTAAAACAGGTGAAACAAAAGGCACCACTCAAACTTGAAGAATGATTCGCAAGTCATGTGGCAATGTATGAAGATTGGCCAACTGGTCCAACATCATGCAGTGCAAGGGAATTCACTCCCTTTGATTACGAATCAATCAGCAGCAGATTGCATTTTCTTAGTATACGATTCTGAAAAAATACAAATCAAAATTTTTCTGTGTAAGTACTGAAGATTGAGGCTCTTCCCTATGAGTTTATTATTTGTTTGGATTTGTTAGGAAATATATATTAGTAGTAATTATTATGTAATCAAATCAGGATCACTAGAAATCAGGGATTAGTTTAGATATTACTAGTAATCAGGGATTAGATTAGATATTATTATTAAGAGCTACAAATGCCAAGTCTCCCTCCTCATGTATATATAGACCTTTCTATGAATGAAGAATCATGAAATTCAGATTATTTTGCTCTACAAGATTGATTAAACATGCCATAAATTGTTCAAGTTCCATGGGCATGTGATGTCTTCTAAATGTTTTTTCTGCTAATCATTTAGGCAACAAAAGAAGCAACTAACAAGACTAGAAATAGCAAAACTTCAGATCAAACCTCTTCATAAATGCAGAAGGTTCTTGAAAAAGCTATCTGTTTGGAATAAAGCAAATTGTCCACAGGGGTTGAAAACCACTGGCATCCAATAGAACTTGCCTGCAATGGGAAGATATTCCCCATTAGTCAAAGCCTGAGTAAGAATGATCAGAAACATCATACCACATTCTACCGCTTTGTCCTAATCCATAATTGTCAAATTAACGTATCAATATATCTTTACCTGTGGAAAGTTAATTCCATAAGTCATTTGAATCATTGTTGAAGGAAATGCAGCAACAAAAGAATCATTCCTAAACACAAACGTTGGTTCATTCAGATGTGGAGCTAATTTTTCACAACTATCGCCATGGTGATCAGTTGCCACCTTTAAACCAACTTCTTCCACTGCTGCAACCCATTCACTAGCTGACCCATCAAATATAGGGATCTGCATGAACAATTGTGAAATAATCAATTTTCTATTTTATGTTGTAACTAAATTATTTAAACTGCAACTTTAAATTAGATAGACTCACCTTAAATTTTTTATTATGAGAAAATTTCTCAAGGATACGAAATTTTTATACCAGAAATCAAGGAGGAGTAAATTAAAACAGAGGGGAATAAGAAATGCTCGAAAAAATTAACTCAGCTCACAAACTGATTCTTAAGGGTAATAAAGCCCAAAAAGGACTTTGTTCTCCAATTACCCATAATCTAAGAGGTTAGGTTTTCAATAATCTTAGAGCATGTTTGGTTTCACGAAAAAAAACATCAAAACCATAATTTGGTGTAAGCAAGTAACAACATGCTTTTACCAGAACTTTGGTTTCGGTGGTTTCCAATGTGAAACCAAACACGCACTTAGGCTATCCTTTCGAGGGGATTAAGCAACCTGACGCAATATTGATGTATTCTTTGACAGGCGAACAGAACGTTTGTATCCAGGAAAAGTTAAAAATCACAAAGACCTCACAAGTCACAACAAATTGCACGCTTTATAGTATTGTGAACTAAGTTCATCTGGGGCCAAACTTCGATAAACCTGGCAAAATCTGTCAAAAGAATAGGAAAAATTCTGTTAAGATATTAGGATTTTCGATCCAGTAAATGCTTATGACGCTTTTGACAACATCAGACAAAGGGTTGATGACTAAGTTGTCTTGATATTCATGACATGGCAAACATAACATCAGACATGAAGCATACCGGAATAAAGGACTAATGCTCCGAAATCAAAAGGCTCAAGGTTTTTATATTTAAGCTCCAGGTTTAATGTACACAAATGGAAATACTTATATCAGAGATTTTCAGTTTCGATAGTTGATGTTGTCCTGACAGGAAACACGTCACGTTATTGTAGGCAAAATGAGTAGAAATGAACATTCAATATTTAAAAATCAATGGATGTGGCATTTAACAAATTCACCTCAGCACAATCTCCTTCAGTATCCAAATTTTGTATCTCAATTCTGCAATTATCAACACCAGTCGCCTCCAAAGCAGACAGCAAGTGCTCAACAGTCCGTACTCTAAAACCATCTTTACACAATGTGGTACAGAGCGGCGATTCATGAGCATAATCAATCGATGCTGGTATCAAATTGGACCGGAAATAGAAATACCTCCCTTCTCCTGCAAATCCAGGACAGAGTTTGACTACTGAAGCCTTTCCAGAGTGTAAAGTATTACCTCGCCGCTCTACACAGCTAGCTAAAGTTTGCTGAAGCCTGCCAGTCTGCGACCAAAGTTGGAAATATGAACTAAATTAAATTAAATTTGATAACAGGAAATAAATAAAATCTAAGAAATGGCCAATCATTTCGAACAGTCCGGTTTCCAACATTTGGTGTTCATTTCACAAGAACATATAAACAAAATACAGAGAGATGCAGCTTACAAAAGGCGATTTAGCTCGTCAGGAAGGAAGCAGAGAGAGAAAGAACGGACCGGTTTCCATGAGATGAACTTTGAAGATCTGAGAGCGGCGAGAGCAACCATGGTCGGAGAGAGTGAGTCTAGTTCGGAGTAGCGGCCGGCGTTTCCACAGAAGCGAGTTTGACCGTTTGGTTTGGGCGGGACAGAACACGGAGTCGCCTTCGCGGTCAACCCCGCCAAATTGAAAGAGCTAAGCTCGTAAGTTTGGGATACTGTTTAGATTAGAGGATTTAAAGGTAACTTTCTTTTTAATAGTGATTTATATAAATGTAGGAGTTTTATCTTAATTAAGTGAAGAAACACTTTTAAGGCTTCCAAGTATGATCTCAAATAAACACTAAATGTATGTACTTGGGTAAATTATAAAAAGGCATTTTTCATGGTTTGATGAAAATGTTGCCAAACATTAATGGGAGAAGCATTTTAAAAAAAAAAAAAAAAATTAAACTGTAGTTTTGAAACTCAAAAGACTATGGTTTTGAAAAAACAAAATTTTTCTCTTTCCCCTTTCCCTATTTTCTCTTTCATGTTTGTCTTTTCTCTTTCTCTCTTTCTCTCTCTCTTAGGGGTGCTCTTAGGAGTGTTAATAGGCTCGACTGAGCTAGGCATAGCATAAATCATGTCTGATGCCCAGCCCTAAAGATGAATGAACAACATTTTGCAAACTATTACCCGATAAAAATTCAAATAATTTGGGGTGGGGCATGCTTGTGTGCCTAAAAATCTCCCTAAAATTAAAAAATAATGAAGTATTAAAAATATTACAAAAAATATGTAATAGTTTATATTCAAAAACATATTTTATGCTATAGTGCTTTTAAGTTTATTATTTAAATTCAATTCATTTGCCAATAAAATAAATTAATTTAATTGGGATTATTTTCTTATTATTTGATAATAATTTACTTTTCAAAAACTCAATTTACCTACTTCTTAGTTAAATATGTCTATAAAAAAAATATACATATGTGCCAAATAGATACAAAATATGTTCATTCATAAAATTATAATTGAATGGTAAGTAAATCCTTGTTGAATTATATATATGTGTGTGTATTAAATATATATATATATATATATATATATATATATATATATATATATATATATATATTCATTTATTTTAATTTTTTTTTGGGCAGAGCCAAATAGGCATGGTAGTAGTGCCCAACCCTACTCGGTCTTTGGTCCGGCCCGAAGATGGGAAAATGATTTATGAGCTTACTTTAAGGCTATGTTTGTTACAAGAAAGATTTGAGGAAGGAAAGGAAAAAAAGATTATGAAGGAACTTTAAAAGTTAAATTATTTGGTATACCAGGAGATGGAACGTAAGTTGAGGGAAAACAAAATGTTTGGTAAAAAGAATTAGGTGTTGGTTAAGTTGGAAGATGGGGTGAAATTCCCACAATGCCCATCTGTTACGTTCAAACCTTAACATTACATTCGAACCAAATAGCCTAGTTCGAACTCATGTGACAGTAGCAAAACCAATACAGTAACACTTAAATAGGTTTCAAAACCACTACAGCAAAATCGTTAGTCATGTATACAACCCAATATTCTATTTCATAAATGTCATACCCATTTGAATTGCAGCCAACATTCTATTTCATAAACGTTATACCTATTTGAATTGCAGCTTCTTCTTAAACAGGTTTCAATTGCAGCTTCTTCGACCTGGGTTCAACTTCTCCTTTGACTCCAACAATAGCAACAGTTCCAAGCTTCTTCACTGAAAGCGTCGTCCAGCTTGCGCCTGTAACATCCTAATTTTCAAAAGCGGAATAAATTTTTTTTTTCTTTTGATCAGAGTAGAGCATCGGAGCAAGTAAAAGAGTGAGTAATTGATATATCATTAATTGTGGTGTGTTTGTCTGTTTATGATTAGGGGTGTAAAAAGGCCAGGGGCCTGTCAGGGGCCTGTGGCCTGGCCTGTTAAAAGCTTGGTCAGGCCTGGCCTGTCAGGCTAAAAGGCCAGGCCAAGGCCTCTTATGGGGCCTGTTTTCCCTTAACAGGCCAGGCCCAGGCCTGATAAGAGGCCTTTTAGGCCTGTCAGGCCGGCCTGTTTATATTATTAATATTAATTTATGTAATTTTGGCATGTTTTTAGCCTGTTTAAAGTAGGCCTGTTTTCGGCCTGTGCCCTGTTATTTATATTATTAGTATTAATTTATGTAATTTTGGCCTGTTGTTAGCCTGTTTAAAGTAGGCCTGTTTTCGGCCTGTGGCCTGTGTGGCCTGTTAGCTTAATTAAATAAAAAAAAATTTAAAAAATTTTTTTTTTTTAATTTTTTTTTTTTAAAAAAAAAAACACAGGCCTTAACAGGCCACAGGCCAGGCCAGGCCTATATACAGGCCAGGCCCAGGCCGAAAAGTAGGCCTGTAACAGGCCACAGGCCAGGCTCAGGCCAGTATGTTACAGAACAGGCCTGGCCTGGCCTGTTTACACCTCTATTTATGATGTACAGTACATTCATCAAGTGATGTTATAACGGTATATGTCTAAAAAATAGGATCTTTGGTCGGTTTCTTACGCTTTCTGCTTACTCTGCTTACTTCTGTCTTCAGTCCTTGGTTCCCTGGACCTGAAGCTATGATAAGAACTGAGGTCCAATACCTATCGGACCTCAGGTAACGGTTAACCTCATGCTTATGTAAACAGTTTATGACAGGTATCACAAAATAAGAATATACTCACAGTTTCAAAATCATAACTACATGTAAGGCAATAACAAAACACAGCCACTGCAATATGTATGTTATTCCAGTCACCAGTGTCACGATAGCTTATCGTGTCCTCAGTGCTAGGAAAACTTAACGGCATTATCAAGACTATAACCCATATTCAATTCAACATTCAAAGAGCAATTTCAAAACAGAGTTTCAGCAGGTGAGTACAACTATCATATATAAGCACACCATAAGCATAAGAGTTAAGGTTACAATACGCGTCCGTACCTTCGTGACGAGTTTCGGTACGTTTTTTACGGTCCGAATGCGATCACAGATATCTTATAAGGGTAATATCGCCTCTATTAATTCACAAATATTATTCCAAGAGATATCTTGGCCACAAATGACTATTTTACCCTTGGTGGATTTATTTTTTAATTATTCCCACAAAATTTTAGGGAAAAAAAGCTGGTTCAGCATTTCTGGGCAAAATTTTGTCTAACTTCGAAAAATCATAACTAATCCAGAAACATCGAAACGAGGATCCGTAAAATTTCCCGGAATCCTTGAGATGTCTACTTTCGAGGAAAAATACTGAAAGTTACCCAGATTTCACGAAAAATTTCCAGTTTCAACATTTCAAACCTCTGCCTAGAATTTTCCCCAGAAAACGTAGCTTAACTTCTGGAATTTTTATCTCTTTGCACAGAACTTCAAATGGCACACTATATACATATTTGGAAAACCCTATATGTCTACTTTCACCATGAATTTACTCAGAATTTTAGAACATCATTTCCTTCATAAAATATCAACATTTTTGCTATTGGCTCCATAAATCACTAACCGATGAAATTTCGCCAGAGTTTCGCTATTTTGATCATAATCTTCCAAAAATTTTGCTCCATAAGATTTTTCATCATATTTTCGAAATAAAGACATATTTAGCCATAAAAACATGAAATCTAAAATATTTTGGAAGATTAAAGATCAAAACAACATTTAAACTATGAACTTAAAAGCTAAAACTCAAGAACTAGAGAACTTACCCTTGAAAAAACTTACTACTCCTTCTTGCTTCCCACTAACTCTCACTTTCCATTCTTAGAATCAGATGCTCTAGCTTGTTTTGGTGTGAAGTTTATGAAGTCCAAAGCCCCCTATTTATAGCAAAATGTGATGGCATTTTGGTAGTTCTTTCAAACCTAACTCATCTTGCATTTTAGCCATTGGATTCAAACTTGCATCACAAGTAGTTCCATCCTCTTCTTCCACCTCTCCATTTCGTCCTCTCTCCCTCTCTCTCCTTAGATTTTTGCTTCATCTCCTATTTACCCCAAATGCTAATTTAGTTAGGTATAAGTTGGTGTTTTTATTCAAGATTTAATTTCACTTTTGTAATAACAATTTTATGACTAGATTTATGGAAATTTTAAACTTTCTGAAACACTTAGGTATAAAATCTAAAAGTATACGAAAATGACCTTGGGAATAGCCAAGTTCAAGCCCATATTTTACTGGTTCCAAATATCTACTTATATTTAACACTTAGTTTCAATATTTCAAGATATAATTTAATTTCTATAGATTCTCATTCACTTGTTTCTGATTAAAGACTATACTTGCTCCTTAAGTTTTGTTTTGGATCTCAAACCATTATTTAATTTAGTTTATTCTTGACTTTTTCTACTACACACACACATACACAACTCTTGGACACACACACACTCACAACACACACACACTTTTCTCTTCCCTTTATCCTCTTCCAATCCATTAAATGCAAAGCCTCTAAAGTCTTCTTAACTTCTTCCATACTCTATTGGCCATTTATTATCTAATTATCCCATGTGTTTGTATGTGTATTTAAACTAATTTCCTCTTCTTGTTGCCCAAGCTAAAAAAAAAACGCCCCCTACCTCTTCTTTTTAATTATCAATTTGTGTTCTAATTGTTTTCACAACTCAAGAAATATCTCTCATTGGTCCAATTTAATTTCACAAGGATTTAGGATTAAAGGTTAATATAATTTCTTCACTCTTTTAATTAGTAATTTTCGCCACTTTTATTAGTTAAAGGGAGAATTAATTAATCCTTAGTTACTATTGCTAATATAGTGTTTTAGGGATTATTAGGCTTAATTACCAAAATTTGACAAGGGTTCTAATTTAATTTTGATGATTAACAATTTCTTGTATACTAATCTTAGCTTCTAAATACTATTTGGTCTTTAATTTCATTGATATTTCCTTAATTATGACCTTTGTAAATTAATTATTAACCAATTTCAAAAATTATTAAAGTATCTCAATTATTGCAATTCCATTTGCCCAATAATTGTTACTAATTTCCTCTAATTGATTTTATCATCCTCCGATGATTTTAATTGTTAAAATGGTATAATTAAGATTATACTAAATTATGATAATCTTAGGATATTTTATGATCCTTAATATGATTTAGAAAAATTAGTTTTTAGGCTTCCTAATTCTAGGGAAAATTGCCTAGGAATAAAAATAAATACAACACCAAAATTTGAGACCACATATTCACCTATTTAAAATAGGTATCAAAATAAAGTGGTTATGCTAAATAGGATTTTTAAGGTATTACAGCGCCTTCATCGTGTTTTTATGAAGAGCTAAAGTTTTGCCCGGGGTTTTTTTGGTCTGAAAATTTCATCATCCCATAACTTGTCAACATTCCAGCCTGTTTCAAAGGGAACCATTTCTTATACGGATGTGGGAAGCTTGGACCTCATTGGAATGCTATTCAAAGGAAGATCCTGCTACCAAATAGGATTTTTTGGTAGAAGACTATCATCTTCCTTTCCCTAGGTCGAACTTCTCTGTAACAAACAGGGCCTTAGTGTCAGGCTAGGCACTTTTTTGCCTGACTTGGGTGGGCATTGAAGCATTTGAGCCTCATGAACACCCCTACTCTCTTTCTCCATTTTCACTGTTTTCCTCTTTCTCTTTCTTTTCCCTTTTCCCCTTTTTATTCTTTCCTTCTAATAATGACAAACATTTCTACTTGATTTATATTGGCATGCCTTTTTTTTTTTTTGCCGTTTGAAGTGATGACATATTTGCAAAATAAAAACAAGGAGCCCCAGAATGTTTAAATAGCAAGGACATGGGCATGAATATAGACCATGGGGTTGAGCATAGATATGAAGAAAAGTTGAATTAATTGAATTAATATTGTTTGCCGACAAAGTAAATCAAATTACATTCATAAAATAATTAGGTTAATGACATGATTTAGTAATCTTTGAACCTGCTTGATTCTTCTATTGTAATCTGTCATGAGACCTCAAAATTTAATAACTAAAATTTGTGAACTATTTTATCATTATTAAAATTGACTAATATTATAATTTTTTATTTTAGAAATTATTTAAATTTTATTATTGTATTATGAAATCTGATGTTAAATATATTTGAAATGGAATTTTATACTTTATATGCAATTATTATATTATTTAAGGTCCTTTTTGGTAATTTGTACATAAAACAATGATTATAATAACAATTTATAAACACTCTCATTTCATCAAAATCATTTTTCTTACAGAATCTATTCTCTAAAATCATTTTTATCACTTTTTCTTCCATAAGCTAATGTAAACACTTAGATGCTAGTTTGTATTAGCTTTTTAGAAGTGATTTTTTACTATTTATGAGCTAAGAATATCATATGAGTTTTGTCTCAATCTATGAAAACTAGCTTTTGAAACCATAATTCCACTATTTCCCAATCTACATGACTCTAAATTTGAAACAAGCTTGGAACTAGAATATGGGCTTCCAATATGAAGCCTCTTTTTAAGCATATCCTAAAAAAAAGTTTGCATTCTTACTTAAGCATATACACAAGATTTATAAGTTTATTATGGGCTCATGCCTATTTGATTAAAGTATAGACTAATATAGTTTGATCTATTTCCACCTCTAACTCTTATTTTTAACTCTTGTTCCACTTTCCTTTTTTTTAATGGAACTATTCATCTGGTTATTAATATAAGATATATTTACTTAATTTGATTAAATTAAAAATGTAGGTTACATTAGTTAATATGACATGTATTTTCTAAAAAGAAAACATTTATGACAAGTTCATTATATCCATTTCGTCAAGTTCTCCAATCGCATTTAACCATGTGTTCTATTTTTTGAATTATTATCATTTAACTATAAGCTTGTATGAAAAAAAAAATGACACACATGGTCATGTGTGATTGGAGAGCTTGACGAAATAGACATAAAAAACTCTATGTGAGTATGGTCATTTATAAAACATCATAGTCATCTTCCTTGACTCCTTCATTCTTTCTCCTTCTTGATCATGGTTGAGGAAGCATCAATAAGGGTCAATTAGGAAAACAATAACAAATATAAAACTATGTTTTATATTTAGAACTAAAATCAACTCTTCAAATATATTTTATTTTAAAACTAGAGGAGTACTTTCCTTTTTTTTAATGTCTTATAAAACTATGCTAATTTACTCTCAGCACTCTAAAATATTTTTTGATAATACTGTAAAATATTTTTTAGTGCACTCTAAAATATGTTTCTTGTTAACAAGGTATCCCGAAGTAATTTTTGATAAAATTTTGTCATTAAAGTATTTTTTCAATAGGAATGACCACCATAAACTTAGCATAATAAATGCGACGAGAAAGATAATTTAGAGTTTGGGATTCCTAGTACACCAAAAAATAGATTAAGATAATAAGGTCTACTCCAAAAGTATATCAGTGTTGGATGCTATTTAACTAGATATAAATGTTTGAATTCAAAATTATGCTATATTATACCATATTCAAAACAGTATGATTCAATGTTATTTTAAGTTTATTATCTCTTTGCACCACTTATGGAACGTTGGTCATATTCTTTCTGATAAACAAGATCCTCTTAGAAAAGGCAAGTATAGGGCATTCTTTCTGATAAACAAAATCGCTCGATAAAAGAGTGAGAAATTATAAACTCGGATTTGCAGGCAAAGTATATAGAACTTAGAGGGAATTCATGGAAACACACTTTATTATGATATAACAGAATACTCCTTGTTCTGCCCTCTCTTCTCTTCTCTGAGAAAGCTCTCCTTATATAGACCCTCCAACTCAAAACACGAGAACTGGACCATTGTTTCTTGTTAAGACCTGTGACATACATCTCATGGACTCAAAACAAAAGTTTACAGACTCATGACGTGCAAAAAATAAAATTAAGGTAAAGCTCACAGACTCATGACGTAAAGTTAAAATAAAGCTTACCGAGCTGTCACGGATTCCTACAGTCATGAACTAGAGTGAATTTTACACAGTCATACACTCTTTTTAATCTGTGGATCCTACTCAGATCTTCTGATAATTGTTATATACACTATTTTTTCGGATCGAAGTCAAAGAAATCCGGAGAAATTTTCCTGAATAGCAGTAATAGGAACAAAAAGGGGGTTATTGTGCATGATTTCGAATGAGATACGAGTTGCTTCTTGGTGTTCTAGTGAAATATAGCAAACATAGTAGGCACTCAGGAGATTGCATGTTGTGATTTGTCAGTGCTTTTTTTTATGAACTCTGTTTGTTTGTTTAGGGTTCAAGTTCGTTCTCAGTTTTAGCATCTAAAATAAGTTATCTTCCCTCGATTAATTTGATAAATCTAAGTAAGTAGAGGAGTGACCTTACAGGAGTTCGTCAGAAGATTTGAGAATGAACTGTTAAGTGTGAGGCAACGATTGGTGTTTCATATGGCCGTGTTTGGAAGATGGAATTGAAGAAATCTGAAAAAGAAGTTAGCTTTGGCTTCTTCTTTTTAGTGTTCGGATATGAAGGATAGATCTGTGCAAAAAATTGATAATTCAAGAAAGCATGAGAAAGAGAAAGATAGGTCTGGCAAGGGCATTGTTCCAAAATGAAGAAGAGAGCTTTTGAGGAAAAGGCAAAGAGCTATAGAAGCTATAAGAAACGAATCAATATAATTCTCCACCATTTATTGCAACAATAATGTTGAATTATTCCTCCTTAATTTGAGGAAGCCAAGGTCAACAAAGGAGGCATGGAAACATAAGTGGGAGCTGCTGTCAATATTAAAATAAAAAGAAAGAAGGGAGCAGGTGAAGATTGAAAAATGAAAAAAGGAAGCCGCAACATTTGGCAATGGAAAGGTTAGGCAAGAAATTTGAGACATTTTTTTTGACGGAAGAGGAAGAAAATTGTGAGCAACGCGGAGTGCTTCAGCCTATAAATAGGCACCCCTTCTGATCACTTCTGCATCGAAAATTGGAGAGAGTAGAGAATTCCTCTCACAAGAAAATAGTTTCGATAGTCTTGAGTGATATTTTGATAAAGCTTTTGCTTTATTTGAGAGAACCTCTTAGAGGGAAGTTTGAGTTCGAGAGCACCAATTTTGGTGAAGTTTGATTTCTTTGTATCCCATCATTTTCATAGTGGAAGTTTGATCTGGATTAGTGTCCCATGATTTTTATTTCTCCACATTGGGGAAAGTTTTCCACGTTAAAAATTGCTGTGTGTATTTTGTGTATTTTTACAAGTATATTTCGTTTCCGTAGACAGAGGTTCTATTCACGGTACTATTCACGTAAGGTACCATTCACAGAGGGATAATTTTTCTCAACAGTGGTATCAGAGCAGGTTCAAAGTATTATGAAGGAGACGAGATGGAGGCCAGTGGCGGCACCTCTCATAACGAAGACATGTTCAAATTGACCGCCGACAACTTCACTTATTGGAGACCGATGATGGAAGATCATCTGTACTACAAAGATCTGTACGATCCCATCCTAAAAGCAATGAGACCTGAAGGAAAGAACGAGAAGGAATGAGAAATTTTGAATCGGAAGGCGGTGGCCATGATAAGAAAATACATTGATCAAAGTCTCTTTGAGCATGTATCCGAGTTCACAAATGCGTACGAGTTGTGGACGAAGCTTGAAACGATGATACAGAAAAAGACTCCCAGGAACAAGGCAAACCTGGTTCGCCGACTTGTGAAGCTGGAATACAAGGACGGTACGAGTGTGATTGAACACATCAACACCTACAAAGGTATTGTGAATCAATTGTCCAAGATTGACATGAAGATTGATGACGAGCTGCAAGCTTTGCTGCTACTCAGCTCGCTGCCAGAAAGCTGGGATACTCTGGTGGTGACTCTGAGCAACTCAGCTCTAGACGGAAAGCTGACAATGGAGACCGTGAGGGACAGTCTCCTAAGTAAAGAAGCCAGGCGAAAAGAACGAGGTGTAACTAGCACATCTGAAGCAAACGTTGCTGAGCACAAAGGAAAGTCCGACTCTCGGGGAAGAAGTAAGAGCCGGGGTTGTGACAGACAAGATAAATCCCGAGGCCGGTCAAAGCCAAAACATGATTTGAAGTGCTTCTACTGTGGAAAGGTTGGCCACAAGAAGCCAGAATGCTGGTCTTTGCAGAAAGACGAAAAGAGCGGCAATGTGAAACCAGATCAGATCATTCCGAAAAAGAAAGAAGACAAAAGCACAACTGCGGTGGTTGCAAATGCTGAAGCTGACATATTCTTACTTGGCAAAGACAGTTTTCTGAATTTCGCATATGACGACTGCACCTGGATTGTTGATTCTGGTGCCTCCTTCCATGTTACCCCACATAAAGGATTCTTTTCTACTTATAGAAGTGGTGACTTTGGAGTAGTGAAGATGGGAAATCAGGAGACTAGCAAGATTGCTGGTGTCGGTGATGTGACCTTGACTACGGATGTCGGGTGTCGACTTGTGTTGAAGGATGTAAGGCATGCGCTTGACATGCAACTGAACCTGATCTCGGTAGGCAAGCTTGATGATGTCGGGTTAGTGAACTACTTTGGTATAAGTAGATGGAAACTAACTAAAGAAAACCTGGTAGTAGCTCGAGGTAAGAAGAAAGGCTCTTTATATGTGATGCTAGGAAAGATTAAAGATGGAGAAGCCAATTCAGTCCAAGAAGGATCTAGCCTGGAGTTATGGCATAAGCGCCTCGGTCACATGAGTGAGAAGGGGCTCCAGATTTTGAACAAGAAAGGACTTCTAACAGGGTTGAAAGGCCAAGTACTGGAAAGCTGCACGTACTGCCTAGCTGGAAAACAACATCGGGTTTCATTTGTGAGACCAGACCAACCCAGACGGCGCAAGAATATTCTTGACCTTGTCCATACTGATGTTTGCTCCATGTCGGAGAAATCACTTGGTGGAGCTCAGTATTTTGTTTCCTTTATTGATGACCACTCCCACAAAGTGTAGGTCTATCTGTTAAAATCTAAAGATCAGGTACTCCAATCCTTTAAAGAATTCCATGCTATGGTGGAGAGGGAGACTGATAAGAAATTGAAGGTGGTCCGTTTTGATAATGGGGGTGAGTATTGTGGTCCGTTTGATGCTTACTGTAGAACAGCTGGAATCCGACTTGAGAAGACACCTCCCAAGACTCCTCAACTGAATGGACTTGCTGAGAGGATGAATAGAACTATTGAAGAAAAGGTTCGAAGCATGCTATCCAATGCTGGACTGCCAAAATCATTCTGGGGAGAAGCTGTCAAAACTGCTGTTGATTTGATCAATCTTTCACCATCACGACCACTAGAAGGAGAAATTCCAGAAGAAGTCTGGACAGGTCGGAAAGCGGCCTATGATCATTTGAAGGTGTTTGGATGTAGAGCTTTCATGCATATTCCTAAAGACGAGAGGGCGAAGCTCGATGCAAAGACTAAAGAGTGTATATACCTCGATTCACCGAAATGTGAATTCGGGTTCAGACTTTGGGATCCTGTCAACAAAAAGATCGTGAGAAGCCGAGATGTGATTTTTCATGAGAATGAGACCATTCAAGACATCTCAAAGCCCAAAGTCAGAATTACTGTTCAACATGAAGAATTTGACTCTCCTGTTCGTGCTGAAGCAGGGGGAGAAAATCAAGAAGAAAATGAAGTGAATGATCAAGAAGATGTTGAAAACCAAGATGAGAATGAAGAGCCAAATATTCAGCCTGAAATACAGACAAGACACTCTACACGAGTGAGAAGACCTTCTACAAGATACCCACCTGATGAGTATACCGTTGTTGCTGAAGACGGTGAGCCTCAGAGTTATGATGAGGCCATGATGAGTTCAGATAAAGAAGAATGGGAAAAAGCAATGCAGGATGAGATGAAGTCCTTGCATGAGAATCAAACTTATGAATTGACTAAGCTTCCTCAAGGAAGACGAGCTCTGAAGAACAAGTGGGTATATAAGATCAAGAATGAAGAGAACGGGCAGAAGCCGAGATATAAAGCCCGTATTGTTGTGAAAGGCTGCAACCAGAAGAAAGGACTTGATTTTGAAGAAATATTCTCTCCTGTGGTGAAGATGACCTCGGTCCGAACCGTGCTAGCTATGGCAGCTTCAGTGGACCTCGAGGTAGAACAAACGGATGTGAAGACAACATTTCTTCATGGCGATCTTGAAGAAGAAATTTATATGGAACAACCTGAAGGGTTCCAAGCTCTGGGACAAGAAGATCTAGTATGCTGATTGAATAAGAGTCTCTATGGCTTGAAGCAAGCACCTCGGCAGTGGTACAAGAAATTTGAGTCTTTCATGACAGATCACAAGTTTGTGAGGACAGAAGCCGATCACTGCGTATTTGTAAAGAGGTATGATGCTGGAGATTTTCTGATTCTGTTGTTATATGTTGACGACATGCTAATTGTAGGACAAGACAAAGTAAAGATAGCCGCCCTGAAAAAGGCGTTGAGCTCATCCTTCGCATTGAAGGATTTTGGTTCTGCAAAGCAGATTCTCGGGATCAAGATCATTCGAGATCGATCTAGAAAGTTATTGTGGCTGAGTCAAGAGAAATATATTGAGAAAATTCTAAAGAGGTTTAGCATGGACAAAGCCAAGATTGTGAGCACCCCCTTGTCCGGACACATAAAGCTGAACAGAAAGCAATGTCCGAAATCTGATGAAGAGAAAGATGAGATGCTCAAGATTCCGTATCAATCCGCCGTCGGAAGTTTAATGTATGCAATGGTTTGTACAAGACCCGATTTGGCGTATGCTGTTGGAATGGTAAGCCAGTATTTGTTCAATCCTGGCAAAGAACACTGGGAAGCAGTGAAGTGGATCTTCAAGTATCTTCAAGGTACGACGAATCTGTGCCTTCGATTTGGAGAAGGTAAAGCCGAGTTACAAGGCTTTACGGATGCTGATTTAGGGGGAGATGTCGACTCAAGGAAGTCAACAACAGGATACTTGATGACTTTTGCCGGAGGAGCTGTCTCTTGGCAATCAAGATTACAGAAATGTGTAGCACTTTCAACAACAGAGGCCGAGTACATAGCTGTAACTGAAGCCAGCAAGGAGATGTTATGGATGAAGAAGTTTCTTCTCGAACTTGGCCATGAACAAGACAAGTATGAATTAAGATGTGACAATCAAAGCGCTATTCATTTAGCAAAGAATTCAACCTATCACTCCCGCTCAAAACACATTGATGTGCGATATCACTGGATTCGAGATGTGGTGGAGGAAAAATTGCTCGAACTTGTCAAAGTACATACTGATCTGAATTGGTCCGACATGATGACTAAGTCAGTACCAGTCAGGAAATTTGAAGATTGTTGTCAAGGTGCCGGTTTGATAATTCCGTCTAATTAAGTCGGAAGGGGGAGATTTGTTGAATTATTCCTCCTTAATTTGAGGAAGCCAAGGTCAACAAAGGAGGCATGGAAACATAAGTGGGAGCTGCTGCCAATATTAAAATAAAAAGAAAGAAGGGAGCAGGTGAAGATTGAAAAATGAAAAAAGGAAGCCGCAACATTTGACAATGGAAAGGTTAGGCAAGAAATTTGAGACATTTTTTTTTACGGAAGAGGAAGAAAATTGTGAGCAACGCGGAGTGCTTCAGCCTATAAATAGGCACCCCTTCTGATCACTTCTGCATCGAAAATTGGAGAGAGTAGAGAATTCCTCTCACAAGAAAATAGTTTCGATAGTCTTGAGTGATATTTTGATAAAGCTTTTGCTTTATTTGAGAGAACCTCTTAGAGAGGGAAGTTTGAGTTCGAGAGCACCAATTTTGGTGAAGTTTGATTTCTTTGTATCCCATCATTTTCATAGTGGAAGTTTGATCTGGACTAGTGTCCCGTGGTTTTTATTTCTCCACATTGGGGAAAGTTTTCCACGTTAAAAATTGCTGTGTGTATTCTGTGTATTTTTACAAGTATATTTCGTTTCCGTAGACAAAGGTACTATTCACGATACTATTCACGTAAGGTACTAATCACAGAGGGATAATTTTTCTCAATAAATAAAGCCAGCTAATCTGAATCCTTGTTTTATAATAAGGAATCTACCTCTATCAGCTATGTATGAATGTGATTCTTTCTCACTTTATTAATCCTTTGTTCACCAACTTGTATTCTGTTGCAAGTTGTACAGGCTTCATTAGGTTTATCTGTCAATCCATTTCAGTTCTTCAAATAGCCAAGGGTTAGATCAGCTTCGCATGGGCCAACAATGTGAGGGAAGGATATGAGTGTTAGTACTTGTTTCGAAGTTCCCCAAAATTTAGGTTTTGCACAAGTCATGATAAAACTCCTCTCGCATACTTATCTCGTCCACGTAAAAATTAGGTTTTATAAGGTTTCTAAACACTACTTTAGTTTGAGTTTATCAAGAGGGACAACCATAATAACGATTTTTGCACAAATAAATGTTGCAAGATGAACGCGGCACATCCTGCAACAGAGTACATTTGATGAACAAAGGATTGACAAAGTGGAGAAAGAATCACATTCATATATAGCTTCTATTACTAAATTAACTAATTTCATCTGAATAAGTTGGGTAAATATGTCTTACCTTACAAAAAAACCATGGAGTCTATTAACAACTATAAGGTGTATGCGTGTTACTTGATTCATCTGATAAAAAAATTTTGGTAATTACAAATGTAGAGTGATCGATGTACAACATAGGTATACTCTTTTTTGTCAATAGATATACGTATCTCAAATGATCTCAAATGGTTTATTCAATCAACAAAGGTTATAAACCCAAAAGAGTTAGAAATTTAAAGGTTTTACTGCATCATCTTCAGACTCTAGATAATATTGTGACACTGATAATTATTTTTAACAAAGCAACTCAACATGGGAAACCCAATTAGCCTTAAAAAACTTGATCTTATACAATGTTTTTGGTCATATTCAACATCATTTCACAACACTCTTATTTTGATCTATATAGGGATGGAGGGAGTATATATATAACTACTATTAAAATATTCAATTACGAAAAATAAATTAATATAATTATAAACTGTTAAAATGTTATTTAAATAGCTCAATACGATATATAGCAATGAAAATGTGGGGGGAAAACATCACTTTATAAAAACATTAAATTGAAATAGTCTTATTTTTAGCCAATAAGATTGAACAAGTTGATGGAGAAGGAATCGAAGATAATCTAGATTTCATCCCACCTACCATAAAGTTATATTTATGGTTAAGTAACATACAAAACCTTGAGCATTTTTTTAATAGTGCTTATTATCTTAAACTAATTTTTGATACATTCGGCATCTCAAAATATTTTTTCAATGACAATCAGTACCACCATGAAATGATTTTGTTAAATTCAACATCCTAAAATATTTTTTAATAGCGTTTGTTATATTAAGTTTATGTGATCATTACTAATTTGCTATTGAAAAAAACCTTCAGTTACAAAATTTTAAAGTGGAAAAAAAGATTAAGAGTCTCCTATCAATAAAAGTATACTCATCGAGTTGAGTTGAGGATGATGAGAAAAATAGTAATAAGAAAGAAAGACGTATCCAAATGGTTATTTGGGAAGTTCATTACTATATTCAAATATGAGATGGCTACTATCTTGGTGCCATCAATTTTGGACCAAAAAATTTGTAGATTTGTGTGACCATTGAATGGTCCCATCCCATGTTTGTTCCTTTCTTTTTAGTTCTTTCTCAGCAAAAGAGATTTGGATCAATTTTTCATTGTCTTGGATATAACGAATATACAATTTTAGGTCCATGTCACATTCATAATCCACACTTGAAATTTTGTTATTTTATTGGCCTGGCCGGTGGTTACAGTCAAAAAGTTTTATTCTTTGGTCCTCCCTTGTTTTTTTTTTTTTTTTTATATATATATTTACGGTATAAAACACATAATCCGCCGTCGGGGATGGAACCAAGCTGGGAAAAACATGAATTGAATCAACTTAAATTCGGTTTTATTTGATTTGGTTTGGTTTGGTTCCATTTGGTTTTGGGTCAAACAAACATAAATGAACCCAACCAATCTACCACAATAGTTAACGGCATGTTGTATTAGTTTTTGGAGAATAAATTTTACGAATTAGATATGTTAGAAGAATTTTATTTTAATTTATGAAAAAAAAGGGTTTTTGAAATTACAGTTTTATGGTTTGTCAAACATGTACAAATTAAAATAACATATATTAATTTTAAGCAATATAATATACTCCTACTGTCCTTTAATATAAGATATTTTCGCAAAGTTGATATTGATATTAAATAGAAGACATGATTTTTATATTTGTCAGTATTTTCCTAATTTACCTCTATTGATGCTTTATTAACAATAATTAAAGAGGAAAAGAAATGAGAGAATTAAAAAAGATAATTAAGGTGTTTTAGAAAATATATGTTATATTAACAAAGTTAATTACATTTCTTAATATAATCAAATTAGGTAAATATATCTTATATTAAGGAATGAAGGAAATATTGGATTAATATTTAATACTCCCTTCGATTGACCTAGTAAGGAAATTAATCTTTTCTAAAATGTTCACATACGTTAGAAGACAACAAATATGAAGAGCATACAAGATTGAGAGTACACATATATTTACCTCAACCTGCGTTTCCACAAGTTTACATCGCGCTTAGAATGTCTCCCCCAACACTTTGACCAACTACTTGAGAAATCTTTGATGGCTTCTTCTTTTGGCAAGAATTGTTTCTCAAGATAGAAAATCCTTAAATTTTCCTTGGTTGTGTTTTAGAAGAGAGATTAATTAGTAATTTAGGTCAGGCAAGCCCACGAACATGTGAGGCCGAAATGAGATATATTCAGCTTTTCTTGTACACTTAGATTGTCCTTGATAATAGATATATGATTCTTAAGCAATCATATTTTGAGCAAAAAAAAAAAAAAAAAAGATTCTTAAGCAATATTGAATAATTTTTTTTTAAAAAAATAAATTACCCAACATAAGCCTAAATCCCCGAGGGCCAATTTTTTTTCAAGGATTTTTCCCTCAGGACAATTAACTTGAAATGTTGCCTACTTTTTTTTGGCCAGTGAAATTTTTAAATAAATAACATGTAATTTGGTTACCCTCTTTTAAACAAATAATTTAAACACATCTAGACGGGGAGAAGAGAAAATTTAAGGAAAAATTACTCATAACTTATAAATAAGAAAAATTCTTAATTACATTAAACCTTTCATATGTGAAATATGAATTTTCAAATTTCTGAATATTTAATTTCTTACATCAAAACTATGCCAGGACGACCAACTTTCTCAGAATTCAACTGTCTGGAGTTTTTTCCTCCCATAATGCAAAGGCCATTAAAGCTTCAAGGGTATAAATGTATTTTCACACGTTGCCAGTTTCAACTTCGGACCTGAGCTCCAAGTTGATAGAAAGCTGAATCGATGGAAATACATGGGACTATATCATATAGCCCTATAGAGTTCTCATTACAAACAACGAATCAGACATCTCGCTTATTAAAATAAAATTGAAAGTTCAAAATCACGACAAGGATTAAGGCGAGCGAATTCTGCTCTCTACTGAAAAATTAGGTTTCAATTTCAATTGCTCACTTCAATTTTCCTATTTTATCAGATCTGTATTATACCCTACCCAATTCACATTCCACGTCAAACACCATATTTGTACTTTGATTTCAGTTTGATTCTCCTGGCAAACAAAAAGGAGAAAAAAATTCCCTTGAAAAGAAGTATATTTCGTTTCGAAGATGAAGTGATCCAAAGAAGAAATTGATTACGCGTTTTATTTACCCTTTGCCGAAGGAAAAAAATCACTGAGGCTATAGCAATGGCGGACGCGTTCTCAGTGATTCCTCCTGCAGTGCTTCGCAACCTTGCTGACAAGCTCTACGAGAAGCGCAAGAATGCTGCACTTGAGGTGAAAGCTTAATCCCTTTATCTCTCTCAATTTTCATTCTTGAGTTTGATAAATTTGGAGTTTCGCGGTTTTGGGTATTTTTATTGAGCTTTACTTGATCATAGGTTTATATTGGTTGTGTGGGTATATAGGTTGAGAATATAGTGAAGCAGCTTGTTGCTAATTCAGAACTTGATAAAATAACCGCTGTGATCAATATGTTGACTACGGAGTACACTGGCTCGATACAAGCAAATCACCGAAAGGTGTGAGTTTTTTTTTTTTTTTTTTTTGCTTTAATTACATGGTCGTTATATGTTCATTTTATTTTATATTAAATTTGTGTGAAAGGATAATTGAAAAGTGATTTTAGTTTTGGTTTGATTCTATTTCATGTTATGCTGGTTGAATTCTTTTCAATTTTTTATGAAGGGAGGATTGATAGGATTAGCTGCTGCGACTGTTGGCTTGTCTACTGAAGCAAGTCGGTATCTTGAGGTGAGGAGTTGAGTAAAATAACGCTTAATATGCATGTAAATGTTTATTGTTCTTTCGTCTGACCTTGTTATTCTGAGCTTACAGTTTGAACTCCTTCCCCATTAGAATAACTTCAAAATTTCTTGAAGTGTATGCTAGAACCATGCTAGTGGTTGCTGGGTCTGGTGGTATTACCTTCCTCTCTTTAGAACATGATGAAAGAATAGATGAATAGATAGATAGATAGATACATAGTTAGAGAGAGAGAGAGTATGAAGAATGATTATGCATCCCAAAGCAATGTTCATTGTATTATCATCTGTACTTATTTCTGGTTCCTTGAGGAAAGTATCGTGGATTCTCAAGGTTCCTTTCAACCTCCTATGGCATTCTCTGAAAATAGGAAGCAATTTGATTTATTTGTGGGTTGCTGAGGTACTGAAGGTGATTAATGAATCATCCTCAGATCCCCTTTTTATGATAAATCCTCAGATCCCTTTTCTTCTCATGAGCAAAAATGGAAAATAAATCTTTATATAATAGCATGCTCTATAGCATGTATGTTCATCTTTTGCCAATTTTTTAATCTCGTTCATGTCAAATCTTTGACATAACTTATAATATTTGGATGTACTCCCTAATAATTTCGGCTTGCATAGCTGCTTCGGTTGAATTTAACAAGAGAAACTGCTAATGTTGCTGAATAGCAATTTTTCTTGCCTTTAGCCTAGTCTTAGAATATAAGGAACCTTGGGCGGGGTATTTAAAATGAACTTTGTTTGGAAATTTAATCTTTTCTCTTGTCGTTTTCACCTTCCTAGTTATCTTGAGTATAGATGTACAAGGGCATGGTATTATTTGCTTCTTCATGAATATGATCTAAATTTCGGATTACTGGTCAGTTACGTTGTCTCCATAAGTGAAATTGCCCTTCTGGATAGTCTAGAGCACTTCTTTATGATTTATTCAGCATGGATTTTACTTTGAGATATAAACTTTTCCTGTGCATACTGTAGTTATCTGTCTGAGTCTTCTGGTTCATGATTCCAGATCTCTGATGTTGCTTCTCATCACGTGTGATTTGATTGACTTTATTTAGACATCTTGTTTTATATTCTGTATATATGGAGTTCTCATGGAAAGTTTTCATATGATTTTCGTATTGGATGTATTCCTACTGAGTTTTATTTTGCATAACATTCTTTGCCTAGTATGCCAGTTGGTTATCAATGGAGTCCAAGTAAGCACTGTGTATTTTCTTCTTGGGGCATTGGGTTACTTGACCTGCTTGTGCACAAAATAGAACTTTTGATGCGTTTTCTTAAATTTGATTGAATAGATTTATTAGAATTTGCTTTTAAGTCTGAAAGACATAACAATTACTCTTGATTTAGATGGTACCTTGTATTTGTTGACACAGCACTTGCATGATAGTGCTTGGAATGATTGATGGACTGTCCAGACCTTGCATCAACTCTTGGTTTATTTGTGTTATTTGCCAGTGCTTGATAGATAGCACCAACATTCAGGATAAGAAAATAAAGTTGATTTCACTTTATGTGATAAAAGTGAAACTCGTACCAACCGATCAAGCTATGTTGTTCTAATAGTAGTTTTAGCTGTTTTTTGGATGAACTATCACTGACATAGGATATTAGTATCATTCACTGTGTTACAGAGGTGAGCTTATTGGTTCACTTATTCTTTTCATCTCTTCCTCTTGCCTAAAAATAATTCTTGCCTGTTGGCAGCAAATTGTGCCCCCTGTATTAGGTGCTTTTGCTGATCCAGACAGTAGAGTTCGTTATTATGCTTGTGAAGCACTGTATAATATTGCTAAGGTGAGAATTTAATTTCTTTGAAATACCTATGCATTGACTACATATTGGTGATCTACTAGAGTTAATGAATATCTTTTCCTGATGCCAGGTTGTAAGAGGGGAGTTCATTGTATACTTCAATCAGATCTTTGATGCCTTATGTAAGCTTTCTGCTGACACAGATCCAAGTGTACAAAGTGCTGCTCATCTCCTAGATAGGCTTGTGAAGGTATAGAATTATCTATCTATATACCTCTCTGCTGGCTTTACATGTGTGCATACAATTAAGATTTCCTGGATTGGGGGTTATTGAGGGTTTATCTGATAGTGGTATGAATTTCTATTTTTTTTTTCAGATAAACTGATGCATAAATTTTTTCATATTGAAACAGGATATTGTGACTGAAAGTGATCAGTTCAGGTGAATCCCTCTCACTTTTATTTGATGTCTTTCTGTATTTAGTGATCTAAACTATATAAAAGATAGTCCGAAATATCAGCCCCTCTGAATGTAATTAGACTGATTCATTCCCTTTCCCTTTTCTTCTCTGATCTTCAGTATTGAAGAGTTTATACCATTGTTGAGGGAGCGTATGAATGTCTTGAATCCATATGTTCGTCAATTTTTGGTTGGATGGATTACTGTATTGGATAGTGTCCCTGATATTGACATGCTGGGTTTTCTTCCTGATTTTCTTGACGGTAACTTTCAATTCATGAGTTTTGAGCATTTATTCTCAATATTTTATAAGCATATCTATTGACCATTTATTTATTTGTATACTTCTCAGGTTTGTTTAATATGTTGAGTGATTCAAGTCATGAAATTCGTCAGCAAGCTGATTCAGCTCTACGCGAGTTTCTTCAAGAGATTAAAAACTCCCCAGTAAGACTTCTACTGATGTGTTCTCTGATTTGTTTAACCAGGATTCTGCCACTTTTTAGGTTCCTGTGCTTTAATGTTATCCCCCCCCCCATAGCTGGTTAAGGAGCATTTCTTTTGGTTTGACGTCTTTGTTTAGATGTACTATGCATGATTTCCACCAATAGTTGTTACTCAAAAGCAAAATATTTTGTTCATTTGTCATTTTCTGACTCAAGCAGTGCTACTCTTGAAGTCTGTAGATTATGGTCGAATGGCTGAAATACTGGTACAGAGGGCAGGTTCTTCGGATGAGTTTACCAGATTAACAGCTATCACATGGGTAAGTGGTAATGCAGTGCGTCATTTTATCAATCAAATTTTTCTGGGTGCCTTGGCAAAACTTATTATCATTTATGTTCTGTTATTATTCGTTATTATTTTTTTGGAATCCTACATGTTCTTTCATCTTTGAACAGATAAATGAGTTTGTTAAACTTGGTGGTGACCAGCTGTTTCCATATTATGCTGATATTCTTGAAGCCATTTTACCTTGTGTATCTGATCAAGAAGAGAAAATTAGAGCGGTAAGTCTATTTGAGCTTTCCTTGATTCCTTTTGCTTTTTGATGGCATGGTTGATTGTGTTTTACTTTGTCTTCTGGTTAATAACAAGACTACATGGGGTGCAATTCAATGAATTTGATAAATTTTCTGCTGCTATGTAAGGTTGCTCGTGAAACCAATGAAGAGCTACGTGCAATCAAGGCTGATCCGGCTGAATCATTTGATGTAGGAGCTGTTCTCTCTGTTGCTAGGAGGTGTAGTTTTCTTACTTGGGAAAGAGCCTAGATATTTTGCAATTTGACAATTAAATTTTAAGTATTGCCATGAGTATCTGAGAAGATATTTGGAAATGGAAATGATTATGAGGGCCCTTTTTATTGGTTCCTATGTCCTTGGAAGATTACTATTTGAATAATTTTGCTCTGATATTGGGACGGTTTGTCTGATCAGGCAACTATCTAGTGAATGGGAGGCTACACGGATTGAAGCTTTGCACTGGATATCAGCCCTTTTAAACAGACACCGTGCTGAGGTGACTGGATTATTGGAATCTACCATTTTGTTTTGATGATTAAGAGGCACCTGTACATGAGTAGAATTGATCTAGTTTCTGGAAATGCCCATGATTTTAAGTCGGACAACTTATTTACATTGCCTATTTGGATATGTCAAAAGGCTCTGAAAATAGTCGCTTGTTTATGACCTATAACAAAAGGTTTTAGTTAGGTTTACTGAAAGCTCAAATTCCATTGATGGATGCTACTTGGCTGTAACCAGTAGTTATTATCATTCTGCTACTTGTAAATCTATACTTTTTGCCTACGTTATTGAATGAGGAGACGATTTTCTACTCTCTTGTCCAAGTAGACTACCTTTGCTTTAGCGTTTCTATCGACAGAACTAGAAATGAATTGAGGTAAAAAGATCATATCTCCTGCAAACAGATATGGCTAATGACATATACAACTTTCTTTTTCTACCAATATGTTTTTTGGCTTTGTCTTGAATACTATCTCCAAAGTCCAAACTTACTTGTGGAAGACCTTCCGCCACCCCTCCCTTTTTACTTATAGTTCCATTCTAACGTGTGTACTTTTGATTTCTGTGATAGGTTTTAACATTTTTGGATGACATATTTGACTCCCTATTGAAAGCACTTTCTGATCCATCTGATGAGGTAGTCTTCTTATCCTTAACTTTTTTCCTCTCGTTGTTTCATTAAGTTCTTTGTTTCTTAATACACACGTGCATGTACTACTTGTTGTGGTTTATATTTTTCATATATCTCATAGATACTTCATGTGTACCATTACTTCAGAACAATGCTTTTCAAGAGAAACTTTCCCTAACAGAAGTCTTTGGATGAGAAGTTGGAGTGGCCTAGCCAGTGCATTGTCATTGGCATCTTTGTGTATGTTGCTGGTTGCATTGCATGCATGAAATTACTTCTGTCTCACTTGGATAACTTAATGGTTTTGGGGGGGCTTGGACATGGGACTTTTAACATTATTTTTAATTTTATGTCAGCACACATCCATTTTCAGGTTGCACCAATATTTTTCATCATAAAGTATGTGTTTTTGTTAGAGAATTTCATATAGTTTTACTGCCTTATAAATCTCTTATTTTCTTGAGTAATTGCTTATATTTAAAAAAATTGATATTTCTGTAGCCCCTCCAATTCTTGTTGACTATCATGTTTACGCATGGTAATCAAAATTGACATAATTGTCTCTAATTCATTATAGTTGTGTGTCTTAAATAGGTCGTGCTTCTAGTTCTTGAAGTCCATGCATGCATTGCTAGAGATCCTCAGCACTTCCGAAAGCTTGTTGTGTCCCTAGTCCACAAATTTCATGTGGATAATTCTCTTTTAGAGAAGTAAGATTTCCCTGCATTGTTTTTAGTCAATTTTGTTTTTCTTGATACTTAATGTTATTTAAATATGCTGTTACTAATAAATTCTTATTTATTCATCATATACGTAGGCGTGGTGCTTTGATAATTCGCCGACTATGTGTGCTTTTAGATGCTGAAAGAGTCTACCGTGAACTATCTACAATACTTGAAGGAGAATCTGATCTAGATTTTGCATCAGTTATGATTCAGGTTGGTCTTGACTGATGAGAAATTAAAATGTGCTATCCTTCTAATTATAAGGATAGCTTATCCTTTCCGAGGTTCATGTCAAAATAGTTAAATAGAGCAGTTTTGTGAAACTTGTGCTTAACATTTTGTTCTTTGTCTGCATTTGCTGGTCAAGATAACTGGTTTCGGTGCACACTAGTAAGCTAGCTAAATTTATTTTGTATTGAACTTATGTTGCCCACTTCAATAACTTGAATATTTAGGTTGAATGATTCTTTTATACTAATTGGTATGGCATGCTAAACTAGACGTAGTTCTCGTGTTGCAGAGTTTGAAAAATGGAGGAAGCTTAAGATTCCTGTTTCCTTTTATTAGATTCGTGGAAGAAGCTCTTTGATTTGTTGTTCAAAATTCAGACAGAATCATGTTTCCCTTGCTTTTCTGACCATGGGCAGCGATATATATATTGTGGGTGTGTGTGTGTGTGTGTGTGTGTATTACATGTTTATGTCTTATCGCTTTAATGCAAAAGTTCTTGTTTCTTCAAATCAACAAGTGCCCAATTGTATAAAGGCTGATAGAAAATGGCAACATCCTATCCAATTACTATAAATCTGCTGTGGATGTTTAGTGTGGTAAGGGCCAGTTATCCAACAAGGAGCTTTATGTTAATGACTGTTGTATAATCTTATTTGGGATTTACAGACCTGGTTGAGTAGATATATGGGTGTGCTTTTGCGTGCTTTCTACTGAGTCTAAACTTCTACTTATATAATAAGCTCAATCAGTATTAATCAGCACATTTTTCAAAAAATTTCAGGCTTTGAATTTGATCTTACTCACATCATCAGAATTATCTGAGCTTCGAGCTCTTTTGAAGCAATTAGTGACAAATCCTGCTGGGAAGGACTTGTATGTCTCTTTGTATGCTTCATGGTGCCATTCTCCAATGGCAATTATAAGTCTCTGCTTCTTAGCTCAGGTAGGTAGGATCTTTAACTTGGTTACTGCTATCTGTTTATTTGAATTTCTTTTTTCCCCTTCATTTGCTCAATACTTCTTTTAGCAATGTGCATTTGTGGTGGCTCAGCCTTAGTTTGATCTTGTGAGTTAATTTTTTTTAATCTTTCTGGTCAGACCTATCAACATGCTAGTGCTGTGATTCAGTCTCTAGTGAAGGAGGATATTAGTGTCAAATTCTTGGTCGAACTGGATAAGCTAATCCGGTTGCTGGAAACCCCAATCTTTGCCTATCTAAGATTGCAGGTATACAATAGAAGCCGCATGTTTAATCTATCTACTGTTGTTTTTGGGTGGTATTATAGCATATATTTGGTACTTAGTCTGGTAAAATGTGAAACAGGGTGTGTTTCTGATTATCAAAGCTATATGACAACAATCGCTTGTTATTACCTTTTCCTTTGTCTTGCTAAGCTACTTAATCAATTAATTTATTCCAAGATTTAGTTTGCCTCTCTCTTTTGTAATCCATTCAGATTATCATCACCCTTGCAGCACCCCTGCACCCTAAAAAATATTTTATTGAAAGATAGCTTATATGTCAGGTTTTCAATAGTTTTCAAATTGAGGCAATTCTTATTTCTTTAAAAAAAAGCTCTCTTGTTTATGACTTTTTTCTGGAAAGTCAAGGCCCTTTCTAAGATATCAGTCTATAAGAAAATAGGGTGATACCTGGTCTACAATTATTGGATGCATTGATTGAAGTTGAGGGTAGTCTAAAAAATACTCAAGATGATGTCCCAATAGAGGATATGGTAATGAAGGACTTGCTTCCATGTTCTGAGTCACTGTTAGAGGATTGGGAGGCAAATCAGGAAGCCATTGGCACGATCAAGACTATTAACTTTTCAGTAATAATGAACTCCAGTGTCTTATTTGTTGGTTTTTCAAACCTTGTTTTATATATGCTTATCCTGCTTGTTAGTTTTTATTCTTATCACGTTTAGTTGAGTTTCCTTCTGCAAGATGAGTATAGTACCAACAAGTCCTTGATATTTACAGTGTATCAATAAATTCACAGATATATTTTAATATTTGTTTTCTTAGGGGCCTGAAACCGTTGTTTAATATTGCAGCTTCTTGAACCTGGAAGATATGTTTGGTTATTTAAAGCATTGTATGGTCTTCTGATGTTGCTTCCCCAGGTATATGCAAATTTAGCCATTTCCCTGTAGTGCAGTATTCTTTACTCGGAGTCAGACAGTCAAAGAAGGTCTTTATGCTTTGAGTATTTTAATGCATCCTTTTCTGGCTTGTGGATAATAAGTGATATATTCTTTATTCTGTATAGTGATTATAATTTATATCATTTTGTTGTGTTTTAAGAATCAGCCTGCTGTCTGTTCTGGTTCTGACCAGATGATGCTACTTAACTGCTGCATTTACTCGGTTGTTGAATTTATGATCTTGCTCTATTTGCAAGCTCATGTTGGGATAACTCTGGAAAGCTAGGTCATATTTCTTTGCAGTTGATATTGACTCTTTCATTTTGAATTTTTGATACCATCATGCAGCAAAGTGCTGCCTTTAAGATTCTAAAAACTCGTCTAAAAGCTGTGCCACCACATTCTTTAAACGGTGAGCAATTTAGGAGAACATCCTCAGGGAATCCTTACCAAATTCTTCATCACACGGATGGATCTCAAATCACTGAGGATGGGGACATAGCTGTAGATGTTGGCGACCCAGATAATGAAATCAACTTTGCCGCAAGGTTACAACAGTTTGAGCAAATGCAGAATCAGCATCGCATGCATGCTAGAGCGCAGGCATAGTTGCGCAATATTTCCACTTCTATGTCAAAGGTTACTGATTCCTTCATATTTCCTTCTGCGTATTGATGTATAAAATCTATGGGTTGGGAATACACGCGCACGCACGCACAATTTAGGAGAAAATACAAGTATCTCCCTTCTACTTGAAATCATTTGCATACCCTCACTCTAACTTTGAAAATTGAGAAGTAAACCCTTTAATGGAGATGTTACCTATAGAACTTGCGCAATTTTTTGTGTGTCACACTCGTTCGTCTGGAGACACTAGACAAATTTTGGTAGCATCTCCATTGAGGGAGAGGGTATGGGAGTGGATTTATCATCATTATTGGCATACAACATTTTCTTCATGTATTGTTTTGCCCAAACTGTTTCAAGTCATTTTTTATTTTTTGCCTTTTTTCGTTTTCTGATAACATCACCAGAATCATAGGGAGGGCGCAGATAGACTGGATGAAACAAGGCAACGTCTGTCATCTGATCTTCATGTTTCTTCTCCTAGATCATCAAAAAGAGGCCCTGGGCAGCTACAACTATGATTATAATGTTGCACTTGCCCACGCTTGAGTCAAATTATGTACGGATATCACTGTATGTGAAATTTGAAATGTGTTAGGCTATGTAGAGATGTAAATCATAGTAGTTTATTCTACTCATAGAGGGTGGGGTGGTAAAAATTGGGTTTGGAATCACCATGAAGCTTGGGTTTTTCCCGGGCTATTCTTTTGACCTTGTAAACAGGAGAAGCTCACGTGGTTCTTTTATCTTTTGTTTATAACCATGTGGGCCAGAGGCGTATTTTTATCTAGAGATGTTTCATTTCTTTATCTGTCCAATGTCCATTTACAAATTACAACCTTGAGATATCATAAGCACCTAGATTTTGTGTCGGCGTGACGTACAGGGATATTGGCGAACGAATTTTGTGATGTCCAATTTTGTTTGATTTGAGGGGAGTGAGTTGAATAAAAATGGAGGAAAGATTTTAACCGTTTTTTTTTTTTTTTTAAAGGATAAGGTTGGATTAAGAGCGAGGTTGCTCCTTTTTTATTAATTTAGAGTGTCGGATGCATCTCCAAATTTTTAATTTTTTAAGGGTGTTGGAGGCATCTTAAACCCTTATTTTATTCAAACTTGTTAAAATCCCTCTTTACCTTCCATTGCGCAAAACATATAAAAGCTAATAAAAGGTACCTACTGAATAAATATTAATACAAATTCTCGAAGATTTGAAATAAAATTTTACATATCATTACAAATGAATAAGTTACCCAGTTATATTCAAATATAGCCAATAATATATTTTATGAACTTTTATACTCTCGCATTTTGAAACTATAAACCATTTTATTTTAGAATTTATTTCTTTAATACATTACAATTTATAAATAGATTTATCAAAGTTGTTATTAAATATACTAATTTGTTTGTTTGATATAATTTATATGTACACATTTTATAAATATATTTTAAACCCAAATCAATTCTAATTTGGCAATCATATTATCAAGTCATACACAGACGCGCACACATTCCTTCTGCTTTTGAAGGGTGGCTCTAGACAGTGTGCTCAGGAGCACAATAAACTGCCTTATATTATTTTCATATACATAAAATCTACAATGGAGGTCTAGATATAAATTTAGTGATAGCAAATCTACCCAAATTGCCTCGTACAACCTAAAAATTGCACTGCAAATTCAACGGCAATGTCCTGAAGATCAGCCAATTTCACTTTACAATCAACATCTTGGCAAGTCAGGATACAAGTGCA
Source organism: Acacia confusa (assembly GCA_037074495.1). Taxonomy (NCBI): domain Eukaryota; kingdom Viridiplantae; phylum Streptophyta; class Magnoliopsida; order Fabales; family Fabaceae; genus Acacia; species Acacia confusa. Next base: position 1,125,343 of record CM073512.1, on the reverse strand, counting down.
ACTGCAAAAGAGTGCCAATGCTCTTGAGGAAATCACCGACTTCACAGAGCATAGATTTTCTCAATATTAGAATCATAAGCATCCAATTCAGATATATTTGCAGAGTAGGACCAAGAGAAAGATTTGCTCCCACTTGCTCTCTTTATGCGTCTCTGGGAATCGCTGCGGAATATGCCAAAATGTTGTTGGAAAAGATAGAAGCATAGGTATGCTAGAGTTCCAATTATAGTGGGTACACCCAAAATGGTTATGGTAATAGCCATCCATGTTTGCTTTTTCCCAACAACAACAAATGCCAAAGCCAGAAAAGCCCCACATGTGCAAGAACCAGCAGCCCACATAAGCTTGTTAACCACTGACACAACCTGCTTTTGAGCACTTGTGTCCCAGGCTACCAAAGTGATTTGAACAACCACCACAGATAGAGAGATGAAAAGTGATGTAGAGTTTAAAAGACAGAAAGCTTGGAAAGCAACGTTATCAGCTATATGAGCCTTCCCAGTCTCAGGTCCTTCCGTGATATATTGGCCAGGCAAACTGAATATAGCCAAGAATGCTACTGAGGCAAAAAGGACAGAAACCATTGTGACGGAGTTAATAGTATTTTGAACTGCTTCTCTGTGAAGCTTTTTCAATTCTTTAGCAATGCCAGAAACTCGCTTGCGAGTTTTTAAGTTTGCCTCAAGTTGTGACTGCACTTCATGCTTTATATCACTCACAGTTCTTTTAAGTTCCATGGCTTCATCAACTTTGCCAACGTGCCTGGCGTACTTGGCACCAAAGTCTGCAAGGGCCTCCTTGATTTCCAAAGCTGAATCCCCATACTGCAATTTATCTGCCAAATCCAACGCTGTTTCCTTCTGGTTATTGATCGCATTAATATCCGTAGCTGTGCAATTGAGCAGAAGACTAACAATCTGAAAAAGAGAATTGTGTCAGCATAAGAAGAAATCAGGGAAGAAAAAGAATCTTTGCAAGAAAATTTTGCTAGAAATGCAAGCAACATTTGTTATGTGCACAAGGAAATGAATTTTGTTGATTGCACTAGGGCATCCGTTATGTCAAATAACCTTACCAAAATATAGCATGGGAACAACCTAAGGTTCAGTAATCACATTATATTTCCATCCAGTAATTCTGTAAGTAGAGTGATAAAACTATCAGATTGGATGAACTGTGTCGAACAGAATGGCCATGTCATTATATGAACATAAAAGCATGAACTGCCCACTGGCCTTGTATATGGAGAGAAAGACCAAAATGTTCCATTGTAGACATTATTATAGGAGCTGAAAGATTGGATGGCTACATTATAAAGAAACTACACATACATGGTATGGTGTAGGGCTACAGCTACATGAAAGTAAAATTCACCTGTGAACGACCCTTCCTTGTAGCCATGTGTAAAGCAGTATTTCCCTTCTTATCTCGTTCATTCAATATAGTGGAATCAGCTTGTAATATCTCCTTTACCACTAAGGGACATTGTCCTTTTACAGCCATATGCAGTGCAGTTTGACCCTTTTTATCTTTGACAGTGACTATTCGTCGATCCCGGTCAATAAGAGCTTTCACAATACAAAGTTGCCCATACCTGGCAGCATTGTGCAATGCAGTTTTTCCATTTTTCCTAACTATCCACATTGAATCGACATCTGCATCCATGATAGCATTCACCACATCCAAATGGTCTTGAACCGCAGCTGAATACAGGGGACTAGTGTTTGAGGAGTCACACAACTTACAAACCTCGGGCATCTTGTTCAAAAACTCTTTCACGATATCTGGAAAAGGATTGACAATGTTAAAAATAATAATTCCACGACAAAGTGCATCCATTGTGAATTTATCATTTATGGGACCTATCACGGGTGTCGCCAAGTTACATAAATCAAAGCTGCAGCCAGGAGTACCTTGTATAATTAGAAAAAAATTTCCGTAGAACCACTTATTTTCTAGTATTACTTTTTCTTTCTGAAAAAAAAAAATCCTGCAGAGGTTGGGAAAGAACTAGGACATCGAACTTGAAGACGAAGTTGTTGATGTTTCTTCACCTTGTTGGCCAAGTTGCTGCTTTCCTCTTGCCATTAAACTTAATTTAGAAGCACCTGAAAACTTAACTTAGTAAAGTATTTTCACCTCAATGGAAGGTGAAGGATGAAATTGGGCGAAAGTGAAACTTTCAACCCTAAGTTTGACGCGCTTAAATGATATAGAAAACAGAGGAAGCCAATTAAAACCAGAAGGCCTCGCTCAACTTCGAAAAATAGACAGACAAGCAACTGATATGATCAATTTCATCACCAAACTACCCCCGGTTACTTACGTGTTGTCATGTAGTTTATTTGTTTTTTTCACAACAATCTCATTTCAACTTTCAAGCAAGAATAACTTACTATTCAAAATATGAATCGCTTAATTTCAGAGTATTATACAATAAAGTATTAAAAGAGAGAAGTAGAAAAGGGAGGAATACCTAGATGACCACGCTTGGCGGCAACATGGAAGGCATTCATGTCGGATTTGGACCTGATCTTCACAATCTCCAAGTCACAGTACTGGAGCAAGTAGCCGAAAATTTCAGCCAGATTATGCTCGGCAGCGATGTACAGCGCCGTCTCTCCGGCGTCTTTCTGAAGGGACATGACATTACGAAACGACAAAGCATCTTCTCTATTAAGCTGCTCCAAGAGTTGCTTCAGCTCATCCAAGTCCCCAGATCGAACTATTGAGAAAATGGGTTGGTACCTAATGAATCGCAGAGCCTTGGGATCCATCATCGCGCGAACTCTCACAGAGACAGAGACAGAGAGAGAGAGAGAGCTTCTTCAATTCTGGATAATTGTCAGTCACAGCCTAACTCAGAAATTTTCGTCGTTTCTTCTTCGAACGGAAAGCAGATTGAAGCAGATGAAAGGAGATTAAGAAATGGAAGAATGATGATAATAGAATTGGATTCGGAGATTTGAGGAGAAAGCGAAGGTGGGGTTCATGATCTTCTTCCTCCATTTAACTGAATCCGATTATTTATTTGGATGATGTGATTGATAGTGGTGGTGGGGTCTTGAGGCAGAGCAAGTCCATGTGGTGCTGACTTGAACATGGATTCCTCAATCCTCAACGCGACGCGAATCTACAGTGTCCATTCCTTGTCTGTTAGCGTAGCTAGCCGCAAATACACGCAGGCCAGGTTGCAGGATACTAAAGATTTATCCTTTATTATTTTTATTACTTCTTAATCTCTTTTAAATTTTAATTGCCTACCACAACCCTTTTCATTACACATTAAACATTGCACATTACACTTGAAGTGGGTGAAATTATCTTGAATTTCACACCAGTTACCTTAAACCAGGGGTTTCTTAAACACTTGGGCTTGTACTGAAAGCTCGCATCAATTGGCATGATATTATTCCATCTTAGTGCCTGTTTGGAAACCTTCCAAAACCGTTTTGTGTAGTACGAGGTAAATATGTGAGAGGAGTTTTGTCTCAGCTTGCGTGAAACCTAGATTTTGATGGATTGCCAAACAGGCACTTAATCAAAGATTTCGAGTTTGAAGATTGAAAACATTGCATTAGGTGATTAGGTGGTGGGGGCACTACTTGAACAATCATCTTATCAAATTTCTTAAATCTGAATTAGTCTGGGAGTCTGGGCCTGTAGAGTTCGTTAAAGGTTGGCTTAAGATATTAGGTGCATACTAAAAAAAAAAAACTTTGATATAAGAGATAAGTATATAAAAAAATGTTTTATCTTGATTTATTCGATTTATTTATCATATTAGGCCCCAAACAAGTATTTGGGCAACTTTTATGTGTTACATTAATAGTTTCATTGAAAGTATGAGAGTACTTTATGGTTAAGTGAGTATAGCACCGTTCATTACACCTATTGATTCTTAAAGTGAATACTATTTTAAGTTATTATTACCAAACTGTATTGGTCTCGCACTTTTCAGGCTACTACTTTTTTTTTATTATTTAATGGAAGTGTGTGCCAGCATGAAAGGCCTCGGACGAATTTGTAGTAACATGTATTTATTTCGTCTTTAATATAAGATACATAGTTAATTTTATTAAAGTCATTAAAAAATTTAAATAAATTACTTTAAAATATTGATATTTATTTTTTTAATACTGAATTAATTTTACTGACTTATGAACTGATATATAATCAAATAATATGTAATATATATTTTAACCGACAAACTTATTTAGTTTTCTTATTTTTTTTTATATATAAAAAAACCAACTACAACTTATATTAAGGACTGGGGGAGAAGTAACTAGAAAGCTTTAGAGTTTTGCCATTCAATTAAGGAACTACCGAACTAGTGTCTATATAACTTATGCTTAGCAACAACATCAAATAATTTTTTTTATCCAATCAAGCGAAGTTTTTTTTTTTTTTGAAAAAAAAGGACACTGGTTGAACTTAAAATTCTAAAATTGATGACTTTACTTTCGTGATTTCATGAAGATTTGAAAATTTGGTATTGGCAGAATAATTATTTCTGATTTGCTTTACCCAATGATAATCTAATGGCTGAATTAGTGCAAAAGATATATCTTCAAATAAAATATAAAGATGTTCGAGACCTTGTTCTTCGTCTCTCTATGTTATCAACCCATACCACATGACTTAAAGAATAGAGATCTTTTGTTATTTCAATAAAAAAGAATGATAATCATAATAATAAAAGAAAAAAGTGTTCTCTTCAAATTACAATAAAAGCCTCAAGGGAATAAGCTTCAGGGGGCCAAAGCCTTTTTATGTATCCATTGATCCATTACTTAACCTTGAAGCAAACTAAAATAAATTAAAAATAAAAAAATGTTTGAAGAGATTGGATTTTATGTTAACCTAGAAGCGAGTACTTCTTTCCAGAAAAAGGCTGAAACTTTGGTTCTTGCTTCTGTTGGGATGTCTCTTGTTTTAGCTCTTTTCCCTGAAAACCAAAGGTGAAATACAATAGTTTGTTGACTACCATGTAGACTAAGAATTTCAATTGGCATACAAAGTAGAAAATATTAGCAAATAGCAAGAACCAGCAAAATTACCTTTGCAGTTTGGTTTCCGTTTGAACCGCACACAAGCTTCCCTTGGAATGCATGAGAGTTACTTTGTGAACTAGATGCTGCACAAGAATGTGTATTGCCATTGCCATTTTGAACACTGCTTCTCTTGTCATTAGAACCTGAAGAAGAAGGAGGAGGAGGAGGCTGATAGTTTAGGGGTTTTCCATCCAAACGTCTGCCGACTCCAGAAAATGGGCTGAACTTAGGTTCAGCTTCAGCAGGGGGCTCTTCAACTGCCAAGATGAACAAAAGAATACTGTAAATTACATCAAAGTACACTCATACTATGTCCAATCCTAAATGTAGGACTTAGTCGTAGTCCTGCATGCATTTAGGATCGGAGGATTATTTCAGAAGAAAAGGGAGAAAGCCCTTTTGACAAGACAATGGAAGAGAAGTAAGGTTAATACAAAGAGTAAAGTTGTAAATTTGCTCCGAAAGTTTTTTTAAGTTCAATATTTCTCTAAAAGTTAAAAAACGTAGCAATGTTCCCTCATACCATTAAAAAACTAACATTAATCGGGCAACATTGCACCTTTTTAACACTTTTGTAGCAATATTGAATCCAAAAAAAGCTTCTAGAGTAATATTGCAGCTAAGAAAAACTTCTTGAACAAATTTACAAGTGAACCTTGAAATAAAATTAAGAAAGAGTATTATATATGCACCTTTCTCTGGTGCAGCAATGGGCTTCTCAGGTTCCTTGTAATCCAAGGGAGGGGCAAAGTCAACCTCACAATCTGTCTGAATGATGCTAACTCCATTGGAAGGCTTGGTGTCTACAATATTAATGTAATAGTTCTTCTTGTTGTATGCCACCATTATAGTATCTCCAGTTGTTAAGCAAGAGTAATTTCTTAATGTTCTTTCTAATCTGCATAATCAAATCAAAATACACTCAAATTTCAAAAAACAACCCTAATAATAGCAGCCATAACTAAACCAACAAACTACACAGGCAGACATGGTAACATCTAACTTGAATACATTAATAATTGCAATTCAGTGAACTTACATAGCCTTCGGATTGGAGACATCCAAGAAATCCTTTGTGTGTGGTTGCAACTTAATAAAAGTCCCCTTTGGAAGGCTAACACTCTTTATTTCCACTATCTCTCCCTCTGCTAAAAGCATGTGCTGCATCATCTGTACAAGAAAACATGAACAAGAAGAAGCAAATCATCAATTAAAAATTGGAACCCTGAAGGAATCATATATACTACTTGCCAAATGATAAGCTATATTTTGAAGTTTCTACTTACCCAATCTGGCATATACACCATGGCTTCCTCTGCAGTGAACTCCAGAACCCCGCAATGAGACACCCTCCCGGCTTCATTATTCCGAATTTCAAACATCATCGGATAATCAATATTCATATATGCTGAAAATTACACTTCTTGTTAGCCTCGAAATCTTGTTAACCAGACATTCAAGACATCATAAGAATAAAATAACGGCCTAGTGGACACAAGACTCTCACAAGATGAGGTTTGAGGAGATTCGAATTTATGTAGCCTCATCTCCTCAAGGGGAGAGTCTCATCAAAAGAAATATGCAGCAAAATATAAAGTCAGAATTTCAACTAACCTAGATAGTTGAGGACTGAGGGAGGCATTATAACTGCAACAAAACAACAATTATAATCAATGTTAGATAAGAACATACACAATTTGATTTTTTTGCCGAGATTAAAGAAGCTGAATAAATAAGTTACTTAATTCTTATAAATAAGATAAATGAGTTTGGAGAAAAAATGCTAAATATAAATATTTTTAAGTAATTTAATTAGCTTCCCTAATCTTCAAAATAATTCAACTAGGTCTTATACTTACTTCTAAAGTGGTAAAAAAAAAAAAGGCAAAATCTGGTACTAATATGGAAACTTACTTTTATCGCCATTTTCTAGTTGAGGCTACAAGATAAACAAGAAGGAAAAAAAAAGTAACATCAATACATTTTAGTTTAGAAGAATAGGCAAAAACTACGTACATTAATGATAGAAATAGAAGAAATCTGACCTTATCCAAAGAAGAAGCAGAGTAACATCGATAAATCTGCTCGAAAGGTTCATCATCGGATTCGTAACCATCGAAAGACTGAGCACAAGAGTGCAAAGATCATTAATATTGATAAACGCAACAAACAATTAATTAAGAGAATTAATGGATCAAACTAAATGCCCAGTTGAACTGGAAAAAGGGAAGGAAAAAAATAAAAAAAAAGTATCACAAATTCAATTCATACCATTTTGAATTTGTACGATTCTTACTACAGATGATCAACCCTAAGAGCTCCCTGTAAAACGCCAAAAAAGGACCAGCCAATTGCAATGAATAAGCAAATTAACATAAAACGAAAGTAATAACGAGGAACAGAGGACCTTGATATGTTTACGTGTAAAAACAGAGCAAAACCCATAAGCAAATTTGAAAATTACTGAAAGATTAGCCATTGGCTTCTGATAATTACTAGGAGTGACTACAGTAAGAAAGACTTACAAAGAGCAACGAAGAAAGTTACCTGAATTGAGTGTATGGGCAGAGAAAGAAAAAGCTTGCTGGTTTAATATATGAAATTATGTTTGTTAGGTTAATTTGATTTCACTATTTATAAAGATATGGTTTTGAAATTAGGTTTTTTTTTTAAAAAAATAAAGATAAAGTTAAAATTATGAGTATATGGTATTGATTATTAAGATAAAATATCTATCTAACATCTTGACCTATAAATCTGAAGATTTATAATACAAGTAATTATCTATTTTGTTGGACATTATATTATTAATATGCAATATATTGATAATGATAATATATCACGCTAAATAATAGTATTTATTTAAGGGTTTAATGATAAAGTGTATAATAATAAATTGGATAAATATATATTTTTTTTAAAAAAAGGATGACAATTAATTATTTTTTTTTTTACAAAAATGCATTTAACTAAAAATGAATTATATTTATTCAAATTTATTATATTATATGACATTTTCATAAAGAAATAAAATTTTGTATATTAAAAATAAGATATAAATTTAACACACACACAAATATATAGTTTTAGAGTCAATATTTAATACATCATTCAATAACAATGCGCTGATATAAAGTTACAAAGATGCACCACGTTAAGAAATAATATTATATTATCTGCACCGTGTAAAAATTCACGCGATATGTGGGTTTGGATATGTGATCATTTAAAAGATTTAATGGAGAATACATAAGTTAGTTAAAACTCACGCATTTAATTTAATAATTAAATAGTATAATATTATAGTCAATAAAAACACAAGATAACTTACTAAAAAATTTACATTAGCTAAATATGAGGTCCGGACAGTGGTGGAAATGATTTTTTAGGATTTTTTATTTGAAATTTTAAAATATAATAAGCTATTGAAAAAATTGGAGGTTATCACAAAAGGGAGAAAAATTATAGATTAACATTAGATAATTATCTATATAAAATTTATTTATTCATATGGTTAAAAAATCTGGGAAGGTAAAGAAGTTATCATGTTCACAAAAAAGTTTTAAGTTATGGTGGACAATTTTATATTTTTATATTTAAATTTTAACAACAAATTAAATATTTTAATCTATCTCTGTATTGTTATTTAGTTTTAAATTTTAAAAGTGAATAAGAAAGTTATGATGTTGTAATCCCATGAGAGTAGCCCTTATCAGCTACACAAAAGTTATTTGAGTTTTTTATAAAAGAAAATTAAGAAATTTAAATAAATTAAATTAAAGTATTTATATTTATCATTTTTTAAAAAATAATTTTTTTTATTTATAAACTGATATATTTTCTAATGTATATATAATATATCATATGATTAAGTACTTTATTTAATTTCGTTAATATCTCCTAGCTTTTATATTATGGACTAGAGGGAGATGTTGGAAGGTAGACCCTATTAAATTGTTTAATTTATCTAACATAGAATGCTGCCACGTGGTAAGCGAGTGGGCATTCAATTTGTCACACATTGCTAGTGTCGCTCCTTTTTTTTTTTCCAAATAAGTGTCTTTTTTTTTCACACACAAATGTAAAGCCGGGAAATCGGGCCGGCCCGTTTAGGCCCTGACCCTTCAAGGCCGGGCCTAAAAATTTGAAGAGATAAATGAAATTGGCCTTGAAGGGCCGGCCCTGACGGGCCTCGGGCCAGCCCTACAGGCCCTTTTCACTGTAGCTTTTTCTTATTTTCCTTTTTAAATTTATTAATTTATATATATTTTGTATTTGTTATAGAGTTATTTATCCTTTTAACTACAAATACATAATTACTATACTCTAATTTTATGATTTGATTTATTATTTGTTACAAATAAAGATTATGGATGTGTTCATGATGCGGGAGAAGAATTTCATGATATTCTTACTCATGAGCTAGAGGCTATTACTCAAAGTAAAAAAGTTAAAGGCCGGTGACAGAAATTCTTGTTTCTTTCATATCTCTACCATCAAAAGGAGACAAAGGAATAAAATTTCGTGTATTAGAGATGACTTAGGCAATTGGTTGATGGAGTATAATGATATTTCCCCGAATATTGCTAACTTTTTTCAGGAGCTTTTTACCACCTCTGGTTCTCAGTCCATGGATGATGTTTTGAGCTTTATTGACCCCAAAATTTATGATGACATGAATCATAGTCTTATGTTGCCTGTTTCAAAAGAGGAGATTAAATCTGCAGCTTTTAGTCTTGGAAGTGCAAAGGCGCCTGATCCTAACGGTTTCTCTGGTAAATTTTATCATTCTGCTTGGCCTGAAATTGGTGATTCTGTGTGTTCGATAGTACATGAATTTTTTGCAGGTAACTCTGTTCTAGATGGGATCAACACAACTAATATTATTCTTATTCCCAAGATTCATAAACCGGAACATGTCTCTCATTTCCACCCTATTGGACTTTGCAACTTTTCATATAAAATTATTTCGAAAATCATGGCCAATAGGATGCGACCTTTGCTTGATGGTTGTATCTCCCAAAACCAAAGTGCCTTTGTCCCTGGACGATGTATTCATGATAATATCATTATAGCACATGAAGTCTACCATTATCTTTGTCGTAAAAAACCAGGAGGTAAGTATGAATTCTCCCTTAAGATGGATATGAGTAAAGCATACGACCGGGTTGAGTAGGATTTTCTTGAGAATGTCTTACTTCGATTTGGATTTTGTGCTGATTGGGTGGCTCTTATCATGAAATGTGTGCGTTCTGTTAGCTTGAATATCTGTTTATCTGGTGATAATGTGAAATCCTTTACTCCTACTAGAGGTATTCGCCAGGGAGATCCCCTCTCGCCATATCTATTTATTCTTGTTGCTGAGGTTTTGTCTATTATGATTAACAAGAGTCAAATTGACAAGCGGCTCAAGGGTATTAAACTGAGCAATGGGTGTCCGATTCTGACTCAGTTTTTTTGCTGATGATGCCCTATTATATATGCATGCTAGTCATGGTAATTGTAGTTATTTGGCTATTCTGAAATTGTACTGCTCCGCCTCATGTCAGGTTATTAACCTTGATAAATCTAGTATTTTCTTTTCCTCTAACACTCCTCCTGCAGTGAAATGTATGGTGGGCGACCTGTTGGGTATTGCTGAATCAGAGGATCAAGGAACGTATCTTGGCATTCCAAGTATTTGGGGCAAATCTAAGCACCAGGCTTTAGCTTACATCAGGGAACGAGTAGCAAGTAAAATTCAAGGATGGAGTCAGCCCCCTTTATCCTTTGCTGGTAGAGAAGTAATGATCAAAGCTGTTATTCAGGCCATTCCAATCTATCCGATGAATTGTTTCAAATTCCCTCTTAAAACTTGCAAGGAGATCAATAGTCTTATAGCTAACTTTTGGTGGGAAGGTAATGCCTTTGGAGGCAAGACTCATTGGAAATCTTGGGATTATATGACCAGTAGTAAAGGTACCAGTGGAATGGGATTTCGAGATCTATCGATCATGAATGAAGCCCTCTTGGCTAAGACAGCTTGGAGACTTTTGCAGAGGCCAAATGATCTATGGGTGAGGGTGCTAAAAAATGTGTATTTCCCTAATCAAGACTTTATTGTTGCAAAGAAGGGCTATAAGGCCTCTTGGTGTTGGTCTAGTATCTTAAAAGGCAGAAATTTCCTCTTGAGAGACCTCCAGTGGGATATTGGTGATGGTACTGCTATCAAAATATGGGGCGATCCTTGGGTACCAGGAGCAACTTTCCCGGAGAGACCAAGCACCTCTGATGATCCTTTTATCTTAGAGGGTAGAGTCTGTGACCTAATAGTTCATGGCCAGTGGGATCTAACGCCTATTCTTCAATATTTGTCTCCTGAAGTCAAGGAAGCAATATATAAAATCCCTATCCCTACTAATGGGTTGGAAGATAAGTTGGTGTGGACTAAAGCAAAAAATGGAGTGTATACAGTAAAGCTGGGATATCATGGCCAAAGAGACCAGAAGTTGAGTGTGACAGACAGAGCAGGGTCATCGACAGTTATCCATACCGCATGCTGGAAATCGATTTGGAAGGTCAAAGTGATCCCGCGAGTGCAACACTTTATATGGCGCCTTTTGAACAATTCAATCGCTACCAATTTTGCTCTCTATCGGCGTAGGAGGTCCCCAATCAACCATTGTCTAGTATGTGGAAATGAAGAGGAGACTATTGAACATGTCTTTTTCCATTGTCCTTGGACACGATGTATCTGGTTTGGTTCCTCGTTAAGTGTCAGAATTGATGCCTCAAATATCTTCAACTTCAATGCTTGGTGGATTTCAATGACAAATATGCCTCATCTGAGTAAGCATGATCTTTCTTTGATTTGTTGGCTTCTATGGTTTACCTGGAAAGCTAGAAATGAATTGACCTTTGATCATAGACAGCCTGATCTGAGTATTGTTATTGAATTGGCTAAGAATAGTAATTTCGAATTCTGGGCCAACTATGATGCAGGGGTTAGGGATCCTTTACTATTGAGGGGCTGTGATAGTCCTAGTATTAAATGGTCTCCCCCTGCCATAGACAGCCTTAAAATAAACTGTGATGGAGCCTATTCATCTCATGAGAAACAGGCTGCTATTGGGATAATCTGTCGTGACTTTGCTGGCTCTTTTAAATGGGGATTTGTGGATAAAGTTAAATCCATTTCTGCCTTTATGACTGAGGCTCCATCTTTGAAAAGGGCCCTTATGCTTGCGGTGGACCTGGGTCATGATAAAGTGATCTTCGAGACGGATTGCCTCTCTTTGTTGAACTGTGTTGAGGCTAAATCACCAGATTTATATGACTGGAGGTGTAGAAGTGTTATCTAGGACATTATTTATCTTCTGTCTTCTAAAATTGGGTTTTCCTTATCTTTTACCCCGAGAAGGGGCAACAATGCTGCGGATCTCCTTGCAGCTGACACTTATAAAGGGGTGTGCCCTATTGGGTGGATTTCACGACCAACACCTGCTTTGTTATCTCTTCTAACTTTAGAGGCTCAGAAGGCTAGTACTGGTGGGGATAATCCTTTGCATTCCAACTCATCTTTTGATGGTGACTAGATTGTTTGTCTAAGTAGTCTTGTTGTTTGTTTCCTTCTTATTTCTGTTATGTTTGTTGTTGTATTTGGTGTTGGTTCTGTTGTAATTGTTTGTTGTTCTCCTCTTATGTTTTTGTATTTTGTTATCCTGTTTGTTTTCTGCTACCTTTCTTCTTATTGTAACCATTTCTCATGAGGATCTATTAATAGAAGCTTCTTTGACCCAAAAAAAAAAGTAAAAGACAATCAAATGTCGTTAAAATCGATGATGGTGACGAAGATGACCACAATAATAATCATCGTACTAATGTCGCTTAGTGATATACTTTTTATGTTTTATGTGAGTTATTTGTGAACATAGTTTGCTTTTGATTATGAATTAGTGACTGTACTTATTTATTGGATGATTCATTTTGTAATTTACTAATTATTTTTTTAAGAAAAAAAAGTGAAGGAGAAATAGTTAAAATTTGGAATAGTAATCACCGGGCCCTTGGGCTGGGCTTTGAAAAACATGTGTTTTTCTTACTCCAGGCCCTGGAAGGCCGGCCTTGTTAGGCCCTGGCCCTTCACGGGCTGACCCTGATTTCCAGCTCTACACAAATGTCCCTCTTTTTATAAATAATATATTTAATAGTTTTGGGTAAAAATATGTATTAAATAGTTTAATTTATCATGCTGCCATATGGATGCAAGCGAGCATTCAACTTGTAGCCCACTGAGCGCATGTATCCCTCATCCTATATAAGTAACGGATGGATATATATTTTGACAAAAATATGATAAACTCAAATTTTAATATATTCATTTAATTTTATTATATTGTATAGTATGCCTTACCGAGATAAAATTTTTGAAAGAGGAGATATAAATTTAATATATTTGTACATAGTCAATATTTAATACTCCTTCTGGTCCTTATTATAAGGCACCAACCACCAACATTTTTTGGTTCTTATTATAAGACACTAACTTCTTTAACTACCTCATTTATTACTTTTTTTCCCATTATGCCCTCATTTTTAACTAACTCATTAAATCTACATCATTAAATTAGGGGTAAAGTTGGAAAGATTTATTAATTTTAGACCTAATTAATGAGTTAACTTCCATTCCTTGGTTTGTGAGAAAAAGTAGTTGGTGTCTTATAATAAGGACAAGAGGGAGTACATCAGTTGTAAAATTTGAGAATTCTTAAAATCTGCAATTATTAATTAACAATTAATTAATCTTTAAAAACAAACATAAAGAAAGAAAGAATTGTGATGGTCCTGCAACTTGAATGAAATAACTATTTCACTTTTAGTCAATATTTAAGTATTTGTATTATTTAAACTGTTTCAAAACTAAATGGTGGAACAATAGAATTTGTGTTGCTGATCTTTATTACTTAGATTTGAATCCTCCCTCTTTCATAAAGGGTTATTTTATTATTATTATTTTTATACTGTGAAATTACACAAAGTCCTCCTTTGAAATTATGATGATAATTGCAAATAGATAAAGATAACCATTAGAACTTTATATTTTCCTCTGCATTTTTGTTTCTGGTCGAGAAAAAAGCTGAGGAAAAAAAAAAAAAAGAGAAGCTTTGAGACTCTGAAACTTGAAGTCCCATCTTTGTTGCTTATCCCATCTTCCCTCATCCGTGTTGTTGCCGGTGGTTTTGCGTCATCCGTCCATCTATCATCGCCTTCCTCCTTGTTCAGATTTCAATTTGTTGTTCCTTCTTGCTTTGTTCGGCACTTGGATTCTCCATTTTTCTCAGCTGGCTCTTAGTAGATGTAAGCTTTAGTTTTCCTTGGATTCGTAGTACATGGATATTAGTATATATGTGGGTGCGTGTGTGTGCATGTAAGTCAGAAAATGGAAAAAAAATGAGCGGAAGCTTGTTCAGTTTATTTCTATGTTATGTTCGGATAGATGTTTGATAAAATGTGAGGATCTAAAGTTAAAATGAACAACTAGATAGGATTAAAGTGTCATATACTAAAATTCTGGATTGAGATAATCTTGAGTGCCCATTAGGTGTTTGATGGAATGTCTGAAAGAAAAGAGACTTATTTAAAGGCATGCTCCTAAAGTATGTTGATGGTTGAGAAAAATTATATAAGACATTGTTTATGACTGTTATTCAAATATTTTTTTAGCAATACAACTTTAATGGATTAAGATAATGTTTGGGACTTTATGGTTGCTAGTTTGTGAATGTAGATGTACCTTCATGACATCGTTTGGATTCCTATAAAGTGTTTAATGAATTGTGTGGTGTTTGGAAATTAGTTACTATAATGTGTTGTTGATTAATAATTTGAATGTTGATTGATACAAATTGTTGGTTAACGAGTGAAAATTGGTTTGCTTACTTGAACTCTTATGTATATGAATTAGACTTGATAAATAATGTCCCTTTTCACTTAATAGAGTGGTAGCTGAATATTATTGTGGTGGCTAAGTTTTGGGTTATAAATTTAATTCTTGGAGGCATATCTAAGAAAGGGGGGAAAAACTAAGAAAAGATTATAATGAATAATTTTGTTGAATGAGATGTAGTAGAAACTTCATATAAAGTTATAATTGGATAATGATGTTTTGTTTTGGGACATTAGGAGAGTAGGAGTAATAGATCAGCTAAATAGGAGGAGATTTAAGTAGGCGCTCTAGGTGAGTGAACAACGTCCCAATTAATTTATGAACAAGTTTTTCCTTTATCTCAATATACGGTTTTTAACATATTCACAGGTATTTTATTATAATTCTTTTTGTAATCTTAATTGTTGTGTCATTTGAAGTATTTTAGTTATTTTAGTTCATTTTTGAGAGAAAGTTGTATTTCTTAATATTCCTTTGTTTAAATTATAATATTTAAAACTTTAACCTAGTTAGTAAAATATTTGATCAATGTGTTTTGTACATGGATACAATGAAAAGGTTTTCCAAATGGAAAATATGACAGATTCTGATGAAGAATAAAGGGCATTTATGTATGGAATTTTGCAAAGGTATAGTTTTGAGATATTATGTATGAACATTTATGCCGGTGCATTCTTTACAAAGTATTTGACACAATCTATCTTTAGCTTAAAGGAAGGCCTTTTCATTGTTTTTGATAAATAAGCCTTATGGATGCTTGAAAACATTTGTGAGAGGACAAAATACAGAACGCTGGTTGCTATTCTAATAACAGTATTGTTAGTCCTTTGTGCACCATGGTTAATAGATACATGGCTTTGAAGTTAGGTTGTTTTTTTAAGAAAAAATAAAGTTAGAGTTAGAATTATAAGTATATGGTATTGATTAGGATCATTTTGAACCTCATAAAATATAATCTGTACCTATAAATTAGAAGATTTATAATACAAGTAATTATCTATTATGTTGGATATCTTATCCAAGGATAAGGAGTTTTTCCAATAAATTTAAATATTTGAATTTAAATTTTATCATGAGGTCCAAAAAAATTTAATCAACGAGAATCGATTAAGGGCCGCATTTAGGAAACAAAATTAACTGTACGGACTTGAATTTTATTGTTAATATGAAAATTTTGTTCAAAACTAATTTGGTGATGGTGGAGATATGGGCATATTGCTTTAAAATTACTTTTTTGGTTTGTAGATTTATAATACGATTGTTTACCTATTTTACTCCATATATTATTAATATGCAATATATTGATAATGATAATATATCACACTATGCTTCTGAGCACATTGTGGCTGCTACCTAGGAAACGGAACGAGTAAAAATAATAAAGAATTACTCTCTCCATTGTGTTACATTTTATAAGATAGGATTCTTAAGCATACAATGTTGTTCTTTTTTCTTATTTTTGTAAAATGATCAAATATATTTACTTTTAAAGCGTTAGTTCAACATAAAAGACTACCAAAATTAAAGACGACCTCACACACCAAACACCAACTCAAAGGTAAAATATATAAGGCATACATGTTTGTTTTATCTTTTCAAAAGTACTTTTATAATTTTTGAGATACGTATGTAAGAAAAGTTTTCTCTCAACTTGTAGAAAAGAGTTTCTAAATTTTTTTTTTATATATATAAAATTTTTAGGAAAGGGATTGGGTTCATCCACAATTCAAGGACAGGGCGTTTAGAGCCAAGTTCGCAGGGAATACTGACCAGAGAGTACACATGCCCCCACCTTTACCAACGTTACCATTGCTTCCTATACCTCTAGGATGCCTCTCCTAGCGCTTTGACCAATATAGGGATCGAACCCCCTTCTTTAAGATGAGCAATACCGACTCCCACGCCTGTTGAAGAGGTAGTTTCTAAAACTATTAGTATAGGAGTTTTCCAAATATGCATGCTAAAAGCTTCGGACTCAACTAATACAACCATTCTAACTAACAATAGCAATATTAAAACAAAGAAAAAGTTGAAGATCCATCAACATGACATGGATCACAAGTATCACATCTTTTGAAAAGTCCTCATACCGAAGCGTTGCTGAATAAAAGATTCATCAATAAGAAATTGATGCAGAAGATCATGACACTAATTTCACTCTCGAAAGAGGAAAAAAAGGATATCTACCCAGATTGAGTTTAAATAAAATGGGCATTCAACTAACTATGAGTTGTTAATTCAATATAGATAATGCAAATGCTTGAAATACTCAGATCTCTCGCAAATGTAATACTTGACCATGATGCTGGAATGTAGTACCTACAAAAAAAAAATGGACACAAAAAGAAGTTAAGGGTGAATTTGCAGTCCTTGAGGCCACCGAGTATCACCCCAACTAAAGTGGCCCCTCTTCAAGATCATTGAACCTTCCTGGCAGATTTTCTTGTAGGATACCCCACTCAAACCTTAACACCTGTCTTACTGAAGCACAAATCCCACTGAAGACATGACCATCATCTCTCACCAAACGCTTAAGTACCTCTCTTAGCAGAAAAAAAAAATCATCAATAACACCATCCTAAGAATTTCTTCTTCATGTTATGTTCTTTTTTATAAGATAGTATTAAGGGATGTTACGTTCTTTTTCTTTTTTCTTTTTTTAAGATAGTATTAAGGGATGTCTGAAAAGTTTTTTTTTTTTTAATTTATAAATTCCTCATTTTGCCCTCACTTAATCACAAAAATTACTCATAATATAGTATTTAATTTTCACATTTGACTAGAACACTGAACACTCCATATAATACATTCTTTCTCTTTTAGATAAACGAGGGCATTTTTTGAAAACAAAATGCATCCCTTGCATATTTATTACGCCAAAACTAATTTTAACCACCTTATCGAACAATACGATTCCCTTAAACATAACTAATTTATATTAATAGCATAAAATCATCACTCCTGGTACAAATAATTGCTATAATAAACAAAAATGGCATGCACAAGATCCTTTTTCAAAGCCTCTTTTGCTTAACAGGTTACGGATAGACCTAATAATAAGCTTGTTAGGGTGGCTTGTTATGAGGGTAAAATTATAATTACTCCCTCCATCTTCCATTGAAAGCATGACACATATACTTGGTGAAAAAAATCTAAGCTTCATATTTTATGATGTATTTTAGATTATTAGGAATAATTTATGTAAGTAGGCATGTTTTGAAGTGACACCTATAGCCTGTTAGACTAACAAAATTTTTAAAATTACAGACCTTCTTAACAGACTACAAGCTAGACCTGTATACAAGTTAGGCTAAAGCTGAAAAAAGACCTGTAACAAGCTACAGGCTAGACTTTGACCACTTTACTCCAAAATAGGCCTAACTTGTCAAGGGTGAAGCCTAACCTAGCTTCTTCCACCCTATTCTTAGAATACTATCTGCTCAGCTGGAACAACCATTTCCACAATTTTTTCTGTCTGTTAACCACGCAAGAGCTTGATCACTAATTAATTGCCACTTGTTAGTATTTGATAGTTGGGACAAAATGGATAGGTGCAAGTTAGTATTTCCTAGTTTTGAGCTTCACTTCTTCCAAGTTGGGACTAAGTAAGGGCTCATATATATCATTATCATATCTCTCTCCGTGTGTTTGTGTTTTCTCGTCAATAATTTCCAGATTCTTTCATCTCCATTTCCAAATTGATGCCTATAACAAAGAATCAAATAAAGGAAAGTGGTTATGATACCCTTGAAAAGAGGCAACAAATTAAATCAACGATTAAAGCTCAGCATGTGCATTTGCATTCTTCCTCTCTACATTAATCATTACCCATCCCCATCACCATTCTATGATTTAGTAACCAACAATAATTGAAAAGATATATATAATAAACTTTTATATTTGAGAATCATCGTCCTCAATTAATAAAAAGGTTGATGAATCGCTAAATCACATGCATTCTTAGTTGTCTGTCCCAGTAGTGATGAGTTCACAGAAGACACAAATACTTTGATATTACTTTCTTGTTCCCACAAGCTAGGCACTGAAGCAGATGACAAATCCGTAAAATAGTGGGGGGAAAAGAAGCAGACTTGCCAATCATTTATTCAACAAGGACATGTTCAATTCTATAAAAAAAAAAATGACATGTTCAAAATAAATATACACGAACACACTCACAGGTATTTATAATTCTTAATATAAGATCCACTATGCAGTTTAATTACTTTCATTAAAGTGAATCTTATAATAAGGACCATACCTAGTAATTGATAGCTAGCAATGTTGGTGAGGTGAAGAGACATTGTTCATCCTCCCAGGGAGAAGAGCTTGCATTGTCCCTCCAATTTTACCGCCTTCTTCACTCACTACTAATTCCTGACATTTCCCAATTTCAACACCATGGCATATGCCCTGTCATCTTTTAACTTTTCAGAAGTACTTCTATAATTTACAAGGTAAATATGTGAGATAAATTTTATCTCAACTTGCGCAAAAGGGCTTCTAAAACCATAATTTGGGGGTTTCCCAAACATGCACCACATACGTTTGCTATTTCAAACTATTTTCTTCTCATCAAAACTCTTTAGTTATTTCATATCCATGAACAATTGAAACTTACAATTCATTTACTTTTCTTTTGGGGAAAAAAAACTGTTGGATGAATCAAATTTTTACTGGTCAATCATCAGGAAAACCGAGGAATTCATTTATGAGCTTTGCCACAGGTGTGGCATCACCTGGAGAATAAGGGACAAGAGAATTCAAATCCATATCAGCTACAGTTTGATGGAGAGTTTGAGGACGTGCACAATACAAATGTTTTCGGTCTGCCAGTTCTTCAGCGAGTTCGTTTTGATGATTATCCATCAAATCTTCATTCACAACGACAATTAAAGGCTTGCCCAGCCGTAATGTCTCGAATATGCTACCTGACCCTGCATGGAGTCAACAAATTTGCAGTCAATGTAATGCGGCCATATAAACATGCCTGTTAAAATGTAAAATTTCTCCAAAAGAGAAAAGGAAAACTTTAGTCGTTTCCCAAATCGCTAGGTGGCATTCAGATGATTCATGCTGTAAAATAATACTCCTCCTATCCTTATTATAAAACGTACTTGAGGAATTGATCTTAGTTCTAAATGACATAGTTATTAATGTTCCTCAACCATAATCAAGGAGGAGAGGGTGTCAGGGAATCAAGAAAGATCTAGGGTATTCTAAAATACCACATAATATAATATACGTTATATTAACTAACTTAATCAACTTTCTTAATTTAATTAAATTAGGTAAATATGTTTAATAATAATATTAAAGACCGAAGGGAGTACCATGTTCGTTCATTCAGTGCATTTAGTACATCGCTGTCCTTCCTCATTATGTCCTTCTGTTATTTAATCTATAACCATTTCTTAGTTCAAATTTCTTCTCTTCTCTATAGTGCTAATGAATAACCCGAACAAACCCAGTTAACACTTATACAATGATTTTCATATCCAACTTTAGTTTAAGGTAGAATGCAACAAATACAACGAATGACCACAGGCGTGACAGCTACTTTTCCCTTATAGATAGAACTATAAAATTGAAGCCACAGAAACCAAGTAGTAAAACAATGACTTAGGAAAACTTGACAATACCATAATTCCATAAAATGTGAAGAACCAAAAGAAGGAAAAGAAAAGGTGACCTGCGTGACTGATGACAAGAGAGGCTGAATTGAGATGATCGGCAATGCTAGAGGAAAAGGTGAAGTAGTCTACAGCCAACGAACTACCTCCTTCAGACTACAAAGAAGTAACTTCTAAGAAATTCAGTAAATGAAAGAAGCATGTAATAAAGCTAATGTCATTACTAATACAATTCAATTGAGGGACTTCCTCTCAAAATCCTATTCATATTTTCTGGGCGACAAAGCCATCATGCATTAACATCTTTCAAATTTTCACAAATTTCTAACTGGAAATTAAAAACCAATAAGTCAAAGACATTTGAGGAGCCTCAAGTGGATGCACTTCCAAACTATGTATTCAAAACATTTCCAAATTTCTAACTTCCGAATCATCATTCACCTCTAGAACGTATTGTATTTGGACACAAATCATCACTAGTTACTAGTATATATAAATAAGAAGCTAATAATAGTTCAACTTAACTTAATTGTGGAGACATCAGATGAGTAAGGAAGAAAAGGCATTTAAGATTACCTTTGTTGGAACATAAGATCCGCGACCCATTTGAATGAGGAGGTGGGTGTAGCCTTTTCTAAACAACTCTTGCTTGACCATCGGAGAATCCACCGCTTTTACAAGAGCATCAAATGAAGTCGTCCCGACGGTTACAAAAACAACCCTTCTTGTCTTGCCATAATCGCTCGCACGATCTGCCATGCAATCGACTTTGATCTCTTCTCCAAAATGCAGGCCTTGCAAAAAAATATTTTCAATTGAAGCAATAGACTTTGAGGACAGTTGCTTCACTTGTTCACGAGGAAAATCCCTTCTTCTAAGATCGATCACTTCCTTCCGTTCCCTTGTGGCGCGAAAAACTGAGAAGTACTATGTAGGGAAGCAAATCAAGGAATCATTCCGTCTCCTTCAAGATTTCATATTCTGATTCCTCCTCGTGCGGAATTCATAAAAGTCGCCTTTCTATGGACAAATTTCTCCCCTCCCTCGTGGCGAGAACTGAAAGCTGGTGTTGCTTCTAAATTAAGAACTCCTGATAGAAAATTGGAAGAGAAAGATTTTTCCTTCTTAATCCAGGAAAACGAAAAGTGTTGCTTCTGGATTTAAGATATTTCGAAGCTGGAAACGGGACAGTAAGCTTTGGATGGCAGATTCATTGAGGAACCGAGACGAAAAAGGATGCGCAGACGCTAATACGAATATGCGCGTTTGGGACTTAGGGATCAACTTAAGATTTTTTTATTTTTTTTTTGTTTTCATAAAAAGTAATTTAATTAGAGATTAAAGTTATTTTATGTTTGGATACACCATTTAAAAAGTATCTTTAAATAAAAAAATGTTTAGATGTTAAATTAGAGAAACATTTTTTTATCAGTAAAAATTACTAAAATGAACATATAAAAAGGTCTAGGAATATAGGTTATCATTTTGTTGAAAATCAAGGAAAATTGGTGTAAAAACAAATTATTAAAGAATAGGCAATAGCTGTCAATGAGAGTTAGCACAGATGGTGAGGGATTCAGGATTAAGCCTTTGGATCGTGGGTTCGATCCTCTCTGCCGTCGTTGGGTCTCCTTTGGTAAGAGATCTCGTAAGTCTTTAGTAAATGCTCATAGAGCCTGGGACTCCTTCGTAAGTTTCCAGTAAGTGCTCATAGAGCCCGACCCTTTCAAAACTTGTTCTTACCAAAAAAGAATAGGCAATAGCCGACTTTTGTTTTTTTTATTCTCTCTCTTCTTTCACATTTTCTTTTTTTAAGCTATAAATTGTAGCTAAAAAAAGAGAGAGTTTTGGCTTTTTTTTGCCACTTTTTCTTTTTTTAAAGCTCTCATCTAACATAGAAATTAATAAAAAATATTTTATTTTTGAAAAAAAATACTTTTTATATATTTAAAAAAGGAAATATCATTTCTGCCATTAAGGCAAAAAAAGTTTTCCGTCTTAAGTCAAAACTACGTCGTTTTGACTCTTTTTTTATTTTATTTTTTTCCTTTCCCTTTTTTATCTGTCATCTCTTCATTTAAAAAAGAGTCAAAACGACGTAGTTTTTACTTAAAGCAGAAATGATATTCCCTTTAAAAAAATCCATTCAAACTAGCCCTTACACTAATGGGTTTTTTAATGATTTTTAGCAGATAAAAATAGCTTAATAAAAAACACATCTCAATTAACTATTATCCTTTAGTTTTTGTGCTCACAACAGTAATCTAATTTAGTTGATTTTACTCCTTAAACAACTATTAAAATAGGGTTTAATGTTTCTGCCTTTAAGGCAGAAACATTTTATCTGCTTCACTTACATAAAAGTGAATGGGTCCCATTATTATTTTCTCTCTCTTCTCTTGATAGTAGGGCTCACTCACTTTTATGTAAATGAGACAGATAAAATGTTTTTGCCTTAAAAGCAAAAACATTAAACCTATTAAAATAATACGATTTAAAATATTAATTAAAAATAATAAATATATAATTTTTATTTAATTATATCCTATATTTAAAAAGAGAATACATGTATAAAAAATTACGGGTAAATGCTAGGGAAATGCAACTTGAACTTTAAAATCTTTCTAATAATAATAGTAATGAAATTAATATGAATAGTTCAAGTAACATTTTCGATCGTGAGTCTCTTTAACAATGCTGTTTGCATTTCTCTCAAAGAGAATACATGTAAAGTGAGTTCTTCTTTTTCACAATGCTTTTCGCTCGTGAATCTCTCTCCCTCAATCAGTACTAGCTCACGAACATGTCGAGTCCACATTTTGTCCTTTTCGGTTATATCCTTCTTAGATCCTTTTCTTCAAAACACTGCGTTTGACATAATGAATAATGAGAAACTGATGCTTTTCCCATCAGCAACCCAACCCTCCGTCATTTTCCCAACCTGGGCGTGAGACCCAAAAACTCTTTGACCAAAAAGAAAAAAAGAGAGACCCAAAAACTCTCTCTGATCTCTTCCCATGTCGCCGACGACGACTGGGTAACCTTTCGCCGAAGGTATCATTTCAATACGCGTTTCAATGTTCTCCTTCTTTTTTATATTGCTTGTGATCTCTTTTAGCTAATTCAATTTTGACACCGTTATGTATCTGCGTAAAGGGATTGACAGAGACTCTTGTGTGAGGATTTTCAATTTTTGTTCAGAAATAATTATCAATGGCAGCACCACTAGCACGGGTTCGTGCTGATTATGATTACCTCATTAAACTTCTTATAGGCGATAGTGGTTTGTTATTGCTTCCCTATCTCCAAAATTTTCATTCTTTTGCTGGGAATTAGAAGGAAATCAAATGGGTGGTTAAATTTCCAGATATTAATCTTGCCTCATTATTGTAGTTTGCTTCTAGGCAAAATTAAATATACAGTTAATTAGCTGCTTCTTGCTTGATGTTGATAATGTACTCTAACTTAGAGTTAGAATTAAAAATTCTTCTGTTTCTTAATAAAAGCTCAAGAGTGTCTTTCTTAATTTTTGTTGTTGAAAATTTAAAGACATATGTCGTATTGAATAGAATCTGGACATCACTATATAGCTCCAAAAAAATTATATTGGACAAAGCAATGACATGTATGAACTTACTTCTAGTCATTAAACTGTGCTACTAGGCTTTTGAATTATCTGCTGTCATAAACTGATTTTTATTGATAAGTTTCTTGGATTGTCTTGGATATCTCTGAAATGATTTAAAATGCCGAATTTTACTGTTACCTAAGAATGATTTTACTTGTGTGAAAGCATAAAAATAATTTGTTGGTTACAATAATGAATTTGATTCCTCTTGCCTATTCTGTTGTCCTTGGATTTTTATGAACCCTTTGCGTGAATACAGCGTACCTGGCTTCCCATTCTTGTATAGTTGTAGACACCCCAATGCTAGTATGCTTGTTGCTTAACTTATTGAGTTCTTCTTAACCCAATATTTTGCAGGAGCTTGTCTTATTATTCTCAAATTCATTGCTAGCTAGATGTGAGCCCTATGCATTGCATGGAGTCTAAAAAATGGGCCACACTATACTATTCAAATAAGCATGCCTCAGTTCAATTCTAGTCTGATGGGACAAGCTTTAGCTTCACTTTTTCTCCTTCGGGCATTTTAGAAGTTGAGAGTTTCTTCATCATGTATCTTTTTCTTGGGGTACAAAGATGAGGCTTGTTAATTATGTATATTTTTCTAGGTACAATAAAATTACTTTTTTGAGCCCAACTGAAATTGCTTCTTGGGTTTGAAATATTGCTGGTCAATGTTTTCAATATGTTATGTTTTTTTTTTAAGTTCTTTCATACTTGAGGGCATACTTCTGTTGGTCTTAGAAACTTTGTGCTTTTGATTTTCCTATATATGTGACATTGTGATGTTTCAATAGTTTGTGCTCAATTCAAGGTTTGTTGAAGCAAATTGGTTGAATTGAGGTGGCTTAACCATATATTGTGTGTGGTAACAGCGCAATTTTAGTATGAAAAATTAGAGACAAGAGTTTGCTGAATTGCTAAGCGATGGTTTTCTGCTAAATTTATATATCATGTTTGAGTTATTTGGGGTCATAAAGGATGTATTTCTCAGAGGGACAAATGTGGTTCTTCACTTTATAGTTCTTTTTAGTGGCTAGTATGAGCAATGATCCAATACGTGAGTGGATTCTTTTTGAAGGAAAAGCTACGCAGATAACCAAAATCAGTCCTATTGGTGGAGGTTGTATCAATCTCGCTAGTCGCTATGACACTGATGCTCGCTCTTTTTTTGTTAAAGCAAACAGGTATAAGACATGCTGACCGCCTCCCCTATCCTTCAAACATTGGTGGTCCTTGGCTTTCAAATGTCATTTACTGTATGCTATATACTATTTATCCCATTCAAGCATTAAAATATTTGTCTGGTTGAACACTGTGTTAAAATTCCTTGCTGAAAGCTTAACAAACAATGTTAAATGTATTTGCATTGGACATTGTAATAAGTTGCATAGTTTAACATAGACACTTTACATTGTTGTTGTAACTTGAAAAAACTTGAGATATATTGATCAGGATGGAAATTAATCTTCTTGACATTGATTGCAGGTGGACATGGTTGATGTCATGTTAAAAAGAGCAATTGCCATCCTTCCAAAAAAAATTCTTCTATGCACTCCCAAGCTCCAAAAGAAGTGTGTAACAAGCTGTGCAGGAT
This sequence comes from Acacia confusa, assembly GCA_037074495.1. Taxonomy (NCBI): domain Eukaryota; kingdom Viridiplantae; phylum Streptophyta; class Magnoliopsida; order Fabales; family Fabaceae; genus Acacia; species Acacia confusa. The sequence continues at coordinate 1,099,506 of CM073512.1, read as the reverse complement.
TGGTGCATCCAAAAAAATAGGCACCGAAACAGTTTGATGTTTCTTTTAGTCAAAAGAAAAAGTAGCCACCAAAAGAGTCCAATGTATGTTTTAGTGTCCTGTATGAATCAAGAGATGTAATATGTGAGGATTGTATGTTTAACATGTGAGAGTTATATCATGTACATGTAATGCAATATTTGTAATTGAAAATATTGAAATGAATAAAATGTCTTAATTTTTCACAACATCTCTTTTTATCATTCTTTTCAATACCTTGAGAATTGCTTGCATTGAGATATATGGCTTCAAGTGATGGGAAGTCACTTTCTTCATTTGCCTACACTTGTAAATATCAATGAATATGGCTTGAGGAAATCATAGCCATGTGAAATATAAGTAGAGACAAATTTATCAATTCATACCATCAATAAGCTTGTAAATGACAACGGTTGAGATGTAGATGGTGAGAAAGCATATTGAATTTCTGCAAGTTCTACAGAATGAACATGTTGTGTTTCTACGTCCTTCTTTGTATTAATCTTTCTTCTCTTACTAGATGGCAGAGCCTCTTGAATACCCTATACAAAGTAAATACAAGATTAATAAAAGCTTTTATGTTTCATATAAATATAAATGAAATTAAAACTTAATACATGTTCCTCTGGAATAACTTTTCTGCGCTTGCTTAAATTCCTTTCCCTCCAACTTTTGTAACGTTGCTTTCTTTTCCTTCCTTCTCTCTTTTTGAAACCTTTAGGCATATATTTTGATTCTATAGTTGGTGCTATACTTGGCTCAACAATATCATCTTCATTACCATCAGGAATATTATTTTTTGCTTCATTAATTACCCCCTGAAGATGCTCATATCCTTCACGACTCTTAGCAGCCTTTCTTGCCAATCTTACCAATTTATGTACTAATTCTCTATATCTTCGTGTGACTTCAAGTTTAGGATCCACTTGTATCTCATTTCCAGTTGTATCATGCACAACACCACTCCTTGCCTCCCTAGTCCATCGTTTGAGAATGTATTGTTCAGGCATAATTTTCACGTCCTTTGTTTCGTATACTTTCAATGCATGACAACACAATATCCCAGTGGTCTCGAACATGCTGCAAGTGCAAGAAATTTCATGTGTGTCAGGCTTAAAAGCAACTCTCCACTCCCCCTCTTCATCAATCATATGGGTAGTGTATACAAATAAAGGCTCTTTCTCATAATGTTCAGTTATCGTCATTGCAAATTGGAGATCCCATTATTCTTGAAACATGTCAAAGGCACCTGGGGTATAAGTTTTTGAAAGTTGGCGTAATATTGGTGCACTTGGATTTACCATCCTAGGCATCTTGTGCCTAGAATCAAACTCCAACTTCAATTCCTTGTCCCGTTTCTCTGAAACAACTCTATCAAAAGTGGTGAAGAATTCATTTATGTCTAAATTTGGTGACGTACATTGCTTCACATCAGCATTTATACTTTCAGCGAGTTGTGTGCTCCTCATTCCTAATGTGCAAGAAGTCTTCATATAACACCAAGCCCATTTCTCCTTAATATCATACATGGATTTCAACCACCTATTTTCATAAACATCATAAGAAGATAATAATTGGCTCCAAGCTTCTTCAAACTTGTCAACTTCTGTAATTTTAGACATACATTTGCAAAAATCAGTCAAAAAATGCGATCCACCTTTCATCAAGTTTCCAAGGTGTTTAATGCCATTTTGTTTTAAGTGCCAAGTACACAAACAATGCTTTATATCCGAAAGAACTTCACTCAAAGCTTTGCCATAGCTTGATCTTGGTCTGTAAAGATAGTTTTCGGCTTCTTTTGCATATGAGCATCTAAAAAAGTTTCTAACACCCACTTGAAGGACTTAATAGTCTCATCAAACATTAATGCTGCTCCAAAAATGACTGCACTTCTGTGATGATTAAAGCCTGAAAAAATTGCAAGGGGTCGATTACCACTATTTGTACCATATGTTGTGTCTACAACCTCACCAAAATGTGCATAATCTATTAACATTCCAACATCTGCCCAAAAGACATTGGTAATATGTTCTTCAATGTCCACCTGATATTTGTAATAAAATGTAGGATTTGTAACAAATTGTTGTTGAAAATATTCAAATAAGCACCACTTCAAACTTCTTTTCTTTTTAGATTGAAGGTAATTTTGCACATCTATGCGAGTATATCCAACATTTTCTTTACCCCCAGCATACGTACTCATTAAGTCAAATGTAGCCTTTTGTTGGAGCCCATACTTCCTTGCAAGGTCTATTTCATATGCATCAACTTCTGATAAATTTCTTTGGGATAGCAAGAAGTGCATTGTTTCTTGGGTGTGAAGGGGGTGATTGTGTTCTTCATCAAATCTAATGATTCTAAATTTTTGATTAATAAGAGATACCATCATTTGTGCCTTACAGTTAGTCCTTGTTTCACCTCGTTGTCTAGAAGATTGTCTCTCTCCTTTGCCTTCAACTTTCAGACCCTCCTTGCAACATACATACTTGTATGTAATAATTTCACTAGTTTTTTTGCTCTTTGTACCACCTTGCTTCCTAGCTCCAAATCCAGTTCTTCTAGCATAATTATTCCAAAACATCCATGCTTTTTCTAAACTTCCAAACTCCTTTCCTATTGTTGGTTTTAGCTGATCATCATCCATTATGATTCACCTATACACAATAAAATAATCATATCTTAAAAAAAATCATAATTGTTATAAAACAACACAATAAAATTACGTGTTCTTTGTTCCTACCAACCTAAATTAGAACCCCTAGAAAGTATTTCTAGTTCTAGAAGAGCTGGAACATCAACATCATTGGTTTTGTAAAGATAGATGATTAAATAATACTCATATTTAAACAGCTGCACCTCAAGTTTAACAGATTATAATCGAATGCAGCACAAAGGAAAAAATGGAGATCAAGAAATAATCATAAATTGAATTGATATAATGAACAAGGTTAATTATTATATATAATTATATATTATAACTGTAATGAAAGATATGGAGGGGTAATTAAAAACCTTGTCCGCAAGCAACATAAAGTCAGTGGTTGGAAAGTCTTAACAACAAAGAGAGGTTCTGTAAGCTGCACAAGTTAAGTTCTAAAGTCAAATACCAAGAGGTATATATATCCCATTTTCTGCTGCAACAAAGAAATCTAGAAAGTAAGAGCAGGAAAGAGTCTTGGCGCGGGAGCTCTATCTGGATCTCGTATTTGTCTTGAACTGAAAATGGGAAATAAAAAAGGATAAAGAATCCGCTCATGCTTCCATTTTCCACTCTGACTTCCTAACTTGAACTGGAAATGGGAAATAAAAAAGGATAAAGGATCCAAGTCAAGGCCACCACAGCTCAAGCGAGATTGAGTTGGTTCTTAAGGATAGCATGGTACAGATTTAATTCCGACAAGGGTGACGCTGTGATTCAAAGGAGGGTTCTATTTCCCGCTCTGGCTCCTCCTTTGTTATTCATAGTCTGATGTCTTCCATTGCTGCTTTCGCGGGAAAAATTTTCAGTCTATGATTTTTCTCTTTATGGAAACGGTGCGTGTTAATGAAATGCAGGTAACAGAAGGAAAATGACGGAGGGTTGGGTTGCTGACGGGAAAAGCATCAATTTCTCATTATTCATTATGCCAAACGCAACGTTTTGAAGAAAAGGATCTAAGAAGGATATAACCAAAAAGGACAAAATGTGGACTCCGAACATGTCTTCACCTTTCTCTCGCCGACGGTGTCTTTTGCCTCCACATGCCGCTAGCGAGCATCGTCCGACACTATGGCAGTGACAATAGAACAGATCGGAGCCTGGAGAATCTAAGGTTGGTAGTGCCAGGGGAATCGAAGATCTTGGCACTGCACTATTCATATCGAAGTATTGCACCCAACGGCGAGCTTCAAGCACCACTGGCGTTGCTCTTCTTTGTTCTTCATCGTCACTGTCACTCCATCAAGGGGTTGTGGTCCTCTCTCGCCTTTGAGGTAGGCTTTTCCTCTCACTTTTCAAATCTCTTTTGAGGTGGTGAGAGCTTTTTTTCTCGTTTTTGTGCGAAATACTATTATGGCGTCTTCCTCTTTTGTGGTCTTGGAGTCGGCGGAGGGCACTTCCGTCTTTTCTTTCTTCTATTTGTGGTGTTGGGTTTTAGTTTATGTGTGGTCAATGTCACCAGATTTGTTTGGATGGTGGAATAGAAGGGTTCTTGACATCATTTGTCTTCTTATTTTTGAGATTGAATTTTTATGTCCTTTACCCTGAGTTGGGGCAATTGTGTATTTGTTCTATTCAGCTTTTGCTTATAAGGATAAGGATGTGTACTTTATAGAGTGGATTTTGCAACCAACATCTTTTTTTATATCATTCATAACCTTGGATGTCCAAAAGGCCAGAGATCGCAGTCATTGATGTACTTCTATTCCCAACTTTTCCGTGGGTGGTGATTAGTTTTTTCCTTATATAGTTTATTCGGTTGTATTTGTTTTGGCTACGTGATTTTCTTGTTGATGTTGTTATGTTTGGTTTGTTTTTCATTTGTTGTATAAGTATCTTTTAACCCAAAAAAATAAAGATAAACACAAAAAATGTGTTTAAAAAATTAAATAAAAAATAATTATTTCTTATACTAAACATACACAATTTTTTAAATTCTGACAACACTGGCGGGGAATATATATATATATGGGCTTTGATTTTGTTTTTACACACACACATGAAAATATATGTATATGTGAGTCCCACCATTTCATTTTATGTGTGTGTAACATGAGAAAATGGTTGAGAAAATGTTTTCCCTGTATATATATATTTCAAAATGAAAAATGGCGGGTCCTAAAAATTGGCTTCGAAAATGCCTGCCTCTCTTGGCATATGGGCAATACAGGGTAACTAGCGAAGCCTTATGGCGGAATCCCAGCGAAAGCATATGGAATCGTGGCGCTTAATTTACGATACTGAGATTCTGACTCTACAGCTCAAACTTGATGCTTTTTCTGATTCTTATCGAAAATCCCTGAAATCCCTAAGGAGGATATCACAAGAAACGGCTCAATATCAAGGTAAGGTTCCTAAATGGTTCACTTTCAGTGTTTCCTGTGGATTTGGTTTATAATAAATGTGGGTTTTGAGCTTTATGCTTCGAAATTATCGTTTACAACGGGGATTGTATGTTTTGATTTATTCCATCTTCCTAGCGAAAATAGAAGAGGCAAAAGCTGAATTGAGGGAGGCAGAGGATGATTTTGTTAAGCACAAGGAGGTACATATTCAGTCTCGCTTTACAATCTTGATTCTGGTGGATTTTGATTTGAGTTCAGATGTAAACTGCGAGTATCGTAGCATTTTAGATTTCAGTTAGTGTTATTTTATTTTATTTTTTACATTTTTCCACTCTTCAATTGCATTTTCACTCAGCGAAGACTCGTAAAGAGGCCAAGCGTATGGCATTGATGGACGCTATTGCTTCTGCAAAGATCAGAGTTGAAGATCTTAAGACTAGCATTGTGGAGAAAAGAACCAAGAATTCTGAATATGCTAAATTTTTATCTCAACGTTATCTTGGTAATTATCTGTTTGTGAACTTACACACGACATATACTTTGTAGCAATTTTCCAAACATTATTACTCTTCCAGCTGCTCCCCTTTTGACGCATTATGAATAATATTTTGAAACATTTTAAAACCTCTGCAGCATCTCAAGGGACTGTAAATGAAAGTACTGAACAAAAAGATGAAATACAGGAGGCCATCTCATGGTACAATACAGCCCTCGGCTTCCATGTTGAAGGCAGAGATGGTAATTTAAGTGGTTCATATTGTTTAATTTTTATCCTTCTTCACTTAATTGATATCCTTACAAGTTCTTATGCATATCAGGGGTGAAGTTCACCTTCAAAAATATTAACATAACCAACCCCAAAGTGGAATGCTTTTTTACCATCTGTCATGAAAATGATGCTTATACATGTAAGTTGTTTTTCTTATGTTTTGTTTATAATCTCAATACTCTGTAATGATCTGCTTTATGAAGCATTGAAGCTGGAGTTGTTTCTTCTCTTTCAGTGTTGAACTGTGAACCCTCCCTCAAAGGCACCAAAGAGGTGATCCATGAATTAAAAAGACAAATGAGCTGTATAAATTTGTCAGAGTTATGAGGAGAAAGTTCCAAGAAGCAGTGACACAAGGTGTGAATGTGGCTTTTTACATACGCTATTTTTTTCATGCATAAAATGGGGATGCCAAAAATTTCCTATTATCTCAACGGTGCACTTGCTCCAGATTTATCTATCTCATCCTTCAGAAGTGATTCACCTACCAAGAAGAATGAGAAGAAAGTTCAAGCTTCAGAAGGTGATAGATCTTTTAAGAAACGAACCCTCAAAAGAGAGGCAGTATCTTCTGCCTTGTCTCCTGGATCTGCCTCGTCTGTTCGCCAGTCTCCTCGTTTGAAGGTATGAATCAAAGTGGGCACTTGTGTTCTTTTAATTTAATTCTGTCAGCACTTATGTGTTGTTATTGCAAGGTCGGAACTTGCACCTGAATTTTATTATGAAAGTTAAAAGTGATTAAGCAATATAAACCCATTTTCTTCTTAGTTAGGCAAGTCAAAATCATGAGCTACGATAGACAAGCAATGGATTAAGCTGTAAAAGCATGAGACTTCTCAAAGACAAATTCCAATTGGTCTAAAGTGATCTAGAACTACTTAAATCGCCAAAACATAAAGTGTTATAAGTTGGGGCTTTTGCTTTCTTTAATGTTTGAACCTTAGATGAGGTTGTATGAGCGGATAAGGAAACATGATACATACTTTAACTACTGGAAAAATTGTCTAGCAGAATAAATTTAGAGCTCTTCCAAGGCCTTTCATCTTTTAGAGTTGCTACAGATGTTAGAACCTGGAGCTGGAAGTTGGTGCGGGTAAATAAATTGTTTTTTAGCATCATATTCATTCATATGGCAATAATCAATATGATGACTGAAAATCTAGTGGTTTTGAATTTGACTTCCAGAGTTTGTCAATTTGCCAAGAACTTAATGTTTAATACGTTAATGCTTCTGATACTAAAATGATAATAAGCTCTAGAGGAACACATGCATGCTGCTATTTATTTGATGTTACAAGAGATACTCTCTCCGTTCCTATATGTAAGGTCCCATTTTTTGAATAGGCTTGTCCCTTTTTATAAAGTCACATTTGATTTGAGTTGGTCTGATAGTAGATGAATTTTTATCAATTTTACCTTCAGTTAATTTCACACGTTGCATTAATTAAAATGTTGACTCATTTCCATTATTCTCACATCATCTATGACCCATATATTTTCTTTCATCATTTTCCTATTAATACTCCCTCTTTTACTCATTCATAAATAAAAGAATTTTTGGAGACAAAATTATATTTCTTATTTATTTATTATTTTTAACTAATTTTAATGGCTTTCTAGATTCTCTCAATTTGGTGGACCTTATATACAGGGAGGGATCAAGGGAGTACTTAATAACTTTCTCTTGTACGCAATTCATATTGGTGCTAAAATCTCTTATAAAATGGCAGGCTAGGAAATAAAGTGGAAACACTGTTTCTGTAGCACTCACGTAGCCATAACTGAGGAATCTGGTTGCCAAAACAAGTGGACAAGACATATCTGAGTTGATGGATGAACCTGTATCTAGGGAATAATACAAGAAGAGCTTCACCAAATGTGGTTTGTAACTTGAGATATGGGGAAACAACTTGCGGGTTTTTTGTTTTGTGCTTCTGTATCTGTCGATATATTTTGTGATGATTGCGTTTTCTTACTTCCTGTTTTTCCCCCCCTACAGCTGTTCATTTAATCATGCTTGATGTAGATAATGCAGTAAATATAAGATGTATTGGTTTTATCCTTTGTATGAGTGCCAACTGCCACAAGATTTTGCATCTGTCACGTGTCCATCTACTTCATCACGTGCCTGCATCTACAAAATAGCCATGAATGAATCATTCATGCAAAGCAACGGTAAGAGAAAAGGCTAGTGAGATCAAATCCCATCTTGAGCACATCATTTTTTTTTTGCTCCGAACCTTGAGCACATCATTCAAAAATTCTAAATTGGTCTACTTAGACTGATTTAGGATTTGTTGAATTGAAGTGACTGATTTAGGATTTGGGCATTTTAAAGAGATTTTAAAGGATTTTTTTTTAATTTTATTTTTTTAACAAGTGTAGAATTGTTACAATTTCTTTATAATTAAAGATGGATAGAGTACATGGCCAAAAACATCCTGTTAATCTTTGCTCACGTGCACCACCACATCATCGTTCTTGAGCTTATGTGCCGTCCAAGCCAGAAAAACACTAGCCACATAAACTTTTCACAATTTTTGTGCCTTTGTTGGGTTCTAATAATGCTGACCATAAGCAGCATTTTAACATATTTCAACCTCAGAAACCAAATTAATAATTAATATAAAGTACAAGAACTAAAGGCCAAATTTCCTCAATTTTTTTTTCTGGACTCTATAAATCGTGTTATTTGACATAATAACAAGGTTGGTGGGTTCCATGCATTGTATTAATTATTTAACTTGATGTGATTGGCGTTAATCACAACTTTCCATAATATGTTAATGTAAAAGCCTTTTTTTTCCTGATTAATATATATATAACTGCTTTTAAATATCATATTTTGTATAAAATACCAGGATATAGTCATATAAATATATTCTTTTTTTGCCAGAACATATAGATATATATTAGGCCAAAATAACTATAGATATACATGGATATAGGTTTTATTTAGGAAAAGTCTTTAAAAAATACCATTTGAATTTTAAAATCCTAAATATATGATTTCACAACAAAATAAATTGTTAATTGCTTTTCTCTTCTTGTTAACTCATTACTATTATTTTCAACCAAATTTTGAAATTCAAGCGGTATTTTTCTATCATTTTTTCTTCTATCTATATTGAAATATAGATAAGGATTCAGGTTAAAAGTGGGAAAATCCTAGAAAAACACCTCCAAAATTTCAAAATCTTAAATCAGTTTTATTTCCTACAATTGATAAGGAATTAACTACACTTGATAAGAAATTGGGGAAATTAGAGTAAAGGACTTGCAGTAAAAGATATTTATTGGAAATGATAATAAAAATTTAATTATTTAAAAGGGCTAAATACAAAAATTTAAAATGCCAAAATGCTCTTAAAAAAATCTTCTAAATTCCCTTTTATATTCTCTCTCACATTCTATTTTTAAAATTAATATAGAATTCTGAATTTCACTAAATTAAACAATTTTTTTCTCAATTTTCTTGTCTATGGAAAAAAAAATTACGCATTGTTTAAATTTGGCTAAATTATAATTTTATTTTAAAATAAAAATTCTATAATTTATTATGTATGTTAAACTAAAAAAAAAGAAAAATTCCATATAAATATCATCTGAATTTGAAAAACCCTCAGAAGCCCACCGAATTTGTAAAAAGACTGAGAGGTGACAAAGACTTTTGAGAGTTATGCAAATTCATGTAAAATGACCACACTGTCCTTTCCATTTAATATGTCAGGGGAGATAAGTTACATATGCAAATTCATCGCAAAATTAACCCCCACTACTGTAGCCCGCATGTGTCGTCTGGACGCACCACCGTGGACGCTGCCATTGACGCCATACCCGTCGTCGTGGACGCCGCCATCGCCAGCTTCATGGAGACACAAACAAGAGGCACGCTTCACTCTTTGTTCCCAATTTATTAACTTCCCTTTCATTTTTAACTTTGCAATAATTTATGACATAGCTCCAATAGCAAATAATGAATTATATGAGCCCCTCCTCTATCTCTTGGGTATCAAATAAAGGGTGAGAGATATTTGTTGATTTGTATTTTTTTAAAAAAAAAAAACAGCTCGAGCTTCAGCGAGCCAGAGAGAAAATGAAGAAGCCATGCTCGAGCAAACAACCACTATGCTCGAGCATCAACGTGCCAGAGTGAAAATGAAGAAGTCATGCTCAAGCAAGCAACCACCATGCTCGAGCAGGCCACAACATTCTCTCAAAGTTTTCAAAAGCTTGCTCGAGAATGCTTGGTGTGGTGCTCGAGCATGAGGCATTCTTTAGTCTTTCTATGTATATTTTTGAGCTAATGCCCGAGCACACAATCAATCATGCTCGAGCATGATCATATCTATTTTCAAATCCTAAACGCAAATTACCAATCCACAAACGACAATTACCAGTCCACAGACGCCATTTACAACGTTGTTTTACGGGCTTCAATTTTCTTACTCTTGTTGGTTCGCATAGTGAATTTTGATGATAACAATACTTAATGGTTTAAACCTTTTGTTAAAAGGGATTTATATTTTTGAATCAGTATTCGTTATTACCTTCGGACATTACTCAAGTAATGAGCATTTGGTCCACAAGTAATTCGCCCTCAATCGCTCGCTTTCTAAAGATCCTCGATATTACTTTCAGACATTACTTAAGTAATCGGTAATTGCTCCGCAAGTAATTTAGCTAAATCAATATTACTTTCAGACGTTACTCAAGTAAAGCTTTTAGATTTAGCTAAGGAGATATTACTTTCGGACGTTACTCAAGTAAAGCTTTTGAATAAACTAATTACTTGCGGAGGAGTGTTACTTGAGTAATCTTGGAAAGTAATGTTGATTTAGTTAACAGTGGACTAAATTACTTAAGTAACGTCCGCAAGTAATTAGTTTATTCAAAAGCTTTACTTGAGTAATGTCCTAAAGTAATATTGATTTAGCTAAATTTAAAAGCTTTACTTGAGTAATGTTTGAAAATAATATTGATTTAGCTAAATTACTTGCGGAGCAATTACCCATTACTTGAGTAATGTCTGAAAGTAATATCGAGGATCTTTAGAAAGAGAGCGATTGAGGGCGAATTACTGGTGGACCAAATGCTCATTACTTGAGTAATGTCCGAAGATAATAACGGATACTGATTAAAAAATACAAATCCCTTTTAACAAAAGGTTTAAACAATTAAGTATTGTTATCATCAAAATTCACTCTGAGAACCAACAAGAGTAAGAAAATTGAAGCCCATAAAACAATGTTGTAAATGGTGTCTGTGGACTAATAATTATCGTTTGTGGATTGGTAATTTGCGTTTAGGATTTGAAAACAGAGATGATCATGCTCGAGTATGATTGATTGTGTGGTCGGGCATTAGCTAAAAAATATACATAGAAAGACTCAAGAATGCCTCATGCTCGAGCACCACATCAAGCTTGCTCGAGCAAGCTTTTGAAAACTTTGAGAGAATGTTGTGGCCTGCTTGAGCATGCCATAGTTTTTCAATTGCTCCTCCTCACTGTTGCTCGAGCATGATGGTTACTTGCTCGAGCATGGCTTCTTCATTTTCACTCTAGCACGCTGATGCTCGAGCATGGTGGATGTTTGCTCGAGCATGGCTTCTTCATTTTCACTTTGGCACGCTGATGCTCGAGCATGGTGATTGCTTGCTTGAGCATGACTTCTTCATTTTCTCTCTGGCTTGCTGATGCTCGAGCTGTTTTTTTTTAAAAAAAAATACAAGTCAACAAATGCCTCTCACCCTTTATTTGATACCCAAAAGACAGAGGAGGGGCTCATATAATTCATAATTTGCTATTGGAGCTCTGTCATAAATTATTGCAAAGTTAAAAATAAAAGAGAAGTTAATAAATTGGGAACATAGAGTGAAGCGTGCCTCTTATTTGTGTCTCCATGAAGTTGGCGGCGGCGATGTCCATGGCAATGGGTATGGCGTCAACAGTGGTGTCCACAGTGGCGCTTCCAGACGACGCACGCAAGCTACGGCAGTGGGGGTCAATTTTACAATGAATTTGCATATGTAACCTATCTCCCCTAACATATTAAATGGCAAGGGCAGTGTGGTCATTTTGCATGAATTTGCATAACTCTCAAAAGTCGTCACCTCTCAATCTTTTTACAAATTCGGTGAGCTTCCAGAGTTTTTCAAATTCAGATGGTATGTATGTGGAATTTTCCCTTATTCATCAGGGGTGATTTAATAATTTTAAATTTATTACATGATGTTTGATCCTTCTAAATAATTATATTTTTATGATTATTTGTAACAAAATCAACTTGGGAGATCACTAATTTAAAATTTTATAAGTCTTTTTATGGGAATTTTCCAAAAAAAAGAAAAGATATATACTATATATATTCTTACCATCCTGAGAGACTATTTGCCATTTTGTCTAGAAAAGGATAAATTTAATTTATTAAATTTTAAAAAAGGAAGTGGGGATAAGAAAGGAAAGTGTCTGAAATTCTTTTAACGGATTGAGCAAATGTGGGCCACAACAAACTGTCTATTGTCACTAATCACGCGTTATTAATCTCGCTAATTTTGGCATTTCAACAAACAAATTTGGATCCAGTTCATCACGTATCGATCTCTCAATGCAAATATAGGTTATGGTTTCTTCTCACATTCCTCCTTCTGCTTCCTACGTCTCTCTTCTCCCAATCTCTCTTTCAACCATCCATTCTCTCCTTCTAAATCCAATCAATCCTCTCTGAATTCCTTCCATTTCTCATGTCCTTTTTTTGATTTTAGCTTTTAATCCTTCAATCTTGCATTATTCACTATCATGAGTTTCAAATCACTCTTCTCTCGGAAGAAGAAACTCCTCGAATCCGCCGCCTCCACATCGCGGATCCCCTCCCGATCGCCATCGCTGTCGTCGATGCATTCTCGTGCGCAGAACACGGAGGAGCTAGTTGAGGTATTCAGGAAATTCGACGTGAATGGCGACGGCAAGATCTCCGCATCGGAGCTGGGATCCATGTTCGCAAGCCTGGGCCGACCGGCCACGGAGGAGGAGCTGCATGGCATGATCCGTGAGGTGGACGCCGACGGCGACGGATTTATTAGTCTTCAAGAGTTTATCGAGCTTAATACGAGAGGGATCGACTCCGTGGAGGCGATGGAGAATTTGAAGGGCGCGTTCTCGGTCTACGACATTGACGGCAACGGGAAAATCACGGCGGAGGAGATTCAAATAGTGATGAAGAGCCTCGGCGATGACCACTCATTGGCGGAGTGCAGGCGGATGATTCAAGGCGCCGATAACGACGGCGACGGCCATATTGATTTCGAGGAGTTTAGAGCGATGATGATGATCGGATCTCGCCATGACACCAGTGACAGAGTGAAGCCGGAATAAGGCATTATTTGGCTCTGCATTATTTTTTTTTTTGGAAAATCTGTATTGGGGTCTAAATAACAGAAAAAATTAAGAAAAAAACCCTAAGATTATGAAAATACCAGAAAAGGCCTCAGAGCTTTTTTTTGATATAAATTCATTAAAACGTTAACAATTACATTAACCCCGTTGGTAACTACATCAGCCCCATTAATAACTAAAGATTTTAATGAATTTGTACTAGAAAAGGCCCTGGAGCCTTTTATGGTATTTTCAGAATTTTGGGGTCTTTTTTGAATTTTTTTCTATTACTTAGGCCTTTATATAGATTGTCGCTATTTCTTTTTTCCCAATCTATGATTTGAGGATTCAACTTTCACATCCTGCAAATTTGATAGAATGCAAATATCAAGCAGTTAGATTTGAAATATAAATACAGATTAATTTTTCCACAATTGTTTTTTTATAGCTCAAACCTAGAATGATTGTTTTGACCAAATAATTGAATTGAATTCAGGAGGTTCAATTCTCTTTGAAAATGCTTTTTTGAATTCAATCCAATTTCTTTATCTGACATCTGAATTGTTATAATTTTACATTATCTGTTAGATTTGATCATCTGTTTAAATTTAAATGTTACCTTCTTTGTTGCAATAAATTTAATTTAAATACAACTTATAAGTGGTCTATATACTTGAAAGTGGAAACACTATTCCTAATGCCAAAAAAATGAGCACAAATGCTTAATAGTTAGTTTTTCTGTACTTAATTAAGATCAACAATAACAAACCAATCCCCATATAACCTCGTTCATATCTTGGTATACATAATTTTTTTTAATAGACAACTTAGATGAATTGGGTCTCAAAGACCTACTAAAACCATGATATACCCTGAGTACAAATACAATTTATAGATCATCTCACATCGGTAACTATATTTAAACTCAAGATCTTATGAGTTATGAGCTAATTCCTTACTTATCGGACCATATTTTAGGTATATCTCTTTGTATATTAAGATTCAATGCTTTAGCAAAAACACATGTATTCCTCATAATTTACGTTGCTCTTAACTATGACACAACGTTTTTATTCATATATTAATAATCATAACATAATAGTTATAAAATTTCATCTCAACTCATGAGAAATTTATATTAATTAAACATTTAAACATATCTTGATAAAAGATTGTTCACCAAGATGTATCTAGATTTGAACAACTTTTGTTCATATGTCCCATATTCCAGTTAATGGAATAATTGTAATTTTTCTTAAAAACGCCAAGAATGACTCAATTTTTTGCCAACCAAAGTATGATTCAATTATTATTTTTGAAAAATTTTATATAGGTAATTGTAATTTTATTCTCTTAAATGACTTTTGATAAATAAATTTAATAAATAAAAACAAAACTCTGCCGGCAAAAGAGCCTAATAAGTAATATCCTCCCTATTATTATTATTCGCAAATTTATTGAAATGGTCGGGTCTCGGGTCGTCGTGGCGGCACTCATTCGAATGAGAGTGGGAAGTGGGATATGGCTGCTTCCAAGGCGTTAATGGCTTCCTTAACCCACCTTCGTCCACTAACATGCGCTGCTTCTGCATCAACATCTTATCCTACGCGACTTGTGCCCCAACCACCCGACCTCATCAAATGGGTTCGGAAACAAGGTGGTTTCGTGCACACGGCGGTGAAGATAGCACAAGATGAGTACAAAGGCCTTGGACTTATGGCTTCGGAAGAAATCCCTAGAGGCAGTGACCTTATTGTTCTTCCGCATCACGTACCCTTGAGGTTTGGTTCTCTTGAACCGAATGATGAAGATGAGCTTGATTCTGTGTTAGTTAATTTAGCTCGCCATGTTCCTGGTATCGATTCTATCCTTCTTCGCTATTGCTTTCTGAATTGTATCGCTGTAGCATTTCTTCGTTTTGTATAGGTTGTCCTGAAATTTTGGTTTAGTCAATTAATTGTTTATTGATTGTTACCTGAATGTGCTGGTAATGCACATCTCGTGATGTTTGTGTGGAGTTATGTCAAACAACAAGGAGGAACCTTAGTGTGCTAAATGAGTGCAACTTCTGAAATACAAAGAAAATTAATGAGTGGCCTTTGTTTCCTGTAACGTGCTTAGCATCTGCTGTCTCCATGTTTTTGCTAATGCTTAATTATTTTCGTTTTGTTCTCCCCAAAATACTTACTTTATGAATAAAACTACAATAAAGGTTCGGTTTAGTTACTTGAATTTGATCTTCATTTTGCAATGCTACGATTCCCACTCTTGCAATAGAATTCCTTGCATTTTGCTGCACAGCAAGAACTTAGTGTGATATTTGGTTAGCCTGTAAGGATATATGTTAATGTTCTGACCTCATAAGAAGCGTAGGCAAAACACGTAGAAATCTTTTATACTCAGCATAGGTTGGTGACTCAAATTCTGATAATTAGGCTCTACTGAGTTTTTTGTTTTTTGCTCGAAAGCTCTATTGAGTTTTCAATGTAAATAAATTGGACACTGTGGGAGCATTTGGCAGAGGAACTATGGGCTATGAAACTGGGTTTAAAGCTTCTGCAAGAAAGAGCGAAAGTGGGATCGTTTTGGTGGCCATATGTCAGCAATCTCCCGGAAACATACAGTGTGCCTATCTTCTTTGCAGGGGAGGATATAAAGAATTTGCAGTATGCTCCACTGCTTCACCAGGTATTATGTTTAACCATCCCCTGAGTCAAGTACTATGGCTGATAAGTCAAGGTTTGAAAATTCGGTGAAATTCTTTGACACCTTTTCACAATATTCATCTAATTGTTTTAGTTTTGTACAAGAGGAAAACACAACATTTGAAGGCTTTAATTTGCAGCGATGACTACTCCAATTCATTTATAATTTTCTGTTGGGGACATGAATTGTCCATGGATTTTAGTCGTGGGTCTAATACTAAGTTAATCCCTGCAATACACTTAACAAAGGAGTCATCTATGTGTAACTTGTTTCTAGATCTTGGATAAGAGATGATGTGACGCTTCAAATAACATTTAGACACTTAAGATATACTCCCTCTGCTCAGAATTATAGTGGTTTTTTTCTGAATTATCACGTTAAAAAATAAGGCATTTTTTGGTCTTTCAAGGTGTAATAAATAATTTTTTTTCCAAAAATTCCCTTAATCGGTGGTGTAGTTAAAAAGATTTTTCTAATTGAGATACCCTATTAAATAAGGGTAAACATGGAAAGCATGTGTGAGTTTAAAGGACATCAACTAAGGGAGTAATTATGTCAGTGAGTCTTTGTTGTGTCCTTGTCCATTCTTAGTCCTTGATGAACAGGTATTGATGAAATCCTGTCATGTCATCTGTCTGTATATTGCGTAAAGCCAATTGCATTTGCATGTGACCAGGTAAACAAAAGATGCCGTTTTCTTCTTGATTTTGAGCAAGAGTGCAGGCGTGCCCTTGACAATGTGGAACCAGATAAGCATCCTTTTGGTGGACAAGAGGTAGATGCGTCTACACTTGGATGGGCAATGTCAGCAGTCTCATCTAGGGCATTCCGGTTATATGTTGACAAGCATCCGGATGGGGCTCACACAGAAATACCAATGATGCTTCCTCTAATTGATATGTGCAATCATAGTTTCAATCCTAATGCCCGAATTGTTCAGGAAAAAGATACTGCTACAATGAAGATGCTGGTAAAGGCATGTTCTATCACACTCTTTTCTACATGAACTTGCTCCCATGTTTTCAAGAAATGAATTAAAACTTAATATTTCTTTTCCAGGCTAACCCTATGCCTTTGTCTCAGGTCGTGGCTGATACAGAAATCAAACAAGATGATCCTTTATTACTCAATTATGGCTTTTTAAGCAATGATTTTTTCCTTCTTGATTATGGATTTGTGGTACCCTCAAGTCCTTATGACCGTATTGAGCTCAAATATGATAGTGCATTTTTGGATGCTGCAAGCATGGCAGCTGGGGTTTTTTCTGCCAACTTCTCAGCACCTGCTTCATGGCAGGAACAAATTTTATGTCAACTAAATCTAGCTGGAGAAGCTCCTGATCTCAAGGTTTATTCTCATTGATACTGCCTATTATTTTGCTATTTCTTCCTTCAAATTACTTGAGTTCGAATATTCAAGTATTTATTGGCCTCCCTACCTATGGGGACGGATCAGGAGTTACATTGAAGTTTTCTCTTCCAACAATTTGACAGTGACAAAATGTCTAATAACTTTTTCTGCCTGCGCATTGTGGGAAGGCCACTAACAACTTGTATGATGTTGGAAACTTTTATCCGATTGTGTTATCTAGTGGATAAATTCGTTAAAACTTTGGGGCTGTAGGAAGATTAGTTGCATCTCTGACCCATTGCCAGCCATAAACTAATAATCCCTTCATGCTATGGTTACTCTCAGAACCTCAGCTCAAGGGGAAAATTGATGCAACCTCCCACAACTTCAATTTCAGTACTTTTCTCTTTGAAAGGCGTTTTTAGTAACTCAGTTTGTCCTCAATAATCCTAAGCTTAAACATTCCAACTGCCTTACATTGATCAACAAGAACATCGAAAGGAGGTTATTCCTGACATTACAAACTGACAGGTCAAAACTTTTGTTTTTTAGAAACATAAAATCTCCCAAACTAATCAGTCCTACATGAACCCAAATTAGTTATTATTATTTTTTAATCTGAGGGGATTAATTTATGATATTGAAAGTGTTTAACATGAATTCAATATTAAAGCAGCTTAATGAGTGTTTGATATCTGTTTGATGTCAATGCTGCCCATTTTTTGTTTGAAATATCCTTTCATAGTCAATGACCAGGCATGGTCTGTTTTCACAGTATCCGATTGGTGCAAAACACATTTTAAACTGTTGTCATTTGTTACAGGTAACCTTAGGTGGTCAAGAAATAGTAGATGGCCGGCTATTGGCAGCACTGAGAGTACTTCTTACAAGTGACGAGGAGGATGTGCAGAACTGTGACCTTAACACTCTCAAGTCTCTAACTGCTGAAGCTCCTCTTGGAATTGCAAATGAAGTGGCAGCCCTGCGAACAACAATTGCTTTATGTGTCATTGCATTGGGGCACTTCCCCACTAAGATAATGGATGACGAGACATTATTGAAACAGGGTGCTTCAGGTTCAACTGAGCTAGCGATTCAGTTCAGGATTCAAAAGAAATATGTGATTATAGATGTGATGAGAGATCTAACGAGAAGGGTGAAGCTTCTCTCATCAAAGGAAAAGGCCACTGCTGAAAGTTAAAGCACCAAATGAGAGCTTTGTTTTGCATTCTGTTATGAATATCATCCTCCCAAAGTAAGTTCAACTCTGTTTATATGAAGGAGTCCTCATAACTGCAATATATATCTTCGTACTGAATATTTATTTACTTGTTGGCATAATTTTTTTCCAACTATTTTTAATACTCCCTGATCGTAGAAGAGTGTAGAAGTTAGTTAAGAAATTCACGAGTTAGTTATTACTATTGTGTTAGTCTCTTTTAGAAATTCTTCCTTTTAATCATTCACATTAGATTGCTTCGAACATTTATCCTTTAAATCGTTCACATTAGTTGTTTGCTAAAATAAAAATAAAAATAGTACTTATGGATTGCACATATAATACAATTGATAGAGGTGATTTAGGGGGAAAATAATAAATATGAGAAGAAAGGAGATTGGAGGCTGGCATATGAAGAAAATAAATTTTTAATTTTTCTTTTAGAGTGATAACTAAATTCATTAACTGAAAATCTGAAATCTATAAAGATTCCACTTAGTACCTTGTACTCATATATAAATCACTTGTACTCAAAAAGTTTTGTTCAAAATATGAGT
Source organism: Acacia confusa (assembly GCA_037074495.1). Taxonomy (NCBI): domain Eukaryota; kingdom Viridiplantae; phylum Streptophyta; class Magnoliopsida; order Fabales; family Fabaceae; genus Acacia; species Acacia confusa. Next base: position 1,080,469 of record CM073512.1, on the reverse strand, counting down.
CACTTGTAAAGTATTAAATGATGTTTTGTCAATTTTATCCTTGTTGACTATTGGCTGGGCACATGGGAAAGAGAAGAGAGGGAGTGTAAATGTAAAGTTATATAAGGGATGAGAGAGCAAAAGTACACCATTTTATAAATAAGGACAAACTAAAAAAATTTATATATTTAATGTTTTTCTTAATCTGCGAGGATGTGTTAAAAGTGACTTATATATGACTACGGACTATTGAGAGCTATGTATAAGGAATATCACTATGTTCCTTATTATAATCCCCACTATAAATTCATTTTAACTAATAGTACTTACTTACAAACGATAGTTGAGTATTACACGTCTTAAATTGATAAACTTTTCAAAGTGAACCCTTATTAAAAGTTTCCCTCTCTATATTTATAAATTAGTCTCACTTCCCTATCCTCTTGCTCATTTCCAACAAGAATAAAATAAGGCTAAAATAGAAAAACATCATTAACAATCCTCTAAGTAAACTTATCTTTAAGTGCCAAAAATTTCTTCCACAATAGACTTATAGTAAGGACTGTAAGTGGTATAGTTCATCAGACTTCCTTTTATCATCCTTCATCTCCTTGGCTTCAAGATCGGAGAGGTTGGCCAAAGATGTGAAAGTTCCCGTCAAACCCATATGAGAAACCTTTGCTAGTTGATCAACAGCCTAACAACCACTAGTATGTATGAGAATGATTTACAAAAATCTACCAATCTTTATGCAAAAGTAATTTAGCTTCCTCTACACTATCTTCAATGTATAGTCACAATTTAAGTGTCATGTTAATGAAAAGCTCAAAATTTCTTTTGTATGTCACGCGTTTGAATTTGACCTACCTATCAACATCCAAAAAATACAAAAGATCACGTCCCATAATAGTTAAAATTTAGAATTGGGAAATCGGGTCAAGCCCATTTAGGCCCTAGCCTAAAAATTTAAAGAAATAAATAAAATTGGCCTTGGAGGGTCATGGGCCAGCCCATTAGGCCTTGCATAATTTTTTTTTAATTGAAGTTAAAGTTGGGCTTAGGCGCTTCAAATACATGATATTTTTACTCATGAAGCAGAGTCCAATGAAGCACAATCAAATATCTTTGATATTGATAATAGTGATGAAGAAGATGTGTAGTCATTTCCTGTTAGTGATATGTTTCTTATATTTTATATGTATTATTTGTGAACAGTAGTTTACTTTTGATTACGAACTGATGAATGTGTTCATTTGTTAGATAATTTGTGTTGTTTGGATATTAATGTTGATAATATTTATTTAATAAATTAGAATTTTAGTTGTTGTATTTTATTAATCATATTTAAAAAAAACAGATGAAAAATAGTTAAAATTTGGAATAGTAATTTCTGGGCCCTAACCCTGGTGCTCTCAGGCCGGACTTCGAAAAACAAGTGTTTTCCTTCTTTTAGACCATGAAGGACCGAGTCGATCCTGATTCCCAACTCTAAGTTAAATTGATTTCCTAAGTCACTTAGACTAAACTATTAAAATATAATTTGTTCCGTGGAGATTTGCTGTGAGTGTTGGTGAACTACACAAATTCCACGTGTCAGAGTTTTAGATATGATCGTATCTACTCGGCTTGACAGGTGGCTACATGAAGCCTTCCTTCAACAACCAACACGAGACATGTGACTTCCTCATCCTTAATTGCTGTCATTTTCTTTGTTTTGTGTCAATTTACAAAATCTTTCCTCTCTGTGGTCTCCAGCATGAGCAATCCCTGGTCAGTTGAAACCCAAGAAAGAGACATTGGTCCTTTCTTTCTTGTTTTGCATTGCACGTGTCAGCCAGGCATTGGATCTCTAGTAAGTGTTTTTGCCTTGTAAGATGATAATTTGGGACATGCGTCATATGGCTCTGATTTGTAGTGACGATTACGTGTTTCATATAATCTTCGCCTTCCACTTTACGAATTTGCTGGATCAAGCTACCAAACCAAAATGTGTCCCCTTGCTAGCCATAAACAACAACACCAATATACGCACTAATTTCTTAATGCATGTTGAAAAATTTAAGATAGGAATAAAAAAAAAAAAGACACATGTTTCATAATATGATATGATAAGTTTTGTTTAAAGCATTAATTTTTTTTTTTATCTAATATCTCTAACTAATTATAAAACCTTAATTATTTAATCAAACTCATTTAACTTGTAATTTTTATTGAGGTGATTTTGATGTTTTAAGTTTTTAACAGAAATGACTAATTAATTTTAACAAAAAGAAGGAGAGAATAAGTTGTTGTTGATTGGGGTGGTAAACAACCAGAAAAGAGAAGAAGAAAAAAAACTCGTGCGTTCTAAATCTCTTAAAGCATTAGTCTCATGGTTCAAAATAACTTAAATCAAATCAAAATAAAAGGTGGCAAGGGAGCAGCGTATTTGATAATCATGTTCAGTTAGGTTGGCTTCTCATGGTGGCAAAAGAATTGTCGTGTGCTCCTCTTGGAGGAACACCTGGAAGGAGGATCTCCTTCTTGATATTTTGTTAACTTCTTTAAATTTGATTTGGATTGTTTAATCTCCACGTGACACTTATTTATTTATTTTTGCATTCATGACTTGTAACCTGCTCAAGTTGTTATATATACTGTATCTTGCATATTATATATATTCATATTGTTTTGCATTCATGGTGTATGAAAAAAATAAAAAATTAAACTATATATCCAAATAATATGAAGGAGTAGAGGATAATATGAGAACCAACCAGGGTTGACCCAAGCACTTGTGTCGCTTAAACAAAGTCTCAAATTCGAGTCTTGTGAGTAGAGGAAAGCCCCATTTAGAGACTCACTCATTATAACTAGGTGCACAACAAGGGTCGGATTTGAATTAGTCAGAGCGAAACTTTAGATACTAGATAAGCAACGAAAAAAGAGAGAGGATAATATGGCGAAGTTGCCTATTTTGCAACAAAAAATAAAGTTCTTAAAACCACATTGGTAAAAGAGTAAAAATAGTATATATAGAAAATTTGAAGCCACCTTATCTTCAGGAGGTAGGGGGTGTGAGGGTGTATAATTTTTTTTTTTAAACAAAAAAATTCATTAACCATTAAGTTTTATAAAATTTAATAACAAGTTTTTTTTTTTTTCAGTTGAGGAAGAAAAACCCTTTTATTAAAGGAGTAAAGATATCTTCACATGTTGCTAATGTCCTTGTGACCTGATAGGCAAAAGAGTTCTTATAATCTGGCTCATCATTTTACGCTATTAGTGTAAGCTTGAATAATTTTTTTTTTTTTTTTACATATTACTTTTATCATATATAAAATAATATGCTTACATATTGCATATAATAATATTATATACTAGTATTATGGTTCTAATTATTATTTAATCACACCGGTATTATTTAAAGAAAACATGAGCTTGAAAAGAGTTAGTGATGCTGAAAAGAAAGCTCTGATCCTGAAACTGAGATTGCCCCAGCGGTTCATTGGTGAGCATGAAATCTTCAAACCAAAACGAAAAACCAGAAACAAAAGCAGTCACAAGAAACTCAAGGACAGAGACTTCCTCTCACCATCCATTTCCTCATAGTTTATGCATCATTGATTGATTGGAAAGAGGGGAAAAAAATCTAAGGAGTATAATTTGATTATTATGACCATTCCAGGATATGATTTAGAGAACGTGAAGAATGATGAGAGAAAAATGACCACAAAGTCCGGGAAGAAACAGAGAGAAAGAAAATCTGCCAAGAAACAAAATCAAAGAACAAAAAATACTTAAAACTAATGAACAAAACACTCATACAAAATTTTCTCAGTGTAATAACCCGTAAGTTCTCTTGTATTTTAATATTTACACAGACTGTACATACATATAAGGAGATTTCTACGGCACCGCACAAGAATCATCGATCGATACTCCTCTGGATAGACTTAGCAATCAACGGTTACATAGATATATCCTAACAGTTAATACTACTGCACAAAGCATCTAGAAATCTCCCGTTAATATCCTCAAGTACTATTATATTATACACTATACATGTATCTTCACAATCAAAGACTCTCAGGTGTTACCGACAAGGATGGCCCTCTCTGCGATTCCGAGAGGTGACCGAGATCGCTGCCGCTTAATATCTCTGAGACGGAGGCGTCTAATTTCCGGCGAAGGCTCTTTCCACTTCTCGATTTCTTGCTTAATCCTTATCACTTGGCTGTGTACTGCAACGGCGCCGTGACGATCGCCTTCTTCACCACCGCCGGTGCTCTTCTTTATCACACTCTGCTTCTCCTTCTTGTTTTTGTCGGTTGAGGAGGTTTTGCTGGTCGCCGCGGCGGCGGCGGCGGAGGTGGTGCTATTTCGCTCCATTTCTGCGCCAGAAATGGCAGGAGCGGTGGGAGGGAAAGTTACCAAATCTAAAACGGTTTGGGCCTTATTTTGGAAAGCCTGAATGGTTATATAGATCAGGAGTAGCGGATCCCCTGCCTTACGCGTGGCACAAGATACTGTGTTCCTCGGGAAGAGCTATTTATTACTCATCTTTTTAATATTTTTAATATAAAATATATTTATCTAATTTAATTATTAAAAAAATTAGTTGAATTAATCAATATGACATGTATATTTTAAATGTTCTAGTCATCTTCCTTAATTTTCTCATTCTCTATTTTCTTTGATTATTGTTAAAGAGCTACTAATAGGGATAAATTAGAAAACAATTGATAAATAACAAAATTATATTTTATATTTAAGATCAAAATCAACTCTTTAACTATATATTATATTAGAATATGAGGATGTACTATGCGATTTTTAATAAATATATAATATCTTTACCATTAATAACTAATGGAATGTTGATAATAAAAAAAATATTATTACTTAAATTTTTTGAGAATTTCAAAAGAATAACCCAATTGTAGATGAGATATTTTTATATCCCTTCATTCTTAAATACCCCCTATAGTCTTTATTTTATGGCGCTAATTAATAATCCTCACAAATCAGTAAAAACAGTTAAAATCATTAAAATTGTCTTAGAATTTAAGTAATTTCCAAAATATTCATACTAATTGTACTAAACTTTAATATTATATTAACTATTACTCTCACATATTACCCTTATTAATTATGGGCATACATGAAAAAAAGAATTAATGCTACTTGTAAACAAGTAAGTATTTTATAAAAATGACTAAATATATTTACTAGTTGGTGCCTTATAATAAAAAGTAGATAGAGTATAATACATAATTTTTTGTTTAGTTTGCATCATTGTTTTTTTTTATCATACATAGTAAGGAGAATAAATTTTTTTAATATTTTAGAATAATATCCTTATTTTATGAGTTTTCTTATTTCTTAAATGATCTTTTTTAAAAAAAAAAATCTTACTCCTCCTGTCCTTAATATAAGATAGTTTTAAAATTTGATCTTGATCCTAAATAAAAAAAATAAAATTTTCATATTTGTAAGGTTTTTCTTTTCCCCTAATTTGCCCTTATCAATGCCCCTCCAACAATAATTAAGAGAGAGAGGTGAATAACGGAATTGAGGACAATGACTATAGTATTTAGAAAATCAATGTTATATTAACCTACTAATTAATTTCTTTAATATAATCAAATTAGATAAATATGTCTTATATTAAAAACTAAATGAGTTCATTGGCTTAAGTGATTTTTTAGTCAGGGCATGGCTTAGCCTTAACGAGTTCTAAGATTTAAAAAGCTATAATTGATCTTAGGGGAAAAAGGAGAAGAAGATGTGAGAATGGGAGTGAAGAAGAAAAATAAAATAATATCTGGCCATAAGATGGCTGCCTAATAAAACAGCGCCACGCACACCATAAACTACAAATATGACTCATTCTTTGTATGTGATAATAAAAATAATTAATAGAATTACTATACGTATATATAAAAAATATGTATTTATTTTTAAAAGATAGGTGCATATTCTTTCTCAAATACTACTAATAATTTATTTTACTGTTCAAAGGCAAAATATTTATCCCAAATCTCATCATATATTCTATCATGTATATTTATTTCTCATTTTATTTTTGAGATTCAAGGAATATAATTGAGAGATACTTTTTATATATATACATATTAAATAACGTCAAGTAGATTCAAACCCATGCTTATGGGATACATTTTATTCAAAAGGAGAATAAGAAGTTGAAAATGACCAAAATATTTTATTATTGTGGTGAACTAAAATATGGATTGCAGAAGATTGAGACTGAAAATTGATCAAACACGTGGTACGTTATAGTAGATATTATCATCTTAATATTGAATAATAATAATTATTATTATTAATACGACATTGAAAAGTCATCAAATTTCACATCTGATCGGTTTCCCGTTTACGCTCAATAGATGTCGCTTTTTGAATCGTGCAAGAAAGGGTTCTCACGACATCGACACGTAATGAAACGACATGGAGGGTATCAGCCAATAGATATTGACCAAGTTTTAGATATTCCAACAAATAAATTAATTAAAAAAAAACTAAAGTAAACTTTTAATCCTTTAAGTTTACATGAAGTATACTTTTAGTCCGATAATTTTAACAGTGTTAATATTATTAATGGAAAACACTGACGCAACAAACTAAACTAATAATTGTATATACTTAAGTGTTAACTATGTAATAAAAATCTATTAATTTAAAATGTAAAATATGTATAAATTGAGAAATATCTACATTCCTAATAAAGCAATTATTATGAAAACCATGATTATATTAAAAAAATTAGTTTAATGATCTAAATATAAAAATTTCAGTTGAATAATCTAAATATATTATATTAAAAAAAATAAAACTTAAATATACTCTGCACAATCATAAGTTGAGTTTGTTGCGTTAATATTTTTTATTAGTAACATTAATAGTATTAAAAATATAGGACCAAAAATTTACTTATTAAAATTAAAGGACAAAAAATATACCTTATATAAAACTTAAATAACTAAAAGTATATTTTAACCAATAAAAAAACAATACAACTATTGGCATAATGTTTTAGTGTGAATCCTACATTTTATTTTATTTTAAAAATTTTATTTATAGTGAGAAAAAGGTTGAGTGCATAAAAATGAACTCACCAACTGAAGAATAAGAATGCTTACTAAATCAAATTTAAAACAAGTATTTAACAAGAAAAAAAGGAATCACTTGAAAAATTTAGCATAAACAAAAAAAAAATCCTATAGCTTAAAATTTAATATATATATATATATATATATATATAATATGTATGTATGTATGTTCTATTTCTCAAAATTACTCGTTCGATTTAATTTTACTTTGATTCAAAAATGCGAGTCGAATTTTTGAATAATTCTGAAAATGAGGTATACATACTTCATCGGCCTTATATTAACACTTTTATTCTCCTTAATTTTATTATCTTTAATTAAGGTATGATGATTACTCTCTCACACAGTACACATCTTACTGTGCACGGTGAACCATAATTATCGCTAAATACAAAACATCGAATTATGCCGCATATCGTCTGATCTGATTTGACGTGTTCATGTGTTGATTCATGCAAGATGCAACCTACTATTTTAGTCAATTTTATAAGAGTTGTTCGAATTCCTCTTTAGAAAAATTTCATTTAAATCCATGTTGAATTTGTAAAACTCTAAAAACCCATACAAACTTACAAAACGATTGAGAAGATATGTGGGCATTTATGGGTTTTGCAAATTCAGGAAAAAAGATGTTACTGCCCTTAAGTCTCCTCCTTCCTTCCTGCTGCATGAAAAATGCAGGGCTTCGAGTAATGAAATTCACAATAAACAGAATCATTGACCTGCAAATTTTCCATTAGCAAAAAATCATATCCAACCTTGATTTTGGGTATAGAGTAGGCCAACCTACCTAGGTATGAAAGCTTTTCATACAATCTGGCTTCAATATCAAGGAAGTCTCAAGAGTTCCTTTCCCCCGCTTGCTTCTTTTGGAAAAAAATTGTCAAGTTTTATATCAACAAAAAACGGAATAAGCTATTTTGTCGATCAGGCGACACCTATATTTGATCTGGGGGAAAAGGATTTGCAGTCCTCATCTTAAAAACACCCTCCAAAGCATTCCTAAAAATGAGTATCTGTCGAATTGAAAACCGTTATTACTCGAGTAAGCCAATGTTGCAGCAACTCTGTTTCACATTTCACCTTAGCGAAGTTTGGTTATTTGATGATATTTCCTAAACTAGAGATTGGATTGAAGCGAAACTAATTTTGTATGAAACTAGATCCCTAATGCGTCTTTTTGGCAAAACTTCAAGCTCAAAGGAATTCAGATAAAATATTTATGAATTTCAGAAGTTGTTCCTTCAATTAACGTCACATAGCGGACCCAGTTTCAGTAATTTTGGTGTATATATTTCACAAATTACACATCGGAATGAGCTGAAATCGATGACATATGTAACTGATATCTTTTTAAGATTTTGAAATTCAACTAATATTTTTGATGTAACTGATATCTTTTTAAGATTTTGAAATTCAACTAATATTTTTAAAAGTTTATAGTTTGTTAACGTTAGTCTAGTATATTTTCTTTATGATATTAATGAGATTTTGTATACCCTCATCCGTGTTTTTAACCTTCATCTACCATTTTAAATCTTTTCTTAAACTACATAATAAAAGTTTGGTGTTATTTTTTCCCTAAAAAAGATGAGAGGGGTTCAGTAGGTGGTCATACATTTTAAATACTTAAAAGGGATCCGCATGGAAAATTCCACCGTCTGTTTTGATCTTTTCTGCATCTAAAAACAAATACAAATAAAATAAAATATAAAAAATATTGATTGAACCAAAAAATCTTTAATCAGTCTTATTACCTATAAAAGTATAGGTATTAACTATGCTTATATGTAGCAATTAATAATTTATTCTAGTAAATTATTAAAAATAGGATGAATCTTATTTACTGGGCGCGGGGGCCAATAATCTATAGATTATACAAGAGGGAAGCCATCTCACATTTAAAAATAGGATTTAATGTTTCGTATTTTATCTGTCTCACTTATATAAAAGTGAGTGTGTTCCACTGTTAAGAGAAGAGAGAGAAAGTATTAATGAGAGCCACTCACTTTTATATGAGTGAGGTAGATATAATGTTTCTGTCTCAAAGGCAGAAACATTAATCCCTTAAAAATATCCTAATAACGAGATACATAGAGGATAGTTATAAACTACAAAATATTTGGAAATAATGAGATGTAAAATAAAATATTTTTAAAATAAATATATTAAGAATAAAGAGATAATGAAAAAGTAGTTTCAAAATAGTTTTAAAAATTATTTTTATATTTGATGAAATACTTTATAAGCGGATTTCTCTCATCTCACTATCCATCTCTCGTGTTCTCCACCTCCAACTCTATTAGCCTCCTTGCTACTAATCATTTTCAAAAATTTAAAATTATTTTTATATTTCATAAAATACATTCTAAACGGATTTCTTTCACCTAACTCTTCATTACTCATATTCTCCACCAACCACTTTATTAGCCTCCCCATGTATATAATACAAGATCATATCTAGAACAAAATATAATTATGAAGCACATCGTTTTGATGTGTTCATGTGTGGATTCACGCAACCTATTCAATTTAGATCATATCTCTTGAATTGTTCTTTTCCCTGATGACAAGATTCACTGGGTCTGAAACTAATCTTAGCCTACCACATAATGGCATGTTTGTGTTTGACTCCAAAATTGTTTGACACAGAGAAATCGTCTCTAGATTTTTGACCAAATATATATAAAAGTCTTGTAAAACTCGATCTTTTTCTCCTTTTTTATTTTGACAAGTCCAAATGTTTGAGAATAACATGCCTATTTACTCTCCCAAATATAATATTCCTCATTCATTCATGCAAAAGTAAAACGAGAGGTACTTTGGAGTAACTCATGCTATGGAATATGTGTGTGTACGTATAGAGAGTCATAGAGAAAGAGAAGCAAGGTACTGGATAGTGAGATTTGAACCCGTGTCGTGGCAACGAGCATCACCATAAAGCCACTGGGGACACCAGTGCAAGTTCCTGCAAATAAAATATAGATAAGACATTAAAAACAACTATTTATCCATTTCCCCTCCTAAAATCATATTTTCATCCATTTGAACCCTCTAATCTTTACTTTCATCATTTGTCTTGGGAAAAAAAAAAGTAATTTTGAGGAAAAACTAGTCAGTGAAGCTTTTTGTTTTTTTGTTTTTTAAAAAAAGCCACAAATCATTGTGAAATATTTTTTTAGTAACATTCAGTATCTCAAATTAATTTTTAGTACACTCAACAATTCTTTCCCAATATTCTATAATTTGTGCTTCCTTCTATTCTTAATATAGATATAATTAAAGAAGATAATTATGATATTTTAAAAAATATTAACTACTTTAGATAAATAAGTATTGTATCAAGAATAACGAAAAGAGTAATGGTTTCCCCAAACTAAAAAAGAGATGTACTTTCAAGCACCTCATTATTTTAATAACCGCTACCACCCTCCTCCACCTCCCCATCAATCAATCAAATCGAATGGTTCCAAGTATGGGAAATTTACCAGAATACTCAAAAAAAAAAAAATTGTCAGATTGGGCCATTGTTCAAACAATTTGCCAAACTAGCCCATTTTGTGGCGTCACGTGACGCGCCACAAGTGGCAACGCCACTTAAGTGGCGCCATGCCAGTAATGCCACTTTAACAATTTTTTTATTTTTAAATATTATAATTATATATTATTATATTTAATATATATTTAATATAATATATATTATTTTATATAATATATATCATATTTTAAAATGATGTGATATATATCACATTCAAAGCTAGGTCAACCAAGTGTTAGCGATTTCGAAAATTTTATAAAATATTCCTTTTAAAATGATGTTCTATTTTCAAAAAAAAAAATTCCTAGGGGCGCTGCCCTTTGATCCCGTCCGCTAACCGACTAGCGGAACAGCCGTAGGGTTCCGCCTGATTGTTCCTAGCGCGATTAAATCGTAGCGATTAAATTGTAGTTGTTCGTAGCGCAATTTAATCATTACTTTTTTAATCTTCATATTATATGAATTAAATCTTCATATATATTTAATATAATATACTCCAAAAAGATCAACAGGCAAACCAGCGGGATCAAGTTCAAAGGATCCACAAGGAACACCATCTTTTTCATTACTAGCCATTAAATATTGCCCATGTTTCCCTTTTACTAGGATATACCATGTAACGTCTTCCTTTGCCAATTCCTTTTATAGTATGCATCTGATAAGAGAACATAGCATGGTCCTTGATTTTTTGGTGTCACCTAGTCTAAACTTACCACAACCAATAGACAATTCTGCATTTTACCGATCAATCTCACTTTTATCATTTTGCTTATCCCCATCATTGCTGCCTGCAACATTATCTTCCTCGACAATCTTGTTATTTTTAAAACCATGGTGGCGCCACTAACAATTATTCTTGGCCGTTCGAACCTCGCAATACCCATTAAAAGCTGCGTCTCTTCTTACTATTTCTCATCGTCTCCCCTTTTTCCAGTCCCTTCGCCTAACACTCCTGTTCAGCAAGATCACCGATCGGTCCAGAGAACTCACCGTCCATCCGATATTTGCTTCCGATGTAGTCAAGCTGGTCATTGGAGCCACAATTGCTCTCTTAACAATCGTACTCCCTTACTTTTCATTGTTGCCTGCAACATCATCTTCCTCGATAATCCTATTGTTTTTTTTGTTTGTTTGCTTCTCTCTCTGATGACCAGTTATGAGTCATAATATAATAATATATATTATATTTTATATAATATATATATTATATGAAATGTAATATATATTATTAATATAATATATTATTATATTAATATTATATATATTAGATTATATAATTTAATATGTAATTTATTAATATAATATTTTTTTCTTGATTTTATATAATACATATATAATATATCATGATTTTATTTCTCGCGCTAGGAACAATCAGCCGGAACCCTACGACGGTCCTGCTAGTCGGTTAGCAGGCGGGGTCAAGGGGAAGCGCCTCTTGCGGGGGGTGCGGGGGGCAGCGCCCTCGAGAGAATTTTTTTTTGAAAATAGGACATCATTTTAAAAGGAATATTTCATAAAATTTTTGAAATCGCGAACACTTGGTTGACCTGACTTTGAATGTGAAATATATCACATCATTTTAAAATATGATATATATATATATATATATATATATATATATATATATATAGTATATAATATATATTATATTTAATATATATTAAATATAATAATATATAATTTTAATAATTAAAAATTTAAAAAAAAATTTGTTAAAGTGGCGCCACTTATGTGGCACGTCACAAGTGGCGCTGCCACGTATGCACAGTGGCGTCACGCCACGTGGCGCCATAAAATGAACTAGTTTGGCAAATTGTTTGAACAGTGGCCCAATCTGAGTTTTTTTTTTTTTTTTTTGGATAAATCTGGAAAATGTCCGTCCAAAGTATCGATCCTGTGTCCTGCTGGTTTAGTCCAGTGAGGTTGTAAACAGAAGGCCACAAGTGAAACCAATAACCAGGTGCCCAGATAAAATATACAGTTCTATGCCTCAACAAACTGACACTCGCTTTCATTGTCATCGTTGAAATAAGATGCTTATCCTTAATAAATTATTATTTATTAATTTTAAATTTAACTAAAACCAACTTATTAATGACTCCTAACTATACAAGTCATTATTTTTTATCGCTACTATATGTTGAAATTTGTATATATATGCATCGATTCTAATGTAATAATGTCCAAGAGATTATTAACACACACATTTATGATACTTGTAAATTATCAACACTACAACATTTTCAGAATTTATGCATTGAATACAAATATACAAGATTCTGGTTAAATCGAAATTAAGTGGGTTGATTTAACTGCCAGATGACTATAATGTCAATAGAATCAATTTATTAAGACCAATATTTTCTAATATAAATTGAATAACAATTACTTGGTAATGATTTCAGGTAAAAAAATTACTTGAGAATAAAATATGTACAAGATAAACACTTGAGAATAATTAATATTAAAAAACTATTCTTGCAATTTGAGATTATTGTCTGAGAGTATGAAGATGAACAAAAGAGAGGTGCTTTGGAGCACCTCATGGCTGAGAATATACACACACACACACACATATATGTGTACACACGTGTGGTACTGGGGTTCGATCCCGCGATTTCGAGGTAATACACAGTGAGTGATCACCAGATGGCCCGGGGGAAACCAGTGCTGCTGTTTGCAAATAAAATTAATATAAAAGCATGAAACAGTACCGAATTTTCACCTACGGTACTCCTGTCGAAAAATTTGCCATCCTCCACGAGAGCAATCTAAAAAATTTGTTCATATTCACCACTTCAGGTTAAACAGGAAGACAATAGAGCGGTCTCAGTCAAGGGGGACGAAATGTAATAGTCTAGCTTCTCACATGCTTTTTCTCTTAACGATTTGCTTTATAAACTGTTCACTCTTCAGACTAAATTTCAAAAATTCAGATTTAATATTTTGAGATGTTAAAACTCAAGAAAAATGAACAAGTAAATCTAGAGAGTACAACTTTGATTAGAACAATCTAGAGTCTGAACGAAGAAAAGCAGAGAGAAAGAAGCAAGGGAAAAGCCAGGTTTGGCTTTGGTTGGTTTTACAACTGGTTGTGATGACTCTGTAGAGGGATTAAAGCTCATGTGGGTATGATTTAGGACTGGAGAAAGTTTCAAGACTGTGACAAGATGCTTCCAAAGTAAAGGATGTGATCAATTGGTTGAACCATTTTGGTCACCAATATTACTCCGATTCCCACTGCAACAGAAGAAGTGTGGAAGCTTGACACGGCCACAACCTCTGCAAAAACAAAGGTAATGAATTATTCACATCTGAATCAGAGAACCACACTTTATTTATTGGTCTTTTGGGAACAGAAAACAGACGGATTCATCATAAGTAGAGCATAAACAACATGGAAGTTAATAATTTCTGCAGACCAAAACCTCTCACACATGCATAAAGCTAGTATGTTCAGGACTTTGTCTAGATGGGAACTGTGAAAGGAAATTAAAGGGCAAGAAATAGAAGTATAGAACCACACATTATATGTCATTCTATTGTTTGCAATTTTAAAGAGGAGAGAGAGTTTCAACGTTTCATGATAGTTTGAGTACAAACAGGAGTTGGATTGCTAGGTTGCAACGTCCAAAATTCCCAAGGAAATAACTAACATGACTTATGAACTAAAACTAAATTATCTTGACCAAAATATAAAGTCAGAAAAAAAGCCTAACAACCCAACAGATAATAGTTTACAATACTACTAACATAAAGGAAAGATAAGATGATAGAAAACCTAACAAGATGCTAGTTTTCTTTCCCCCCTAATTTTCTCTCCATCAAAACATGGGGTTAGTAATGTCTCTTCTTGTGCACCTCATTGTCGCCTTGTGCTTCTTCCAAAAAAATATCTAAAATCACTGCATGTTCCAATCACATTTTTGTGTGGCTGTACAATGTGGATTGTGCAAACCATGGATCTAATACAAACAACCATTTATAGAATCCCAATTTTGTCCCAAATGTAACTTGCCAATAAACTTTTATGTTCCCTCCTAAGCTAGACTGATTTTCATTCCCTGGTGCTTGCTAAGAATGACTTGCAAAATGGTACAAATAAAGCATAAACTTATTTTCCTACCAGATTTACTACCTCCAAATCTTCACCAGCCTATTTTCAGCTCAACCAAGCACATCCCAGAACTATGATTCACAGTGACTTATAGGACCAAGTCTAGGCAAGATTAAGTAAGTCAGATGAAGCATGACATCAAAATGAAACTATCATAGAAAATGAATAAATGCACATACGAAGCATTCAGAGAATTTGTTGTATCTAATGATGAGAATGATGACACATTTCCAAAACTATAAACCACAGTATCCACAGCTCAGATAGCATCATTGGAGTATAAGCCCAAAGCTTACCTGCATCGGACTATTACGGGAATAGGTTTTAAAGCTTTTGGTCCATTTCTTATTCCTCTTTTGTGGCGAGAAACCTGCATGAAAAAGATAATTTGACTGTCATGCAAGGTGGTAAAATCAAATGAAAAAGAGAGATAAAAATGTTTCAATCATGAAAAAGAAAGGTAAATGAAAGATAATTTGAAAAGGTACCTTCTTTTTTGGGACAGCCATGAGCTCCATAGATCCACCAAAAGAGAAACTTGGGAAACTAAACTCGGGCAAAACACATTGAGGTGAAGAAACCCCATGGTTAATAATTCCAGCTAAAGGTGGTGGTTGGGGATTGGAATGCGTCCACCTTTTGATTCCTAACATGTCAGCCATTTTCGCTCCTGTGTTTTTAAGCAATGCAAGTCTCGCTGCCATAGCTATTATTTTGCAAAGCCAGTATGCCATTGAAAACAAAGAAAGAGAAATGTCAATATTTTCATCAAATCCATAAAAATTTATAGGTAACATCAGAGTGACTGGAAGCCTGGAGTATGCAATTTTCTCTTCAGGGGGGAAAATTCAATATTCTATTAAAAAAATGTTCACTTATAGTATAATGAAATGCCAGAAATTGCAGAGCTTATGATTTATAACATGATAATAGTACAACTTTCGCTTAAAACTCATGAAGAAGGAAAAAATTACCACGTTTCATATGAAAATAAAGCTAGCATTACAGAAGTTAGAACCCAGGTATTCATCCCAATTCACAGAAAATTTCAGGCAACCATATGAAGGAGGACCCAGGCAAAGTAACCTCAAACTAAAACAATAAAGAATCAACCAAGATTCACATAAATTTGAATAATATTCTTAAGTTAGATTCTTCTGAAGTAATACAATAAAAGGAATGAATGAGAAAGTAAATTAGCCCCCTGCCCATATTTTCATTCACCCTGTTCTATCTCTCTGTCTCTCTAACTTCCGAGAGGGAAGCACTTTACAGGAATCTCCAGATGCCAAGACCCCAATAGTAACTCACCAGAAGAAGAAGAATCAAAAGAAAACTAAGAGCAAGCAGATGTCTAGGCATGGACATTGGACGGAAAACTTCAAGACACAAAGAATCAGGCCCAGAACAAAAGGAAAAATCTTACAATGACGACGAAGGCTTCTTCGAATTGCTCTTAGTTCGTCTGAGACTGCAACCCAGCTGTCTTCCGCCCCTATGGCGACTGTCTCGTCTCTTTCCGTTTGAAGTTCGTGAGCCAGTTGAGGCGTCGAGGATTGCCATTTCTATTCGGGTCATCAGATGGGTAGGGTTATCGGACCTTGGGTTCAATATTCGTTTTTTATTTCGAGAAACTGGGCTAAAAAGCCCAAAGAGGAACAAGCGAGAAAAGTAGCTATAACTGAACCACCTTCTGGCTCGTCCGTGGCAGTGACACTTCGACTAAGCTCAAGTTCGGCGTCCATTTTCATCCGCTTTCTCCGGCGAGTTGAAGAACAGAACAGTGAAGAAGACTCCATATTTCTCTAATTCATGGTACCCATTACCATAGAGCATTGCTGGGACGCTGGAATATGGGCTTGTGAGTGAGACATAGAGTCAATAGTGGAGTATCGCTTCTTGTGGTATTGTCAAAAACCTTCTGCCTTCCAATCTAGATATCATTTTCTTTTGAACATGGGCTTGTGAGAATCTGATTTGTTAAGAACCGTGCTCCCTTGACCCATGCTTTATCTGAAGAGTATGAAAGAAAACAGATTCTGTCTGATATAAATTGCGACAAGGTGAAAAACAAAGCTGGGTATCCGAAGAGTATGAGCTCGTTATCTATTATAAATGTGTCATCAGACTGCTGGCTTGTTGGAGTTGAAAGGCTTTGATCATGCTGCACTTCAAAAATGCTATTGCATTTAGGTAGTGTTCTGCTTTATTCATGTAGGTTTCCCGCCATAACAAGAGGAATAAGAAATGGACCCAAAGCAAGCTTCGTGGGTTATTTGTACACTCCCCCGTTGTCTTTGAAAGGTGATTTCTATAGAAGACTGGCGCACTCACATTCTCCGAACATGTTACGGGGTTTTCTCTCGTGTTTCAATCACAATCTCAAGAATCACCTCACGGACTGCAAAGTTTCCTCGCCAATTTCTCTCTTTCACAGCCTCACGATGACTCTAGCCCCTGACTCGAAGCTAGAGTACATCTTGAACGAGGCTGAGGAGTTTCAATCTTTGAAACCCATGAATGAATCATCGTGGCATTCAGTATCAGATTTAAAAGATTTCTCCGATAAGGATATTCCCGAGAAATATGAATTATCTGCAGTTCAGATTTCACATCCTTGGCCTGAATGGGTGAACTTGATGGAGTTCTTAATGAAGAGAGGTTACTTTGATGCAGAGGGAAACCCATTTAGAAGTGGTGAACTGAGTTCCAAAGAATCAAACATCATTAGGACTGCATGCTTGAATTTCGGTCGGGATCGATTTGATCTTTTAAGGTAAGGATATGGCTTCTTTGGGAGTTCATTTTTAATAATCTAATTTGTATTTCTACTAAAGCTGTAGACTCTACATTTTGTGCAAAATTTGCTTATTACTCCAATTTTAAGTTATCGTGGCTGCAGAATGAGTATGATAATCTACAGAGTATACAATCAGGATTTATTTGAGCTTTGATTTCTCCGTTTATTGGGTTTACAGAATATTTGCCTATATTTTAACGTGGCCAGTTTCTGGTATGTTTGTTTTATAGAGAGTGCAGGCAAGGTGTTTGAGTTTAGGTTTCTGTGACAGATGACAGAAAAAAACTGTTTTGTTGACTGCTGGATGATCGAATGTATTATAATCTCTAGTCTATGTTATCCTACATGTGTCTTAAGTCTTTAGGGCAGGAAATAAGGGTTGTGCATCCTATGCTATGTTATCACATTCAATAGTTTAGGTCATCTGAACAAAATTTCTGAATGACTGCTGTGTGTCTTTTCTTGTTAAGAGAAAGAATTAAAAAAAAAAAAAAAGCAGAGAGAGCTGGAAGTTTTAGTTTTAAAAATTGCAAAGTGCATGTAATATAATGTACTGACTGAATGACTGCCGCTTGTCTACTCCCAAGCTTTCCATGAGTATGATATCATTGGAAGTAATTACTTTTTTTGTTGCCTTTGCTATTAGGTATTTGTCTCAAAAGGATGTCCAAGTTATTGTAGGACGTGGATGCCCGAGCTTAGATAGGAAAGTTGTGAACTCAGGGAAGCGTCTCAGAGCACATGTGGGCATTGATGAGGGAAATGTATGTGCTGGGCAAGATTTTATTGATGTTGATCCATTTCTTCTTCAATATTCTGCTGTTTCTTTTCTTTTTCTTTTTTTTAAAACTATCTAACAATTGACACCTTTATAAATAACCAAGAGTTACATAAATTGTTGCTTTAACTAGGTGTGCGGCAGCTGCAATTTGAGGGGAGAGTGTGAAAGGGCATTTGTGAAGGCTCGTGAAGACGAAGGAGGAAGGACAGTGGATTTAATGCGCATAATCTTGACTTATGGGCTCGATCCAATTATCGGTTCAGTTGAGAACAAACCTTGTCTGAATAAAATGATAAAAGATTCAGTGAAAAGACTGCTGCGAGAAGTGGTGGAACACAGCATTAAAGAGGATGGTTCTAATCTCTCCAATTCCACTGATAGAGTTCATCTCAATCCTCAAGACACGGGCAATACAAAAACCCCAATTAAGCAAGGAGATTGGATTTGTCCCAAGTAGCTTGGTTACATTCCTTAAGTATTTTCTGGCATACATTATTTTTTCTACACTTGCTCACATTTCTTTCCTTCCTTTCATTGTCTAGATGCAATTTCGTCAACTTCGCCCGAAATATTAGGTGTTTGAGCTGTGACAACTTATCCCAAGAAAGAATAAGGCAGTTACAGAATGATCAGGAGCATCTTCCAATGAAGAAGGGAGACTGGATATGCAACAAGTAATATGGCAGTCCATATTTTTTGTATTCATATGAATCATATTACTATTTCTAACTCACCGTTAATGTCATTTCTGCAGATGTAACTTCCTTAATTTTGCTAGGAATACACAATGTTTTCTTTGCAAAGAGAACCCTCCAAAGCGGCAGCTCAATCCAGGGGAGTGGGAATGTGAATCGTAGGTTCTTGCTACACATATCGGTTATTGTGTCCGTCATGTTTATTTGATTGCATGCATTTTCTCTGGGTGTTGAAGCAATTTGAATCTTGGTTTGTGCAGGTGCAACTACCTCAATTTCAGGAGAAACATGATCTGCCTAAAATGTGATCACAGAAGGCCAAAGGCATCAAATGCTTCAGACTCTTCTCATCGACCACAAACTGAAGATCAAGACTACCGCAAGAGTAACCGGTTAATTTTTGGCAGAAATCGAGGTGACATTAATGGCCAAACAGTTACCATAACTGAAAGAAAGAACAGGAGAAAACGTTCTGGTGAGTGGAGATTTGTGGAAGATGAGGATGATCATCAACGGTCCCATTCTCGGAATGGTTCTTCTCATTTTGACAATTTTCCAATTGCTGGATGTAAGAGGGAGTTGTCAAAGAGTCCCCAGAAAATAGAAGCATGGAAGAAGGAGATGCTGAAGATCATGAACAAAAGCTCCCTGGAGATGACAACTGATAGTGAAGATGAGTTGTGGTCTTCTGATGACCAGATTGTTGATAAAGGAGCTTCTTATTTTACTGATGATGATGAAATGGAAGAATGGTTTGGAGTGGGTAGGAAGTGAAGAAATGGAATATTGTAAGAGCAAGTAAAAATCAGTCTGATCATACATGTCACATCTGTTATACATGTTTGTTAATAGAAGTTTACTCTGGGCTTTTATGATGGAGTATAAATTTGCAAAGTTATACCTGTCACATTTGAGTTACTTACTACTTTTTGGTCATCCAAAAATATGTACAGGTTATCTTAATTTTGCTCTTCATAAATTAAGGATTGACTGAGACTTAAAATAGTCCTCAACATTATACAATGCCTTGTTTAAGTTAATGGTGGGAGCGATGACTTATTTTTTATATGACTTTTATAGAATCCTGATAGAAAAAAAGTCAGGTTGTAAATGTGATTTGTGTTTGGATTAATGGCGGCAAAAGTGTTTTTTCCTTAAGTTGAGAAGTATTTGGATTATTATTTAAAAAGTAAGTTAAGATTGGAAAATGATTGAAAAAAGTATGAATCTTATTGAATACTGCATCCATAATAATTGTATATATTGTGATAATTAAAAGATAAAAATTTTAATTTTAATTTGAAAAAAATTTGAATGATAGAAATTTTTTAAAAAAGGAAAAGAAAAGAAGAATTAAAGTGAAATAAAATTACTTGTGGCAGGCCCTCACTTAATATCATATGTGTCTGTCACACTTTTTTTTTTGGGTCAAAGAGGAGGCTAGAGGCCAAAGAAATTACATAATTTCAACTAGAGGAGAATTCAATCCCAAACACTCTTATTCCACCCAAACCCTAAGAAAAATGGGGCAATCACTCAAAACATCCGACTTTGATAAACTCAACCTTGCAAGAGCATCAGCGATCCTGTTGCGTTCCCTGGGGATGTGTGTCTGTCACACTTCTTTCCTCACAAACACCCTCTATGTATGCATATACACAATAAAAAAACAAAAGTGTTGAGGCCCACTCTAGCCCAATTATACAACATAGCCGCAGATGCTTGGAAACCCAACTTTTGCTTCAATGGGTGTTTTTCAAAAAAGCCCAGTAGCGAAAGAGCCACCCCAAACATCTCCGCATGGACCATATTTTTTTTTTTTTTTTTCTATTCTTCTAAAAGCTCTCCAAATAGGCTCAATAAGTGATACTCTCTTTTGTAGGGGTCGTGCCCTGGTCTTGGTAGGGGACTGGTGTCGAACCCTTCCAAAACTTTTCTTGTTTCAAAAAAAAAAGTGATACTCTCTTTTGTCTTTTTAATATAAGATATATCTACCCCTTATCCTTGGGCTCAACTGGCAAATGGGTCAAACTTTCTCATCAAAGGGAGAGGGTTCGATCCTAGAGTTGGTCAAGACGCTGGGGGAGGTATCTTAGCTCCTAGATACTTAGGTGAACGCCTGAGGGTAATAGACGACTCGTCCTGCCCAACATTGGTATCACCTAGGAGGAAGGAAGATTTCGCCGTCTTTAGATCGTGGGTGAATCCAACCCCTTTCCTAAAATTCATGTAACAAAAAAAAAATATAAGATATATCTGAGGAATTGATTTTAGTCATAAAGATAAGATAAAATTTTCATATTTATCAAATTTTTTTTTTATTTTACCTTTATTGACAGTTGATTGGCAATAATTAAGGAAGGGGGGAGGGGGTACAACTTAATGCAGTTGAAGACGTTATTGTTAATAGCTCCCATTACCATCAAAAGCTGCATTATTAGTGCCTTTCAGTGTATGATTAAGTCGGACACGGAGAAATTAAAGAATAAATGAAAGACATATAAAATTGAGGCAAGTCTATCTAGAATAATTTAGACTATTATGGCATATTCAAAAAGTCATAAACTAGTAAAAAAAACTGATGTAATTGATTGGTAACTCTAGAAAACGGGTTTGATGGAAAGTTGCGGATTAATTGGAAACTCTCATATTTATTAATTTATGTTTCATTGAATTTTATCATTCTAAACATGTGTACTTCTAAATTGACCAACATTATTATGCTATACTTTTTTCCCAATATCCTCCACTGTTCCTGTGTGTGTCTTCTCAAACTCTCATACATACATCTTTTATGATTGGAAGAGGATTCTTTCTTCATCTTTTTTCTCATTTTCTCTCATCATCCAATCTACACTATTGATTGAAAATGTGAGAGAAATGTTAAAGTAGTATTGTGATTGATTGGACGGATATGATTTAAAAATTATGAGGGATAATAAGAAAATGATTATGAGAGAAACCCAACCCAGTTCATGATTGTATCAGTTCCTTGCTCTGTACACACGCAGTCATTCTCATATGCAGACACATACATATATACACATATATAGCCAAATTTTATTTAGTTCTTAATAATAAACACAACCTTATAATACAGACTTCAGCACAAAAGCAAGCAAGTGTTTTTGTGTGTGCGTAGGATGGATAATAAATTAGATTTAATGTTTCTATTTTTGCTGCAGAAATATTTTTTTATGCTACACTCATATAAAAGCTAGTGAGTTCTACTAATATTTTTTTCTCTATTTTCTTTACAATAGAACCCACTTATTTTTATGTGAATGTGACAAAAAAAAAATTCTATAGTAAAAATAGAAATATTAAAGCCATATAAATTACACAGGAAATTACACTTGCCTTATTTATATATTATAATTGATGATTTAACTTGGACCTTCAGGTTTTTTAAGACCTCCTATATTCAAGTATTATTTAGGTGGGTTTTTTTCGAATTTTTGGATGATTAAATCCCTTTTTTATATCCTTAAATATTAATTCCCCACTAATATCATATCCTGAAGTAATCAGTTTGAGAGGTGTTATCGACTTGCTTGTGGAAGAACTTGTACATGTAATCCTTGTAGGTGACACGTCGATAACGAGGTGGGTCCCCTGCTGACGTCAGCTCTTCAAGTGGTCCATACACATTCTCTGCAGCCCCAGGGTTGAAGAAAGTCGCTATCGAAACTCTTGCCCCCAGTGAATTACTTGCCAGTACCCTGTGATTCACACTCTTGTATTTCTCATTCGATATTATCTGTCAAATTAAATCATCATTTCAAATGTTACTCTCACAATTCTTGAAATAAAAACATATTTATTTAATTTAATTAGATTAACATAATTAATTAAATTATTTAATGTAACATGTGTTTTTTAAACACTCTAATTATCTTCCTTAATTTCTTTCTTCTCGCTCATCTTTAATTATTATATTTTTGAAAGAGTATTGATAAGAGTGAAATAGAAAATAATTGATAAATATAAAGAATATGTCCTATACAGTTGTAAATTCCTCACTTTACCGTATTTTAAAACAAAACTCATTACATATTTATCTTATAAATTGTAAAAAACACTTTTAAAGGGCTAAAACAAACACTCACTTAATATGAGTAAAGGTGTAAATTTAATGAGTTAATTACTATTACTTGATTATGATGAATTGGTTAAAGTGCCCTGGAGCGAGTATTTGGTTCTATTGAACTGCACCTAATTAGATTTTCATTGAGAATATATGTGGTTTGTAACATATATAAGTGTTATATATATACCTGAAGCAAATCTCCAATATTGACAACTAGGGCTTCGCGTACTGGTTTCACGTCAACCCAACCTTCCTTGTACTTCACCTGAAGCCCTCCCATGTTGTCCTGAAGCAGCAACGTCAAAACCCCCGGGTCGGTATGTGACCGGAACCCCACCGTGAGATCCGGCTGAGGGCAATACGGGTAGTAGTGACCTGATAGAGTCACAGCTTCCCCAAATGTCAGCTCCTTAAACCTCCCTCTGCTTAACCCTAACCCTTCACTCAACAATTCCAGCAGCAGATCCTTCACCGCCAGAGTTCTATCGTTATAATTGATCAGCCGATCCCTACACACCTCCGGGATCTCCGCCGGGTCGATCGGAACTGGTGCGAACTGTATCAGTAATGAGTCCCTCCAGTAGGCAGCATTTGAATGGTGCAAGTCCATGTTGGACAAGAAAGAAACTCCCTCCATCGCTCTTTTAAACAGTGGCGCCTTTGCCTCCGCCGGCATCTCGTGGACGGCCTTCATGGCGGCGATGGCCCCATCAAGGACTTCGACAGGGATACCGTGGTTGATGACTTGGAAGAAGCCCACGGTGGAGGCTGCACGCTTGACTTGCTCCACCACTGCACTGCGGCGGTCTGGGGAGGAGTCGACGCTGGCAAGGTCGATGGTGGGGATTTCAGCAGTGGAGGCGGTGGCGGGAGAGGGTTTGAGGGTGGCTAAGACTTCTGGTGGGTTAACGAATATGGAAGGGATAGTGGTGATGCCGGCGTCGACAAGGCCTTTAACTCCGGCCTTGGACTCATCAAACTGCTTCACCTCTTTCAATCTGTCGTAGTTCTGGTTTGAATCATTGGTTACAGTAGGTGGAGCCATGATAGATATTGAAATGAAAGAGAGAGATAGAGAGAGAGAGAGAGAGAGAGCTGATTGGTGTGTGATTAATTACCATGCAAGTTTAGGCTATTTATAATGGGGGTGGAGTACTGTTATTTGAACATTATTATTACGATGCTATTTTCATAATATATAAATTAACTAGTAAGTAACTAATATATATATATTGTTCTAGTGTAGAATACAAGAGTGATTGGACTTGGCCTGGGGTTAAATCCCAGGGGTCTACGTACCACAAATGGGATCAAAGTCTACGTAGTTCGAACGTAAACAATAGGCTTATGATAGCTGATCGATGGTACTTTTGTCGTTAAAGTGATCAATTAAACTAGGTCCTAATTAATTATGCAGTTAGAGTCAACGTAGGTCATTCTCCCAAGGAGCAAGCTATGGGTTTTCTTTAGGACTAATTTTCAAGTGATAAAAGATGCAGTAGAATGTAAATAGACCTAAACTAGAATGCAAAATACTACTACCTATATGCAATTAACTAATTAAATGTAATAATGCAATTGACTCTAAAATCTATATGAAAATGAAACTAATCTATATGAATTTGAATACAATTTTTGGGGGGTTTTGTTATGAGAGAACAATTAAAATCCTAATAAAAAGATTAATTAAAAGTAAATAAAATAATAAGATTTAATTCAGTTATGATGACGAAGGGGACAACTTAGGAATTGCATGGAGTTAACCTTTTTAGCCTAAACCAATTAATTAGACCAAAGAGAGATTAATGAATTTAATTACCCAATTGAACATGGGAAACCCTCTAGTTCAATAACACATATTCCACTATAAAACTCATAATGAAATAAGTGGTGGCTAATTAAACCCGTTAAAAACCAATAACAAAATAATCTTGGAAATCTTGTCTACAATTATCTAATTAAACAACCAAATAATTTATCAACCCAATTAAACAATTAAGATGATAAACCAAATTAACAATTAAATTAATAACGAAAACTCAATTATTAATTTAATTGACAATCCAAAGGTTGCAAACAAGAGTCCAGAAATAAGCATAAAACTTCAAATCATCAGTCTAATCCAAAAGAAATAAGTTTACAATCTAAAACTAGATTGTTCTCAATTAATACAACTCGAAATCCTTTAAAACTAAATAATCTCAAGTTTGAATTAAAAAGATAAAAAGAACAACACTCCCTTATGATCTTCATGTGTAAGCCCTAGGCTTTAGCTTCCTCCATGCTCCTCCCAAGTTGCCTCCCAAGAGAATTTAAGCTTCCATAGTTATTCTCCTTTCTCCAAGGGCCAAACACGTCACTATCATAATGAATATCCCAATGAAATATCAATCTGTGCGTGAATGGAATGGAAGGGAATTGATTAATTTGATGGTGGGGTCCGTGCTATACGTGGAGGAAGGAGATGGAGAATTGATAATCAATGAAGAAGGATTCCACGCAATATCCCAATCTGTGCTCCCAACGTCTCGCCTTCTTCCCGTCTTCGGCCTGTAGCGTTCTTCGTGATTCTCCTCTTTCAATTCTCGCAGCGTCAGCGTCTTTTTTAACCTAGCAGATGCTGGGTTATTTAAAAGGGAGGAGAGGAGGGCTTTTGAGTACCAACTTGAGCCCAATAAAATTTCACTATTGGATTTCCTTTTAGCTATCCTGAAAAATTCTGCACCATAGGATCTTATAAAATCACAATCTATCATATATCAAGAGATATTATTTAATCAAAATATTAATAATTTAAGCCCAATATCTTATAATTAATTTATATTTACATTATTTCCTAAAATAGGCTAACAATCTAAATATTATCTAATAATTCTAAATTAGCCTAAAATAATCCCCAAAATAAATGAATAAGGTGGGATAAAAATATGAAAATTGGGATTTATCAATAGCCAGTAGGGGTGGGGTGTGTGCTTTGTGTGAATTGAAGAGCTAGGGTTAAAGCGTGTGTACCTTGTAAGGGTTCGTACCCTATTTATAGACTTACTCAGGGCCCTATTTTTGTGGGCTTTGGTATCTTATCTGAGAAGATATTAAGATATCCTTATCTTGCGGGTAGTTGCAGTCGTGATAGACATTCTGATCAACCGCTCCTTAATCCAAGGGGGGTGGTTAAGATTAAGTCTGGAGCCATTTTGAATGGGCTCTTTAACCATTGGGCTGGGCCCATTTATAATATATCCGTAACAATTGCCCCCCAGCCTAGTAGTTCGAGGCTCTGAACTGCTGGGATGAATCAACTGGATCCAGGTTTGTTTGCTGACCCAGGGCGCCTTATCTTAATGCTTTGATCTCGGGCCGCACTCTAACTGTACTGTTTCAAATTTCCCCATTTATTGAGGTCGGACAATTTCTAAATTCAAGTTTATGTCTGTTAGGGTTTTAACCTTAATTTTTCAGATTGCTACTCCGGTTTTTCCGGGTTGGGACTACAGTCCCTCATTTGAAACAACATGGGAGGTCGGCATTGGTTCTGGTGGTCGGGAACCGACTTTGTGTTCGGCGGCATTTGTGCTATAGCCGGGTTTCTCCTTTGGCTTGCGTATTGATTCAATGTTTTTGCTTATTTTTGAGGCAATGTATCATCATTGCCCCCTGCCAGTTGGCTTTCACAGGCCGACTTCTGAGTGACATGTCTGCTCCATTATCCTTGATTTTCGTGCGCATTTAATGCTAGCATTGAATGCACGCATCTTTTTATGGCCACGTCATTGGCTTCGTGTGGGCCCTTTGGGCCTTTGATGATTGAACTTCCTGAGTGCCTAACCGTCTTTTCTTCCATTTGTATATATATCCCTTGCTTTCCCTCTTCTTACACTTTTTGAAGTTGCCAAGTCTCTTGTTTTCTTTGAGAGAATTGCCATCGGTTCGTCTTCCTTGATCTTCTATTTCCCAATTTTCGTGGCTCGCGCATTTCCTTCCCTCTAATTTATTTCAAACCAGGTATTTTCATTGTCCTTTCTTGGCTAATTATTTGTTCGTTCTCTCCTCTTGGTTTCTTGGGTAGGGTTTTCTGCGTGCTTCTGAGTTTGCTCTGTTTCTGGGTTTGCATTTTGTCAGTTTTGTGTGTTCTGGTTTCACTGTTCTTGAACTTCTTTGATTTCTGGTTATCTTGCCTTTCCTTTTTGATCCTTAGGTCTTGGTTCCTTGTTTGGGACTAGGTTTATTCCTTCTTTCTTCTATAATCATTGAGATGAGTTACGAAGGCTCTTCGTCCCATCCTAAACTGAGTAATCTTTCTTTGGAGGAGGAAGAACTCCTCTAGCGTATGCCTCCAAGGATGGCCTGGTGGCTATAAGGGAAGCCCCTAACTGAGGAGCAAAAACTGGAAAGCGTGCTCTGCGGCTATGGTGGAGTAAGTAGGGGAGGTCAGGTCATCCTGCTCGTTTTAGAGGTAGCTTCAGTGGTCGGCCTTCTCCGTTAGAGCCTATAGGTCGAGGTCGGTCCCAACCATTAGAAACTGTGTGCCGAGGTCAGGAGGCTAGCCAGGTTAGAGCTTCTTCGTTAGATCCGTCCTTCAGAAGTCACGGGAGGGGACATCCTCCCGCACCTATCGCTTCCTTGGCCTTGCAGGTCGAGCCCCTAACTTCCTCTTTTCGACCTATTGGCCCATGCGAGGAGTGTTCCTGGCTTGTTTCCGAATCTATGATGGTGGGCCAGTCATGGGAAGCTAACGAAATAGCTTCGCGATGTCGGCATGTTCCATTGCAGGATATTCCTTTTGCACTCGTTCCCCCTATTTTACTACCTTCAGGTATCTTTTTCTTTTTTTCTAATGTATTTATGTTTTTGCTTTTCTAGGTAGTATGTCGGTTTCTCCTCGTCCTGTTGAGGATTCCAGATCTGTGGAGTCGGCATCAGCCCGCGTTCCTCATTATCTAGTGGAAAAATACGACTGGGTTGCGACTGGGGTGCTATCCAGACTTTCTTCCATAACTGCTGCACAAATTGCCGAGCTCCCATTAGGGGACTGGGATCATTGTTCTTTCTCCCTTCCAAATCCCGATGAACCGGTGTGCGCTACCCGGGAAGGGAATTAACGTTCTTACTTCTTCTTCTACGAAGATTTCATCAGGAAACTTAGTTTATGTTTTCCTTTTACTGAATTTCAAGTAGATCTTTTGAACGTTCTGCATTTGGCCTCCACCCAAATCCATCCGAATTCCTGGGGCTTTATTGTTGCCTTTGAGCGGCTTTGCCGATTTTTAAACCATACTCCTACTACTGAGGTGTTCTTTAATATCCAAAGGGCTCGCCAGCCTGGTGAGCCTGCGGAGAAAAAGGGCTGGGTTTCTTTTCAGGGGAAGCCAAACAAGAAACTTTTTCATGTGGCCATGGACACTTAGAAAGGCTTCAAAACTTCATTCTTCAAGGTTACTGCCGAGCCCGGTCATAAACCGTGGTTCCTTCAAGATGTCAACTCCGGATCGGTGGAGTTGACA
The DNA here is from genome assembly GCA_037074495.1 of Acacia confusa. Lineage (NCBI taxonomy): Eukaryota > Viridiplantae > Streptophyta > Magnoliopsida > Fabales > Fabaceae > Acacia > Acacia confusa. The sequence goes on along the minus strand of CM073512.1, from coordinate 1,051,856 downwards.
TTTCCTTTATACTGGTCTAAGGTTCATTACTACCAAGACCCAAAGAATTTTGCATCCTCCAATAATAACTTGGAGCCAGCTGAAATCGCGGTCGTGATAGCCTTGGTCGACCATGTGGCCGAAAACGACGTTATTGACACCCAAATTTTTATCCGGCAGTTGGTGGAGGAGTTATATCCACCGAGTATGATTTTTCCTTAGATGTTTGTTACTTTGTCCCATTTTACGTATTTTGACCTCTGACGTTTCTTTGTTTCTTCTTCTTTTGTAGATTCTGAAATGGGGATAATCTCCTATCAAGAGTTGGTCCATAAGCTCCATGCCAAGGCCAAGAAGAAGGGAGGGTCCCCTTCACAAAAGAAAATAGCGGAGGCTCCTCCGTTGAAAAAGGCGGCTATGCTCGAGAAGAGAGCCGCTTCCCCTCGGCCTCTACAGATCTTATCCCACGCAAGCGGTCGAAGTCGGCCAGCACCCCTTCGAATTCGGCTGTCGATGTTGTTCCGTCCTCCGCCCCTAACACTAATACTCCAACAAACATTCCTCCTCCTCCTCCGCCTCCTCGCAAAACACGTCTTCATGCGCGGGGCGAAGTATGGACTGATGGGATCTCAGACGAGCTCAGGCATGCTGTGAAGCCGCCTAGCAAATATTTCAGCGCTGACGCCTTTACTGACTCCGACCTTAACCATCTGCAGGCTTTGCAGGATCACCTGATGGAGACGACTGGCGTACTAGACGCCTATGTTGTCATGAAGCTGAAGTACTCCAAAACTGTTGCCGAGCTTGCCAAGGCTCAGGTTGAGAAGAAAGATGCTGTAGCTCGCCAGGCGAAGGCTGAAGAGGCGCGACTGAAGGCCGAGGAGGCGCAGATGACGGTGGTGGCGGACCTATCGAAAGCCCTTATTGATAAGGATCAGATTGCCGCGGAACTGAGGGCTTGCTAGGCCCGGGAAGATACGCTTAACGCTTCTCTGCACGCTCTGCAGAGCCAATATGCGGTCCTGGTGAAAGATCTGAACCTTGCTCACACTGACCTCAATGCATCAAAGGCCGAGCTGGAGGCGTCTACTGCTGACGTGAGGAAGTTGGAAGTTATGGTCGTTGAAACAACTGCAGATGCTTTCAAGGACTGCCTAGCATAAGTCCGAGCTCTGAATCTGGATGTTACCATGAATCTGGGTGCTGTGGATTTCAGAGCCTCGGTAGTTGACGGTCAGTTTATACCTGCGCCATTGTCTCTGGCCAAGGAATCAGGGATCCCTGTTGGGGGTGAACAAGACAAGGGGGCTGAGGAGGAGACCCCGACAACCCAAGTACCAGATTCCACCGAGCCCATCCAGCCTTGAAAACTTGTTACCGTTTTTTTTTGTAATCCGGGCTCATGGCCCAAGATTGGTGTAATGAAAAATTCATCCCGATATTACCGTGGATTTTTAGCATACTTTGTCTATTTGTTCATTTTGCTTTCATCCTTCAAATTAAACTCACGCTGAATTCGCTTGTTAATGAATAAAGGGAAACGTAATCCGGGTACGAAGCTCGGTTCTTTTAATATGACTTGGCCAAAGTCAAGATATATTGCGCAGAATCTACAAGATATTCCACCAACATTCGTAAACGGGCTCGTTTACTAATAATCGAGCATTTTATATAACAAATGATTTTGTATAATCACCTAATTACTTTACCATGTAAAGTAATAATCCGAGATGGTAGCCGATTATCACATGTTCGGGACTTAGTATTTAAACGTAAGAGCCTAAACATTTCGACTTGATTAGGGTCAGCATGATAACGACAACACCATACCAAAATATTGTTCCGATGCATCGTAACATTCATAAGATTTGTTAACAAACCTCATGATAACCGGGCTCGCGAAACCCCAGTCTTATTGATTAAGTTACCATTATTTGGCAATTCTTGTATTGAACTTTGTAAACCATCATCGGGTCGACCCATAATGTAGGCCACCTTCTTTATTGATTAAAATAGTTGCAATTACAAAGAAATTTAAAATAGATGGAAAATAATGCGTGAAAGCAAAATGTTCCCTAAAAAGAAAAAACGGTTCTCAACCACCGCTGACATCCATTAAAACTGAAAAGCAGTTCTCAGCCACCGCTGACATCCGCTGTATCCGGGTTTCAAGTAGATCTCGCTCTTTAACTGTAGTAGGTCCTTAATTTGTCCGTGTTCCAAGTTCGTTTGATGGTTGTGCCATCCAATGCCTTGAGGACATAGGTTCTGGGCCCCATTTTATCTGAAATGCGATAAGGACCTTCCCAATTTGCCCCAAGTTTTCCATCCCAAGCATTTTTGTTTCCGATATCCGCTCTGTGAAATACCAGATCACCTTTACTAAACACTCGTGGCCTAACCTTGCAATTATATTTAGCAGCCACTAGCTGCTTTGTTGCAAGATCTCGGCAATGCGCCGTGATTCTGACTTCATCAATAAGGTCTAAGTCCACAGCCAATTGTTCACTGTTAGCGTGTTCTCCTTCCTTCATGACTTTGGCCTTCCTCCATGAGGTTTGCCCAATTTCGACCGGGATCATGGCCTCACAGCCGTAGATCAATCTGAAAGGTGTTTCCTAGGTCGAAGTTTGGACACTAGTTCGGTATCCCCAAAGTACTGGATACAACTGCTCGACCTAGTTATTTCTCGCATTTGTCATCCGTTTCTTAAGCCCGTGGACAATGATTTTGTTTGCCGCCTCGGCTTGCCCATTGGACTGCGGATGTTCTACCGAGGTGAAATGTTGTTTGATTTTGAGCTCGGACATCAGCCTCTGGAAGTCTCAGTCAATGAATTGAGTTCCATTGTCAGTGATGATCTGGGCTGGAATTCCGAATCTTGCAACAATATTTCTTTCAAAAAACTTTTGTATGCGCGCTGCTGAGATAGTTGACAAGGGCTCAGCTTCGATCCACTTAGTGAAGTAGTCCATTGCTACGACCAACCACTTCATTTGCCCAAGAGCAGGCTTGAATGGTCCTAGGAGGTCCATGCCCCACTTGAAGAATGGCCATGGGGCGGTGATGGATTTTAATTCGGCCGGAGGTGGCCAAATTATCCGAGCATGTTTTTGACAACTTTCGCATTTTCTTACATGCTCTTTGGAGTCGGCAACCATCGTTGGCCAATAATAACCAGCTTGGAGGGCTTTTCGGGCTTGCGCCTTAGCTCTCATATGTTGTCCGTTGATTCCTTTGTGTACCTCTGATAACACATACTCGGCCTCTACCGGGCTCAAACACCTCATCATTAGAGAGTGAAGGCCTTTTTGATACAGCTGGTCATCAACCACCGTGTACATTAACACGGTTCTTGCCATCTGCTTTGCCTCCATGGGATCTTCCGAGATGATTCCTTTCTCCAGGTAATTTAGGATAGGCTTCCACCAATCTTCTGCCGCTGTAATGACCATAATATAAGTGGGCTCAGTTAAACTTTGTTGTATTATCGTTTGATGATTTCCCGTGTTCTTAGTGCTGGCTAGTTTCGATAGGATGTCCGCCCTCACATTTTCTCCTCTAGGGATGTGGGTGACTATGACCTCGTCAAAGTCGGCCATAAAGTCGGCCATGGCCTCCTTACTTTCCCGAGGTACTTAATCAGCAAGGGTCCCTTAGCCATATATGAGTCGTTGATTTGGGCTGCGACCAACTGAGAATCGGTTGACAAGTGCATCTGTTTGACTCCATTATCTTTTACCTGAGATAGCCTAGCCAACACTGCCTCGTATTCGGCCTGGTTATTGGAGGTTTTGAAATGTAGCTATAGGGAGTGCTCCATAGATACTCCTTCCGGACTTTCTATTATGACCCCTGCTCCACTTCTTTTAGAGTTTGATGATCCGTCGACGAACACCTTCCAAATATTGGGATTGGCCTTTGGGATTGTCTAGGTTGGTACCAATTCTACAATGAAGTCGGCCAGGGCCTGAGACTTAATCGCATGCCGAGCTTCAGAAACAATGTCAAATTCAGATAGCTCGATTGCCCAACTAATCATTCGTCCTGCCAAATCAGGCTTATGCAATACCTAGCGTATCGGCTGGCTCGTTCAGACAATTATTCGATGTCCTTAGAAGTAAGGCATAGCCTTCTTGCAGCAGTGAGGAGTGCGAATACCAACTTTTCCAACCTTTGATATCTCAACTCTGAACTTTACAAAGCCCGGCTTGTGAAATAGACCGGCTTTTGTTCTTTCGATTTTCCCTTATCAGCATAGCACTTACCGCTTCTGGAGCCACTGACAAGTATAACACTAAGTCTTCTCCGGGTTCGGGTTTTGATAGCACAGGGGGTGGTGATAGACACTTTTTGATCTTATCAAATGCGGCCTCACATTCCAGGCTCCATTCTCCGTGTTCTTTCTTCAATAACTTGAATAATGGGAGTGCGTTTTCTGTCGACTTCAGCAAAAATCTTGTTAACGCGGCCAATCTGCCTGTCAACTGTTGTACTTCTTTCTTGTTTCTTGGGGCAGCCATATTGAGGACAGCCTGGCATTTATCCAGGTTGGCCTCAATCCCTCTATTAGTCAAAAGGAATTCAAGAAACTTTCCCGCGGGTACCCTGAATGCGCATTTTGCCAGATTGAGTCGGATTTGGTGGGCCTAGAGTTTGTCAAACGTTTCCTGTAAATCTCGGATATGATCTGTCCGCTTGATTGATTTAACAATCATATCATCGATGTAAACTTCCACATTTCTGCCCAGCTGTGCTTCAAATACTTGATTCATCATCCTTTGATAAGTGGCTCCGGCGTTTTTGAGCCCAAAGGGCATGATGTTATAACAATAGTTTGCTTTGTCGGTGATAAAAGCTATTTTCTCCTAGTCCTCGGGATGCATGGCTATTTGGTTGTAACCAGAATAGGCATCCATAAACGAAAGCAACTAGAATCCGGAGGAGTTGTCCACCAACTGGTTTATGTTTGGCATGGGATAAGCGTCCTTAGGGCATGCTTTGTTAAGATCGGTGTAATTCGTACAGACCCTCCACTTTCCATTAGGTTTTTTGACCATTACCACATTTGACAGCTAGGTAGTGTATTGGATCTCCCTGATGAATCCTGCATCTAACAACTCTCTTATGTGCTTGGCGAGGGCTATTTGTCTGTCCGGAGCTATCTTCCTTTTCTTTTGTGCGACCGGCGCGTAACGTGGGTTTATCGTCATCTTGTGGCAGCAGAAGGTTGGGTCGACGCCGAGTAGTTCGGAAGGTTTCCAAGCGAACACGTCCTTATTCGTCAATAGCAGCATTTCCAGTTCGGTCTTTTCTTGCTTGGTAAGTGTACTACCAATTTTGGTTATTTGACCAAGTTCATCTCCTAGTTGGTAATCTACGAGCTCCCCACCGGGCTCTGTTTTCATCAGCTTTGCCTCTTCTCTTACATCCAACTCCACCACGTTCACCGAGCTCGGAGTGGGCTATACCAGGTTTCGAGCTCCCTTCTGTTGTGAAGAGGATGTCCTGGGTTCATTATTTTTTACTGTCGAAAAATAGCATTGTCAAGATTCCTTCTGATCTCCTTTAATAGTGACGACTTTGTTCTTCCTACTCACAATCTTCAGCTTTTGATGCTTAGTAGATATTAGCATATCCCAACTATAGATAGTTGGTCTGCCTAAAATGATGTTATAGGACGAGGGAAAATCGGCTACGATGAATTTGACTCGTCCGGTCCTCCTTAGACCCCATCGTAATTTTCAGCTCTATATGCCCCTTGGGGCTTGTATCCTCTCCGTTGAACCCGATTAGGGTTGTTCTGCATGGCTTCAGATTTTCTGGATCAAGGTCCATTCGTTTGAAAGCGTCCCACAGGATGATATCAACCACACTACCGAGATCAACGAATATCTTCTTTACACGACATTTACCAAGGAGGCCGGTTATAACCAAGCCGTCTTCATGGCTTGGGATTACGTCTCTTAGGTCATCCTGAGTGAAGAGTAGTTTGAGGGGTTCTACTTGCAATGGTTCTAGCTTGAAGGTCGGTCGTCCCCTGATGGTTAGGACTTCACGGAGGTACTTTTTTCGTTGACTTGCCGTGTCGCCTCCTCCTCCGTAACCGCCACTGATAACGTTGCAATCGAATTCAGCTTCTGGGAATTCATCGTCGTCGTCATTTTTCTACGGTCCTTATCCGGTTTCCTTCTTTGAAGAACTGGGCTTTTACTCCGATCTGTCTGCTTGCGTTTGCTTCCCTTTTGCCCTTGCGTTTTGATGACGTATTGGCGTAACTTTCCATCTCGGACGAATTTCTCTACCGCATCTCTAAGGTCCCAGCATTCATCAGTTGTGTGCCCGGGTCCGTTATGGAAATCGCAAAACCGGGATCGGTCCAGTTTGCCTCTGTTATACAATGGGTGTGGACGTTCCACCTTTTTCATCTCGGTCAATGCCACCTCTCTCCAAAGTTGAGCACGTGAGACATTCAAAGGAGTATATTTTTCATACTTTCCTTCATGTCTACCTGTACGTGTTTTCTGATCCGGGTTCCTGGATCGCTCTTTCGATGCCTAATCCTTTCCTCTTAGAGGTGGGCTTCTTTGTCTCTCTTTCCCCGGCGCGTTAGCTATCTGCATCTGTTCGATATCTAGATATTTCTTCGCTCGCCGATGGAACTCCTTCAAGGTTTTAATTTTGCCAGATATGACCGACCTTCCCATTCTGGATTCACTGTCCAGGCCCAAGATAAGTAGATGCACATGGACACTCTCCGTGAACCCATGGATTTGCAAGGCGGCGGCTTTGAAACGGTCCAAATATTTCTGAAGGGTTTCCCCGGGTTGCTGCTTAATTCTGTCTAGCGTATAGACCGACCTAGGCTGCTTTTTGCTCGTTGCAAAATTCAACAGAAATTTTTCACTCAGGTCGTTGAAGTTGGTGATAGATTTTAGAGGTAGAGTCCGGAACTAAATTTGGGCAGCCCCTCACAACGTTGAAGTGAATATCCTGGATATGATCGATCCCTTGAATCCTCAAACTAGCATTTCGGTATCGAAGGTATTCAGGTGCGTTTGGGGATCCTGACTTCCGTCATATCTAGGGAGGTCAGATGTGCTGAATTTCCTTGGATATTCAGCTTCCGTAATCTCATCTGAGAACGGGTTGTTATTCTATCCTCTGTCTCCATACCATATCTTATGCTTTCCGGGCTCTTCTGGTCGTATTTCCTGGTTATTCGGGGCATGGCTATTTTTCTGAACTGTCTGAGTTTGATCTTCCCGGCTTATATCCCAATGATTATTTTGCTCGGAATTCTTCATTGATGCTACTCGGCCTTGCTCGAGCTAGTTGACTTGCAGCGGATCAACAGTTTGTTGATTGGTTTCTTCGTCCTCATTCTGTTGATCATCCCGGCGTTCCTTCTGAAGAGGGTCTTATAGCTGTTTGAGGATCTGGTTCATCACCTCGATCATGCAATCAATCTTTTGATTTTGGAGATTGTCGCGCTCTTCCACGTTCTCGATTCGTTTGAGCATTGACCCAGCGATGTTATGTAACAGTCGTATTTCTGAGTTGCAGATCTAGAAGTCCGGTGAGGAATTAACCTGATTGGTGTCTTCGAGCATTTGTTCTGCTCGTCCATCCTCGGGTGGAGGGTTCGAGTTCGGTGGTTCCTCTATCCGTTCCTGATTGTTTCCTCGGACATACTCCTGTTGTTGATTCTCATTAGAGCCTTGTTCCTAGGTCTGCTCGAGTGTGAGGGTATGGCTTCTGCTTCTGGTGTTAGCCATTGTTGGTCGCGGGAATAGGACTTTATAGTCCCCATGGTCGGCGCCAATGTTCTGGTGTAGAACACAAGAGTGATTGGACTTGGCCTGGGGTTAAATCCCAGGGGCCTACGTACCACAAATGGAATCAAAGTCCACGTAGTTCGAACGTAAACAATAAGCATAAGATAGCCAGTGGAGGTGGGGTGTGTGCTCTGTGTGAATTGAAGAGCTAGGGTTAAAGCGTGTGTACCTTGTAAGGGTTCATACCCTATTTATAGACTTACTCAGGGCCCTATTTTTGTGGGCTTCGATATCTTATCTAAGAAGATATTAAGATATCCTTATCTTGTGGGTAGTTGCAGTCGTGATAGACATTCTGATCAGCTCCTTAATCCAAGAGGGGTGGTTAAGATTAAGTCTGGAGCCATTTTGACTGGGCTCTTTAACCATTGGGCTGGGCTCATTTATAATATATCCGTAACATAAATGTGTGTGTGTGTGTGTGTGTGTGTGTGTGTGTGTAGGCGGACCTAGAAATTTTAACGAAGGGGGGCGAAAATAAAAATATTATATAATAAAAAATATCACATGAGATTGACATTCCAATATATTTTGCACTCATATCTAGAATGTCAATGTCATATTTTATATAAAATTTTTGAACATGAACTAATAAAGCATTACAACTTATCTCTCTTAATTTCTACCATGGCCACTCCTAAAAAAGCTGGTTTACACTAAATAGTTTAATACCCAACTTTCTCCTATATCAAGTAAGTTAGAGACTGAAGAAGGAGAAACAAGACAAACAAATTAAAGTTTGCACTCTTCATGTAAAAAAAGCTTTCACCCACTTACCCCACCCCCTTCCAAACTCATTATGTACACTTCTCTTTTCTACACATACATACACACTCCCTACTTCTGTTTTCCCACTCTCCAGATCTCTTTATTGAAACTTAGTAGCAAACAAACCAAAAAGAAGAGGAACTCCTTGTAGAAATGGTAAGAGGGGAAGGCATTCTGCTATGTTTCTTGATTGTAGTCATGCATGGGACAGCTAGGTCTTGGTGGGGTGAAATTGAACAAAACAATAGCTATATTCCTGACTACGATCAATATAAAATGCTAGGCATTTGAGATTATTGAATTTCTTTGCCATAATAGATTATTTAAAAAAACATATTTGAGGGGGGGCGGGGGCCACCCCTAGCCCCCTCGGTCCGCCCATGTGTATGTATGTATGTATGTATGCAGGTGTTGCGGACATAAACTTGAGGCCTTTTTTTTCCCACCTTCTCCTTCTTCATCCTCCTCTTCTCCCTTCTTCTTCTGGTAAATTAAGCAATTATTCTATTCTCTCTGCAAACTCCTCTACTACCCATAAATTGACCTCTCTTGATTCTTCCTGTCTTTGAATATTCAGGGTTCTAGTGTTAGCTATGCCAGGAAAGATCTAGAAGCTTACTAGGAGAAGAAGATGAAGGGACTGCCCATGCCTGATGTTATTTCTTTTATCATGGATCTATTGGCATTAACTTACCGTTAATTTTTTTAATGAAAATTGTCATACTAAATCAATAAAAGATAGTGTCTCCGATCCTCCTTAAGAGCTTGTTTGGCATAAGGGAAATGGAGAGAAAGGAAGGAGAGAGAAAAATTTTATGAGTCAGATTTTAAAAAAATAAAAAATAAAAGAAGTGTGGTTATAAGATTTTAATAAAGATAAGATGTAAAATAAAATAGTAAGATTTTTTTTTTTAAAAAAAATAACTTTTAACTCCACTTCTCCAATTTTTTTTTTTGAACCCAAGTCCAAAATTTTTTCCTAACCCTCCAAATCCCTCATACCAAATAACCCCTAATAATATAATATCTAGTTTATAATGCAATCCAGAATACAATCTTAAGTTTATATTAAATATAGGAGGTAGTACATGAGTAACATAATATCCTATATAAGTTAATAATTTTTTTAAAATCCCTATAAACTTTAGAAGATTTAAAATAAAATAAAAAAAATTTCTTAAAAAAATCATATGTTATCTTCTATGAGTAAAAATATAATATAATATATTTATTTTAGATTTTGCACACATTAAATAATATTTTTTTAAAAAATAAAAGTAGAAAAAAATTAAATATGAATCTCTAATTAAATCTAAGTGCTGGTCAAGACTTAAGAGTGATGAGTACCCAAACATGTTTCAACAAATTGTATTTTTTACATAAACATATATCTTTAGAATCTGATTTAAAAATATTTTCATTAGACTATTAAGTGGATTGATTGGTTATGAGTTGTTCTAACTTAACAAATGATTTTTTATTCGAGTCTTAACAAGTGACTTTTTATTCGAGTCTTAGATATAGAACTGTGATATATAATTATTTGAAATCAGTGAAGTTCTCTCTATTGTAGGCCTACATGTTTACTAATCAAACTAATAAGTTGATAGTAATATCAGATATCAATGGATTAATAAAAAAAAAAAAATACTTTCATGAGTTGAATAATATTATCTGATAAATTGTTCCACTCACAATACGTCACCTTTGTTGAAATAAGTAGGCTTGAAAGAGTCGTGGATCCTTTCATGAGTTGAATAGTATCATCGGATAAGTTATTCAACTCACAATACGTCACCTTTGTTTGAACACTTGAAAGAGTCGTGGATCATACGCCGTATGGTATGAGCCCTAATTCAATGTTGTTTTATTGCATCCTGCTGGGACAAGGATTATGTTTGCGGCTCAAAATTATTTGATTATGAATAACTTTTTAGGCCTTTGAAATTCATATATATGGCAACTAGCTAGATAATGTCTTTGGATAACTTTTGTTATTGGATGATATTTTATAAAGTGGGGGTAATTGTTGAACACTTGATATTTTTAATGGGTCTGTTTGGGTTGACGGTAGGAATAGTGACTTAAAAGCTATCTGACTTTAAAAAAAACTTGATAGGAAAAAAGTCATATTTTTTATAATGATTTGTGTTTGAATTGATGGTAATAGAAGTGGCGGGACCCATATCAAAAAGTTGAGAGCTTTTTAGAAAAAGTTAAGAAGTTGAGTTTTTTCCTTAATGGACTTTTTAAGCTTTAAATTAAGTAAATTTAAGCTAAACCTAAACAAATTCAAAATCAACTGACAACGCTAACTGATTTTTTTTTAAAGTTATCGTAGAAAAAGTTAATAATCCCAACAGAGCCTATCATATCATGTTTCAAAATTTTCGTTAGTCGTTACTGTCTTAAATATATAATCGAATCACTGATGTGACTTGCATGTGATTTGACTTAGACGCTAATAAGGATCACATGATATACTAGGATATATATAATATAATCACTAATCTTTGGTCAACTCTTTGAATTGGAACCGAAAGGCAAAATTAACTACACTCCATACATACTAGCTACGTCCTTAATCATCCAAGACTTCCTGATCATGGTACCTGAGTCATAAATCTAGATGTCTGTCAAAGCTATAATAATAATAATGATGTCTGTCAAAGCTATAATAATAATAATAAATTATTATTATTATTATTATTATTATAATAGTTTTGACAGACATCTAGATTTATGACTCATAGATACCATTTTATTATTATTCTTATTATTATTTCACTCTATTATAATCTTGTTTATATATAAAATTTCAAAATGGTTAATGGAGTTTTATCATTTACAAAAGTTTTAATTTGGTCCCCTCCTTATTATGTATTCTTTCTACTGATTCTTAATATAAAAGTCATTTGACTTTTTTTAAAAAGATTAATAAAACTAAATAAGTTACCTAATCAAAATATATGTTGTGTATTATTAAATTATATATCAATTTATAATTTAAACAAATTAGTTTAAAAAAATGATAAATATAGATACTTTTGATGTAACTTATTTCACTAAAAAAACATACTTTCAGAGACAACAATAAAGGTCACGTTGAAAAGTATACATTTCAGCGGCGACTCTAAAAGTCATCGTTGAGGGTATAACTATTAGCAGCAACAATAATTGTTGTCATCAAATGATACTATTTTCAGTGGCGACAATGATCATTGCCGTAAAAGGTGAACTCTTCTACGACGACAATTTTTGTTGCCGCTGAAAAGTGCAATTTTTAGCAGCAACTTTCTGTTGTCACTGCATAAAGTGTACTTTTAATGATGAATTTTTGATCATTACCAAAAGTTATTTTTGATTTCTTTTTATCCATTAAAGTTTAAAAGCAATTATTTAATATAATGATACAAAAAATATGCCATATTAAAAATTTGTCAAAAATATTAAATAATTTAATATAATATGAGCTATGAATGTTATCATATGAAGTATTATATATAGTATTTTCCTCTAAAATACTATGTAGATAGGATTTTATAACTTCATTCTTATAAGATGTGCTTGTGTATGACAAGGGCGTTTATGAGTAAGGCAGGGCAGGGTGAGGGCATTGCTTGATGCCAGCTCGGAAGGTCATTGGGAAGTAAAATGCAGCTAGGTGTCTGATCCTACCTGATAGAAGTCATAACATTTTCGGGTTGGGTAATAATGGGCTGGGTAAGGTGAGCTTTTCTACCCAAGTGGTAATACCCTGTCATATCCTATGTGGAAAAAAACATTTTCAATCATATATCATAAACAATTTTGTAAACTTCAAATGTAATCCATAATTATACACTTTAGAATGTTCCAAAATAAGTCTACAACTTGACTCTTGAAATTAAAAAAAAAAAAACTACCATATGTCTTAACAAATAGTCAAATAACCCATATATGAAGAATTAAATAACACCATAATCCATTAAATACAAGGTATCAAAAAATTATAATTAAAGCCATGTAGTCATCTAGAACTCCAAGTTGTTGAATCAAGGCCCCAAATTGTCAAAAAGATGAAGTATATGGAATTACCTACAAGAAAGCAAAAAAGAAAACATACAATTCCATGCATAAGTAATAAGTAATTCTAGGCTCTTAGCCTTAGTTTAAAGGTTGCAAATTGCCTACTTCAACCACCACTAGGCAACCGTATTAATTACTATACATTCCCCTTCTCCAAGTGCAACATCTAGGAAGAAAATAAAACAAAAATTAAATTACAAATTGAAAAGTAATATATGACTTCAGATGTGTATATGATTTTTTTTGGCTTTCAAATTAAAGCTTAGTAGCAAGCTGAATGGCATTTTCCGTTTCATCAAAATTATCGAACTCACAAAGCTTGTCAACAATTTTAGATATAGACTCCCCATATTTTAGCCAATTTTGGCAACAAAATCAGTGCTTCTGTCATTTTAGAAGATTGAGAGCTCCTATAATGATCAGCCACATCTCTTGTACTAAAGGTAGACTCAAAATCCACTGTGGAAACCGGCATAGCCAATACATCTTGTGCTATATATGGGAGAGAATTTTATATTTTTCAGAATTACCTTTCCACTATGATAATATGTCAAACTTAGTTACAAAAGAGATTTCATCTCTTGAGTCAATTGCTATATATCTATCTAACGTAGATTGAGGATCTGTTCATGTTCTTTGTTTCATAGGTTCTAACCACTTATGACCAGAATCCTCTTCATCATCATCATCATCAAATGAAGGCAATGAAGTTGCACTCGCTATACTTGTTGAGTCAAATTCTTGATTCAATACAAACCCCTGCAGAGTACTCATTGAACAACCGATACAAACAATCTTTGACCCTTTCCTTCATAAGCAAGTATACTTCAGGGTCAATGTAAATGACATCAAACATATGATTCACATAGGCTAATTTATACCACGGATCTAAAATTATAGACACAAATAGCAATGGATTCATATAATCCACTTGACCCTAATACTTATCATACTTCACCTACATGTTAGTGCTCATTTCTCCAAAGAAGTTATTAGCTTTATTCATATTACAGTCTTACGCAACATTTTTTGAACACGAGCAATATGGATGGAAGCATTCATTTGATGTCACAAAAAGAGAACTTCAAACTTTCAATGTAATTTCATAAAAGACCTTTAAGAATTTGATGAAGCCTTAGCATTATCCTAAAATTTATAATAGGACCAGAAAAGGGATCATGCTTGCGCCTATCACCACTAGAAGCATCACCCTCACACTTAGAGCTTGAGTTAGGAAAATAGTCAGAATCTTCATCACACATTCACTCAAATACCTTTTGAAACTTCATGGTAGCTTCAAACATTAAGTATGTTGAATTCCATCGAGATTTTATGTCAAAGAAAATAAGGCTTTTGGTGTCTATTTTCTCAGCTTGAGCCCAAGTTTTGAATTTAAGAAAGCATGAAGGAGAAGAACAACATATCTAACAACACTTCAAATGGATTTAAATCTATCTTTTATCTCTTTAATTGTTCACCATCAAATTAAGAACATGGGCACAACACCTTAATTGTTGATAATCACCTCCACACAGTAAGCCATACCAACTACTTAAGCGTCTTTTAAGATATCCCAAAGATGTATCATTAGCTGAGGTGTTATCCACAGTTGCTATGAAAACCTTTTCAAGTCCATTAGGAGGAAGAGAAGGGTTATGGGTTGGAGCTTCACCAAGTCCATTAGGATTAGGACTCGGTGTTTGACTCGGTCATGTAGGGGTTGGTGTTTGAATAAGAGTTGAAGCACCATTAGCATTAACGATGATGTTCTGTACTTAGTTAACTCTTTTAATTGATGGTTCTTTATTGGGTAAAGAAGTTTGAGACAAGGCGTTGCTATTTGTTCATTTGGAAACTGCTATGATATATACTGTTATATGCATTTAATCTTAAACTTAACCGCACTGTTGAATTAAGTTACTAGAGACGAAACTTAGTCTAAAGGCTAAGGAATAATATGACCTATCCTAGTACCTATTCTAAATACTGTTATATGTTATTCTATTCATATGCTGTGTCTTTAAATTTCAAATATGGTAAATCTTTTCTTCATGGACTGTTAAGTTTAATTTATTGAACTTTCTTGGTGGTTTGCTATGCTTGTATTGAGTTTGTAAGATTTTACTACTTCACTAAAAAGATTTTCTTTGAAGGCTATATATGCTTATTTTAGAAGATTCAAATGTTTGTATTTATTGTCTCTATGTTCTTGCTGCGTCAGCTGTTAATGAATGTTTATGTTGATTGCACAATGGTGATATATATGTAGTCTTTTTGTCAACAGTTAAAGTTATTGAGCTTGAGTTTTAACTGAATATGTCTTGAATGGTAAGGTTAGAAGTTAAGTTTCAGAACTTCATTTTTATTCCCTCTTGTTTTTTTTTTTTTGGGCTCGAAAATTCCCTCTTGTTCACTTAGATACTAGCAAGCATTTTTCTGAATGATAAGGTCAGAAGTTAAGTTTTCCGCTTTCATTGTGATTTAGGTATAAAGCCTGGGGTTGCTTTTTGGGACTGCACTTGGCAGAAAGAGATATTACATGGCAAGCATTGATTACAACTCTATGGTCTCATGTGGCTGCTTGAGAAAGGTATTGATATATTAAATTGGGGTTGGTGAAAGATAAATAGTGCAGTATTAGTAAGAGAAGATCAGAAATTGACGAGGAAGAGGTGTTGAAGTGTTACAAGAAGAATCTGGCATCCTTCAAAGTCCCCAATTAGATTTTCATCATCGATTTTTTTTTTTCCTTGCCAAAGACTGCCTCCATCAAGATCAGTCTTGTTGCTGAACACTTTGTTTCTCAATCTAACTACTTCCACCTTCAGATCTCTTGCCAATCACTTATGAACACAAAAATTAATGGTGGTTCTTACATACTTTAGCAATTTAGGAAACTATTTGCATGGGGCTATTTTTTTTTTTTTTTTTGCCCATGTGGTATCCACAGTTTTACACTGACTAATCTGAATTTGACTTGGGTCGCATAGCTAGCTATAGTAGGTGAGTCTTTCAACGAGACTTTTCTGCATTCACAAGGTTTGAACTCGAGACTTTACTTAAATGACACAAGCCGCTTGCTTACAGGAAGGCTATTTTTATTGATGTATTTATCTTCCTCTTGGATAATTTTTGTATTCCTTTAACGAGATTGAATTATTTTGATGGGTTTAAAGAATTGTGTGGGTATTGTTACTTAATACATTACTTATTCTGGCATAGTGTATATTTTAATTTAGTTATTTTTTGTTATATTTTGATATTTATTAGATGAATATAAATTTTAATTTTAACAAATTAATTTATACAAAAAATAATATTTCTAATTATCCCCTGAAAATAATTGAAAAGAGCATCAAAGGCGAATTGTCGCAGATGTTGTTTCCAACGATGACTTTTACAAATTAATTTATACAAAAAATAATATTTCTAATTAGCCCCTAAAAATAACTGAAAAGAGCATCAAAGGCGAACTGTCGCAAATGTTGTTTCCAGTGACGACTTTTGTTGCTGCCAATACTCGACCTTATATGGTGACTAACAGTCATTGTTAAAACTTCCAGCCACAATCGCATCGCCAACAACTTAGTGGTGACTTTATGTCACCGCTGAAAATCAAGGTTTTTTTGTAATGTTTAACTTATTTAATCTCTTCAAAGGAAAAAGAAAAGCCAACTAATTCTTACATTAAGAACCTGAAGTGGTATAACAAAAAATTATATCATTGGTGTAACTACTCTTTCTTTTACCCCTTATTAGGTTGATGCGCTCAAAATTATTCCCTAAATTATGAATTAGTTAATTACTTCACCAAAATAAATCCGGTTTTAGCCTTTTACGTGTTACGTTTCTTGCGTCTGAAGAGTACTTGAATATATAGATAAGACTATAGTCAAATGGTAGCAAAAACAAACCAAAAGATTGACGAAAATTGGGAGGAAAAAAAAACTAATTTAGCACAAATAAGAGCACTGAGTATAATATTTACACAATCATGCTCTTATCACTGACTAATCTTATATTATATCTTTTTTTGGTTTCATATGAGGATGGTTCTCTTTATACTATATATTAAAATTTAGGCAAAAATTTATTAATGTAATTTCTATTATTGTTCGACGACAAAAATTTACATATATTGATGACTGATGTGAACATCTTTGAAGAGACAAACTTGTTTTATCTACCTGTCCTAATTAAGATAAGGATGATGAAGCATCATGCATATATTTAACTAAAATATACTTGGGGTCAAACACGAAGATCTGGATCACATTTAAAATTATGTTAACCATAAAGATTTAATTATAAAATTCTAAATTATAAGAATGAAATTAAAAGTCAAGGTGAAATTAATAATCTAAAATTTTATAAAATAAAATTTTCTCCGCAAGATTGAAGTCATACTTTTTAAAGTCATTATGAATCCTTCTCAAAATTACCTCACATGCTCCAAAAGTACAAAGAAAACATCATATTCTTTATACCACTATTATTTTGGTCATTAATACAAGATATATTTACTTAATTTGATCATATTAATAAAGTTAATTAAATTGGTTAGCATGTCATATATTTTTTTAAATACTATAATAATCTTTCTTAATTCCATCATCTCCTTTTATCCTTGATTATTGTTGAGAGTAATATTGTCAAAATTAAGTTTCAATCTAAAACGGAATGGGTGGTAGAAATGTAAATTGTATAAATGATACAAAATATAAAGTTTCTACTACTTGAAGTCAAGATACAAAATCATATATATATGCATGTAAAAAAAAAATAAATCACTACTTAAAATTTAATGAACAACTTTATATTTAAAAGATATAAGTCACATAATTATATAAAATATAACCCAAAAACACAAAAAGAGTTTAACAACTCCTACAACCAAGTTCCAAAACATCAAAAGAATAAAGTTTAACAATTTTTAAATTATATCAATTGATTCAAATGAAACACATCATTTTACATCAGTTGCATGTCCTCAATGTCCTTTTTTCTTACTTTTTTGACAAGTTCATTTACAAAACTTGGAATGTCGTAATCATGACCATCCATAGGCTCCCCTGTTTCAACTTCAATCAAGTTTTCCTTATCATGGGCATTAACATCTAAGTTGTCTACATCATCTTAATTTTCTTCATTAAAAATAGTAAAAACTTATGTTGTTACCATTTTTACGTTTTTAGTGAGGACCATTTTTACTTGCGTTTTAACATATATCACTCCGATTTTTAAAAAAAAAAAAAGCGTAAGCTTTTACATTAATTTTTCACAACAATAGTTGAGAGAGCATTAATATGGGTAGATTAGGAAAATATTGATAAATATGAAAATTATGTCTTATATTTAAAATATAAGCAGCTTTCTAAATATATCTTATGTTAAGTACAGGAGGAGTAACAAGTCTTAATTTTTGAAGTCTTTTAGAGTAGGCCTTACTTCACATTAGATTTGGTAATATAGGTCTTAATTGCAGGCCGAACCCACCCAACTTAAAAAAATGGGCAGTTTGAGTTATACAAAAATGGAACTTTTTTTATGCACTTGTTTTTTGTTTGAACCCATATGGGCCCAACCCACAGCGGGTTGGACTGTTTTTATTTATTTAAAAAAAAAATTGTGATTTTACTGAGTGTATTGTATATTCTAACACCATTAATATAAACTAATTATTGACTTTATTGAATGTTAATGATAGCTTTTACATTTATGTTTATTTTGTAATATGTAGACTTGTGATGAATGCTTAATTTGTAATGTTTGAAATTTTTACTTTGATGATTTATTATTACTTTATGATTTTGTATTGTGTTTTTAATTTTCTTATGATTTAGGTTTGTAGGGAAAAAATAAAAAAATCAGTATAGTGTTTTAAAAAAATATTTGAAAAATGCGGTATAAGAAAATTAAAAAATAATAATATGGGTTGGATTGCCTAAATGTCAATTCATATCAATGCGGTTCTTTTCTGCTCCCAACTTGTGGTTGGTTAACCCCCAACCTGGTGGTCCAGCCGGCCCATATCAGATCTACTTCACATTATTGGTTAAATTGCTATGAATAAAAAAGATTTTAGGCTTTTGATTATGTTCTTTTGAATAGTTTTATAAGATTGTTTTTAAAATAAGTTTATTTGAATCATTACTTTTAAAAAATTACATTTGGAAAAACATAAAACTTATTTAGAACAATTGTTAACTTAGAGAACCGAAAGAAAGCGAGAGAAGAAAGTGGAGAGTGAAGCTGCAGTGACGAATTAAGAGTGGGAGGACTAAGATGACATAAACATAGAAGAAGAGGAACAACCGAGAAGGTGAGCACAATCACGAGAGAAATGGAGAATTAGGAAAAATAAAATAATAGAACCAAAAAAAAAGGAAAATGTTAAAGTTATTTTGAGCTTTTATTTTAAAAACAAATTTCTGTTTTTTTACAGAACACTTGAATAAAAGGAAAAATAATCTGAAGGTCTTTAGGGGGTGTTTGTTTCAAGGTAATCTAAAGATTACTTGGAAAACATCATCAGGTAATCCATAAATACCTCATTTGGCAGAGCACATTGACAAAAATTACCGAATAATTTGAGATTACTCAGTAATATCTCTCTGTGTAAATTTGGTAAATAGGATTACCCAAAAAGGTGTTATTTCTAGATTACCTAGCAAGTGAAAAAAAGTAACAAATGTTGCGGACAATCCTACCCTTCCCTTTGCTCTATGTATATAATCCACAAAACCCATTCCCGCGCTTCTTGCCTCATTCCCGTGCTTCTTGCCTCTGCCGTTCTCATCTTTCCCAGAACTCCGAAGCTCTAGCTTGCAGACAGGTTGCTTGTTTTTGGTGAGTTATGTTTTTGTGTTTTTCTTTCACTCAAACAACATGTGTATCCTCAAATTTTTTTAAAAAATTTTTTGTTGATAAGGACGACATCCTGCCCTAACTTGCGTTTTCTTCTCTCTTTTTTTGGTTGGATGTTCTTCACACTCATAATTATTTTGGAAGGGTTCACGGTCATACTTATTTGAAGGGGTTGACACTCATAATTATTTTGGACTGAGTGTGCTTTATTTACTTCAAGGATACTGTCGTCTTCTAAAGAGGTAAAGAAGTAGTCATATTTGTTTATTTTACATGTATAATTGTCATTGTATTGCTGCATTTGTCAAGAATGTGGTCATTGTTTGATTTTTGATTTTTGATTTTTTTTGCTGTCAATGGTGACAAGGTTAGGTGATGCGGTTGTGATGAGAATTGGCACATGCGGCAGCTACAAGTAATGGTGTCAAGTGCAGTGGAATTTGTATCCCCTTTAATCTAGATAATGTCTACAAATTTGTGTATTAACAAAGGAGCTATAACTTGGTAGAGTATGTGATAAGTTATATTTAAATGAAAGTACTTGTCGTTTGCTGCTTGTAAGGAAAGCTGAAATTGTCCAATTAATAGTAATGTTGCATCCAGTGGTTCAACCAGTTGCAACCAACATAAATAAACAACAAATTCTGCTACAACAAATTCAAAATAATTCACCACAATAGCATTTTCAAGAATTATGTTGATATTCTCAAGAATTCGCGTGGTAGCAAAGGTTTCATATGCACAACCTTACTTTGTAGTATTCTCAAGAATCAAAGGATTCATTCTCGAGAATTGGCGAGAATCCTTATGAGCAAGAGATGCGACCATTACCTTTTGCATGACATTCTAAAGAATTAGATTTTTAATTCTCGAGAATTAATATGAAAAAAAATGAAAGAAGTGTGCATTGTAATTCTTCATTAGCATTCTCAAGAATCATATAGGTGATTCTTGAGAATTGGCGTGATACACAATAATGACATGAAAGAGTACCTCTTAGTATTCCATTCTCAAGAATCATGTAGGACATTCTCAAGAATTGAAGAATGATGAAAGAAATGTGCATTTCATGAATTTGCGTGGTAGCAAAGGTTTCATGCGCACAACCTTACTTTGTAGCATTCTCAAGAATTGGCGAGAATCCTTATGAGCAAGAGATGCGTCCATTACCTTTTGCATGACATTCTAGAGAATTAGATTTTTAATTCTCAAGAATTAAAGTGAAAAAAGATGAAAGAAGTGTGCATTGTAATTCTTCATTAGCATTCTCAAGAATCATATAGGTGATTCTTGAGAATTAGCGTGATACACAACAATGACATGAAAGAGTACCTCTTAGTATTCCATTCTCAAGAATCATGTAAGACATTCTCAAAAATTTAAAAATGATGAAGGAAATGTGCATTTCATGAATCCATTATTTCATTCTCAAGAATGTTCTTCCCATATTCTCGAGAATCAATGATAGTGAGGAGAGATCATATGTATGTGTTCAAATCTTTGACTTAAACATTCTTGAGAATTGTTCTCTTATTCTCAACTACTGCTTTTTATAACTAAAGTGTTGAATGTACCATTATGTTAAAAACTTTGACCATTCACACTCGAGTTATTAATCAAAACCTTCTAAGTTTCTCATCATCAAAACACGCTGTGAGTCAAAAAAAGGGGTTCAACACAACAATAATTCAAAATAATTCAACACAACATGTTCAAGGTCATATAATCCAAAAGGGGTAGACACATCTACAAAGTTAATACAGTTCAGCTACATATCAGCAACATGTATGGAGCTTACACAAAATCCCATTGACTATCCAAGATACAATTAGCAAACCAACCAATAAATTCACCAATTTCAACAATTTTTCATTTTTTTTGCAGTTAGCATAATTGGACTCGTCGAACCACTTGAAGAATTTGCACTTTTGACTTGTTCAATAGTTAGGGCACCCAAAGAACTTTCTCCTTGGATTCCATGGAGTGTGCAACATCTGCAACACAGCCGGTTCTCCACAGTGGCACATCTTCAACTTTGAAGACGAGGAAGATGAAGTACACTCACTCAAAACACTTCCGCACCAGCCTCTGTGACTCCCATCTCCACCCATGCTGTCCCTGTGACCTAATTTTTCGTTATCAAGTCGTTAGGGCA
The DNA here is from genome assembly GCA_037074495.1 of Acacia confusa. NCBI lineage: Eukaryota > Viridiplantae > Streptophyta > Magnoliopsida > Fabales > Fabaceae > Acacia > Acacia confusa. Next base: position 1,030,181 of record CM073512.1, on the reverse strand, counting down.
ACAAAGGACCATCGGCTATTTACCCACTTAGCAAATTCTTCCTCTAACCAGGCGGAACTCGCAGCAAGGGCACAACATTGGTTCATCAATTTTTCTTCTCATAGCAGCTCAAGCGCAGATCTGTTCTACCGCCACAACAGGGTACTCCTACCTCACAGAAGGTAGAAGAAAGAAGAAAAAACACCAACGAGGGCAGGGATTACATGAGACAAAGATCAACACTTACACGAAGACGCTTACGTTTGAAGACCAATTTGTTCTCCACGATTTCGTCTGGGTAGTGGCATTTTTGAGGTGATTTTCCCAAATCGAGTTTTCATCTGAAAATAGTATATAAAATGAGTTCTAAAGGCAATTTTGTACATTCAACACGGTTTCCCAATATTACCTAATATTTATCCAAACATAAATTCATTAATCTTAATCCAAATTACCCAGTAATAATTTGACTTACCAAACAACATTTTTATAATTACTATTAATTTTATTTTACTCAGTAATTACTAGTAATCATGATTCCTCAGTAATCATAAATGACCCAGTTGAAACAAACACCCCCTTATGGTTTTCTTCAATTTTGAATTAGGCCCTTAGATTATTTTTCCTTATTATAGGTTTTTGTCTTGGCAACACCGTGGAGGATGTTGACGATGAGGTTACTATAGGAAGTTGAAGGATGCGACTTGCCAAAGCGAAAGCAGAGAAGAAAATAAAGCTTACTTGCTTTGGTGGCAATTTTATTGAGTCAATTATCACAATATACAACTTTTGGAATCTCATAAACAGTAGTTGTATCCGTATAAAGCTAGAGATTCTGCAAATGTGGATGTATTAATCCGCGAACAATTTCGACAGTATACAACTTTTGGATTCAGAAAAACAGTAGTTGTATACGTACGATGATTCAGACCCTGAAGAAATTTGTGAGAGATTTGCCATCCAGCTCCTTCTTGAAGAACCTCGTCAAGAACTCATTCAACGTGAAGCTCCTGTACTTGGCAGGTTTCTCTTCCGACGTTAGCTCCGGTAATGGCCCGTACACATCCTCTCTGGCGCCTGGGTTCAGGAACACCGCCACCGACACACGTGGCTCGTTCGAACAATTTGCCAGCACTCTGTGCTGAGCACTCTTGTATTCCTCATTCGAAACAATCTGAGAAACCAATAAAATGAACATCATCATTGTTTGAATCATCTACGCTTCTGTTCATCTTTCTTTAATTACTCATACAGACAGTGAATTTAGCATCCAAGACAAACAGGAATCAACAGTTCTATATTTCGCTAGTTACGGAAAATGGAATGGTTTGTTTGTGTTTCATTTCCATCTAGATGATGATATAGCACTGAGTAGGGTCTTATCATGCACAAATGTCATTATTGAAATTTATGGATTGAAGTGTAATTTTATCTCACAAGTAACCATTTAGATGCGCTAGGCTAGGTAAAGTAACAAAAAAACATTTTACCAAAAAAAAAAGTAACAAAAAAACATAGCTTACAGTGAAAAAAGTTAATGTCATGTTACTAATATAAAACATATTTTGGGAATTAATCTTGCTCCTAAATATGAGATATAATTTTTATATTTATCAATCATTTTGTAATTTACCACATGCTCTTCAAAAATAATTAAAGAGGAGAGGAAATAAGAGAATTAAGGAAGAGACTAAGCTATTTAAGAAAATATATGTTATATTAATTAACTCAACTAACTTCATCCATCTATTTAAATTAAGAAAATATGTGTTATATTAAAGACCAGAGAGAGTAATTTTTTAACTATTAGATCTTATCTTAAGTAGTAAAAGTAGCATGAATTATGTTTTTTATATTAAGGTACAAGTTTTCTTAGAAAGTTTTCGTTGAAGACAATGTTGCACTAGAAATTTTTTTAGATTCAATGTCCTCTTGAAAGTTTCTAAACGCAGCAAAATAATTAAAGAGGAGAGGAAATAAGAGAATTAAGGAAGGGTCTAAGGTGTTTAAGAAAATATATGTTATATTAATTAATTCAACTAACTTCATCAATCTAATCAAATTAAGAAAATATGTGTTATATTAAAGACCAGAAGGAGTAATTTTTTAACTGTTAGATCTTATCTTAAGTAGTAGAGGTAGAATGAATTATGTTTTTTGTGTTAAGGTACAAGTTTTCTTAGAAAGTTTTTGGTGATGAGCAATGTTGCACTAGAAGTTTTTTAACTTCAATGTCCTCTTGAAAGTTTCTAAACACAACAATATCACCATATATAAAAGATTAACATTAACCTTAAAATTATCAACAAAAAAGGTATCATTACTCTATTTTAACACTTACGGAACGATATTGAATCTAAAAAAACTTCTAGATAACATTGCTATACAACTCTTCAACGAAAAGTTTCGAAGCAAATTTAAATTTTAATGCATGTATGAGAAAAGAAATCTATCATTCAAAAACCAAAATAATAGAATCACTACAAAACACATCCATCCTAGGTTCCTACGAAGAATTTAGGAAAAATTCTAAATAAATACCATTTAAATATATAAAACCTAAAAAATTTGTTAACACATAAAAATAACATAAAAATGATAAAATAAGTAATGAAAATAATTAAATGCATAATAATGGTATGGCCTAGATGTATAATTGTATTGATTAAATGAGTCATAGCATTAATTAAAGGCGTAATGATATTCATTTAGCCATAAAGAAACTGACAAAAGGCATAATTAATGGTTAGGTGTGGACAAAAACCAATGGTTTGGTTAGTTTATTTACACCTTAAATGACTTAAATGAATAGTATTAGACATTTAGTAACAATCACTATGCTTTTAGTTACGATTATCATTCATCTAATCAATACAATTATACTTCTAGTCAATATCATTATACATTTAATCATTTTCATTACTTATTTTGTCAATGTCATTATATCTTTATTTATATTATACATATATATACCAATTCATACTTCCTCCTGTTCTAAATATAAGACAAAATTAATTTTTTTAAAAAAGATTAAATAAACTAATTAAATTTCTTTACAATATTTTTATTCTTATTTTTTTCTCAAAACTAAATAATTTGATATAAATTTAAAGATACACAATACATATAATATGACTAAATAACTTAATTTCTTTAATCTCCCAGGATAGGCAACCATGTCTTTTATTATATACATACATACCCATACATATATAACAAAAGGTGGCAAAATGTTGGGATGGGTTTGAATCCCACCCTTACCCCTTTACGTCCCAAACCCCAAAAACACAACCGCCGGGGTTAAGGCCACCGTGGGTGCAGGTCGGCTAGAGTTGGAGTTTTAGGAGATGGCTCACGGTAGTGCTTTGGCAAAAAATACCTTTTCATTTTTACTTTTATTTAAAAATTGAGAGATATAATGATAAAATCATCGCCACTTTTAAAATTTTAATTTAATCCCTACCGCGTATATATTATTTCCATGTGTTAATTTTATAAATTCAGATGATAGTTATGTAGAATCTTCCCATGCATCTATCTCTGCTGGTTGTTGCGATCTGGTTCTGTTGCGGAATAAAATAAATAAGGGGATAAAAAAAAAAGGCTACATACCTGAAGTAAATCGCCGATGTTAATAACCAAAGCACCAGGCAATGACCTCACATCAATCCAGTCATCGCCCTTCCTAACTTGCAATCCTCCAATATGATCCTGAAGAAGAACCGTCAACGCGCCTGGATCCGCGTGAGTGTTAAGCCCCACCGTCAGATCAGGCTGAGGGCAATTCGGGTAATAATGTCCCACCATCATTCTTCCCTCGTTGAACGTCATCTCCTTCAGCCTCTCCTTCAATCCCAACCCTTCGCTCAGCAATCCCATCAAAATCTCTCCCAGCCGTTCGATCTGCCGGTTCCACTCTAATAGCTCCGCCCTACACACCTCCGGAATTAGGCTTGGATCTGACATAGGGTTCAGTTTTACCTGTAGTGTGTCTCTCCAGCTTGCGGCTTGTGAACTGTACAAATCCACGTTTGAAATGAAATTCACGCCGTTTGTCGGAACCCTGTGGTACAGTTGCGCCTTAATCTCCGTCGGTTGCTCGTGGAACGCCTTGACAGAGGAGATCGTGCGGTCGAGGATTTCCAAGGGGATGCCGTGGTTGATGATCTGAAAGAAGCCGACGGTGGAGGCGGCGGAGCGAATTTGGTCAATGACGGCGGATCGGAGATCGGGGGAGTCGCCATTGACTACGGCGGAGAGGTCGATTGTTGGAATTTGGGACTCGCTTCCGGGACGGGCTCTGAGGTCGGACCGGGACTCGGGAGGGAAAACGAAGAAAGAAGGGATGGTGGAGATGCCGGAGTCGACGAGGCCTTTGACTCCGACCTTGGATTCGTCGAAATCCTTGACGGCTTTAGCTCGATCATAAGGCTGGGATGAATGGCCGCCGGTGGCGGTGATCGGAGAGGATGCCGTTGCCATGGAAATTGAAGAAGGTGAAGGAAGTACTAAATCTTCAAACCTCGGCCTGCTACTTTGTAAGCGGAAATAAAAAGAAGTCACAAACTTCGTGAACATTAATGGGGAAAAAAAAAAAAGAAAAAAAGGAGGAAATGCTGCTTCAGACGTGGAGTGTTGAACTTGAACAGAGAAGTTGCGTATCCAATCAAGAAACCACAATTTGTGGATTGAAGATATTTATTATTAATAGAATTTATAGTCATACTTTTTAATTATAGTAAAAAAAAAAATTGACATTAATTTCATCCCTTCTAGTTTTGGCGTTAGATCCAAATAGAAATTGTTAGACAAACGAATATAAAACAAATACTTGATAAAGTATGATTCCTACTCAATCTTCCAAAATGTTCAACTTAACTCTAGAATTTTCCATTTACACAAATCGGGATAATTAGTTGATTAACTTTTTAAACGTTAGTTAAAAACCCAAAGACTTAAATTAATATTTCAAAATTTTGAATATTCAAAGAGTCACTTTCTCACTTTGCTTTTTGTTTGTTCCTAAAGGTCAGGTTTAAGAATCAGAGTGACAAATTTCACATTACAATAAATTATAATTTGAGAAAAATATTAACATAAGTCTCAAGGCTTTCGCGTGGTTGACGGAGTTGCGTGTTCATAAGTGGTAATGTAAGGGGGACAGAATGACAGATCATTCAGACACGTGCTTTCGCTATATTCTACTAACGGGATTGTTTGAAACAGACATTTACGAACTTATCCTTGGTTTCTTGGTTTTCGATCCTTCTGGAGACTGCAATTACGCGAACATCACTTGTTTTCAAATTAAGCTTTGCGCACAACAATTTGTTCGTTTTCTTCAACAACAGAGAGAGAAGCAAGCAACAGGAACCAGAATAATGGGAGAGGAAACCATATTTTCTTTTCTAGTGTGTTTGGTACAGGATAACAAGCTCCACCACCTGATGTAACCAAATATTAATCTAATACCCACATCACAAAATTTACTTGCTATCTACTTACAAGACTCTGTAGAACAAAATGGCACCCCTGTTACGCAAGATAACTTGTCAATCTGAGATGTCCACATGTCAAGCCACATACAACCCATATTACTGATAGGCTTCCCTAAAATATATCCTAAGAATTGAAACATCCATGTTCTAATCATACCAAGAGATAAATTCCCAACAATTTTTTTTTTTAAAAAAAAAAAAGCGACAAGCCAGGAGTGTTCATTTGATCCAGTGTTGTGTCGCCAAGTTGGCAGAGCTTTTAAAAAAAAGATGTGGAGTAGCCTTCCCCTTTCCTTCCGTATTTCCATCCACAACTCTTCCCAGAAAGTAAAAGGAAGTGTATAGGTGCTATTGCTCTTAAATACTCAAAACAGCCACAACCAAATGACCAAAAAACAGACAGATTTAGCTGTGTCCCTTGTATAAAACGAATACTTTTGAGCACCTCTATGCAGTTCTTGAAGCAAAAAGTTCCAAATTGAAGGTATAACCAAGATCATATCTCATCAAGTGAAAGGATAGAAGTTTGAGAATAGCAAACTGCCAAGAAAAATATATGATGCAGAGTATACCCAAATTACTTGTCCCCATGTACGAGATTTAGCATGTGATGTCATCATACATGAAGCAAACCAATAAAGAGGCGGGCTGCCAGACAAGAAACGGGTGGCAACCTGTTTGATGTGAATTTCCAGACTCACATAAAAAACTAATTTCAAAATTAAGTTTCCGAAACAAGGATGAACAGCTAAAGTTGAACAAGTCAACAATTTTGGGTCAGTTCTTAAGGCATAATCAAAGCAAAAGCTGAATTGACACTAACCTGTACATGCATGACAAGAAATGCAGTGCCTGCCATAAATACCAAGTGTAATACAAATGGCAGAACAGAGGCGGACAGATATCCCAGCTGAGCTGCTGGTTCAGATTCTAGGTGAACATCAGTATCATCTGGTTGGACCGCCTTCCTTCTCCTCCTAAGATTCAAATTTTCTGTCACAGAATATAAAGTTGAAATCATGTGATGGTTATAATGGCAGTAAAGTATAACAAGTCATAAGAATCTATTTGTGTAAGATTACGCATGCTTATGTCTCAAAATACAAAGGATTAACATCCAGTTCCAATTGTGCACATCAAACAAGAATGAAGTGAGTTAAAACAAAAATGGTTGAACCATATTTGAGAAATTTTCCCCCTCTATAATAAACTGCCAAGGCAAATCCAATAGTGAATCCCAAGTCAATGGATCCCTCAGAAGTATCCCTTGGATCATAGTTGCTCCCAAATACGCCTAATATATCAGATTGTTGAACACAATCATCTAGTTGAATATTAAAGAGTTATACCTTCTATGTTAACAGAGGATGTCTTCTGAGTGGAGGCCACATTGGACCTTGAAACGTCATCTGACGGAAACTCAGCTCCAAAATGCTTTTGCTCCATAGAAATTTGAAGCCCAAGTGAAAAGAAGCACTGAGGCCTTGACTTAGCATAGTAGTAAATTGAGCAAAATGCCAGAGATAGTATAGGGGATGCAAGCAGAAAGTTCGGCAATTGTTTCAACTGAAAGTATCTCAAGAAACCTACACCCCTGGATAAAACTCAAACAATTACAGTGGAATACTTGATTACTTTGAACCTTAAACTTTTTCCTACACTCTGCATTTGAAGCCTCTTCAATTACTTAGACGTTACAGATTCACATGCATTCTAATATAATAGGAAAGAAAACCATTAACTAGATTAACAATAATAGCACAAATTGAAGACCAACATACCAATAATGACTCTGGATGTAATTGTAAAGCAATGGTACCCTTGCCTTGCACCAAGGCCTTATTTCATCATGAGAACGCCCAACGCACATGTTGTGATATCCATAAGCTTGGAAAGCTAAGAAAGGAGCAAAAATACATGCACTCTGCCAAGCTCCAGATATAACAACCAGTAATGCCAACTGGAGGGGGGGGAAAAGCACGTGTTACCAATAATCATGACAACCAGATTTCATGATGCGCTAGATGCAAATTAATCTTGCAGGATTACAGGTTTATGAAAAACAACATTGAAAGACAATGCCAAAATATATCATACCATTTGACACGACCAATATTTTTAGAGAAAAACTAGGCACAGAAACACGCATGAAAACCTAAGAATCTCGAGGCCTTAGAGACCTAAGTGGAGATGAAATCAATTACCACAGTTCACACACAAAAGGAGGAGGAGAAGGAAGAAAGAGAGAGAGAAAATAAATTACGCATCCACATTTCATGTTAAATACCAGTATAATACGACTCTATTGTTTCAAACCACATGCAGTGGGTCTGTTGCATGAACCAACAATAGAAACAAGCTCAGAATTCACCAACTATAATTCCCAGAGAAAAAATTTTCCCATTTCTCTCATTTATTATGGTTCATAAGAAGTAAAGCAACACAATTAAAACAGAAAAAATACAGTTAGTCAGATTTAGACACCTAGCAAGCGGAGGAATGACCATATTTAACCATACCTCCAAAAAGTTTTCATACAGGGAAGCTATAGAGCTACTCATATCATAAAAGGCCTAAAAGAAAAAGACAAAAAAGAGGGAGGGAGGGTGAGAGAACTCACACAAGCTTGTCTTTTCTGAAACACAGCATCATAAGCCCGATGCATAGTCTGATAACAGAAATAGCCAGCATTCAGAACCCCATTTGACCTTGCAAAACCAGAGAGAGCTAGGAAAATAACAGCTAAACTATTTCCACCAGAGATCAAGTGGTACAATCCTCCAAAGGAAAGAAAAGCATACAAACTTTCTGTGTATCTGCAATTGCAAGCACATAATCACTTTAACCAAGAAAAAGGTCATGCAGGGCTAAATTATAACATATAAGAATGAAAAGATTACATTGATGAATAAAATATAGATGCTGGATTGAAGCAGAATAAAATTGAAGCCAACAGTGATACTTCAGGGTCCTTCAATATAGTAGCTGATAGCCTGCAGGAGTGACAACCACCAAAATCAATAATCATAAATGTTTTTCAATATAACACTGCCCAGTTGACTTCACTGATAGCAATGGCTTAGGCCAAACCATTCAGGTAAGAATATCCTCAAGGAAATGCAAGACTAGCAAAACAGTCCACTTACAATTGATAAAACAAAAAAGTCACATGACAACGAGGAAGAAAGGAATACTATTCTGAGGACGCGAAAAGGTCTCAAAAGTTGATTCAGACATGTCCAAGAATTGCCAAGGCCACCGCATGATTTCAGTTAAATAACATTGGAAAATTAAAGATGAACATTTTTTTTCTTTACCAACAAAATCAATATAAGCCATCGCAACTAAATTAAAGATATAGAATTATGGGTTTTCAATCCAAAGTCAAATCATATATAATGCATAAATAAGAGAAGAAATTGACACTGGACCAACTCACTTGTAAAAGTATAGAGCTGCAAATACAAATGCGACATTATTAATTAGATAGCCACACACTGCCAGAACAGCCCTTTCGCCAATTAAAGGTATTAAGGGGGCAAAAACTGCAGCAAATTGGAGAATAGTTCAGGCCTTACAGAATCCAAATGAAACCATGTCCAACTAAAATCAAATTGTAAACAGAAAAGGAATGTTCTCAAACCTGTGTGCGACAAGAAGGAAATGCAAATGGGAAGGAGGGGTAAGAAGGCATACGATTGCTCATACTCATAGCCACACTGAGCAATACGGACAAAGTAGACAGAATCCCAGACTATTCCATTTTCAATGGCAGAACCCAAGTTTGGCCAAAGCATATTTGAGCGGGAAGATTCTTGGCCAGGATCAGTGTTGGATCTGGTGAGGCAGTCAGGGTTTAATGGTGCAGAGGTGTCATAGGGTGAAACAAGCAGCCGGAAGATGACAACTAGTGAGAAGACAAGGAGCCTTGACATTATTGCAGATTTTAATACTAGGGCTTTCTGAGCCGTCAATGTTGATACGTCATTTGCCATTTTGGTAAGAAAGAGAGGCCAAACAGGAAATATAATTTACAAGGGCTTCAGATACAGAACAAGTTAGCACTATAATGATCAAAATTGTGCATACTGCAACCAGGAACAAAATCCATCTGCAACATGAGAACAAAGCTTCAATGGGAACACATTAATGCAGAAAAAGACTGGAGAAATAATTTTTCAACAGAATTAACTTCGCTATAAAACCATTCAAGTCACAAGGCAAAGTTTTCCGCGCCTTTAGATGAAAGTCTCTCAATAGTTGAACTAAATCAAGAAGTCTGGGGTACCATACCTGCGCGCATATAGATAGATAAATGGGCACTTCAGATTGCAGAGAGTAAACCGAGATTGACGGAGAACGAATAAGGAATGTGAAAGGAAGCAAAGGAATTATGAATCTGAAATGTTAGTTCAATACATGAATGACAGAATGGGGAAGAGAGTAGTCACTCACTCACTCCAATCTTAAAATCCGCCAGAGACATCAACAAAGCAGGCAAGAGATCTTCAACGCCGTTGCCGCCTCTGCGAAACTATATTCGGACTTCCCCAAGTAAAATAATAATAAAGTTTATTGAACAATGAAATAAGAAATTTTAAAAAAAAATTAGAACTTTTTAAAACATCAATTAATATTAATAGTTAATGATGTTAAGGTGCAAAAATACATGAGCTTTTTTTTTCAGGAGCGTCCAGTACCACGTGTTTTTTTTGGAGTAAAAATACATGCATGGTTACTATTTTGGAGCAAGAGTCAAATTCAACCTTGAGAAAAAGATGAAGTGAACAGTAACTTAACGACAGTGAACGGTGACTTAACGGTGGGATGTGAATTTCGCTCTAAAATGGTAACCACATGTGTATTTTTGCTCTAAAAAAAAGCACTGTTGGGCGCTCCGGGAGAAAAAGCTTATGTGTATTTTTGCACCTTAACCCTAATTAATATTAATATGCAAATCAGTATACAACTTATTTTTAATTAGATATAATTAATTTTAAGGTAAAAAAATTATATATAATTATATTTATTTATAATTTATGAAAAATATGGTTAATTGTTTATGCTCTAATCAATGGGTTTAATGTTTCTGTCTTTAAGGCAGAAACATTTTATCTGCCTCACTTATATTAAAATGAGTGAATCTCATTATTTTCTCTCTCTTCTCTTAATAATAGAACCTATTTACTTTTATTTAAGTGAGACAGATAAAATATATTTCTACTTACGCAGAAACATTAAACCCCAAATTAATATTATGAAAATTCAAGTAATTTGTTTATGAAGAAAGGCGCCCACATATGTGTGTTTGTTTAGACATTGGAGATATTATATGTGAGAGTTAAATTTGATCCATTTTAATATTAAATATTTATTTATTTGTATTGCAAAACTCATAAATTAGCATTTACGTCTCCGCAATTCTCCATAGCAAGCCTCTGTCGTTTTGGAGATTGACGCTGTTGGCTGCAGTGGAAGTTCCGGGGAAACGCTCGGGGCTGAGACCAGAGAAAACAGGGAAGGATGTCGGGAATGGGAGACGGGTACGTGGGCACGGCCCAGGATGCCGTCAGGATCCGACGGCTTGAGAAGCAGAGAGAGGCTGAGCGCCGCAAAATCCAAGAGCTCAAGACCAAGTCGGCATCCGCCAAAGGCCAGCCTGGTCTTCTCCAATTCGGTTCTAGCACTTCCGAGGTCTGAATTCGAAACTTAGCTCTATTACATTCCTTTAATTTGTTGCCCTATGAGCTTTCTTCTCTTTTTGATATGCAAAGATAATGAGCATACCCTTTTCGATAAATTGGTTGCGGCTGCAGGGTTAGAATCGTTGGTTCTTTAGGGATTTGGTTTATTTGTTTTGATTTCTCCAATACATATCTGATGCTCCCTGGTTGTTAATGGTTTTTTTCAGATTCTTGAGACTGCTTTCAAAAAGGAGACGGTTGGTTTAGTGACTAGAGAACAGTATGTAGAGAAGGTAATGAAAGCCTATGATTTTTTTGAAGAGTTACTCACGCTTGTGCTTCAGTAATATGAATTTAATGACTTGTTCGTAATTTAGAGGGTTAACATTCGGAACAAGATAGAGGAGGAAGAGAAAGAGAAGCTACAGAAGCTGCAGCAAGAGTAAGTCGAGTTATATTGCTCTGATGTTCAAATAATAATACTATATAGCTACTTTCGTTGGACTTTTTCCATTACTGCTTATGTTGTTGCGTGTTCAAGATTTTCTTTTCTTCCCCAATTAGATTGTCTGATCTCTGTTAATTTATAATTTACTATCCAATGTATAGGGAGGAAGAGCTTCAATTAGAAAAACGTAAGAAGAGGAAAATAAAGGGGAATTCTCGGTTATCTTTTGCTGAGGATATCGAGAATGGCAGTGAAGAGGAAGAAGCAGAAAACCGTAAGCTATTTTACCCCTCTGATTAACTTTCAGATTGTAATGGCACTGTTACAACGTTGTATGTCACTGAAATTGGTAGGTTCTCTGAACTGACAGGAAAGTAAAGGGAAAGATAACTCTTATGAGAAAGCATAGAGCAAGAATGCCACTCTACAATTTTGTTAATAGCTAAAATACTTGGTGGGATCTCCAAATGGGATTTTATTTCTGAATGTGCTCGGATTTGCATGCACAGAATGTGCAGACTTTCTGGTCTCTAATTTTCACAATCTTCATAACTTAAAAACATTTCTAAAATGAATTCCTTTGTTGCCTAGAAATTACATTATCGTCTAATCATCTTAATTTTGTGGAAATAGTAAATGCTAGGAGAATGTTCTTTATTGAAAGAGAGAGATGGGACGAAAGGGCATTCTAGAACAATATTAACGAATATTTGAATGTGCTCAGATTTGCATGCGCAGATTGTGCAGACTTTCTAGTCTCCAATTTACACATTCTTCATAACTTAAAAACATTTCTAAAATGAATTCCCTTGTTGCGTAGAAATTAAATTATCGTCTGATCATCTTGATTTTGTGGAAATAATAAATGTTAGGAGAAAGTTCTTTATTTAAAGAGAGAGATGGGACAATAGGGCATTCTAGAACAATATTAACGAACATATAAATGTATGGAATGTAGAATTTACACCATGTAGCCATTCGGTGGTTTTCCTTTTCTTAAAATAACATCAAATCATCAATCTTCTCTTTGACATTGGCAGAGACTCTGGAAACCAATAAACTTAGACGTGGTAAACTTGGTAAAGACCCTACTGTTGAAACTAGCTTTCTACCTGACAGGTGTTGCATCACTCTCTTCTCCTTTTCACTTTTTCTTTCTCCTTTACCCTTCTCAAATCCTCCTTTGCTTTCTTTATTGTTGTGGCCCTGGCCCTAACATATGGGCTTAGGATTATGTTGTTTCAGTGAGCGTGAGGCTGAGGAGCAAGCAGAACGTGAAAGGCTGGGGAAACAGTGGCTTCGTGAGCAGGAGCAGATACGAAGTGAGTCTGCCTTGTTCATATCTTTTCCATTTTACAATAGCTAAAAAATTAAAGTTTAATAAGTTTATTTTTGGAATATAATCAGGTTAGAGAATATATCATGCATGACTCTGTTCTTGTGTTTCAGATGAACCACTTGAAATTACATACAGCTACTGGGATGGAGCTGGCCATAGGCGTGTGATCCAGGCAAGCAAAGGCCATCACCTTCAATTTTTCTTTTCTAATAATTCCAGGATTTAATTTTACATTCAATACCTTATAAATGTCTTGCCATCTGAATCATTTGTATTTTATTTAGGCACGTAAGGGTGATACAATAGGGGAGTTTCTTCGAGCTGTCCAGCAACAATTGGCTCCTGAGTTTCGTGAGATTCGAACAACATCAGTGGAAAATTTGATTTATGTGAAAGAAGATCTTATCATTCCCCATGTAAGAACAAGTACTTAGACTGTGTACAGCAATACAACCTGCTATCCTTCCTAAGTTGTGTAGGATATCCTGCTTCTCTGGCTAAAATGCTATGTGCTAACTCCGTAATTTTTTTTCATGCTGCAGCAACACAGCTTTTATGAGTTGATCATAAACAAAGCTCGAGGCAAAAGTGGACCTGTATGTTTGCCTTCCTTTTTGCTTTTGGTTCAGATTGATTCTCTTGTTGAAGGAGCCTCATACATTACTAATCCTCTTCTAAACAGATTTTCTAAATTGAAAAAGAAATGTATCAGTAAACATATTTTACAACTCTGTCATTAGGGTTATTTCCTCTTTTCTTTTGCTGATGCGCTAGAAAATGTACCTCAAAATTGTTAGACGTAGGATAGATGTTCTCAGCTGAAGGAGGTAGGGAGGAAAACAAGAGGGTAAATGAATAGAAGGGAGTTGATACACCATATGAAAGATAGACCAATAAGGAGAGATAATCCAGACCTGGTATTCTCTTATTTCCTTGAGAAATTTTCTTTTCTCCAAAAGCAGCAATGGTTGTGAACCCCATGTTGCCGAATGCCAGATCATTTTAACGAACTGACTATTACATGGTTTAAATGACAATGTTTGGTGTTCCTGGTTTTGACTATTGATTAAGATTATGTTGTGTATATTTAGGGACTGAAACTCACGTAGTTAATGAATTTGAGACACTGAAACTTTTAGTTGGTTTGCCATGTGATAAATGCTGGCTTTTGCTCTGTAATCTATCATGTTTTGCAGATGGTTGTCATATGCTTATCAGCCCTAGTTATTAACTGTATGCCTTCTTAAATTTGAGAATAATTTCTTTACTATTTGTAACAACTTACAATGCCAAATTGAGGTCACTAATTATTTCTATGTAATTTAATCCATACAGCTTTTCCACTTTGATGTGCATGAGGATGTCCGAACAATTGCTGATGCAACAATAGAGAAGGATGAGGTAGGTTTTCTTCCGTAATATTATGGCTACCATTTTGAAATTTAATGTTGTGATGACCGGGCTGGTTGAGTTCATCTTGATACTGCCAACTCTGCATACCTAAGCCTCTGATTTGTATTTTGGGGTATCAGTATGCATTTATCTTAGCAGTGTTTAAATCTGCTAATGAGATTATTTGAGCTTCTTTGCTAATCTTTTAATTCCTCAGCCATCACCATGAACGTACCTGAAATTTCTTCATAATGTTTAGATGAGAGAATGTTACAGTGATAGTGAAGGTCTTTGAAAGAAAATGAAGTTTTCCTTTTTGCAATATGAATTTTTCTTATTCCAGCTGTCTTCTCCTCTGGCTTAATTTTTTTAATGGTTTTTTACAGTCTCATGCCGGGAAAGTTGTAGAAAGGCACTGGTACGAAAAGAACAAGCATATATTTCCTGCTTCAAGATGGGAGGTACTAATATTACTCTTGCTCTCTGATACAATACCATGCTGCATATATAGGTCATCTGTAATGTTTTTTTTTCCCGGTACTAAAGCTGAAAAGCATGGAATCTTTGTATACGATATATAATTTTCAAGTGTCGCATCATGTTGAATGATATAAGTGTGACTCTTTATTTGGGGAAATTGGGGAAAAGTCCCCATTGAAAATTTTATTTCTAGGAAGACCTAAGCCAGAGCAACTTTGCTCTCTGTACAAATTTCACAACGCAATGATGCTCTTTGTACAAACAAAAACTTTCAAGCCCTTCAAAGAGCAACTTTGCTTTCTGCGTACGAAAAACTTCTCGAATTCTTAATAACATTTTCAATGAGGGACTTTTTCCAATTTTCCTTTCTGCTTCATAACTGAAACTCTTTTTTTTTTTCCTGAAGTTCCTACCATGTGTATGTTCTATTAACAGCACAGATTAGTGTTTTATTTTTTTGAATTTCAACGCATCTTCCTTCTGATTCTTAATTATATTTTTCTTAAAAAAATTTATCTATCCGTTGCAGATATACGACCCAACAAGGAAATGGGAACGCTATACCATCCATGGAGATTGATTGTAGCTGCTAATTGATGTCTTTGTGCATTTGCATATTTGGTCATACCCCAAGTGATAGTAGGTTGTATCTTGTGAAAAGGAAAGAGGGAACAATTTTGATGCAATTTATGATTAAGCGATTTTTGTATCTGTAATTTTAAAATTGTTCACTAACCCGGGCGCTCAGATTCGTATTATAGGGGAATGTGACCCTGCAATTTTAGGTGGCTATTCAATATCAGTATCTGAACACACACACACACCCACGCGCACGTGCGCGCGCGCGTGTGTGTCATTAATTTAAACCAATACTAGTTATGTAAGATTAATGAAAATTATGCTATTTATAAGTTATGAATAATAATATTCGTGTGGCTGGGAAAAAAAAAACAATATGAGTCTGTTTTCACGATTTTCGTGTCTAGTTTTATTCAAATCCTGAATATATAAGGTAAATTTATAGAAAGAAGAATGATTTTTAAGTCATAAATAATACGGTTCTTTTCAAATTTGATTTAAATCATGGAATTTACGATCAAATTAATAAAATTAGTAATAGGTAAACAAACTTTGAAATATTAACATTTATTTCAGTTGAAAGAAAAAGAATGATGGGATTACATGGTAAATACTCTTTTCATGTGTGACAAACTGGTTACATTTTTCATTCTCAGAAAATGAGAAAGTATAAAGAGTTTCTTAACATTTTATATGAATACTAATGACATTGTAGTTTAGTGATATGTAAATTTCCTCTACAAAATAGGTACTCACAAATTTGATCACACTTGTAAAATTAGACTGTGAGTGTTTGCCTATTTATAATTAACATGAGAATATTGCCTTGCGAGCTTTATCTGTATTTTTCACTGACTTGTTAAGGATAAGTCCTTCTTGTCACTTTCTTTACCTAAAATGGTTTCATTGATAATGGAGTTTGTAGGGGCCTTATTGTATAGGCTGTTAGGCTATGATGTTAGAGTGATGTAACGTTTGATGAGCACAAGGTCAAACTTGTGGATTCTATAGTTCCACATATTCTTGTACAAAAATAACACTTCCTAATTGGGTATTTAATTTTCCAGTTGACCAATAATACCAGATATCCAATAATATCAGATGAACAAAGTTAACTGCAAGTGAAGGACTCCAAGTTGAATTTGAGGAAATAGAAGAATTAGACATCGAGCAAACTGCTGAACCACTTGGGTAGGGTAGAGTGAGGATAAAAATTGAAAATCCCACTTTCCTACGGAGAGCAATATAAAACATTTATGACGAGTATGTCAAATCAGATTGCTGCAAAGGCCACCAAAGACGACTATTTAAAGGAATTTAAGAACCCTCACCAACTTGTCAAGTAAGATGGTCAATAACAAGATTTCCTATCTTAGGAATCTATCTTCACAAAGATGAACTATCGTGAGGTGAGGTGGTTTAAAAAGATAATTTTGCTCATGATCCAAATATTTCTTTAGCATGACTTTACTAAGTAGGGTAGATTTTTGAGCAATAATGTGCCAAAGATGTTTAGCTAACAGAGCAAAATCGAAGGCTTCTAACGGAAGGATTTGTAGGCCACCATGAACTTGAGCCTTGAGGCAAACACAACTATTCCCACAAAAGAAAATGAGTTTTACTTGAAATATTGAACCATCCCCAAAAAAAAATTGCCATCTTCATCGCTATGGTGTGACATAGCTGACTAGAAAACTTCATACTTGAAAAATGGTATACCAACAAGGATGACGACGAGTTATTTATTAGCACTAGTCTTCCTGCTTGAGATTTGATTTTGGATAATCAAATACGTGCTTAGATATTTTCCAAGACAAGAATGAAATCTGATGTGGAGTTAATATGACAATTTCCGCTTCATGTGGTGTGAGACTTAAGGGCTACACACTAGGGTCGATTTTTGATAATTAATATGTTGCCCCGAGATTTCCACTGCATGACAAAGAAAGAAGGGCATCATTAACATACATCACATGTGTCAATGGAATTGTTTCTTGAGAAACACAAATACTTGTCCACCAATTGAGAGGGGTTGAAATGGTGCCCTAGAGACCCATTAAGTATGACCCTATAAGAGACTGTAAAAATGCATTGCAAAATTAATTGAATCACCACATAAGAAAATTCCATTTTCTCAAGAGCCTTACACAAAAAAAAATTCCATGGGACCTTGTCATATGCCTTGTCAATGTCAAGCTTCATGGCACACCATCCATCTTTGCTCTTCCTGGCGCCCTGAATTTTTGCCAAACATTATGAAGCCAAAATAATATTATCAGTGATGAGTCTCCCCTTGATGAAAGCATTCTGATTTAGGGGATCAAATCCTCTAGAGTCTCTTTCAATTGCTTACACAATATTTTGGAAAGTAACTTATATATAACATTACAAAGACTGGTTGGCTTAAAATCCTTTAAAGTACAAGGATTATTTCACTTTGGCAGCAACACAATGGAAGACCGATTTAATTCTTTAAGAAGATACTCTGGCTGAAAGATCTGAGATACCATTTCAATGATGTCATGTCGAATGACTGGAATTTTTTATAAAATCTTGCATGAAGTTCATCTAGTCTTGGCGCTCTATTGACCTTCATTTCAAAAATGGCTCATTCAATCTCATGAATAGAGACATCGCGACTCAGTTGTTCAAAATGTTGAGAAGATAATTTTGGCAAGTCGATATTGCTCAATGTTTGATCCACACAACCATCATCAAAAGACCTAGGGTCTTCGTAAATATGTTTGAAATAACTTGTAGCAGCATTATTCATTCTAATCTTCAAGCCAAACACCTTATTCATCTTTTATACAAACTATCATTTTCCTTGTTCTTCTCGAGGTAGTAAAATTATGAAAGCACTTCGTATTTCTGCCTCCTTGTATTGTAGCTGTTGCGCTTTTTGTGACCAAAGGATTTACTCACAATGATACCAGAATTCAAGGGAATATTTTAAGAAAGATATTTGATCTTTTTCTTCAAAATATGACATTTATATAGGAACAAGGCAAAAACATACCTTTAACCATTTAATTTTATAAAGTATCTTTTTAGTCATATAATCCTGACACTATTAGTCTCAATTAATGATTTTGTTTGTCAATTATTGAAATTTTAAAAAATTTGACTTAATATATCATCATTTGAGAATGTTTGGGTAACATTTAAAATTTTAATATTAAGATTTTTTTTTGTTAATAGTGTTAGATTTTTAGGAAAGAAAAAAATATAAAATTAAGAAATCAAAACGAAATCTTATACGAAGTTAAATGATTTTCTACACACACATATATATATGCTAAAAAAAAAAATTACTCTCTTAATTCTCGAGTATTTAATATAAGACATATTTATCAACTTTTATTAGATTAAGAAAGTTAATTAAATTAGTTAATATGTCATATATTTTCTAAAATACTCTAATCATCTTCTTTAATTTCCTCATTTCCCCTTTTAATTATTATTTATGGAACATCAACAGAGGTAAATATAAAAAATATTGACAAATATAGAAATAGATCATATTAAGGATCAAGATCAACTCCTCAACTAGAACTTATATTAAAGATAAGAGCGATGACATGTTATTAATCATTTACTATGTAAGCAATTTCTTAACCACGTCAATATCATATAAATAAAATATTTTTTAATATTAATAATTTTACCAAATCTTATCAAATATCAAACTATCCATCTATAGCATGCCCAAAGTTCACATGATCACATATATTATCATTATTATTATTATCGTTGGTGTAATTATTATTATTATTAGGGATGTGATCCAAATGTGCTAACCAAAACTTTATTTTTGGGTTTGAGTAGAGCGCAAGCAAGAATTTTCAGGTTTCAAAACGGCTTGTGATTGGCCGAATCTTAAGTCTATGGTAAGATTACGGATATATCCGCAGGCAATCTTATTTTCCCTTATACAATTCCTATTTATTTATCCTTCGTTTTCTATACGTTACGTGTAAAGGTCCTTCGACTTCGCCCAGCAGTAGGTGAAGTGTGTTGGACTACAGTGATCATCAACGCGCTCTCTCTCTCTCTCTCATCATCTCTTTCTCTCTCTAGGATTCGCAAAACCCTAGCACTTTTGAGGGTGCGCGATCAGTGGCAACATGGGTTCCGAAGGATCATCAGGGGTAGTTGGTGAGTTTTTGAAGACCTAGATTTGCTAACTTTCTTCTTGTTCGTCTCCGAATTTTCAATTGTGCAACTTTTATTGGTTTTTAACATCCATTGTGCCAAACTTGGATTGGACGTTATCTTCCTTTATTTTGTTTAGTTGTGAATAAATAGTACTGGATTTTCTTATGGAGATTCGATTTTTATTTTGTTTAGTTTGTTTTGTTTAGCATGTTAATTGAGTCCATGTATTTAGGCGGTGGTCGGTTGCACTGATAGAAACTGATTGCCGGGGTGGAAGTTTCTGCGGATATTATATTTAAAAAGCTTGCTGCCCATCTGATATTGCTTAGGTACTAGTGCCTCCGGCAGTTGATGTCTTGTTACGAATTCTAACTAAATCGGTGCCATCAAATTCTGAAACTGGCCTGAGTTGTTGTCTCATGCATTAGAATGATTGACTCATTCTTACACTTAATGGTAGCCAAAATCTTATGATTTGTAACTATCTTATAATGATATTTATTCTCTGCTATGCCTTCCCTACAAAGGAATGTAGGTGTATGGGGGATAGTTATGATAGACTATTTGGTGAATTGGTAGAGAAAGAGTATACGATAGTTACTTAGTTTGAAGATTCATTGCAGCCTCTAGTAGGAACTTTAAAATCAGTAATGAAACTACATTTGGGGTACTTCTTAGTCTTTAAATTCATAGATGAAACTCTGCTGAGGCACCTCCCCTATTCTAGGAGAAGCCAGATTGCGTTTAATTTATTTTTGCAAAGAAGGAAGATACTAATTGTTCCAAGCCACAATGCTTTGTGCCCTCTGTTCTAAAGGGTTCTGTTGTCCTGGACAATAAATTCCTTGGCTTAGATTGTGGATGGTCAATTCGCTTTCTCTTTTCCTGTAATATGTTAAGTGATGCAATGTAATTAGTGCCCTGCTTTATCATGTTATGAATTTGGCATTTTCTGCAATCAATCTTTGTACATTCTGGATGTTCGAATCACTTTTTCTCCCTCATAATATGGATGCTATGTAATATCTTGTGATGCGTGTTCGATTTTTTCATTTTGTGAATTTGGCATTCTCTGTGGAACTTGCAGTTTGATCTTAGTTTTGTGTGTTTATCGGGAAATGATCTGGCAATTTTTTTCCATTTCTTATGTAAGTACTATGGTCAACAAAAAGTGTTTTTCTTGATGTCTATCTAGGGATAAAGTTCTCCAACAGTGAAAATCCTTTTCTAATTAATTTCTCTGTTGTCACCTGCAACTTACTATAAATATGTACAACCTTTGGTCATCATTAGTCTATGCTCACAGCTTGTTAAGAATTTTTAGTTGGTGAATTTATACAGTGACTGAATGCATACTTGGAATCTATCAAATGCAACCTAATATTTGCAATGTCGCCTGTTCATTTTACTTCTTCCTATCTTTTTGCTTATAAGTTTAAGTTGTCAATTAGTATACTCATTAGTTAATACAACAATTTCATGTTTTCTATGTTTTTGTTGGAAAATGTACCTGTGAATTTCACTAATCTGGTCAAATTTTTGGGTATATGCAGTGCCTAGAAGTTTCAGATTATTGGAAGAGCTCGAGAGAGGTGAAAAGGGGATTGGAGATGGGACTGTCAGCTATGGAATGGATGATGCTGATGATATATACATGCAATCATGGACTGGAACTATCATTGGCCCGCCTGGTGTAAGTTAATCTTTACCACTGATTGATTTTTCTTCAGTTTTTTTTAGTGTTGCCTTTATTGTGAGATTATAAATGCTGATTCTCCATATTATAGGCTGGACATGGAAAGTAGCACATGTATTTGTGCCAGATCATGGTATATGAAGCTCATTCGGAAAATGTTTATGGTTCACTTAGAGTACTGCTCTTTGTTTGAACTTTTAAATTGTTATCCTTGATATCTCCTAAGTTCTTTTTATAGAATGCTTTGTTTCTGTTTTAGTGATAGAGTTAGACTTATGACAAGCTGTCTAACTGGAATACATCAAGCTGAGAAGATGGGCCTCTCAGTTTTATAAGTTTTACTTGGTTTGCTTTCTACTTTTACTTCCTATCGGTGATTAGATTCCAAATTTTGCACCTTAAATTAACTCATCAAGGGACTGGATTGGTCTAACTGTGAGGGGCTTAAATAGTTTACTGGTCTCAGGTTCTTTTATGCTTTAAAAAGGATAAGTCTAACCTCTTCTATATAATACCATAGCCTATAGAGTATAGATCCTTCAGTCACTGTTTATCGAGGGAAACACTTCTTTAGAACTTCAAAAATTTTCTATTGTACTTGGAAAGAGATTTATTCCTTCATAATTGTTGACCGAGGTGAGAGAAATTATGAACTTATGGTGGTTGTGCTGGCCAAATTTTTCTGGGAAAAGGTTCTTGTTGAGCTAGAAGATTTTATGACTGATGTTTTTTTTAGCATATTAGGTATTTTAGGTATGTTACTGTAAGATGATTGTGCTATATTGGTATAATCAAGATGACTAATAGGGGTTAGGACTGGCAAATAGTAGATGCGAATCATTACAAATCAGAAGAGGGAATGTTTTGATACACTATAATGGTTTTTTCTAGCTATTTACTTTGGTAAATGCTCATAAGTTGATGGACAAGATGGCTCAGATTTTGTCACTCGTTTTAAAGTTTCACAAGTTGTGATTTGAAGTCTTTTCCAAGAACTCAATGCCTATATATCCTGTGTTTAACTGGTCGTAATGATAGAAAGATGTGTTTAAGTGAGTTCCTATTATTCTGATAATTAATTTGAGAGATAGGGTCTTGCATAACCCTCCTAGAACTACAGTCATGTGTAAGCTTCTTTCCTCCATATGACTATATCATGCTTTTGTGTCAGCATTTATTTTCTATGGAAACTGTGTTTTCCAATTCCCAACCATGTAGGATGAATTGTTTACCTGGTTCAATTTGTTGCTTTACAGACTGCGCATGAAGGGCGAATTTACCAGTTGAAATTGTTTTGTGGCAAGGATTATCCTGAAAGCCCACCTTCTGTTAGATTTCAAACAAGGATCAACATGACTTGTGTCAACCAAGAAACTGGAGCGGTAGGGTTGAATATTTTTTTAAGGCTCTTTTTAGGCTACTTTGATTGAAAATGATCTTATAAATAACTAATTATCAGGTTGAGCCTCATTTATTTCCCATGCTTGCTATTTGGCAACGGGAGCATACAATGGAAGACATATTGATGCAACTAAAGAAAGAGATGATGTCTCCTCAAAACCGGAAGCTAACTCAGCCTCCTGAAGGTCTGCCAATCTTCACTTTATGCGTTTGATATATGTTCCTATATTTTGCTTATTTTAAAATGTGTGAATCCTTTTGGCAAACTTGATAGTTTCTTCACTTTGGTTAGTTTAAGGTCTAAGGGTTCCCTTAAATATCTCATTGGACAGTTCGTATTACTTGGTGTGGGATTTAAATATGTCATGCTACCTGACTCTTATGAGTGATTTAACGCGAGAGGTTTGTAGATGGGTTCTCCTTTATCTTGATATCAAGGAGTGCATGTCTTGACTGTTTGATGAGTCTCGATTTGAGATAGTCAAGTACATTTCTGGGGAGTAATGCCAGAATTTGAGATTTTGAAACCTGATCTTGCTTATTAGTAGTCTGAAAATATTTAATTTTTAAAAATATATATAAAAACATCCAACAGTTTTTTGTTTTTTGGGGCTTTTGCGCTTACATATGAAGCAAGGTCATGAACATGCTGGCATGTCAAACTTATGGATCAAAATGACTAATTTAAATGTTGAGCTTTAGGATTAATATTACATTTTTTATCTCACTTAACCTATGCTTGTTGATTTATATACAACTTTGGAATGAGATGTGTGTTCATTGATTCATATTTTGGTTATGGGATATGGGGAAGCTGACGGATGAGATGTGTGTTTCAGGCAACGACGACGGCAGAATTGATCAAAAGGGGGTGTCACTGAGATGCAGCATTATTTGATGAGGTGAAAATCTATGAATAATAATGATGTAAATAATTATTATATTCAATAGATTATTCCTCGTAAAGGGAGAATGCGTTTTCAAATGTAATTATGGACCAATTACGTATGGAACCTGTATCGACGTTGAGCAGACAGAGATGGTCGTCTTGTCCATTAATTTTCTGAATTTTCCTAATTTCTCATTTGACTTGGTGTTGAATTCTGAATTTCTGATACAAAATTTTGGATTTCGCAAATGGTAAATCATATTATTAACATAAATATGAAACTAGAGTATCGTTGTACATTATTTGTTCTAGTTAACGTAAACTAATGCTGGCGTGATAAACTAATAATTAGTGAGTTTTTGAATAACGTGAATTATTCATTTAAAAACATCAGTGAGGTATTGAATAAGGCAACATTTGTTTATTTATTCAATTCAATGACGTTTGACTTTCTTTTATGAGCATTAATTGATTGGGCGTAATGTAATGTATTAACTGGAGGGGCAAAAAAAAAAAAAAAAAAAAGAGAGAAGAAAAGAAAAGGGTGTATAAAAGCAATCCTAGTTAATGAATGGATTTTTAAATATACACAGAACGTGAATGTATAGTCATAGAAATAGAAGATGTGGAAAGTTTCAAGTGTTGTGGCTTTGCTATTGTTCATAATTGAAGAGCGTAGCAAATGGCCGATCTGTCATACGATGCAAACTTTCTCTTTTGGCAAAGAATCCAACAAATACAAATGTGTTGAATTTCTTTCATTTCTTTTGAGCAAAAAAAATAATAAAAAAAAAATTCTTTCATTTCTCGAACCAGCGAGCTTGTCGGTTGTCATACTCATACTTCAATGGATTCATCGTTGATCCCAAAAGACGAAAAACCAAATGTGATACTGCTGAATAAACTTCCGGTCTTTAATATAAAACATATTCAGAGAATTATTCTTGGTTCTAAATATAATAAATCATATTTATTAATATTTTGCTAATTTATTGCTATTGGTGTTTCTTCAACAATAATCAAGAATGAGAAGGAGTGAATGAATTAAATAAGATTATTAGAATGTTTTTGAATACATATGTTATATTAACTAACTCAACCAATTTTCATAATCTAATAAAATTAGATAAATACTCATATGTCTTGTATAAAGGAGTAATAGTTGTGTGTGACCTCCCAATTGCAGTGCCAACGTGAAGCATAGTAAAAAAAGTACCGAGGTGTCAAGTGACAAAACTAAGTAATCAATAAGGTTAAATTTAACAGAAGAGGTTAACTAGTGCCTCACAATATAATAAATTAAGGTTTGAATCCCTATTAAGAGATGTGCCCATATTCAACAACTAACAGCTCTTTAAATAAGATTGTCTCAAGCACATATCTATGTTTATTAAAAACAAAAAAAAAAACAAAAGCTAGCAAGGCAATTAAGTATTTGTAAAAACGAAAAGAAAAGAGAGGAATCTCTGCAAATTTTCAAAACACATTCATTCATGTGAAAGACACCTACCTAACACAACTTTTTTCAATACACGAAGCTTAATTAATATTCTATATCACAGTTTCTTTTATGTATCTATGGATTTAAGAGGCTTCATTTTGTGCACTAACTAAATTGTTTATATATTTGTTAAACACGCCAGTTTGGTAGTACAATAAAATTATTGCAAAAGTATAGCCTTTTTATCTTCTTTATATATATCCAATTAATTAATTATCCCAATGGCTTCATCTGAAGGGTTAGGTTAAACATTAATTAGTTTAATCCTAATTAACTGATACTTAATTGAGGCAGTTAAGGAAGAGAGGACCTAACATGCAGGCAAACTAAAAGCTAAAAGCTAAAAAGCACTTTTTTCTTTTTCTTTTTTTGGAGTGTGTTATAGATGAAGCAAAATAAAGCAAGACTACACCATAATATAAAGCACTTGTACATGATTAAGATATTATGCTTTAATTAAGATTCCAAATTAAACCTTTTGCTTTACATTAATTACGTGTATATAGCTTCGCTTTCAAAATCAAAATCATCTGAGATGAAGTGCCCTCTTCACTAAGCTAACTACATAACTTTCTTCTCAAAGCTTCTCATCATTAATTAGCCTCTAATTTCATATACATACGCTACGACTCCTTTAGCCCTGCATGTACGTGGAGAACATTAATTAGATATTATTACACGAATGTCCTACAACACCACAATACACTTGAACTGTTCATACATATATCAGCTTTATATATAGGGTTAAGATGCAAAAATACACATGAGCTTTCTTTCTAGGAGCGCCCAGTACCACGTGTTTTTTTTTGGAACAAAAATACACACGTAGTTACTATGTTAGAGCAAAAGTTTTATCTCACTGTTAAGTTACTATTCACCGTAATATATAACTTTTGCTCTAAAATGGTAACCACTTGTGTATTTTTGCTTCAAAAAAAAGCACATGGTGTCTGGCGCTCCTGAGAAAAATGCTCATGTGTATTTTTGTACCTTAACCTTTATATATATTTAAGGAGAAAGCTTAGATGAAGCTAGCTACTTTTATATATATAAAAAGTTATCTAATCACACTTTTTATTTTGTTATTATTGATTGTTAAAATGTGTATATATATGCACTTGTAAATTCACACATGAACACTTTACAAATTTTTATATAAGATGTTATAATGTGAATTAGTATTTCCAAATGTTCACATGGACACATGTTATTTTGATATTGTTGTTAAAATGTATATATATGTACGTTCACTCATAAAATATGGGCATATATACTTGTTATTTAATTTTTGTTAGTAGTTAAAATGTGGGTATACACTCATAAATTTAGAACTTGATGTATATATGAATATAAGTAGTTTGAAATAACTTCCGTTTAACATATATAGTTATTTTATGTTTGGTAAGAAGATTAATTGTACTCATCAAACAAGGGAGAAAAGAAAAATTGGGTTTTTAAGTCGAGATTTCATCATAGAGAGTATCAAGAGGATAATTATAAAAAATAAAAAATAAAAATAGAGATTTCATCCAAGCTTTCAATGGTCAAGCAATATGTCAAATTAAATCGGTAATTACTAATTAATATAATTTCATAAGCGACATATTTAAGTAAAAGTGTGAAAGCGAAAGAAAAGAGAACATATGATTTTCAAAGAGAAGGCATGTCTGCAAAATTAAAGTTGTACAAAAAAGAGATTAATTAATGAAAATATAAAGAGAAAACATGTGATTGATGAGTTGACACATCATTCACTATTCATAAAAGAAAATAGACAATAAAGTAAAGGAGATTAACTTAATTTGGGCAGATTAATTAGCGTGATATAATAGTGAATAATGAATGATGAGCACACAATGGGAACTCAGACAAGACAATGCAACAACCAAAGTGTGTGTTATGGATTACAGAGCCGTCGTAATTGATTAAAAAAAAAAAAAAAAAACATCCAACGTTACTCACGTTCCCACAAACTTTTCATTTTAATGTTAAGTCTTAACAAAGTTGTTAACTCTTTACAAACCAATGAAAAAAAAGGGCTTTTTTTAACAAACAAATCCCCATATATATATATATATGACTTATCTATTGTTGTGGGGCCCACACTTTCCATTATCCCCTTGATTATCCTTCCATTTTTCGTTTTTTTTAAAAAAATATGTCATCTCCGTCCGTCCGTCTCTGTCTGGGTAAATAAATAGTGTTATTGTTCTATTTATAAGTCCCTCGTAATATATTATAATGGAGTTAAGAAGAACTTAAATCATATTAATCATGTCTTAAGAAATTTAAAAGTCATTGATTCTATCCTTTTTTTTACTAAAATTTATTTAATATACATTTTATGTTAAGAGTAATATAATACAAAGTCTACATGATAATAAATGAAGAGTAAATGTATACATTTCTGGGAAAAATTTAATAATGTGACTAATAAATTAGATAAAAAAAATATATTATCTCTCTAAAATTATTTGTGAGAAATCATGTGTGAGATGTTAACAAATTTTCAAAAAATATACCCTAATTTATAAAGATGATAAGTGAGAGATAAAATAAATGAAAAGTGAGATGGCATTGAGTGAGAATAAGTGAGAAAAAAAGAGATGAGAGAGATATATATTAAATTATAGATTAAAAAATACATTTTTTTTCGGTCAACAAGGAACATATATTGATATTAATAATAAAGGTTACATCAAACGATTACAACAACAAACCAGAATAAGAAAACTAAAAAAAATAACAACATCAAACCAAATGGAAGAAGAGATAGCCACCACAAAACAAATAGGAATAAAAGCAACTTCAAAAACTTCATCGGCTTCTTAAATATTCCGAGGTTAGAAAGAACATGAAAGAAGGTGTTGATTGTAAAACTCATTTGATCGGGCACACCTACTTATAATAAAAAGCTGCAATTAGATCAGCTACATAATCACCCCTACTTGGGGTACAAAACAGAAAACACCCAACCTCAAAATAAAACAGACAAGTAAAGTCTTGAAGAATACTTTTGCTCCTCCAATAAAGCAAGCTTGGTGACACCGACTGCCCACCCAACAAATTTTAGCTAACATTTGCGATGTGGATTTGCCACCATTCATAACTTTTTGCTTATATACAGCACTAATTCTATGTGAGGGAATATTATTGTATATTACCAAACAAATAATATTACTTATAGACCTGTACTGTAAAGGACAGGAAGGAGTAATGTAACAATAATTGGGTTATGATCATGATTACTATATATAGTAATAGTATTAATTCCACGAATGAGGACGGTTTAGGCTAGAGAGTTTAGCTTGTTAACATATTTTATTAGTTGCAATTAATGTGGGGTTAATCATGTCCCGTGGGATTCAAACTCCAATATAACTATAATAATATATCCTTAATTTCCAACACAAATTGAAATAACATTATTCAAAATTTTATCTTTTTTTTGTCCTAATTCACTTATATGTTGACTTTCCACGCATAGCACTTGAAAAAGAAACACCACGTGTCTATGTTGACGTATATAATTAACATGCCGTCTTCATTCAAGAAAACAAATTAATGCATGGTAGAGTAGTTTACGTATTTCATGTTGTGTGTGTAATTGGGTTTAATGTTTCTACAGAAACATTTTTTTGTCATACTTATATATAAGTGAGTAAATCTTATTATAAAGAGAAGAAGGAGAAAATATTAATGGAACACACTCACTTATATGCAGTATGATAAAAAAAAAAATGTTTCTGTAGCAAAAGCAGAAATATTAAATCTTTATCAATTATAGAGCTAATACTATTTTTTGTCTCTCAAATTTATCCTCATTTTGGTCTTAGTTCCTTAAATTTCAAAGTTTTGGTTGTTATTTATTGAGTTATATGGACTAATATTTTAAATGAAATAAAACTTGAGAAATCAAAATCTATGATTTGAAATTTAAGGGATCAAAACTAAAATGAGGGCGAACTTCAGGGATCAATTATTATTTTAACCCTTAATTATAAGTATATTTCTTTTAATATTTGTCACACGCGTGAAATGTTCAAAATGCCCTTGTCTTAAAACAAAATATTACTACATATGCCTTTTAATATAAGAGCTATTAGACGTTGTATTTGGTGTTAAATGTAAAACCCAATCCATTTTACCTCTCAAATTTACAATTCCTTCTTTAAATATCTCCAATGATTACACATATTAAATCAAGAGAGTTTTTATCCAGATGTCCTTTGACCAATGATGGATACTAATCTGACAACAAATAAACTTTAACTTTCGGTTAAAAGGGTTGAAATTAAAAAGGGCATTTTTAACATTTTACCAAGTAAAAAAAAAAAAAAAATTGCGCTCAAAAGCCTTTTGTATAGGACTTGGAAATAGCTTTAACAAATTAGTGTAATAATTTAACGATGGCAAAAAAGCTATAAATAGTAAATAAAGCTATGCACTTATCATTTCTTCATGCACGCATGATTTAAGTAACTTCTTTATAAACAAGTTACTCCCTCTCCTTATCCAACTCTTTTTTTTTTTTTTTTTTGTCAAAACTTATCAAACCCTTCACTCACTGGTTCGATTCTGTATGTTGGTCTAACCCTTAATAAAGATATATTTAGAGAATTCATCTTGATTCTAAATTTGAAATATAATTTTTATATTTGTTTTTTCCTAATTTATTTCTATCATACTCCTTCAACAATGACAAAGAGAGAGAGAGAGAGAGAGAGAGATGAGGGGGAAAAAAGACTAATATATTTTTAAAAATACATGTCATATTAACTAATTTTTTTAATATAATCAAATTAGATAAATATATTTTATATTGAATCGAGAAATTCTCATTTACCCTTTCTCGTCTTTTCCTCTCCTTTACTCTCCTCTACCTTCTACCAGTATTGGATCAAAGTTTTAAGGGTTCATATTTAACATTTCATAAAAACAAAAATTATTATAATTTCATTTAAAAAACATTAAAAAATGTAAATTGTTAAAAAAAATTAATCTGAACAGTGTGAACAATTATGAATATTATTATAAAGTATTTTTTTCACTTTTTTTATTACAGTATTTTGTTTTTTTTTTGTTTCAGTTCATATTATTGATATCAAATTTTAACAATCTGAATACATTTATATATTTTTCAAGTAAAATTATAATAATTTTTGTTGTTATGAAATGTTATATCAAGACCCTTAAAACTTTGATCCAATAGTTGTGGAAGGTAAGTGAGAGTAAGGGTTTGTTTGGTTTGAAGGGAAGAGATGGAAAGAAAGGATAGAGGGTTACATTGTTTGGTGGAGAGGAGGTGAGTGATTTTTAATGATCCCTTATTTGGTTTAGGATGGGAGAAATAATAGCAGTTTACCATTCTACAGTAACATATTTTGTTATATGTTATATAAATTAATTTACATCTTATCTATATAATATAATAAAATTTTTATTTATAATTAATATAATAATGACATCTTATCTAAACTTTATTTATAAACATATACTTTTTATATTAAATTATTTTTAATAATATATTTTTAATTACAATAATTTTTGTACAATAATATATTTTTATTTTGTAATTAAATATTTTAAGAATAATAATATTTTTATTTATCATAATATTTTTCATCGTAGGTATTATCTGAATATCATTTAAGTTATAAGGATAAATTAAGGGTTAAGGTGCAAAAATACATATAAACTTTTTTTTTGAACAAAAATACATACTTGGTTACCATTTTGGAGCAAAAGTCACATGCCACCATTAAGTCACTATTCACCGCCGTTATGTTAGTGTTCACTTCATTTCTTTCTCTCTCATCACGGTGAACAACGACTTAACGATGCAATGTGACTTTTACTCCAAAATGGTAACTACGTATGTATTTTTACTCTAAAAAAAACTTATATATATTTTTGCTCATGGGGAAAAATGTTATGTTTATTTTTGCACCTTAACCCATAAAATAATCCACAAATTTAGCTCCGCTCCAAAACCCCTCAATTTGAAGGGAAACAAAAAAAAAGGTTTTGAGGGGGAGGGGATGGAAACTTTGGAGTTCTCTCCCTTTCAAAATTTCAAATTAAATGAGGAGAGGGGCTCATTTTTCCTCTCTTTCTATTCCTTCCCCCACCAACCAAATAAGGCCTAAGAGAGTGGAAGGGTAATAGAGAGAATCTCAATTCGTCTTATATTAAAAAGAGGGGAGAGAATATTTATATGAGACCTATTTATTTATTTTTATTTATTTATCAATACAAAGTGTGGATAAAAGAATTAACCAACTTATTTGTGCTCTTTTATGATAACGATAAAAGCTGTTTTTTTTTTAATATGATTTATAATTTATGAGTTAAGTATGAAAGAATTTTTCTTTATATCAAAATCCCAATCCAATTCGGAGGGAATATTTATGAGACATATTTATAATTATTTATTTATTTATCAATACGAAGTGTGAATAAAGGAATATATTTTACCTATATTTATTTATATGAGACGCTTCTACGCCACTGTCGCGTGTGTCAATTTTATGTGTGAACGCCTGATCGCCCCGCGACGCCTCACTTTCCCATCGCATCGCATCACTTCCCTTCCTTCCCAACTTTAACTCCCCCACGCGCATCTTGATTCCCCGTGCTTTCACGTCACCCATCCATCTCAATTCTCAATCAAAACAAAATGCCTATAAATAAAAAATTTGATTATATCAAGCGATAAAAAACCTTCATAGTGTCTTGGTTTTAAATATAAAATAGATTTAACTTGTTTTAGAGAGATTAAAAAAAAGAACGTTGCTTTAAACAAAGCAATACATATAATACCAATGCTTTTCTTACAATTAAATTCATATACGTATGTGTGAAATGATGTTAATTATTCCTATACCACTATTGAAGTCATTCCTATTAAAGTCATATATGCATATTTTCTTAGCTAGAATATGAGCTTACTTGTAATTAATCTTTTTTTATTTTAAGAAGGCAATAAAGATAAAGATTTATCAGAGGTTAGCTAAATTCTTCTTAAAAGTATATGCTTAATGGAAAAAATAGTGCATAAAGCTTAATGCATAATACAAGACAATTTAATACTTGCAATGCTCTTAAAAAAACATTATACTCTCTCTAGTCCTAATTATAAGACATAATGAACCTTTTTGGAGAAATTAAGGAAGCTCATTAAAATACTTTAGAATATTTTTATTTTTACTTTTTTCTTCAAACTAATTAGTTTGACTAATAAACTAATATATAATCTAAGAGTACACAACATATGAAATGATTAATTAATTTGACTAATAAGCTAATGATTAAGTAATTTATTTAACTTTTTTAATCCTTCCAAAAAAGTTAACTTTGTCTTAAAATTAGGAATGCAGGTAATAATTTATACTCCCTTTGGTTCTTATTATAACGCACCAACTACCCACCATTTTTTGTCCTTTTTATAAGGCACCAACTATATTTAACTAACTTATTTATTACTATTTTCCTATTATGCCCTTACTTTAACAAACTCCTTTAATTATACATCATTAAAGTAGGATAAAATTGGAAACTTTTATCAATTTTAGGCTCATTTAATAACTTAACTTTCACTTTTTTTATTTGTGAGAAAATATAGTTGGTGCCTTATAATAAGGACCAGAGGGAGTAGTAGATTATTCCTATTTCGAGGCGAGCGCGTGGGAGCGTGTCCATTTTCCTTTGCGTTTCTCTCATTTCTCACTATATAAGCAAAGAGATTGTGATGAGAATCACTCACAAACCCGCACACAAAAGGCATTATTTCACCATTCGTAACAACCCTTAACCCCCAAAATCACCTTCATTTCCAGAATCCTCTTCTTCTTTTTCATGTCTTCGTCGTCGCCGGCGTTCCAGGACAATAATAACGATACCATTCAACAAGGTACCTACTCTCGATGATTCGCAAATATATACACATACAGAGCTTCTTTAATTTAATTTGTGTGAATCGATTTCCAGTTTCGAAACTCATGTGTTGTTTTGATTCAGTGAATGAGGGACCCATTCCTCTGGACCAGAACGTTCTGCAGAAGCACGTCGCTTTCTTCGATAGGAACCACGACGGCGTCGTTTATCCATGGGAGACTTTCCAAGGTTTTTCTCTCTTCCCACGACCATCTTCTCTATCTTTTAATCCCTTCGTTTTTCATTTATAACACATTATTGCATCTCATATCTGAATTTACAATATTTATTATCTCTGATTCGTTGCGTCATTTTCCATATGTACTCTTTTTTTTTTTCTTGAGAACGAAAAAGAAGAGAAAATGTTGTAGTCTGGGGAAAAACAAAATAAATTCTCTGGGTGCAGGAAAACGAGTGTATATGTAAGGATTTGGGTTTTAAGTTTAACTGTAAAGGTATAATGAACAAAAATAATCGGGAAAATAATTTAGTTCAAATTTTATTTATGTTTAAACATGAAAGGTTTGAAAACATTGTATTTTTGCTTGAATATATATTTTGCAACATCTGGCCAAAGGTCAAGCAACGATATAAAAACTCTTAAAAGTGGGAGGATATAGTTTCAAGCAGGGGCGGAATCAGAAATATTTTTACCCCAAAAGTAAAAAAAAAAACATATTAAATTATTTACTAAACAATAATATCACATAACATTAAAAATATAAATAAATAATAATCAATAATTATAAATCAAAATAGGATATAAGAATATATTAACATTTTGGTAAGGATCTCAAACAATAATTTTACTTTTTTTTTACGGCCAGTCTAATGAATAATAAACTAAACATTATTTTTATAGAAAAAATAAAATATTATTGGGACAAAATTATTGGTGGAAATAAAAAATTATATAATAAATACATATATATACTAATAAATTTTAGAAGGCACAACTAGCTATCAAATCAAATGGTTCCACCACTGCTTTCAATAATAGCCTCGAATTATTAGTTTGTGTTCTTTTATTTTATATTTTTATATAAGGTTCAACTTAGCAAGAGGACAGAGGTAGAGTACAATACAGAGGTGTTTAAATTAATAGTTAATCAACTTGATTCCATCAATTGGAATCTCATTCCATTGTAGCTGGAAAGCAACCAACTTTAGTTAGTGGAATAGGATGAAAAAATTCTGTGTAAAATTAAAAGTTAAGTCACATTATTTTTATATATTCTCGACATAAAGGAGGAAACTTTGCTTTCATATTTTTAACCAAAATAAAGGATTTAGGATATCCTAAATATATATAAGTTGTTCCACCTTATTTTCTAAATTTATAGTTTCTTCTTAAAACATATTTATATGGATTGCACATAGATATTAAAATTAAATGTCGGTTTTATGAATAATAATTTTCAATACAAATGATTAAATGAGATATTATATATAAAAAACTCCACATTTTTTTACAAATAATTAATGTAACTATTCCATCACATCTTAAATTTAGAACATCTTTACCTAATTTACAAAGATTAAGAAAAGATATATAAGTTAGTTTGGTAGTTAAGGTGTGTCTATCGCTTATGTTAGTTTTCCTGAAATGTCCATAACTTTTATTAATTTAAACTTTTAAAAAATGGCATATTATATAGGGATGCTTTGAGAAAAATAATTAATGTGAAAGACAAAAGTGAACAAGATCTTAAATCAAAGACCAAACCAAAGTCTTTCATAAGTTCTTATATTTAGGATTAGGTGGAATATTTTTCTTAACATATGTAAATTCATTATTTAGCTTCTATATCTAATAGGGAAGAGAGTAGTAGATTGTTAAAATCAACCTGAAACCCAATGAAATCTGGATCAAGAAATTTCTGTGTTGATTTTGAATTTTTGTGTTTTTTATCAAAACAGTTTTATCATATTAACCCCAGAATTAATTTTTGTGGATTAAATTGCAGGATTTCGAGCAATAGGCAGTGGGCTTCTCTTATCTTTTGCGAGTGGTTTTCTTATCAACTTCGCCCTCAGCCGCAAAACCCGTCCTGTACGTTTTAACCTTTCCCCCCCTTCTTCTTTAACTACTATAATATTTCTCTGTACGTGATAAAACCAAAATAAATAAATAAATCAGAAAATATTTTATCCTACATATTAATCTAAATCTGAGTTGGATTATGGTCTAATTAACAACATCATGTTCAGGTAAATGTCATTACTCATTACTATTCAATTATAGTGCATGCATGATATCTTTATTAATTAGCTTCACGTACTTAAACTCAATTTTGTATTAATTTCATAATACTCAATATTTAAGTATTTCTGAAGAATAATGGAGGTTCACTTTTTGAAGGCGCATGAATGAAATTTAATATCATTAGATGTTTTAGTTAGTACAGGTATCTTAAAAAGGTAAGGAATTTTAAAAGCATAAATCACTCATATAGCTAACTGAAAGAAACATTAAACCAAAAGAATAGAAGCTAGCGTAGGTCATATAACAAGATAATACTATCATATCATGTGTCACTTTCTATTTCTCTGGCCATTTATTTATTTCATAATAAGTCAACATCACTTCGACTTGCATATGTCGTTTAATATTGCCCTAAAATACGGTTAGATTTCCTTTTTTATATATTATTATTGTTTGCATTCAGAGTGATATGATAGAATAGAATAGTTGCTTGATTTCTAAAACCACGTGCCATTAATATTAGAGACTTAATCTTATATATTTATTGAAATTATGGCGGGTTTATTTATATATACGAGATGAGTTTTCCTTGGCACATAATGCAAATCAACCATGAATCTTGGCTTGGTAATCAATATTCTGAAATCTTGCTGAGACTATTTAATTTAATTGCATCATGCCATGTGATGAAAACAAGCAATATAATGAGAATGAAAGACGGTATATGAGTCAGCAGGTATACTCAAGTTGTACAATTTTAATTGTAAAAGCAATCTAACTGCCCAAGAAAATCAATGCTTCAACTAACTTTGTTTAACACGCCCAGACGTACACATTCTTTTGGAAGAAAACATACAGATTATGACGTAGGTATTTTTGTCTTGATTAATTCATGGATGGTTTTCTTGTGGTGCAGGGAAAGTTTCCTTCTCTATTGTTCCCAATTGAGGTTAAAAACATACATATGGCCAAACATGGAAGTGACTCTGGAGTCTATGATACTGAAGGAAGGTAATTGCTTACATATATATATATATATACTGAGAAAATTAACTTCCCGTCAAGCTAATGAACAAACAGAGAATCTAATGTATTGGATCTTTTCATGGATGAGCTTTCAGGTTTGTTCCATCCAAATTTGAAGAGATATTCAGGAAGCATGCAAAAACACACCCAGACGATGCTTTAACATATGATGAACTCAAGGAAATGACGAAGGCTAACAGAGAACCTAAAGATTACAAAGGATGGTGAGTCACTCATTCACTCTTTTATATGTGTATATAATATATATATATATATATATATTGAGAAAATATGATATGGAAATTGAAGGCAAATCTTCATTTTAAAGTAAATATTTCTGCTAATGTCCAACTCTCGAACACTTGTATAAACCAAATACTACAGCACAACATTCTACCAACAAAAAATTAGTTTGATTGGTAAAGAACTAATCCTTATGGGGTGATATGGGCTCAAATCCTGTTGCCATTGTATGTGACCAAGGACTTCATAAAAAAAAATACTAATTTTGGTCTTTAATATAAGATCTAGATAGCTAGTTTGGAGCTATCCCTTGATAAAAATCATCATAATACTTATAATAATAGGGATATTTTTTAAAAAATAAATAAGACAAAATAGATTAAAGTCTTATATTTAGGATCAAAGCAAACTCCTGTCCAACTCTTAAATTTAGGACAAGAGGGAGTGATACGTGAGGGGGAAAAGGAACAAGACAACATTCAAGGATAACAACAGAATCATGTGAGGACACACAAACACACACATACAAGGCGTGCATTGTGTTTTATATTTGTGAGACTCTGTGTGTGTGTGTGTGTGTGTGGTGATTATAATTGTATGTGCACAACATGCAGGGTGGCTGGTTACACAGAATGGAAGATTCTATACGATCTGTGCAAAGACGAGGATGGGTTACTGCACAAGGAAACCATCAGAAGTGTTTATGATGGTAGTCTGTTTGAAAGGATGGAAAAGCAACACTCTGAGAAGAAAAAGAAGAAATAATTAATTAACTTTAATCATCTTTCATGTACATGCACCTCTATTAATGTGTCTTTTATCATTTTCTGGTATATGATCATGTTTGTATTAAGTACTAGCTAGGGATAATGAGTGTGTGGCACTTATACATAGACAGCAAGGGGTTCTGATGTTTATTTTACAAGAAAATTGCCATTCATTATTATTGAATTTGTTAATAGCTTGATTCAAAAGTCAAGAAAAATAATGGCGTGTGTGTGGAAGAAAGACAAAATGTGAAAAGAATAACAAACAGATGAGGCAATGTGATATGAAAGCACAAGAACTTTTCTAGATGCTTCCCTTTATTCTGGTTCTGACATTTCCTACAAGAAAATGTGATATATGCTTTGATGCTTTCTTGCATGTTCATACAAATAGCACCAGAAAGTAATAGGGTAATTGGATTGATTTATTTTAGATAAATCTAGCTAGTCTCTATCTTGAATTCAATTGGGAATAATGAAACTACGCTCAAAGGGATTCTCTTCTTTAAGGTCTAGTGTAACTTCGATCAAGTTAATAAAGGTTTGTAAGATTCTTATGTTAACAATTGATCTAAGGGTTTGGTTGTAGACAGAATATAATGGCGGCGATGTGTGATGTGTAAAATCAAGTCAGTACTGTAAAAAAACAACTTTGCAAATAGTGGTGCTTTCAAATATGCCATGGGTTAGATTTCTCTCATTATTATTTTCTCATTATACATCTTCATCTCTAAATTATGTTTGTCTAATTAATCTGGAAGGTCATAATACTACTTTGACTTTTCTCTCTTCTTCCCAAACAACAGTCTAGATGAGGGAGCTCATGAAGGATAATAAGAAAAATATATCATACATAGGAGGATCTGCTTCCGCATGTAGATAACTCCCATATGAGTTTACAAAATTATATCATAGCTATTATTCAATCATAAAATATCACATATACTGGAGAGTTATATGACGTTTAGATATATAGATGTATTTGTCCAGGCAGGTTCCAAAAAGATAGATAGATGAATTTGTATTTGAATTATTAGATTTAAAAGCTCAAATTCAACATCAATGTATCTAAAATTCTTTGTTTATTAAGTAGTATAAAAAATTCATACCAATAAGAATGAATTGTTCTATTCACTTATTTGGAGAGTATCAAAAGAGGATGCACATATAGTTGAGATTTGAAATAATTAGGATATATTAGGTATTTTAAATTCTAAAGTAACCGCAATAAAAAGTTTATTTGGATAATTTTAATACGTATATATCCTAATAATGAATTTTTTTTCAGATCCAAATCGCCACTAATATAAAGATAATACTGAGGAAAAAATGAAACAAGAATTGCTGTATAATTAATTTATAAGGATAATATTAGATAAACTAAAAGATATAGTTGTTTTCCTAATTAACTAAATACTTCTTTACTATGGACCACTATACAGAAGGATTTGTAACTAATCCAAAAGGCATCCTATGTTAAGAAATTACTTTATTAATTATGTGTTAATATCAATTAATTCTTGGAATAATTTTAGGATTATATTGCTATTAAGAGATTATATCTTTTTTAGTCCCTAAACTTCCTCTCAATTATCGATTTAGCCTAAAAAAATTTGGCTCTTTAAAACTTAATTCTTATAGTTTATTAAGCTACGGAATAGTAAAGATTGATTTATTTCAAGTTAAATCTGAAGGAATGAGCAGATAATTGGGGGGAAAAAACAAAGATATACTCCCCCCCCCCCCCCACCTTTTTTGTTTTTGCTTAATGTACTTTCCCCCTTTTAATACCAAACTTGGGTAACATGTTCTATATTCAAATGGGTTGAGTTTTTTTTTTTTTGGGGGGGTACAAGTGGGTTTAGTTTTGTATATTATAAATATCTTTGAATGGGTGGGTGGGTTATCAATAAGCCCATTTGGGAATAAGTCCCAGCCCACAACATACATAGAGCTCTGATCCATAATTCCATGTATCTCTTTCTACAAGCTTTTGTTAGCTTCCAATTATGCAGTCATAACACTTTTTTTTTTTAAAAAAAAAATAATAATACTAATGCCCCAAATATATGCATATATATGCAGTAATTAGTAGTTTAATTTGGTACTTTTATTCAGGTAAAAAATAAATAGTATTTTTAGTTTTATTTGCATCTTGTAATTTGTAAATTACAAATTAATGAAATTACAAAGACGTTACTATTATTATCCTAGTATCTAATAACTTGGAAAGTGTTACTCTCTCAAAATCAATTTTCTCATTTTCTTTTTAAAATTTCATCTCTACTATCAAATCAAAAAATAAATCATTCATATTTAATGTTTTTTAAAACTAGTATTTTCAATATAAATAACTAAATTAAAACTATTAAAATATGATATACACAATTCAAAATTAGAACACAAACAAGATTTTAAAAATTTAAATTATAAAATCTATATAATGATAATTTTATAAAATATAAAATGTAAATCATCCAATCATTTATTTAATGGGTTTAATGTTTCTGCTTTTATTGCAGAAATATTTTTCTACCATACTCATATAAAAATGAGTAGGTCCCATTATTATTTTTTTTCTTTTCTCCTTATAATAAGACTCACCCACTTTTTATGTGAGAAAGAAAAAAATAATTATGCAATAACCTTGTTTATGTTACGAATATACTTATTATGTGGATGTCCATTGACCCATAATCTCCAAATACAGGATGACATGGTATATACGCATAGTAATCTACTATTTGCATCCTTCTATAAATAGAGGTCTCCTGTAACTATTTATTATACTTGAATGAGAATTCAATTCATCTCTCTAGAATTTCCTCTGACTTCTCTCTAGAATTCTTTCAGTTTTATAACACGTTATCAGCACGAGGCAACCAACTGAGCTTCGTGTGGTTTATCCGTCCTCCCTTCTCAGTTTCAGATCTATTTTTCCCTCGTCTCTTACCGTTGCTCTCGTTTTCTCTTGCTCACGTCCAGATCGGACCTCCATCACCATTACCCATCATCACAATTAATCTCAGATTTGGTTCTTTTTCTCCTTCCCTCATCCAGATCTACCATCGCGCCTCAACAGGACTCCACATCGATAACTCCAGATTTGTCATGAAAAATTTTATCCTTCCCTGTCTGATAACTCCATCTTCCTCTCCTTTGAGTTTTCTTCTTCTTCAGCCCTCCATCGTTATTTTTCTTTGCTGCTTCGTCTCGCTTGTGAATCTCTAAATATTGTGAATCTCTAAATATATTTCTGTTTGTTCCCTCTTTCTTCTTTTATTATTCAATTATTCTTCACCTGATTCATTTGTCTCTTTCTTTAATTATTGCCCTCTGGTCCAGTCACGCCTCTACTTACTTCTTCATTTAATTAGTGAGGGCTCCACCATAATACAAAATGGTTCAGTACTCTCTTCCCCTCTTGCTTCTGCGTCCACCCATATAATATATTAAAAAAAAAGTTGGCTGATTTCTATAATTGCACATGGGGTTCTGTTTCTTCGTCTTCTTGTGTGATTATCAAACATTTGAGTCTTCAATAATCGTGGAGCAGGTAAGTTTATCTTATAATATATTTAAATCATATTATATTAAAAAAAAAAATTTACCATGGGCCCTTATGTTTATATTATTTATTTTATTATATTATTGTTTATTATTTTAATTTTAATTTCAGATTTTATTATTATTGTTATTAACATTTAATGTTATGTTTTTATAGCCAGAAGCCATATAAATTTTAATTTTCTCATTATGAGATATAAATGGCCTGAAGCCGTAATGCTTTAATTATAATTATTGTCTATTAATATTTATTTAATTTAATTCTTTACTGCTTTATTTATTTTTTATGGTGGTGCACTTTGTGAGCCCCATTTATTTTATTTAAATTCTTTACTGCTTTATTTATCTTTTATGGTAGCAACACTAGTATAGTGGGCACCATTTATTTTATTATTTACAGCTTTGTTTATTTAAATTCTTTATTGCTTTATTTATCTTTTATGGTAGCAACACTAGTATAGTGGGCACCATTTATTTTATTATTTACAGCTTTGTTTATTTAAATTCTTTATTGCTTTATTTATCTTTTGTGGTAGCAACACTAGTATAGTGGGCACCATTTATTTTATTATTTACTGCTTTATTTTCATGGTGGTAACACTAGTATAGTGGACTCCATTTATTTAAATTTTATTTACTGCTTTCTATATATTATATATATATTTACATTTGCATATGCATCTTCTTTCTTACCTTTGGATGAGATAGGTCTCGTTGAGAGTTTACTCCCATTCCTATTTCATTTTCTTTTTATTTATTTAGCACGTTTATTTCCAGTCATTTATTTTATTTTTATTTATTTATTTATTGTTTTATATATATCCCCCTCCCTTTTATTATTTATGGCAACGACACTAATATATACATATTAGTGGGTTCCATCTATTTATTTTATTATGCTTATATTTTATTTATCCTGAAGATAAACTGTTAAAAGGCCATGAGATCAAAATGCCATGGAAATATGAGACATAAATTGGCCTGAGAGATGAGGCATAAATTGGCTTGAGACCAAGAGGCAAGTTAGCCTTAATTTAAGAGACAAGATAGCCTGAAGCCAAGAGGCAAGCTAGCCTTAATTTAAGAGGCAAGATAGCCTGAAGCTAAGAGGCAAGTTAGCCTGATGACATGAGACAAATTATGAAACAATATTTGATCCATAAATTTTGTATGCCATCAATTGTATAAAGGCCTCAAAATTGTATATTTGGCATTAAATATTCCCTTAAATTATGAGACAAGGGATTGTATGATCATGATTGATATTATAAATAAATATATTCAATTTGCTATTGCAATAGCTATATTGTGGTAAAGTCAAGAAATATTGTGGATTAACTTCTTGCCATGATCAAACAAATCAGTGAGTTATGGATCATGAATTTTTATCCAACTTCATTCCCAGAAGTGAATGAAGCAAATATATTATTATGGTTGTTTTGTGATTTCTATGATTATAACAATTTTTATAAATACGAGAAAAGAATATTCATAAACAAAATAATTAAGCAAAAGGAAATATTATTTCAACAAAGTTTAATAGCGAGTGGCTCAACATCATTACAAACTTTAATCATCTCATTCTGAAGATATTTAATATCTTCTTCTTTTGCTTCTCTTGAGATGGGATCCAGATGAGGCAAAGCTCTTCGTAATATCGAGATTTGCGTCATAAGTTTCTTGAGCTTTTTGTGTGGCCACTCAGTTAACCCTCCTTTTTAATAGATCTTTTGTATGGTGTGAGTAGACATATTTAATTGTTTACTCGCATCATCTAGGGTTAAGTGAAAATAATCACTTAAATCATGGTGCGTTGTTTTCTTTATTCTTTCCCGTTGCTCCATTGTTAATCTATATAATTCACCCTGATTAAGGGATGATATATCATATGGAATATTAACCGCGGGCTGTTTTCCTTTATCTAATGGATTTTTAATGTTGGTTTGAAATGAACTCTGCGGTAGTTCATTTGGATTTTTAGCCCATTCCGAACCAATATAAAGGACCTCATGATAGTCCAATACAGGATCACACATCAAGTTATATCCTGATGCTTGTAAATCTATACAATACTGTGTCAGAAAAT
The DNA here is from genome assembly GCA_037074495.1 of Acacia confusa. Classification (NCBI taxonomy): domain Eukaryota; kingdom Viridiplantae; phylum Streptophyta; class Magnoliopsida; order Fabales; family Fabaceae; genus Acacia; species Acacia confusa. The sequence goes on along the minus strand of CM073512.1, from coordinate 987,307 downwards.
GTTTGATTTCTCCAAAATTTTTATTACTAAAATCAAACATTGGAAGCCTGTCAGTATTGTAAGATTTTTCCTGTACATTTTCAAATAAAACAGCATGGGAAATCATACCTATCTTCCTCCCGTGAACTTCAAGTTTATGATATTGAAGTCCGTTGGTATGAATAATTTCCCGTAAAACATGACAACAACTACATTCCAATAAGCTAGTAGTTGCTAATTGGCTTGTAGCTGTTGGCTGGCTGATTGTTGCTGGCTGGCTAGTGGTTGTTTGTTGGCTGATTGTTGCTGTCGGGCTGGTTGTTGCTGGAAGACTGATGATAGTTTGCTGGCTAGTGAATGTTGGTTGATTAACTGTCGACACTATTGGCTGAACTGGATTGGTAGACTCCATTAGTTCTGCCATAGTTCTACACCTCTTAACAGGCCTCCTTGATGAATCTGCTTCAGTTGTACCTTCAATCCTTGTAGATTGAGGAAGAACACTTATTCTTGAGGGAGAAGTAGGTACATTTGAAGCAGAAGGAGGAATAGTAGAAGGAGGAATAAACATTTCAAAGGGATTAGGAGATAACAAAGAAGTAAATGACATGTTGGGCTGATCATCATACAACAAAGCATCAAGTAATGCTGTTTCGGATGTATCAGAAACTGGGATAAAACTGCTTGGTCCTGCCATGACAATAGAATTTAGAGAAATATGTGTGAGTATCTGGTAGTTGGTATTATCAGATGCTTGAGTGTTTGTGAGGCATGTTCGTTTGTCTTCCTTTATTTATAGTCGAATTAAATCCTATTGAATCTCTACAGATTTGTGTAGTCCTGTTAAATCTCTGCAGATCTGCTCCCTATAAAGCACGAGCCTGGAATCTTTTTGACTTTATATGCATACGACAATCTGAGTTGTTGCGCCTGTGATTCCACAGTGATGCGCCTGTGATTACACAGTATTGCGCTCGTGAATCTTCAATTATACACCTGATGATTTTGTATTTAATATATATTTGTTTGTTGATTCTGGAAAATGGAAATTTTGTTACCAGAAGTAACAAAATTATGCATTAATAATACATTTAGAAATCTGTGGAATTTTAATGAAATAGATATCATATATGCTATTATCATGGAATATTGTATGGAAATTCCATGAATTAATTTTTAAGGTCTCACACCTGAGGGGGAGAATGATATATATCAAGTGTGAATATTTATGTGATAATTCTTTGTGAATGTTTCTATATTGATTCCCCCAAAATGAATATTAGATTTGATGATAAATCATATGGAAAGTTGACATGACTTGTTTGATCATCCGAGTCATATATTATGTGCTGCTTGTTCTCAGATAGAAATATTTATTGGAAATGGATCTCTGAAAATATATCAAATTGAAAGTTTACATATGAGATTATAAATCTGCAAAGTTTGCAGTGATGTTTGCAATCAGATATTTGCAATATATTATGTGCGCAATTTCCAGATTGAATGATCCAGAAATAATGTATTAAAGTATCCATGAATGGATAGATCAATGATTATGAGAACATTGTTCATACGTGTATATTTGCAGCAATTTTATAAGCCAACAAAATTCTCCCTGTAAAATTTGGCTTTTGGTCAGGAGCCAGAATAATTCCATCTTAAAATGTTTAAAATGTGCAATGATTATTAATCTACTACAATGCACATAAATGGATATACAAAGAAAATTGATGATTTGATGAGGAGGAGAAAAATAAGCAGATTGGGTAAAGATTTACTAGAATGAATTATCATTGGCTCATATTGATCCTCGTACAAGTAATTGTGCACTAAAAGTTCAAAATGATAATTCAGTTGCAGTGTTTTGTTAATCGAATGCCAAAGGCATTTACTAACCTAAAGAAAGTGACAAAGTCACATGTCCCAACTGCAAATGCTCCTATATGAATTATTATAAAGCTCACCGGAAGCGATGCAGGTCCATCGGTTTTAAAGATAAAAAACCTCAAGAGAGAAAAGGAGCTATAAGAATATAGATGATCATGTTGAGGATAATTAAGAAAAGCTCTAGAAGAGCCATCTCCTGAAGAAATGTTATCTTCAGAAGAGATATTACAAGTAAAGTGTATTGTGGTCCAAGAAGAGACCCAGGTATTTACAATATGAGATCTCAATAAATTATAAATGAAATCCGATGGGACAGAAAAAAAACAATGATGTCGACAATATTGATATCTATGTATATTTGATAGCATATGTTGTAATGAATGATAATGAGGATCATGAGTCATACTATATTAGTGTGTGCCAGAAGCACATGTTCCTGAAGGACATAAGGCGCTAGAATAAGTCCCTGAATGACTTAAGATGCTAAGAGCATCAAATTCTCGAGAATAATCAATTAAGTGAATTCATATGTAGTATGAAGCATTTATCATGCATGTAGTATTATTATCTGAATAAATATTTATGCACATGTATATTTATGATTTTACTTGAAAGATTTAGATCTTGCAGGTATACAATGAATACTTGATGATAGAAAGACAATGAAGAAATGTGGTCATCAGGGGGAGTAAGTCTGATGTAATCAAGAGGGGGAGACGATACATGCTGTACTCTTTTTCCCTTATCTAGGTTTTGTCCCACTGGGTTTTCCTAGAAAGGTTTTTAATGAGACAGTACTCAACAGTGTATCAATGAATGATGTACTCTTTTCTTTGGCTAGGTTTTTATCCCATTGGGTTTTTCTTAGTTAAAGTTTTTAACGAGACACATTCATAAATGGACATCCAAGGGGGAGTGTTACGAATATACTTATTATGTGGATGTCCATTAACCCATAATCTCCAAATACAGGATGACATGGTATATACGCATAGTAATCTACTATTTGCATCCTTCTATAAATAGAGGTCTCCTGTAACTATTTATTATACTTGAATGAGAATTCAATTCATCTCTCTAGAATTTCCTCTGCCTTCTCTCTAGAATTCTTTCAGTTTTATAACAGTTTAATTTGATGCTATTGCTATGGATGAGATTTTGAAGAGTGAACAAGACAGCATTCGAAGTTTCGAACCCTATAACCTACTTTAAACGCATAAACCTCAGGTCCTTCATCAGCTTCTCCAGTCCATAAACCCTACCAAATATTTAAGTCTGCGCCTTCTTCACAATCAGCAGGACGTCTAGCTATGAATGTTTATTGCGTAACCAAGCCTCAATCTTTGGAAAATGAAACTCGTTGAAGGCGTTTTGATCTCCTTACTATCCAAGATGTTGCTTTTCATGCGCAACCTCTTTCAAATTGGTCGAAGAACATCCCTTCGAGTAAGCTCATTTGCCGGTGCGTCTGGTGTCTTATCATCGACATCATTGTCGCATAATTCGTTTATTGCTTGCCCTTTGGTTTGGTTCACTGGTTTTCTTTTTGTATTTAGATTCCCTTTTGTCTCCAAGGCAAGCCCTCAAAGTTTTACTGATGACATTAGTTCTGACTCATTGCGAAGCTTATTACAAAATGGCCATTGGGATGATCCTAAAATGACTAGTATATTTACATCAGCATTGGCGCCCGTTTGGGTGTGCAAGGTTTTGGGGAAATTGAAGGAAGACCCGAAGCTTGCCTTGGGGTTCTTCAAGTGGGCAAGAACCCAAATCGGATTCCGCCACACCACGGAATCGTATTGCATCTTGGCTCACATTTTATTTTGTGGGAGGTTTTACCTTGATGCGAGAGGGATACTTAGGGAGTTAATTTTGTTAAATAGAACACTGCCAGGTTGTGATTTGTTTGATATGTTGTATTCGGCCAGGAATGATTGCAGTCCAGGCTTTGGAGTATATGATTGTTTATTTAGCGTATTGGTTGAGTTGGGAATGCTGGAAGAAGCTGGTCAATGTTTTTGGAAGATGAAGAAGTTCATGGTTCTTCCAAAAGTGCGATCCTGTAATGAGCTTTTGCATAGACTTTCAAAAGCAGGCAAAGGGGAATCATCGATGAAGTTTTTCAAGAACATGGTTGAGGCTGGTCTTTCACCCACGATTTTCACATATAATATAATGATAGGTTATTTCAGTAAGGCAGGAGATTTAGATACTGCTAGGAATTTTTTTGAAGAAATGAAACGGAAGGGCGTCGATCCAGACAAAGTGACATATAATTCTCTCATTGATGGACATGGAAAAGCCGGCTTATTACATGAAGCAGTTAATATGTTTGAGGAGATGAAATGTGTAGGATGTGAACCGGATGTGATAACCTACAATTCTCTAATCAATTGCTTCTGTAAGTTTGAAAGAATTCCTCAAGCTTTTGCTTATCTGCATGAGATGAAGAAAAGGGAGTTGCAACCAAATGTTATAACTTATAGTACACTTATTGATGCATTTTGCAAGGCAGGTATGATGCTGGAAGCAATTAAATTTTTTGTTGACATGAAACGGCTTGGTCTTCTACCTAATGAAGTTACCTATACGTCTCTGATTGATGCAAACTGTAAAATAGGTAATATGACCGAAGCATTTGCACTGGCAAATGATATATTGGAGGCTGGACTCAGCTTAAACACCGTGACTTATACCACTTTATTGGACGGTCTTTGTGAAGATGGTAAAATGAAAGAAGCGGAGGACTTATACAGGGCAATGTTAGAAGCTGGAGTAGATCTTAATATAAAAACTTACACCGCCCTTGTTCATGGATATGCTAAGGCTGAGATGCCAGAGAAAGCAATGGATATTTTAAATGAAATGAAGAAGAAAAGCATCAAATTGGATCTATTGCTCTATGGAACCATAATATGGTGCCTTTGCAAGCAGAACAAGATTGAAGAAGCAGAGGCTGTAATACATGAGTTGAAGGACTGTGGTCTAACTTCAAATAGTTATACATATACAACCCTTATGGATACATATTTTAAGGTTGAGAAAACCACAGAGGCACTTAATCTGTTTCAAGAAATGCAGGAACAGGGTATTGAGGCAACAATTATAACCTTTGGTGTATTAATAGATGGCTTATGCAAAAAGGGATCGATCCAGCAGGCAGTTAGTTACTTTGGAGACATGACAAACTTTGGTTTGCAACCTAATGTGATGATTTATACTGCTTTAATTGACGGCCTTTGTAAAAATGATTGCCTTGAAGAAGCAAGAAAGTTGTTCAATGAAATGCTGAATAAGAAAATGAGTCCAGATAAAATTATTTACACCACTTTGATTGATGGGTACCTGAAGCATAAAAATCCGCAAGAAGCTTTGTGTTTACGGATGAAAATGGTTGAGATGGGTATGGAGTTAGATTTGATTACTTATACTTCATTAATTTCAGGTTGTTGTGTCTGTGGTCTCTTACAAGAGGCAAAGTCACTGCTTGATGAGATGCTTGCAAAGAATATAATTCCTGATGAGGTTCTTTGTATTTGTCTATTGAGAAAATATTATGAGGTAGGAAACACAAGTGATGCTCGGGCTCTGCAAGATGATATGATTAAGAGGAGCCTGATTTCTGGACCTTTCGATGTTACAGCTTTTTCTATACACACTTGAGAGGGAAATCATGCTTTTCTTAGTCCATTTTTCCCCAGTTATAGTGACCAGTGATCAGAATTTTGATGCCTGATTCCAGGGTTGAATAACATAAATTCAAATGAATATGGCGTCTAGTTATGAAAGGGCAATTGCTATTTCCACTTGATGCTTCTGGAAGCTACTCTTATGTGAGTTCTGCTTCTAAGATTTCTTTTGCAAGCTTGTGTGTAATGACACGAAAGAATGATATTCTTGTTCCTGAGGATAATTCTTCACGGTGAGTGATTTTCATCTGGCTAAAAATTTTGAATTATATTCTTTACTGGGTACTTTTATTGTGAATGATAGAGTCTTTTTCTAGCGACTATTAAGCTTCATACAGATTTTCTAATGGTTCTTGTTCCTTGTAGGAATCAACCATGTCAGAATAACAACTTATATGGCATGTGAAGGATTTAAGCTACAGTAAATGATTCTTATATCACTTAGATGTACAAGGTATTTTATACTTTTTAAAATTTGCAGCTTAATGTATGCATGAAAGTATTAGCATAGTCATCACAATTGTGTCATCACCGCAGCTGTAACGGTGTTCATATGCATATTTATTGTAGAGTTTCAGAGCAGCAAGGTTTTCTTTGTACTTATGAGCAAACATCTTTGCATGGTAAATGATCCCCAGTTTTATTTGAGAAACAAGTTGTTCTGATGCAGTATTAAGCATTTCTTGTTACCTTGATCTCCGTCTGTAATCCATGAAAATAAATGTAACTCATCCGATATTTCATGCCCAAACCTATGTCAATTAGGACCGTACATACCTCCTTGTAGCTACCAATAAAAATGGCAAGGAAGAAATGCCCTAAGAAAATCTTTTATAGGTGCCACCCGCAAATTCCAAAGGAACAGTAAATCACCCGAATCCTGAGACCTGAAAATAAACTGCCAAGTAAATCAAGAGCCCCAAACCCTTGCAGTAAAAATTTATCCATTTCTTCCCTCTTGCTTCCCAAAAAAGGACAATAATTTTCTGTGTCCTGTACCGACAATGCCCTTGAACTTCCTCTCTCTGGCTTCCTGTAATAACAGCTCCGTAGTTGATTGAGCCAGCTAACCTGTGCAACTCCTGAGGGCTCTTTTTTCTTTAGAAGAGTTCTATATGTCACTTGCACCTTCAACTTTCTCCTATATTTATCTGACAGCTGAGAGTTCTTCAAGCAAGTCTGCACATCTTGGATATCTCTACAAATCAAAACGTTGGGTTTGTTTTGTTGCATATTCAGGGCTGCTAGAGTTATGAGTTTTTTTATTTGGAATTAGCAAGTACTACAGGTATACATTAGATGGTCTGCTATAAAATTATTTTTTCTGCACAGGCCCCACGTCATGCTTTTATTCCATTCATAAGCAGTATTTGGTTAAGAACCAAATATGAGAACCGATCACTTATGCTTCCCAACAGGCTTGAATTGGAGGTACATTCATATCATCTTCAATGTTGGGAAGATTACTTTTGGTGATACAAGGCACTAGAGAAGTTCAGAAGCATACTAACATTCTTGGCTGAGTGGTCATTCATCGTTCAGAGAATATATTTACCTTGAGGACAAGATAGCTTTCAAGGGAGGAGCAACTGATGGCAACTCGAGCCTGACGAGTGGAAGAACGCGTGACTCAACCCACAACTCAGCCCAACAACCTTGAGAGGAGAAAGTACAGTTGGCTGAAGCTAACACTACATGATTTACAGAGAATATTTATTGGGCCATTGGTCCTTTAAAGTAATATGGATTCACATTGGAAGAGCACCATTTGAGGGTTGTTATCTTGATATTTTCCTTTTGTTTGTCAATTTTCTGAGTGAACTTGACAAGGCAAGCAAATGATTAATCATCTTTTGTAGTTGGAGTTTCACCCTCATGATGTATAAATAAAGGACAATTTTGCCTTAATCATGTTAACGTAAAATTCTTTTGTTTATCCTTTTTGGATTTCAAGTTTGATTGGATCTGTCATTTTGTCCCTTATTAATACATTTATTATTGGCCGAATATAATTTATTAAAAAATACACCGGAACATCTCAGGAAAGTGGTAGAGTAATTTTACAAAAACTTGGATTATCTAGTGATTCCCTTCATCTATGTGAAATGTTTTTGTGATATTTTAAGAAAAAATATTAGAGGGAGGGAGTACATCTAAGAGAGATTTATTCTAGAAGCTTAGTACTTATTTGGTTTCATTTGTTTTAGGGTTATTATAATCTTTAGTTTCTTTAAGTTTAGCCTTATTTTGATTTATCTTTAGTTTCAAACTGAGTTTCATTCTGATTAAAAACATTGGTCTTTATAACTCAATAAAACTTTTAAGTAATGTGCCCTAAAAAAATTAAAACCAATGGTTTGAAACTTGAGGGGCTACAACCAAAACATGGGTAAATTTGAAAAACTAAAGATAATATTAACCCTTTATTTTAAATAATCCTGTGCTCGTATATGATAATTATATAAGATGAATTTTACCTCTACACAAAAAATACATTTTTAAGTGTTCCCATGCTGGACCCGCGCACGCTAGTGCCAACAATTTTCCCTTCCTATTTACATAACGCATTTCCCAAAAATGTGAAAACGCTTGGGAAAGCTAATTTATACATGAACTATGAAGACATTTGGTCAGAATTAAAACTACTGATGAGGACAAACACTGTATCCTAAGGAATCTGGATTGCACTTTGAACACTCAATATCATGTCCCGAACCTCTTTGAACCACACTCGGAGCAAAATTTAGAAGTTTCTCTCACAAATGGGGCCCCACATTCGTCACAAAACTTTGCAGGACTCGATGGCTGCAACACAATAGTGAAGTTTTGTCAGTCAGGAAAAAGGATATTGTCACATAATATCAAGTTGTCTTAATCATCAAAATCAGTTGCTCTCCTAAACTCTCATGAAGCATTATAAAATAATCTTGAGTCTTGAACTATGATAGAAGCCCAGAATTACAACGAACTGATAGAATAGCAAATCTGTGTTCATTAAATGAGGTAAGAGCTTAAAAAGAATCAAGAACTATGTGCATGAGAAATATGCTCACCATAATATGCAGGCGTCCCCCAACATGGCCACTCGTGAGTGGTTGTAAGCAGGGCAACTGTTGAGATATTGTGGGTGACTGGTGAGCATGAGAAATTTCAGACAAGTGTGGGGAAGGCCCACAGTGATGGTTGTGAGAATAGGGGCCTGCTTGCTGACCGTGATGCATAGTTTGATGGTTCTGGTGAACTGGATGAAACTGAGGTTGATGTGGCAAAGATTGCATGTGATGTTTGCATGGAGTTTGCTGCTGACTAGGTGGCTGAAAAACATGAACAAAATAAAAATAGTACCTATATTCCAATGCATCAGCATGATCAAAATAAGGATGTCTTCTCATCGGTTATAGGGAAGATTCACATTTCCCATTAACCTTTAGGATTGCAGCGAAAAGAGGGCATGGGGGAATTCGTAATTTCGTATAACCGCATGATTCTGCCAAATTTTTGCAAATGTGGTTTTCGAATTTCTTACATATGACCCGACAGAGAATACTTAAATGTGGTTACAATAAATACCATAATCTCTGCAATCTATAACTGAATTGCTTTTAAGTGACAAAAACACTACTTGCTGACCAATAAATTGGAGCCAAACTTATAGGAAGAGCAAATTAACTTGTGCTTCACTTACAGAGCGAAATCCTTGAGAATTACCCAATGCAGAAGAGTTGTCAGCTCCTGGAAAACTCTGTAGAATTGAGTCAAGTCAGGACCATGAAACGCTAAATAAGTTTGGATTTGCAAAAGCCCATGAATCAGAATGCAGTTACCCTCTAAATATTGCATCATCAGGCTATTAACATAGATTTATAAATACCAATCATGATTATGGAGTCAAAAATAGCCAAGTGCATAAATTAATAATTAGAGCCGAACCAGCTGAACTTCATTGTCATGGCCCATACATAGAAATTGCATATTTTTTTGTAACGTTTCAAAATTTACAGTCTCAGAAACTTCTTAGAAGTTTGAAAGGGCCATTTCATTTGCCAAAATGAGCCATATCATGCTTACATGTAGACCAGAGACATTGGGTATCATGTTTGATGCTGCACGCCTCAACTTGTGTCTTGGAGAATAAAATTTATAGTCACGTGCAGAGATAGCAACCTCATGGCGACCTGTCATTCTCTTAAACCTGAAACAAACAAGTCAGACCAGCATTCACAATTGATAAAGTAAAACACCATAATCCTCAAGTTACCATTCAGCATCGTTAATAGGCATGGTTTCTGGTTTTTCAACAACATCCAAACCATTGACTACTACAAAGCGAACACGCTTCTCGTCTTGAATTACTAGTTCTGGAAACCTTGTCCTTGTTTCCACAGAAGTTGCCAATTCTCTTCTCTTGTATGTACATGGTCCTGATGGTTAGTAGCTTAATAAACATATCATTGAGTTAAAAACTTGGGAAGAAAAATAAATAGAAGGACATCTACATCACAATGCATTAGTTTCACAAATGCCCAACTCAGTCTTATTTTAGATGATGAGTAACAGAAGAGTATGTCAACTTAAATATTATAGAACATCTCATTAGTTTCATAACATTTTTTTGGGGGGATTTGTACCTTTCTTTGGAAATTTCTTGGCCAGCCTTCTATACAAACCACCAGCAGCTTCTAGAGCTACCCCAATTGTCTTTTCACGAATACCATTCAAGGAAGCAAGCCGGATGTTGACATCATTTACTAAACTTTCATACATATTTGCAATATACATCAGAGGTAAAGCAAAGTTAGGATCTCCTTCATACTGGGCCTCTCTTGTCTTCCTTTTATTAAGCTTATCTTGCCCAGACTGAACCGAGTAATCAGCCTCAGAATCAGCCACTTCAATTACACGGTCATCAATAAAATGATCCACAACGATTTGTAGAAATCTTGCCCTTGCAGATTCGATTGGTGAAACATCTAGTTTGAAGTTATGATAAAATGAGTTTGCAACAACTTCATCTGAAATTATCACATATATTCAACCCAAAGACCAAAAACTCCTATCAACTAAAAGAATAAGTGTCCAGGAAATTTTAGTACTTTACCATCAATGGTCAAGATATCATAAGGGTCTCTTGAAGAGTCGTTGTTCTCGAGACTGGAGCGATCCTCTTCAACTTCCACATTGTGAAGTGGTAAAGAATTCCTATGGGGTTCATGCATGCAGTCCTACAAAACACGTACAAATCATCTGTATTGTTATATTACTCTACAACCCCAAACATATACTTTCTTGCTCAAGCACACCCATCAACCTGCTGCTTGAAAAATTGAATAAACTATGCACAACGGAGACACTCCATGATGACAAGGATACAGGAGATGAATCACATAAATATGGTGAAAGAACATATTTTGTAGTGTTTGTATGAAATTTGAAGTTTTATATCAGGTCTGGTAGAAGGATCGCATAAGAATTGGATACGATACAGCTCCCGATTTTAAGCTTTATAGTAGACAACAAAACCCAGGGCAAATTTTCTCAAAAAAAAAAAAAAGAAGAAGAAGAATCCAAGCACTACACTTACGACGGCACCAGTATCATTATCATTGTCCAAGCTATCTTCGGTGACAGCTTCGCGATCGACGTCGGCTTCGATGTCGTCCATATCGGAGGTCCTACTCTCAACGGTGTTGAGAACGTGGAGTGGGCTATCGATGAACGAAGTGGGAGAGTTGAGATTATAGTGCTGAACAGGAACCCTAGTACCCATTTTTCCACTGACTCGGAAAATGGAAAAATCGAGGCTGATTTCGAAGTAAAAAATCAGCCAAATTCAAGACTTTCTCTCTCCTGATGACTCTCCACCTTGAATCTAAAATTTGGTTTCTGCAAAATGAAGAAGAGAGAAGACATTAAATTGAGGTATACAGTGAAGTTGAAGGAGAACAAACCAGAACTCAACGGCTATACAGAGAAGGACGAGAGGAGGAAGGAAAGAATCCAAAGCTGAGCCCATACCTGAGGTCTTCGGCAGGTCAAAGCAACCACCAAACCTATGTCCGATCTAAATGTGACTTGACAAACCAGTGTGGTCCTGGCTTCATGCCAGAAATTATTTATTTATTTTAATCACAGGTTGTGTTTATATTTTATAGGACTTGATTACGTTATTTTTCCCTCCAAAACTTACCTTCAATTTATTGTCAGGGTTGAATTTTATTTTGATTTATTAAATGTTTAGTTTTATTTTAACTTTCATTAAATTCTTAAATTACACATTTTTTGTCAATAAAAATGATGTTTTAAAGAAGTTGAAAAAAAAACTGCTGACCAAACGATAGGAAGAAAGAAATAGTTGGGGATCGAAAATGAAATATATATACTCCATCTAGTCCTTATTACAATGCACCAACTACTATTTCTTACAAATCAAGAAATAGAAGTTAACTTATTAATTAGGTCCAAAATTAATAAATGTTTTCAACTTCACCCCTATTTTAATAATATAACTTTAAAAGAGTCGGTTAAAGTAAGTTGGTGCTTTATAATAAAAATAAAAAAATATTGATAGTTGATGCTTTATAATAAGGATCAGAGGGAGTGTGTGTGTGTATTATGAAAGGATGAAAATGAAATTAAAACAAGGATAATGTAGTTACTTAACGTAAAATTTCAATTTTAACAATTTTGGTTACAATATAGATTCTGGTAAGCAAATTTTAGATGCTACCTTGTTCAACAGGCATTCACGTGGAGGAATAATGTCAAAGAGTAGTTGATGAAAATGCTAAATTGCAAAAAAGAAAGCAAGAAAATAAATATGGATCTGGTTTTTTACTTCAAGCAAGGTTAGGTTGTGGTTCAACCTCATGAGATTAATCAAAATGATGATGCATGCCCTGCAAGAGGTGGTGAACACCATCTTATGTAATTGAATTAAAGTATCTTTCAACCAGATTTGGAACTTGGAACATCTAGTTTAATAGAGGAATGTGTGTGTAAAAGTTATATGTTTAATATTTTTTTAAATGATTTTATAATATCCTATAAAGGTTTAGTAAGATATCAAATTATACATTTTTCTTTTGCAAAAAAGGCATATTGAAAATTTTAACGACTTTTTTTAAAAAGGCAAAAGTTCATCTTCTAAGTAATTTAAGACAATAACCTTGGCAAATATAATACTATAGTATAACATCAGTAAAGCTTTTATCTCATTAGGTGAGGTCGGCTAGATAGATCAAATGACATTGTTGAAAATATAATAGTATGGTAAAAACATAAAATTAACATATACAGTACAAACACACTAGGCTTTCCCTTAGTGAAAAATACTACTACACATAGTATATGATAGTATATGCCAGGCTAAAATTAAGTATGATAGCATTCTCTTCGTGTCATTTTAATTGAATTATGAAATTCTAATTAACAGTTAAAATTAATAAATATGTAGAAAATATAAGTAGCTTTCAAAAAATGTTACTATTTATGATTGAGTAAGAGAGAGAAAATAATGAAAAAGAATCTTATAAAAAAAAAAAGACAAACCTATGAGAAAAATGATATTATATATAGGGATAGAGGAAATATATCATAACATTAGCTTTAATAATTTTCTTAAATGTTCTAAAGTATATTTTTATTGTCTATCATAAATATTTTAGCAATAATTATTTCCACCAAAATAAAAAATAAAATATCTGTTCAGTTTCAAATTTTTATTTTTTTTAACATATTACACTGTATTATAAAATTTCAAAAATTAGAAAGTAAAGACAAAGCTCGCTAGCATGCATATAAATAAATTTTGTTCATAAAATATTATGAACAATGTATCTTGGCCGCAAATAAGTCACGTGGCTGGCATGGAAAGCAGATAATTCTGTGCCTATAATTCTTCCACTTGCCAAATTTTAAGTGGCCAATGATCTTCCCACGCGTTAAGAAAATCTAGTGGACGATAAGGTATATATGGAATTCAACCTTGCTTTACTTTATTTCTTCTCTGCCAAAATCTTATCTCTTAATTTTAACAGTAATGGCCTTTTCCAGTTCTCCAGACTGGTCTCTAGCTTCAACCACTAATTGCTGCAGCAGTAGAAGAAGAACACACCACCTTCTTCATAATGCTCTCATACCCATTTCTCAATTTGCTTCCTTTTCTTCTATTTCTCACTCCAATCCTCGATTCTTCACTGTTAGGTTGTCAGGCTCGCCCTCTCCGATCTTGGAAGAAGAAGCGTCTCGGCCTAATGCTCCTGTAATCCAATTCGATGTGAAAATTTCAGATGATGTATTGCAGTACTCGAAGCATTTTGGTGCTGAGAAACTGAATGAGTTCGTTTGTGGGTTATTTGAAGATCCTCAAACGGAGGAACTTGGGTATGAATATTATCAGAGATTGAAAGAGAGGCCTGAGTTTAGACCAGAGGAATCAACTTTAGGGCATGTGATCAGGTATTTGCTGAGATTTAGGAAATGGGCCTCTGTCTTATCTGTTTCCGAAGACTTGAAGGTTTATTCTGTGTTGCCTGATGTAGTTACATGTTCTGGTTTGATTAGTAAATGCTTAAGGTCTAGGAAGTTCAGGATTGCCGACGCATTTCTCGATGTTTTCAAAGATTCTCAAAGTACTGAAGTTGCTGTTTCAGCTTTTGATTCTGCTATGAGAAGTTACAATAAGCTTCATATGTATAGGAGCACTGTTTTGGTCTTTGAACGAATGAAATCCACCAAGTTATTAGCTGTTGCTGATTATTCCAGATGCTATCTACACGTTATGGAGGCTTACATGAAGCTTGGTAATAGCGAAAAAGTGGTCCAGTTGTTTCAAGAACTTGAAAGTGAACAATCATTAATTACTTCTAAAATATATTTATCTCTGATCTATGGGGTTTTATGTGAGTCATTAGGCCAATCAGGACGAGCATTCGAAGCTCTAAAGCACTTCAGGGACATGAATAAAAGAGGGGTTATTAATGATTCTGTATATTCTACATTAATATGCTCCTTTGCAAGCTTGCGTGAGGTGGATGTTGCAGAGAGGCTTCTTGGAGAATCAAAGAGGAAAACAGTGATAAAGGATCCAGAGGTGTACTTCAAGCTTGTGTTGATGTACGTTGAAGAAGGTTTAATGGAGAAAACTCTTCAAGTAGTTAAAACAATGGAGAATGCAGGTGATGCAGATGCTTTACATATTTTGATTCTTTAATTGAGTTTTGATTAAGGAATAAAATATCTATAGTTAATACTATTGTTAGTTTTTATAGTTGGATCGAATTTTGGTTTTGATCCGAAAAACCGACCCCTTGTTTTGATTACTTGAAGTCATGTTACTTCCACAATATTTTCTTTTAGAACTGGGATTCTCTTCTTTGATTTTCTTGTTTCACATTGCATATACTGATATCGGAGCTAATGATTATTGTGCCATGGCAGGTGTCAAGGTTACTGACTGTATCCTATGTGCTATTGTCAACGGCTTCAGCAAGAGGAGAGGATTTAGAGCTGCTACAAGTGTTTATGAGCAACTAGTTTCAAAGGGTCATGAACCAGGACAAGTCACGTATGCATCAATCATAAATGCTTATTGTCGTCTTGGCCAATACACTGAAGCAGAGAAGGTCTTCACAGAGATGGAGCAAAAGGGGTTTGATCAATGTGTTGTGGCCTATTCAAGCATGGTTGTGATGTATGGAAGAACAGGGAAGCTAAGAGAAGCAATGAGGCTACTGGCTAAGATGAAAGAAAGAGGGTGTAATCCCAATGTGTGGATTTACAACTCTTTGATAGATATGCATGGGAGGGCTAAGGACTTGAGGCAAGTTGAGAAGCTATGGAACGAGATGAAGCGAAGGAAGGTAGTGCCGGATAAGGTAACTTACACGAGCATCATCGTGGCGTATAGCAAGGAGAGAGAGTTTGAAAAGTGCATAAAGTTCTTCAAGGAGTATAGAATGAATGGTGGGGTAATTGATAGGGCTATGGCAGGTATAATGGTGATGGTGTTCTCAAAGGTGGGACAAGTTGATGAACTGGTAAGACTGTTAAGGGACATGAAGATGGAAGGAACAGGTTTGGATGAGAGGCTGTATCAGTCTTCTTTGATTGCTTTAACTGAAGCTGGAATGCAAGTACATGCCAGATGGTTGCAACAGAGCTTCAAGGTAACATGAGCTTTAGGGTCTTCTTTGATTAAAGGATCCAATAATATTGTGGAGAATTCAATTTCTTGCTCTCTCTCTCTCTCTCTCTCTCTCTCTCTCTCTCTCTTCAGTGATTACACGTTGTACGAAGTAAATATACAAGAGAGATTCTGTGTTATAAAGCACAAAAGTGTTTTTATAAGTAGTTGTATAGAAAAACTAGAAATGCCCTAGCTTGTATCTATGTATGTATAGTAATGTAAACCTTCCTTGTGAATTAGAACAATGTGTCTGGGAGATAGCTTTTGTAATATTTTAATGTAAGGAGCCAGGACTAGTGGAGCATGAATCACTAGGGTTTTTCTTGGCGTTTCTCAATGGATCTATCATGTCGATGCTGCCTGTCTTGGCTGTTGTGTGTGTGTATATGTATAGGAAATTTGGGGATTTTAATTAAATATCATTTCAACTTTATTTATTGGTTATATTTTTGTTTTAGTGCTTATAGTTTTTACTTAATATTTTTACTTTTGTCTATGTAGTTTTACAAATCCATAATTGGGTTAAAAAAAATTTATTTATTCCAAGCTAATGAACGATTTTCAACATATTTATAACTATAATTGCTAACCATAAAACATCTTTGACATGTTAAATATAGCTTAGCGGTATGAAAATTGAAAACTCTTGTGTAAATAGAAAGTTGTGTGTTCAATCTCTGTAAATTTATATCATTAATGCATGTTCTTCTATTTTTTTCTTAAAAATTAATGTAGTGGGTATGATATGAATTTAACTCTTATTCAATCCAATGTTTATTGACAAATACATTACATTCACTTATCATCAAATCATATATGAATTTGCTTATAAATTTTAAGTGAAATTTGTTCATTTATGAAAATATAAATGATGCCAACTCTATAGAAATGCAAGAAATATTTCTTTTATATATATTGTTAATATAAAAATACCTCAGCTCACGTTCAATTGTAATGCATCCATTACAAGATAATCTACCACAAAAGTACAGTTGGCCAAAAGTTAAGCCCAAGAATATGTTACATAAGCACTCATAATGTGTCATTTTCTATTTTTTGAGGAATTTTATAAATTTGACTTTTCAAGGAAATCAAATTACACAACGTGCAATATCAATTTGGATCATCCAAATCAACATGATATAGACCATAACTCGAATTATATCCACCGAACAAGTACCATACAAAGTAACCTCTTACATTGGATCCATTTCTGTGAACATGTCAAATATTTTTTTGAATGAAGAACAGAGAGATTGGAGGTTATTGTGTGATAAACTGTGAAGATGGAAGTGATGTTTCTGAAAATTGCTATCACTTGTGCTTACCTTAACGCATCAAGAGTTGCTCCCATGTGTGCTTGCAAGTAATTTCACTCTCGCCCAATCAAGTCATTGAAGAACTTGCCTTGAATAGATTAAAAGGTTGATATATATAAAAAGGGCCTTAATATAAAATTTCATTTGTAGTGCAATTTATACTAAAAACAAAACCTTATATTAACAAGTGGAGTTAGTATTACTTATTCATGGTCTAATCAAGCACATTCTTAATGTTGAAAGTTCGCTCTTTCAATCTATTAGGGATTTAAATGACATTATAGATATGCATTTTTTTTTAAAAAAAAGAATTTGAATAAGAAATGATTCTATTGTTTTGTTGATGTCAATGCTTGCTTGTTTGTTTGGGATCACTTTTGTTTACCCTAAAAATATTTATTCATATAAATCGAAATAAAACTCTTCTCACTTACATACTTCATATACTGTAAATCACGATTGAAAAATTACTTTTAAAGTATTCCAAATAAGCATGATTTCAGCTTATCTACCGTGGCATCTATGTCATCCATCTGTGGCGTGCTTTATGTGTTCTTAACATAAAGTGTGCTATAATAATTTAATAGGATTTAAACTTCTTATGTTGCATGAGAAAAAGAAGATTCCTACACACATATGAAATGGTAAGACCCACACGCGCGCGTGCGCGCGCGCACACACGTGTGTGTGTGGGTCCTATCATTTCATGTGTGAGACATAAGAAAACATTTCTCTTACAACATGAGAAGTGTTTTTCCCTAATTTAATCCTACGAAATCAACTGATCCCTTAATAGTTTTTTATTCAATTTTGGTGAATGAAGGAAGTCTGCAACCAACAATCTTCTTCATTGTTTCTGGATATTCTCCAAATACCAAGGAATTGAAATACCTGCAATAACAAAGTGAAAAAAAGTCATTGACGTCAACTAACAAGCATGAAAAAAATATGCTTGCTAAACTAACACAAGACAGAATAATACTGCATGAGATAGATTGAATTTTGTTCAAACTACAGAGAATGGCATCAGTTTGCATGATTGTGAGTTCATGCTATAGCTTATTTTAAGTGGTTTTGTGTTCCATGGGTTAAATATATGAGAGGAGTTTTATCTCTATTTGCATAAAAACACTTTCGAAAAGTTATTAGAATGATTCGTTGAAGACTTGAAGTTATAGTAGCAAGAGAACAGGCATAGAATGAGATGCTTGGACAGAGACATGGTGAATTTAACGAAATTACCATCCAATAAAAAAGTCCTGGGCCCTTCGAGTGGCTGCTATGGAGGAAGAAAATGATCAGAAGAATTGATATTGATCCCAACTCCTGCTCAAATGTGAATAAAGAGAGGGGAACACTAGATAAATTTGAACTAGAGAAGAGATATATGCTATGAAACACCGACACCAAACAACATACATTTCCGATATAGGGCATTGATACAATACTTTGAAAATACTAATATTTTGATAGGTTTTCTAATATGTTTTAAGTATTAAATAATATTTTTAATATAAAAATGTATTTCACATTAATAAAATATAATAAAAGAAAAATCATAAGCATAAATATACTACATCTGTACTAATAATATTTGGGGTGAAAGGTCAAAAATACACATGAATTTTGTCCCAATGATCACCCAGCACTACATTATTTTTTGATAAAAAATACACATAACGTTACATTTTAAGGTCAAAAATATTACGGGCCGTTAGTTGACCAACGTTGACCGTTAATTTGGATGGAAATGAACAGTAACTCGGGTGAAATTACCATTTTACCCCTAGTTTTAAGTAGAAATTATTATTTTGCCCCTAATTTAAAATTTTTTCTTTTTTTTTAAAACACTAAAATAACCCCTCTCCCACTGGCGGTCAGACGCCACCCTCTCCGCCGCAGGTGACTGGCCGCCACCTCGGGCGACTTTTCTTTTTTAAAAAAAAAATTAAAAACTAAGGTTTTAAATATTTTTTTTAAAAAAAAAACTAAAATAAACCCTTCCCCACCAGTGGGTCCCACCATCAGCCACACTACCGCTAGTGGCATCCCTTCCCACCGCTGGTGACTTTTTTTTTAAAATTTTAAAAACTAAGGTTTTAAATATTTTTTAAAAAAACTAAAATAACCCCTCCCCTGCCGGTGGGCCCTACCGCCGGCCACACCACCACCGCCCGCCACCCCCCACCTCCATCTACCGCCAGAGGAGGTCGCCGGAGGGAGGGGTTATTTTAGTTTTCTATTTTTTTTAAAATAAATTATTTTTTAAAAAAGGCCGCCGGTCGCCGACGGCAGCCGGAGGTGGTGTGGCCGGCGGTAGAGCCCACCGATGGGGGAGAAGTTATTTTAGTTTTTTTAAAAAATATTTAAAACCTTAGTTTTTAAAATTTTAAAAAAAAAGTCACCGACAATGGGAAGGGATGCCACTGGCGGTGGTGTGGCTGGTGGTGGGAAAGGGTTTATTTTAGTTTTTAAAATTTTTTTTAAAAAAAAGTCGCCGAAGGTGGCCGTCGGTCGCCGGAGGCTGGCGGCCGATGATGGGGCTCACCGGTGGGGAGGGGTTATTTTAGTGTTTAAAAAAAAAGAAAAAATTTTAAACTATAGGCAAAATGGTAATTTCTACTTAAAACTAAGGGCAAAATGGTAATTTCACCTGAGTTACTGTTCATTTCCATCCAAGTTAACGGTCAACGTTGATTAACTAACGGCCCGTGGTATTTTTAACCCTAAAACGTAACGTAATACACGTATTTTTTATCCAAAAAAAGGTCATGGTGCTGGGTGATTCTTAAGTAAAGTTCATGTGTATTTTTTACCTTTCACCCTAATATTTGGCTTTGACTCATAGGAGGAAAAGGCAGCACCGTTTAAAGCCCCAACATCATTGAAGGGATACACTTCAACACACCACAGCAGCTCATGCGCGCATGCATCAGAGTATATGTGTATTTATCATTTTCTTTTCTTCTCTTCTTCTCTAAACCAACGCTATACAGTATACACTATAACAGGGAGCATCTAGTTCGAAATCACCTCCCTTCTTATCAAAATCAACGTGCACAAACACACACATACATGTCTGCATCATAAAATTTTAACTAATTCTTCTTTTAACTAATTGTAGGATAGTAGAGGGAGAAAATAATAAAACAAGGGAAATAAAGAAGATTAAAATTTTATATTTAGGGTCTCGAACTAGCTCTTATGTTTAGAATATATAGATTTGGGGAGTAATATCTATAATTTTTTACTTAATTTTTATTTATTATAGTACATCTTTATTTTACTATACTCCCCAAAGCACATAAAATTTGTTGAAACACTTATGTATAACTTATTTTTAGTAGGTGCAACTTCTTCTTTAGCTATGTGCAATATATATTCATCAATCATATGCAAATATTTTTAATGTTTTACATGTAGTTTGAGATAGATTGGACATAGCTAAAAAATAATTACCCTTATTTAAGAACCTAGGTCTTTTGGCACCTTCGGCCAATAATAAATTTTGCCGTTTTTAGCAATTTTTCTATTAATGTTTTATGTTTGGTGCCAAAACAAACTTCTGGCTCTTATAGTTTGGATGCAAGGGGGAGTAATAATATTAATGAATTCTTTCACTTGAATTTTATTTAATATATACGGAGTAACTATTTTAAAAAATATACTGCCATGGAAATACAACACACCCACCCAAGCCAAGGAGGTCTAATGCATGCTAGCTGATCATTTAATGATCCACTAATGTTATGTGACATAAAAGTCTCGTGTTTAACTCTTATAAAAACAATATATCAAAAAATAATAAAATATATATATATATATATATATATATATAAACTCTTATAAAAACAGGCTTTTCGTTGTGGGGTAAGGATGAATACATATAGTTATTTATTTCTGAGTCTTGTCTAGTAGCAGCTTTATGTACTACACCAAAAAAAAAATACTCCCAATAAAAGCATCCACTAATTAAAAGCAACAAACAAAAAACTATTTTAGAAAGAAATAATGTAAACCCGAATCGGCTTCATCAACTCAATATAAAAGCATAGTCATGATGTTAAATATTCCCTCCTCCGATGTTAAATATAAGATATAGTTAAATTTTTTTAGAGAATTTAGAAGAAGCTAAATAAGTTACTTAATCATATCATATGTTATGTATTATTAAAGTATATATCAATTTATCTATTAGAGAAAATAGTTTGGAGAA
This sequence comes from Acacia confusa, assembly GCA_037074495.1. Taxonomy (NCBI): domain Eukaryota; kingdom Viridiplantae; phylum Streptophyta; class Magnoliopsida; order Fabales; family Fabaceae; genus Acacia; species Acacia confusa. The sequence goes on along the minus strand of CM073512.1, from coordinate 966,028 downwards.
AAAACAATAAATATAAATTTTTTAAAATAATTTAATTAGTTTTCTTAATATCTCCAAAAAAGTTAACTTTATTTTATATTTAGGACCGTGGGGAATATATCCTTTGAAATTAAAGCCTATGGGCCTATTTAGATTAACAGTGGGAGTTGTGGCTTAAAAGTTATCTGACTTTTGTAAAAACCAGTAGAAAAAAATTCAAGTTGTAAAAAGTGATTTGTGTTTGAATTGCCCGTTTGACTTTTGCAGAAGTGACTTTTTTTTTAAACTGATGAGTGTTTGAATTACAATTTGAAAAATCAGTTGAGAAGGAAAATAATTAAAAAGAGTATGAATCATATTGAATACTACATATACATAGTAATTATATATTTGAGTTAATCAAAAGTTTAATTTTAATTTTAATTTGAAAAAAAAGTTAAATGATTATTAAAAAAAATAATGAACAATAAAGTCTCTTTAGTGAGTATATAGTCTCTTTAGTGATTCCAATATCAAAGAAACCCACCAATATCATATGCTTTGTCAGGCACATGAGCATCGCTTCAATGAACGTCAACTTAGTCACGCTTGCATAGCCCAATGCATCTCTCTTATACATACAACGTTCATCAACGCTCAAACATGAGCTTAGTACGTCAGAGATTAAATTCCCACTTAGAGCTTCCAATTAAGCCCACTAGCTTGAGCTTTTTTAATAAGCCTAGTAGACATAACAAGCAATCCAAACAATCTTCATCAAGCTTTTTTTCCATCACTACCCTTTTTTTCTAACTTTTTTTCATTTAAAGCTGATTTAAAGTTGATTCCAATCAGGCCCTCTCCTCATGCTCTATGTCAATTTCAACACGCAATCCCTTTATACTTGAATAACTATCTTTTTCCATTAATTAATTACTTTCTTTCTTTTTTTACATGACTAATAGTGTAAAATTTGTTGTGATTAATACAAGTGTGCGTCAAGATTTGGGGACATGATACATCAACCCTGAAAATCACCATTAAAGATAGTTCAAGTGAAGGTGCTGCCATATCCACATGTCAAGATCCTAATCCCACGCTTCACGTGCATATATGTGTGTACACGTTCATGTGTTTGTGTTCATATCAGTGTCGGCATGTCATCGTCACCAAAACATAAAACACAAAATTATTAGACACATTACACAACCAGTTCCATCACATTTGTGTGTTGATGTACTGTGTTGGCCTAGAATGAGTGTTCTAGATATTAAAAGTCGGTAAGAAATTTGATCCATTTAAGATTATATTAGTTTTTTGTTAAATATATATAGCACATTTCAATATCGTTGCGTGGTTTTTTATTTGATATTGGACCAAAAATTCATAACTTATACATTAATTTTTAAGAAATTTGCCAATACTCATAAATGTGGGCAAAGCTGATATTTTATTTTCAGATAGTTTTATTGACTCAATGTAATTATCTTTCTTTGTTTTTGATTAAGTAGTTTAGAGACGACTGTATACCTTACAAAACATATAAGATTTAGCATATATGACCTAAGTATATCCATATATACATAAGGATTATTTTTTATGATAAAAATTTAATGTTAAATGAAATCAAAGATTGATACACCACTCTTGTCATATTTTTAAGTCTATTTTAACATAAAAAATTATGACCCTTATTATAAGTCTGATTTCATAATAATAAATACATTTCTTACAATTTTCTTTATTAATTATAATAAATAAAAAGAATTTAATTTATTTATATTGACTCTTAGAATCACTCATAAATAAATAAAAAAATTAGAAATTTGACCGACAACGAGTTAACTAATTACTCTCGAGTTAGTCATTTTGTATTAATAAATAGGATGTGAGAGGTAGCTATCTAACTTGAAACTTAACTTGCGTGGTAAATAATAAATAACTACACATTTGTTGATAACTTGGGGGATTGGTAGAAGATCTTCTTATAAGCTTCTTTTCTCTTCCTTTCTTATCATTTCGTTTGAACTGTTAATTAAAAAAATGAGAAAAAAATTAAAATGGTATAATGATATTTCAGATTTCAATAATATCAGAGAGGATGATGAAAAAATAATGATGTGGCAAACCTATTAAAAAAAAATCAATGTTGTGTCGAAACACAGTAGATAAAATCAAAAGACACAATTATACAAAGAAACAGGAAAGCGCATTTATGGGTGGTCATATCATTTTCCATCATTCAGTCAAAAGTCATCATCACAAGGATAAATAATTGAGATTTTGATTAATTAGAGTAACTGATTAACAACAAACACATAATTAAAAATCATCTCATGCTTTCCCTTAATTAATTACCATGTATTTCCCTATTTAAAGCCCCCTCACCTCCTTCTTCATTTGCACCACTTCATCATCAAACCCTACTGATTCTTCACACAATGGCTGCTCCTCTGAACAAACTCGTTTCTTCCATCTTCCTCCTCTTCCTCCTCCTTCTGGCCGCAGGTACGAATCACAGATTTAATAATAAACAAATTAGTTTACTGTGTTTCGAAAGAGTTGATTAATTAATACTACTTGGATCCTGACTTTTTTTAAAAAAGGATACTTAATCATAATAAATTATGTAAATCATTATATTATATATCAGTTTATAAATTAAAAGAATTAATTTAGAGAAAGATTATAAATATAAATATTTTGATATAATTTATTTGGATTCCTTAGATCCGTTATTACATTCAAGACCAAGACCGGGGGAGTCCTGTTTAGCTTGTGATTGGATTATATATTGAGGTTTTATATATATGGGGATGAATTTTGCAGGGATGGGGCCAAGAATGGTGGCAGAAGCAAGGACCTGTGAGTCAAACAGCCAACGCTTCAGAGGAGTGTGTGTGAGGTCCTCAAACTGTGCCTCCGTCTGCCAGTCGGAGGGCTTCTCCGACGGCCACTGCCGCGGCTTCCGCCGCCGTTGCTTCTGCAGCAAACCGTGTTGAGTCCTCCAGAGCTGAAATATATTTACCTAATCTTGTCCGTGGGGAAAGATCATAATGTGTGTGTGATGCATGATAATTATATTGTACGCTCCATATATGTATTGGGTACTACTGTTCAAGATTACTCTTTAATCTATATTCTATATATATATATTTATATGTGTGTGTAAAAAATAATTTACGGGTCTAACAACTTGTCCTACATTGTGAACAAGTGGGAAAGTTTGATCAGTGAATATTGAATAAGATAATATATATGTGCACTACATTGTTCATGTAATTCATATTTCTGAATCCACAGATAAATTTAGTTTGTAAACGGGTTAAGGTGCAAAAATACACATATGTTTTTTCTTTAGGAGCGCCTAATAACATATGTTTTTTTTTGTGCAAAAATACACATGCCGTTAGGTTTTAGGAGCAAAAATACCATTTCCGTTAGTTAACCGTTAACCATGGTGAAATTACCTTTTTGCTCTTAGTTTAAAATAATTAAAAAAGAAAAGGGTTAAGGGTAAAAGAGTAATTTCACCATGGTTAACGGTCAACAAACGGTCAACTAACGGAAGTGATATTTTTGCTCCTAAAACCTAACGGCGTGTGTATTTTTGTACAAAAAAAAACATATGGTGCTAGGCGCTTATGGAGGAAAAACATATGTGTATTTTTACACCTTAACCCTTTGTAAAATGGGTACATGTGCAATAAAATAGAGAGAATAAGTTGTTTCCGTCACGCGGCAAAGTGTCTATTTATATTAGTGATAGAAGTTGTTTTTCTTGTTGGAATTTAGGAAGAAATCCCATAGTTTATGAATAAGAAGAAGGATGGAAAAGAAGAGGAAAAATAAGAAGGATTGTGTGTGTGGTACTAAGTCTCACATTGGTTAGGTGAAGGAAAATTGGAGGGTATATAAGCCCCAACTTGGCTCCTACTAGTTGGGCCCTTAGGCCTACCCACTTTTGTGGAGGGGTGAGGACTTAGGCAACCCTTGGTCTACCACACGCGCGCCGTCGCCGTCCGGGCGGCTCGGTTCGGTCGCGTGCGCCACCCGCTCGGTCTGGTCCGGTCCGTGCGTGTGAAATAAAATAATAATTTTTTATTAAATTATTTTTTGAATAAAATAATCCTTTTATTTTTATTTCCGTTGTGCCTCTCCGATTTTTTCCAGCGGCTACGTACGACTCGTTCAGCCCCGTCTGTTCACGTCTGTTCGTACGACCCGACCCATTTATCTCCGTCTGGTGCGTCTGTTCGTGAGACGCACCAGTTCGCCGGCTACAAACACAGGTCGCCTCTGTTCGTTTCGTTCTGGTGTGTCTTTTCACACAACATACCAGTTCACGCAATAGACGAGTCCATCTAATCACGTTTTTCCGGAGTCTATAAATAGGGGCCCCTAGTCACAGAATTTTTCACGTTCTTTTCTCTCTGCATACTCTCTTCCTGCATACACATTTTGTGCGTTCCGAAAGCAGACTCATTGGATTCGCTTGGGCTTCAGACAGACAGAGCCACCTTTCTGGAGACGAACAATCTGCTCTATCTTGGGAGGCAATTGTTCAGAAACCTGTGGCATCCGTAGAAGGAGCAAAATTGTCTTAAGGAGACAACGAGAGTTGGGCCTGGATTTCTGCATAGTTCATAACCATATTCGGCAATCTTGTGAGTTCGTTTATAGCTTTTTCATATGATACAGACTTGTTGTATGCTCTCTGTATGTTATACTTTGTTAAACACAGATTGTTGTTATGCTGTTTTGTTTACTGCATATTCAATTTCTACCTACTCCATACGTTAGAAACAACATTTCTAACATGATTTACTGTGTACGGAGTAAGTATGTGAGTAAAATTTTATCTCAACTTAGTAAAGATGCTTTTTAAACACGAATTCAAACCGGCACTAAGTTAATGTTGTTCTTAAAGACTATTTCTTTCTTTTTTGCCAACCTTGAAGATTATTTGACCTGCATGATTGTCACAAATTCTTCAAAAAGCAGGATCACAGGAATAAATTAGTAATATAATCTAAAAGTAGTAGAGAGAGGAATCCTTAATACTATTCTGATCTTATTTATAAGTCAATTTTCATCAAAAAATTTGGCTCTATTTATAACTATATTTTCAGGTAATAAAAGAGATTGTGACAATTTCGTCTATATTAATTGTATCAATAAAAATATAGAGAGAAGAAAGAGTTGAAAGATACTCATTCATAAATGAAGATAAAATTATAAATTTACCCTATAATCATTAAGGTAACTATTTCTCTTTGTTTGCGTATATATATCACATTTTAATGTCACTGGGTGGTATTTTTATTTGATATTGGTCCAAAAATTCATATTTTATTGTTATTGAGAAATTTGTGGATACTATTAAATATGGGCAAAGTTGATATTTTATTTTCTGATAAAGTTATTGATGTTATGAATATTCTTATTATGTGGATGTCCATTGACCCATAATCTCCAAATACAGGATGACATGGTATATACGCATAGTAATCTACTATTTGCATCCTTCTATAAATAGAGGTCTCCTGTAACTATTCAAGATACTTGAATGGATTTCATCTCTCTAGAATTTCCTCTGACTTCTCTCTAGAATTCCTTCAGTTTTATAATACGTTATCAGCACGATTGCGGTGATAATTTTAAATATCATCTTCACTTCCGGTGTCTTCATCCAACCCCATGATTACTTTCTCTTCCTCTGCAAATCCCACCACAGTACTTATTTTCTTAACTTGTTCTTCATCAGCTTTTCGTTGTTATTCTTAATATACAGACCTCTTAGTTTTTCTTCTCTCTCACTTGTTGTGAGCTTCAACTTCAAATACAGACCTCTTAGTTCTCTTAGTTTTTCTTCATTGTTATTTTCTTCTCTTTCTTTTCCTGTAGCCCATAATTTTACAAACTCAGATTTCAATGTTCTGATAAGGATAAGAAAATATCAAAGTTCGCCAATAGCTAGCCAAAGATTGTTTTGCTATGGCTTTGTTTATCTGAGTTTCTTGATCGTTGCTTTATTTTCTTGTGGGGTTGCTGAATTAGTCATCAACTTGAAGGAGATTCCTATGTTCCCTTTTGCTGCTTCCTCTTTCATTTTCATTTTCCCTTTTCTGCTTCTTCTTTCATTTTCATTTTCCTTCCTCTTCGTTTTTCCTCTCTCCTCCTCAAGCTTCGTTTTCTTCTGAGGAAGTGAAATTGACAGAGAAAGTGATCTGAGTATTCTAAAGCACTCATCTCTGTTTCCATATCTCAAAAAAAAAAAAAAAAAAAAAAAAAAAAAAAAACTGTCGGCACAACAGTCCAAAAAAAAAAAAAAAAAAAAAAATTCATGGAGATGGATACAATGTTTTGTACGTGCAGCAGGTAAGATAGTTACTATATAATAATGATGAAGATGAGTTTCCCTTATCCGTGAATGACTGGTAAGTATATAATATTAATATTATATATATCAATCATATCAATCATTTTAGTAATCATTATTATTATTATTTTAGTATTTTACTTAATTGTCATTTAATTTATGTTAAGATTTTATTATTATTGTTAATTTGACTCCATATTGATTTGAGAATTTATTATTGTAACTAACTTTATTAACATTTATTTTTATGTCACTAACATTTAATTTTATTGCCACTAATATTTATTTATTTTATTTTACATTTATTTATCTTTTATGGAGGCAACACTATATATTAATGGGCTGCATTTGTTTATTTTATTATTTACTGCTTTATTTACTTTTTCATGGTGGTAACACTGATATAGTGGACTCCATTTATTTAAATTTTATTTACTGCCTTCTATATATTATATATATATATTTACATTTGCATATGCATCTTCTTTCTTATCTTTGGATGAGATAGGTCTCGCTGTGAGTTTACTACCATTCCTATCTCATCTTCTTTTTATTTATTTAGCATGTTTATTTCCAGTCATTTATTTTATTTTATTTATTTATTAATTGCTTTATATATTTACATTTGCATATGCATCTTCTTTCTTACCTTTGGATGAGATAAGTCTCGCTGTGAGTTTACTACCATTCCTATTTCATCTTCTTTTTATTTATTTAGCACGTTTATTTCTAGTCATTTATTTTATTTTTATTTATTTATTTACTGCTTCATATAAATCCTCCTTCCCTTTTATTATTTATGGCAACGACACTAATATATACATATTAGTGGGTTCCATCTATTTATTTTATTATGTTTATATTTTATTTATCCTGAAGATAAACTGTTAAAAGGCCATATATATTATGAGATCAAAATGCCATAGAGAGATGAGGCATAAATTGGCTTGAGACCAAGAGGCAAGATAGCCTTAATTTCAGAGGCAAGATAGCCTGAAGCCAAGAGGCAAGTTAGCCTGATAACAAGTGACAAATTATGAAACAATATTTGATCCATAAATTTTGTATGCCATCAGTTGTATAAAGGTCTCAAAATTATATATTTGGCATTAAATATTCCCTTAAATTATGAGACAAGAGATTGTATGATCATGATTGATATTATAAATAAATATATTCAATTTGCTATTGTAGTAGAAATATTGTGGTAAAGTCAAGAAATATTATGAATTAATTTCTTGCCATGATCAAATAAATAAGTGAGTTATGGATCATGAATTTTTATCCAACTTCATTCCCAGAAGTGAATGAAGCAAATATATTATTATGGTTGTTTTGTGATTTCTATGATTATAACAATTTTTGTGAATACGGGAGAGGAATATTCATAAACAAAATAATTAAACAAAAGGAAATATTATTTCAACAAAGTTTAATAGCGAGTGGCTCAACATCATTACAAACCTTAATCATCTCATTCTGAAGATATTTAATGTCTTCTTCTTTTGCTTTTCTTGAGATGGGATCCAGATGAGGCAAAGCTCTTCGTAATATCGAGATTTGCGTCATAAGTTTCTTGAGCTTCTTGTGTGGCCACTCAGTTAACCCTCCTTTTTGATAGATTTTTTGTATGGTGTGAGTAGACATATTTAATTGTTTACTCGCTTCATCAAGGGTTAAGTGAAAATAATTTCTTAAATCATGGAGCGTTGTTTTCTTTATTCTTTCTCTTTGCTCCATCGATAACCTATATAATTCACCCTGGTTAAGGGATGAAGTATCATAGGGTATACTTACTGCAGGTTGTTTTCCTTTGCCTAATGAGTGTTCAATATTAGTTTGAAATGAACTTCCATGGAGGTCATTTGGACTTATAGCCCATTCTGAACCAACACAGAGAACCTCATGATAGGCTAATACAGGATCACGCATCAAGATATATCCTGATGCTTGTAAATCTATACAATACTGTGTCAGAAATTGTTTGATTTCTTCAAAATTTTTCTTTGTGAAATCAAACATTGGAAGCCTGTCAGTATTATAAGATTTATCCTGTACTTTTTCAAATAAAACAGCATGGGTAATCATACCTGTTCTTCTTCCGTGAACTTCAAGTTTATGGTACTGAAGTCCGTTGGTATGAATAATTTCCCGTAAAACATGACAGCAACTACATTCCAATAAGCTAGTAGTTGTTAATTGGCTTGTAGCTGTTGGCTGGCTAATTGTTGCTGGCTGGCTAGTGGTTGTTGGCAGGCTGATTGTTGTTGTCAGGCTGGTTGTTGCTGGCAAACTGATGATAGTTTGCTGGCTAGTGAATGCTGGTTGATTAACTGCCGACACTATTGGCTGAACTGGATTGGTAGATTCCATTAGTTCTGCCATAGTTCTACACCTCTTAACAGGCCTCCTTGATGAACCTGCTTCAGTTGTACCTTCAATCCTTGTAGATTGAGGAAGAACACTTGTTCTAGGGGGAGAAGTAGGTACATTTGAAGCAGAAGGAGGAATAGTAGAAGGAGGAATAAACATTTCAAAGGGATTAGGAGATAACAAAGAAGTAAATGACATGTTATGCTGATCATCATACAACAAAGCATCAAGTAATGCTGTTTCGGATGTATCAGAAACTGGGATCAAACTGCTTGGTCCTGCCATGGCAATAGAATTTAGAGAAATATGTGTGAGTATCTGGTAGTTGATATTATCAGATGCTTGAGTGTTTGTGAGGCATGTTCGTTTGCCTTCCTCTATTTATAGTTGAATTAAATCCTATTGAATCTCTGCAGATTTGCGTAGTCTTGTTAAATCTCTACAGATTTGCTCCATATAAAGCACGAGCCTGGAATCTTTTTGACTTTATATGTATACGACAATCTGAGTTGTCGCGCCTGTGATTCCACAGTGATGTGCCTGTGATTACACAGTATTGCGCTCGTAAATCTGCAAAGATACACCTGATGATTTTGTATTTAATATATATTTGTTGATTCTGGAAAATGGAAATTTTGTTACCAGAAGTAACAAAATTATGCATTGATAATGCATTTAGAAATATGTGGAATTTTAATGAAATAGATATCATATATGCTATTATCATGGAATATTGTATGGAAATTCCATAAATTAATTTTTAAGGTCTCACACTTGAGGGGGAGAATGATAATGATATATATCAAGTGTGAATATTTATGTGATAATTCTTTGTGAATGTTTCTATGTTGATTCCCCCAAAATGAATATTAGGTTTGATGATAAATCATATGAAATGTTGGCATGACTTGTTTGATCATCCGAGTCATATATTATGTGCTGCATGTTCTCAGATAGAATTAATTATTGGAAATGGATCTCTGGAAATATATCAAATTGAAAGTTTACATATGAGATTATAAATTTGCAAAGTTTGCAGTGATGTTTGCAATCAGAAGTTTGCAATATATTATGCGCGCAATTTCCAGATTGAATGATCCAGAAATAATGTATTAAAGTATCCATGAATGGATAGATCAATGATTATGAGAACAAAATTTATATGTTGTGTATATTTGCAGCAATTATATAAGCCAACAGAATTCTCCTCGTATAATTGGCTTTTGGTCAGGAGCCAGATTAATTCCATCTTGAAATGTTTTAAATGTGTAATGTTTATTAATCTATTACAATGCACATAGATGGATATACAAAGTAAATTGATGATTTGATTAGGGGGAGAAAAATAAGCAGATTGGGTAAAGATAAAGTGAAATGAATTATCATTGGTTCATATTGGTACTCGTACAAAGAAATGTGCACTAAAAGTTCAAAAGATAATTCATTTGCAGATTTTAGCTAATCAAATGCTAAAAGCATTTACTGACCTAAAGTGACAAAGTCACATGTCCCAACTGCAAATGCTCCTATATGAATTGTTATAAAGCACGCCTGAAGCGTTGCTGGTCCATCGGTTATAAAGATAAAAATCCTCGAAAGAGAAAAGGAGCTATAAAATATAGATGATCAAGTCGAGGATAATTAAGTAAAGCTCCAGAAGAGTTATCTTTTGATGAGATGTTATCTCCAGAAGAGATATTACAAGAAAAGTGTATTGTGGTCCAAGAGAGACCTAGGTACCTAATATATGTGAATATAATGAGATCTCAATAAATTATGAATGAAATCCGATGGGACTGAAAATGAAGTCGACGTTAATAATATCTATGATAGCATATGCTGCAATGAATGATAATGAGGATTATAAGCCACAATATATTTGTATGTGCTAGAAGCACATAAGGCGCCAGAAACACATATGTCCCAAAAGATGATAGTGCATATAGCATCATTATCTGAATAAACATTTATTGAATTTCTATATGCACATATATATTTATGAAAAGATTATTATGACTTTACTTGACAGATTTAGATCTTGCAGGTATATAATGAATAATCAAATTGGACGTTTCTAATAGAATATTTGATGACAGAAAGAATAATATGCTCAGAAAGACATTGAAGCAATGCAGTCATCAAGGGGAGTAACACTGATGTAATCAAGAGGGGGAGACAATACACGCTGTACTCTTTTTCCCTTATCTGGGTTTTTCCTAGAAAGGTTTTTAATGAGGCAGTACTGGATAGTGTATTAATGGATGTTGTACTCTTTTCTTTGGCTAGGTTTTTATCCCACTGGGTTTTTCCTAGTTAAAGTTTTTAACGAGGCACATTCATAAATGGACATCCAAGGGGGAGTGTTATGAATATTCTTATTATGTGGATGTCCATTGACCCATAATCTCCAAATACAGGATAACATGGTATATACGCATAGTAATCTACTATTTGCATCCTTCTATAAATAGAGGTCTCCTGTAACTATTCAAGATACTTGAATGGATTTCATCTCTCTAGAATTTCCTCTTACTTCTCTCTAGAATTCCTTCAGTTTTATAATAATTGACTGAATTATCTTTCTTTGATTTTGATAAAACACCTATCTGAGTGTCTTACAAACTTTTATTACATTTAGAACTAATTATATTGACTTATACTACCTACCTTATCTTTATATAAATCTAATTTCATAGTAATAGATGTATTTTTTATAATTTTGTTTCTATTAATTGTAATAAACAAAAAATTCATTCATGTTAACTTTTAGAATCAATCATAAATAAAAGTGAAATTAAAAATTTAGCCCAAAATTAATGAGTTAACTAACTCTTCTTGATATATTAAAGTTAGTTAATTTAAACATATAGGTACTCTCTCCAGTTTTTATTATAAGACATCAACTATTTGCAATTTTTAGTTCTTGTTATAAGGCACCAATTATTTTTAACTAACTCATTTATTACTGTTTTCTCATTATATCCTCATTTTTAACTAATTCTTTAAATCCACATCATTAAAGTAGGGGTAAAGTTTGAAATATTTATTATTTTTAAACTAATTTAATAACTTAACTTCTATTCCTTCAATTCACAAAAAATAGTAATTAGGGTCTTATAAAGACAAAAAAAGTGTAATTAACATCAGAGGGCAAATAATAAATACACAACTGTCTATCAATGGGGGGAAAGCCAATGTTGCTTCAAAACACAGGCGATAAAATCAAAAGACACAATTACACAAAGAAACATCAGGGATCATTTTATGGGTGGTCATTTTCCATCGTTCAAATCAAAAGTCATCATTACAAGAATTAATAATTAAGATTTTGATTAATTAGAGTAACTGATTAACAACACACACATAATTAATAATCATCTCATGATTTCCCTTTTTTTTTTTTTGAGGTTTTCACCGAGGTATCTCCACAGCCGATAATCATAGGACTAATCCCCCGCCCCGGGTCAGAGCACAAAACGATAAAGAGCTGGCCACGGGATACTTTCCATTTACAAGAGTTGAGGATCGAATCCCTTATTTAATTACCTTGTATTCCACTATTTAAAGACCCCCCACCTCCCTCTTCATTTGCATCAGCATCATCATCAAACCTACTGATTCTTCCCAACATGGTTCGTTCTCTGCAGCAACTCGTTTCTTCCACCTTCCTCCTCTTCCTCCTCCTTCTAGCCGCAGGTATGTAACACAGATTTAATAATAAACAAATTAGTTTACTGTGTTTCAAAATGTTATTTATAAGTATATTTGATTAATTAATACAACCAGGTTAATTGACTTTTTTAAGAGGTTTAGAAAAGCTGAATAAGTAAATCAGGAAAATGATAAATATAAATATTTTGATATAATTTTTTTTGGTTCATTAAACTTTTTAAATAAAGTCAAATCACTCAAGATCGGAGAGAATACTGTTTAGCTTATGGTTTGATATATATGTATATAGTGAAGTTTTATATATATGTGGATGGATTTTGTAGGGATGGGACCAAGAATGGTGGTAGAAGCCAGGACATGTGAGTCACAGAGCCAACGCTTCAGAGGACCATGTGTGAGGTCCTCAAACTGTGCCTCCGTCTGCCGGTCTGAGGGCTTCTCCGACGGCCACTGCCGTGGCTTCCGCCACCGTTGCTTCTGCAGCAAACAGTGCTGAGTCCTCCTGCTGAAATATGTTCACTTGATCTTGCCTGTGGGGAAAGATCATTATGTGTTTGTGTAATGCATAATAATTATATTGTACCCTCCTCCATATATGCATTGGGTACCAGTGCTCTACTTTTTATTTAAAAAAAAAAAAACAATTTGATCAAGTGAATATTGAATAAGAATATATAGGCTTTTTCTCCAAAGTGTCCTTTTTTAGAAAATTATTTATCAAAATGTCCCGACTTTAAAACTATTTTCCATTATACCCTTCTCTGGAAACACGTTCCCTCTCTGCCCCCATTTAGTCGACTAAAACAGAGCTTTAGTCAACTAAATGTCGAGCCTCTTTTTTTTTGAATTTTGTCGACTAAATGTCGTGGGGTTCAAATTTTTTTAAATTCCCCCGATATTTAGTTGACTAAATCCTAAGATTTAGTCGACTAAATGTCGATAGTAGGCTTTTTTAATTTATCATAACCAATTTTCCTTTATTCTTTAATCCCTTTTCTCAATATTATCTTTTTATTTATCTTCTTTATTTTGTATTATGAGTTAGATAATATAGGAATTAGTTAGTTAGTTTAGATCCTATTATTTAGGAACAATTTAATTCAAATCATATCTTTCTGATTTTCCCGATATTATATTAGAAGAATAACTTCTTATATATTTATTTAGTTATACTGATATATAAGTAATTTATCCCTACAATCTCTCAATATCTTTTTTGTTCGTATATTTGAATTTGAATGCACTAATTTGTTAAACTTTGGAAAAAAAACTGGGATTGTTATCTTCAATACAAAATACAAAATACAAAAAATTGGTAATTGTTTATTATTATTATTATTATTATTATTATTTTGTATTTTAGGTTGAAGATAACAATCCCAGTTTTTTTCTCAAAGTTTAACAAATTAGTGTATTCAAATTCAAATATACGAACAAAAAAGATATTGAGAGATTGTAGGGATAAATTACCTATATATCAGTATAACTAAATAAATATATAAGAAGTTATTCTTCTAATATAATATCGGGAAAATCAGAAAGATAGGATTTGAATTAAATTGTTCCTAAATAATAGGATCTAAACTAACTAACTAATTCCTATATTATCTAACTCATAATACAAAATAAAGAAGATAAATAACAAGATAATATTGAGAAAATGGATTAAAGAATAAAGGAAAATTGGTTATGATAAATTAAAAAAGCCTAAGGTTGACATTTAGTCGACTAAATCTTAGGATTTAGTCGACTAAATGTCGAGGGAATTTAAAAAAATTTGAACCCCACGACATTTAGTCGACTAAATCCCAAGATTTAGTCGACTAAATGTTGACAAAATTCAAAAAAAAAAAGAGGCTCGACATTTAGTCGACTAAAGCTCTGTTTTGCTTTAGTCGACTAAATAAGGGCAGAGAGGGAATATGTTTTCAGAGAAGGGCATAATGGGAAATAGTTTCAAATTCGGGGCATTTTGGTAAATAGTTTCTTAAAAAAGGGCACTTTAGGAAAAAGGCCAGAATATATATGTAACACCACGGATTTCTAAAGTTCAAATAACATAAATATTCCAATGGTTTTCATAAATAATAATAGAAATCCAAAATAATCAACATCCGGAAGGTGTCACCGCCGCACTTGTATGGAACAAGTGCAAGGCTTCTTATTACAGGAAATAATTCTAAACTTAAACATTATTTCGAAAAATAAAATTAATGAAAATAAATGAAAGTAAATAATTAGAGTTTATTGTCCGTCATCCTCACTTCTCACAGCTAGCCCCAATTTTTTTGAATCCTGTTCACTGAAACTCTGCTCCCCCGAAGGATCATCGCAGCCCAAGAATACACACATTAGCAAACGCTGGTAATCCTAATTAATTAAGGGTAAAATGAAATAAAATAGAACAGAAATAAGTAGATAGATAAATAAATTTGATATGAATTAAAATAAAATAAATAAATTATAAAATAAAATAATTTAATCATAAAATAAAATAATTTAATTCTAATATAAAATAATTATAAAATAAGATAAATTAATTACGAAATAAAATTAAATAATTGTAAAATAAATCAATTCCAACATAAAATAAAATAATAAAAATAAATTAATTGCAAAATAAAATAGCATAAAGGCATTATATGTGTATATGTATAAACTAAAAAAGTGTCATGGTTTTTAGAGTTTTCTAGTGGGAAGAGAACCATGGTAGACCCGGATATCTTGCCAGTCTACCCTGTGACCCGAAAACCTGTCAGTCACAAATCATCATCAAATTGGCCATAATTCATATTCTTCCTAGTGTGCACACCTCTTCCCAAAGTTGCTACTAGTACCCCGGATATCCTGCCAGGCACCACTTTGGGAAGAACGGACATATCGGTTCACATCAAATAATTTTCTTTTCAAAGGCATAAAGCCTTTAAATGTGTGTTTATCACTTTAGGAGGTACCATCCTAAAGTTATCTTCCCACAATTAAGTTATTCAATCACACACAAAATGAATTTCTCAATATATATATTGATAAGTATATGTTTTACAATTAAATAAGTATAGATTCTGAAATATTTTATATTGAATTTATTAATACTTTATACTTATTTAATTATATTTTATATATTTATCTATTCGTCAATAAATTTTAGGATAAAAAAAGATTTTTTTTTTTGAAATAAAACCTACTAATATCCTAACTTATTGTTGATAGAATATTAACATACTTCATATATAATTATATATATATTGATTAACATTGTGTGAGTCCGCAAGATTTTATATAATCATTAATATATATCATATATAACATATAGGTTCAGAAGATCTTGGATGCATGGACCCCGCACCAATTCAAAAAGAATAACCCTAAAGAAATATCTACTATAATGCTGGATGAATTTTGACCAAAAGAAAAAAAATGTTGGACGAATGGATATTGGCAATTAAAAGAAGAAATTGGCAATTAAAAGAAGAAGCAGAGAACACGCACAGGTAGAATTGATTAATTGATGAACCTCATTACGCATAAATGTCAATGTCAACAATTTCAATCATGCCATGGAGGACTTTGAATCATATTGTACAGGTTTAATGAGATTTTAAGGAGGACGAGAACAAACAAGTCGAATTGCCAATGGATTTCTATTGTTTTAGGAATTAGGATTACAATCAATCAATTCTAATTAACGTTCTAACGCTACCAACAATTTAATTCTTAGGGATTAGAATTACAATCAATCAATTCTAATCAACGTTCTAATGTTATCAACAATTAATTCTTATTCTCTTGGGAGTTAGGATTACCTGGTCTCCGTGGTTGCTAAGCTCCTAGAAAGGAAATTCTGCCGCAAGGAATTTTTAGAGGGAGAGCTAATGAACGATGAATAAAGTTAGGCGGCTAAACCTAACTTATAATTAGGCTCTTAAGGTTTAGTTATTAGCTGGGCTTTGTGGGTTGAGCTTTTAACTATTGACAATTCATAAATAATTAAAAACCAATAACATTTACTCCGTGATTTAATATGTTATTCAAAGATGGAATAGGTAAACCATTACATGCAAAGGTTTTTTTTTTCACGGAATAGAAGAATGAATCTTCCTATTATATTCTTATATTTATATAATAGCTTTGTTGAACAAAAATATTTGTTATTATTTTACAAGATATACATAAATTTAAATATTTTTATATCGATAAATAGTACAGTTATTTTAAAAAAAATTATATCGCACATAAGATATATTCTTATATTCATAAAATATCTTTACAGTTACGATCATATAGGATACAAATTTGAACAATTTTATTTTGATAAATAGTACAGTTTTTTTTAAAGAAAAATTATATTGTAGATAAAGATAAGTATTTGTTTGTTTTATAAAAAAATAACAAATCATAAAACAATATTATTAAATTCTATTAAATCAATCAATATAAACATAATATAATCAAATATATCTAAACTAACTAAACTAATCAAATTGATCTAAACTAATAAAATTTAACTAATACTATATTATTACTTTTATTATTATTATTATTAACAACAACAACAATAATAATAATCTGGGGTATTACAATATATATATGCACTATTGTTTTTTTGTTCATGTAATTCATATTTCTAAATCCACAGTTAAGTTCAGTTTGTAAAATGACTACATGTGCAATAAAAAAGAGAGAATAATTTGTTCTCATCATCACGTGATTAAATGTCTATTTGTATCAGCGATAGAAGTTGTTTTACGGTATATAAAGTAACTATATGAAAATAGTTTTATTTCAACTTATGTGAATTTAACTTTAAAATGCTAACTCAAACTGACACTAAATTAATGTTGTCATTGAGAACCATTTCTTTCTTTTTTGCCAACCTTAAGGACTATTACACTTGCATGTTTATCACAAATTCTTTAAAAAGCAAGACTGTACGAAAAAATTAGAAATATAATTCAAAATAGCAGAGAGAGAGAGAGAGA
Source organism: Acacia confusa (assembly GCA_037074495.1). Classification (NCBI taxonomy): domain Eukaryota; kingdom Viridiplantae; phylum Streptophyta; class Magnoliopsida; order Fabales; family Fabaceae; genus Acacia; species Acacia confusa. Next base: position 948,664 of record CM073512.1, on the reverse strand, counting down.
GAGAGGGGAATTTTTAATAAACGAGAGGATATGAACTCGCGTATATATAGTTTTATTAGGATTTTGATATTATAATTTGGTATTCGGTTCAAGGTTTGAAACTACCTCTTTCTATACGAGAGCAGATTTCCTCAACATCCTCCCTCCTCATCCCTCAGTATCCTTTATCTGCATCATTGATCTCAATTAAAAGTTAATCTGAGATGAGAGAGGAGAAGAGAATGAACGGCTGGATGAAAGGATACTGAGAGAAAATGAGGAAAGGATACTGAGGGAATCCAAATCCCTCCCTATACAAGTGTCTCCTCTAAAACTTAAATTTGAGATCTAAAAGAATCTATCAGGATTGTACACCACTAAATCAACTCTATATTAATTTTTATCAAATTTTTGAATATAGTGCAAGTGCGTTAAAGAAATAAGCCCTACATTGTTTTAAGAGTGTGATTTATGAGAATCCAAATCCATGATGCAACATATCATTTTGGACTACTAAATGGGATTGAAAGAGTGGTGGTCTATCGGGTGCACAATAATGAGCCATTAGGATATTTTTTTTTTTTTGGTCGAAAGAGCCATTAGGATATATATATTTTTTTTTGGTCGAAAGAGCCATTAGGATATAACAATATTTACCTAAACAACGTACCCCTTCTTTTTCCTTTGTTGTCCAGAACCAACATGTCTTTTCATACTTCAACTAAACAATATTTATCATATATATGAATCACATAATTTCAAATCAATCAGATAACACTATAAAGTTACGTTCAAAGTTCAAACCTCTAAAATTAATCTACTTAATAATATGCATGAATCGTGTCTATGTACTTAATTATTGGGTGAATTGAATCCAATAATCCGTGAACTGACAATGAAAAATTAAAACCCTTAAAACAATGTGTCAATATTAACTCTTTGAAATTATTCACCCCCTCAAGTAACATTTATCCATCGCCACTAAAGGCTTCCTAATTAGATTTATTCCCAATGTGGTGATTAACAAGTGAATTATAATCACCTCACGATTAATCTTTTTATGAGTGTATGTATGTATGGGACAAATATGTGCATTTCCATTAACCTAATTAAGAAAACATGGATTTCGACCAAAAAATTAAGAAAACATGGATAGATTCATTTGATTTGACAAATTTCAATAAATTAAACTCGTTGTTTCAATTGAATCGAATGATGTATCTTAATTTTCCTGTTTCTAGTTTCATTTAGGAGTGTTCATGGGTAAGGCTGGGCAGGGCGAGACCCTTGCCTGATGCCCTGCCTGGAAAATCAATGGGCAGCAAAATGAGGCTTAGTGCCCGGCCGTGCTCGATAGGTGATAATGTGCAGGGCAGGCTTTCCATGCCCAAGTGGCCATACCCTATCACACCTTATATATATATATATATATATATATATATATATATATATATATATATATATATATATAAATATAAACTTTAATCATACCTAATAAATAATATTACAAACTACAAATAAAATCCATAATTCTACAACTTGGGTCTTGAAATTAAAAAGACAATCATATGTCTTAACAAATAGTCAATATCTATAAGTGAACAATTAAATAACATCCATAATCCACTAATACAAGGTATCAAAAAATTGTAATCAAAGCCTTGTAGTCATCCAAAATTCCAAGAGGTTGCATTAAGGCCCCAAATTGTCAAAAGAAAGAAGCATAAGGAATCAAAAAATGGAAGGTCAAAAAATTGAAGATAACAAATTATAAAAAATATTATATATAGAGAGAGTATCGGGCAGGGCCAAATGGGCAGGGCAACATACTCTGCCTGATGCTCGGCCCTGCCCGCAAAATGCCTAGCCTAATTATGCCCATTTTTTTTTTGGCCTCTTTTTTTCGGGTTGGGCAGGACGATTTTTTCCTTGGCATAGGCGGGCGCACCGGGCCTTAGGCTTTGTGAACACCCCTAGTTTCATTATTAAAAGCAATTATATTCAATGCACAATAAATGACCGTAATTTATTGGATCCATACCTGTAAAACATTTCTCAAGAGCCCTAACTTTTGAGTTTGTCAAAAAACGGGAAAAAAAAAACTTTTGACACATTTTTTTGATCGAAAGTAAAATATATATTAATATTTGAGATTGATACAGTAGATGAAAATAAATACAAACAAAACAATCTCAAATACAACCAAATAAATTAGATACAAAAACAGCAAAGAATACATAACAAATTTAAGAGTAGAAGAAAACTCATAGGCAATAGCGGTCTCCTCGATATCCAAGGTTAAAAGTGACGACAAAGGAAGTGTTGATCGTAAAACCCACTCTGAAGGGCATACATCCTTATAAGCATTAACTGCAATTAGAGCAGCTGTACAAACACCTTATATTAGGGTAAAGAACCTAGAAAACCCAACCTCAGAAAGAAGAAGACCCATAATGTCCTGAATAAAACTTCTGCTCCTCTGATCAAGTAGATCCGATGACTTTGACCACACACCGAAAAGCACCTCTTCAAATCTTTCCCCAAAAACGCAGATCCGAGCTACCAAGAGATAATCAGATCTAATAACGTTCAAACAGTTATCCAACCAAGAGGATTTGAACGCAGATCTTACAGACCTGTTTATTTCCTTAGATAAAAACACCACCACAAAACCCAAAACCACAAAAAAAGGAACAAAAAACAGATAAATCTCACATCCGCAGATCAGATTTGGAAAAGGAGAGGAGAAGACTTGCTACAAGGACAAGAGAATGCCACAACCGACAAAACTCAAAGTGAGAGGATCGCAGATGTCAGATATGGACTCCAAGCTACACCTCTGACCTGTCTGTAACACAAAAGTAGGCTCGTTGGTGGCTTGTTCATCACAAGCCACCGGCGATAGGGCAAGATGCAGAGGGGAGTGTAGGAGAGAAGAGAGAAAGGGGGGGGGGGAATTAGGAGGGAGTTGCCTTCTCTCAGTTGCCATTCTTTGTCATAAAATGTTTTGGTACAAAAAATTAAAGGTGGTGCCTTTTTTTTCTTTTTTAAATATTTTAGGGTTTTGACTAATATTAAAAAAATACATTAAGATAGTGACGATATTAAGAAAATATTTTATGATCTTGAAAAATTATTTTAGTATCTTAAAAAAATATTTCAGGATATTCCCTGATACTAAAAGGATACTTTAGGATAGTGATTGATATAAAAAAATAATTCATGATATTGAAAAATTATTTTATGATATTGAAAAAATATTTCAAAGTGCTGAATGATACTGAAAAATATACTTTAAGATATTTTTTAAAGTTCATAAAATAATTTTTTAAGACTATAAAATAATTTTTTAATATTCTAAAATATCTTTTTAGTCCTCGTCATTACCTTATATATATATAAAATTTAAAAAAGGCACCACCTTAAATTTTTTGTGCCAAAACAATGTTTTTTTTTGGTAAAGAAAAGTTTTGGAAAGGTCCGACACCAGTCCCCTATCAAGTGCCCTGGTTCGACACCAGTTCCCTATCAAGGCCAGGGCACGGCCTCGGACTCTATGAGCACTTATTGAAGACTTATGAGATCGCCTACCAAAGGAGTCCCAACGACGACAGAGAAGATCAAACCTACAACTTAAGGGCCTAATCCTGGACCCCTTACCATCTGTAGCAACTCTCATCATTGCCAAAACAACGTTGTTTCATGGCAAAGGGTGATAGTGGAGGGAGTTGGTAGCGGACAGAAGGCTAGTCCAATTAAGTAGGGGCATTCCTCTCTCTCCTTGATAGGTGAGAATACTCGGTATGGTTATCATAATGGGTACCTAATAAAATATGATATAAATTTTAATAAAAAAATATAAATTAAAAAAATAGTTTAATTTATGTTATCCAAATAATTTAGATATCAAGAAGATAAGATTTAACTTAATATATTTGAATTCAAATCATATTTATAAATTAAATGAGGATTTAAACCATTGTCGGAAATCGTAGATACTTCATATGATAAGATTTAAACGTGTTTAAATTCAAATCCTATCTATTATTTCATTTAATTAATACGAATAATGTGGTACGTATATATCTTTTTAAAAACGATGAATAAGAAATGGGCAGTTATCGTTACCGAAATATCCCTAACCATCTCTATTTAAGAAGGCTTCCTTCATTCTCCACAGTCCATTCTAAACCTCGTAGCAAAAAAGACCAACAAGCCTAAAGTCCATAACCCGACCCGAGTCAGAAATCTGGTAAGTTATTCTCCCTCTCTACTTTATTTTTATAACGTAGATAAATATTTTATTTTTTAAATTTTTTTAGCCAGTGAATTAATATTAGCCATCCGTAAGGCAAAAAGGCTTTGGCCAAAATCGCGCATGAAAGAGTGTGTGTGTGTTTTTTTTTTCTAGTTCGAATCTGATTATTTGCGATGATTCCTATGTGAATGCATGTTTTAAAGTACTCATTTAAATAAGGTTAAAGTATATTTTTAATTTTTTAAATATTATATAATTATACTTTTAGTCATTTAATTTCATAAAGTATATTTTGGTTTTATATTTCTAACATTGTTAATATTTCTAATGGAAAATATTAACGCAACAAATTCAACTGACGAATGTGTAGTTCATAGAACATATTTTTTAATATAATATATTTATATTATTAAATTAAAATAAACTGATAAATCATTACCAATGAAATCGAGATTTTAATATTTAGATTATTAAATTAATATATTTAGATTATTAAACTAGATTTTTTATATTTAGATCATTAAAATATTTGTTTTAATAGAATTGGGGTTTTGATAATGATTGTTTCATCAGAGAATAAGGATTTAGATATTTTTTTAATTTATACATATTTTAAATTTTAAATTAATAGATTTTAATTGCACAAACAACCCTTAAATTTACATAATCCTTGGTTGAGTTTATTGCATCAGCCTTTTCTGTTATTAACATTAATGATATTAGAATTATATAACTAAAAATATACTTTATAAAGTTAAAAAATCAAAAATATATCTTATATAAATTTAAAGAATTAAAAATGTAATTTAGCCTTCAAATAAATAACAAATTGATTTTGTAGATTTCGTGTTAACAGACACAATATTATTCAAAAGGATTTCTTTGGCGGATAATGTTTTAACTGATATATAATTATTTATAGATATAATGATCTTCAGAGTTATGTAATTTAAATAAAAAAGGGAAAATTCACATAAGAGCCCAAGATACAAACATAATTTTAAAAAAGACCCAACTAACTTTTTCAGGTCCGAAAAGATCCTAGAGCCTTTTCTGGTATTAAATTTCAAGAGAAAATTACCAAAAACACCCTTAGAGTTAAAAAAGAAAAATAAAGGTAGCTCAGCTGAGGCGTTTTTAGTAATTTTCTCTTGAAATTTAATACCAGAGAAGGCCCTAGATCTTTTCTAACATAAGAAAATTAGTTGGATCTTTTTTAAAATTATGTTTGTATCTTATGCGCCAAGTGGATTTTCCCAATAAAAAACCTTTTATTAAAATCCAAAATATGTCACCTAATTTATTTATTTCTTGATTTTTCTTGCTGAATAACAAGGAATAGCTTTTTGTCTGACCTCTTCTCGTTTCCAGATAAACGAAGTTGGCCAGTTACGATTTACCATTTTCTCGACGATTTGGCAACAGTAGTGTAAGCCAAAGGAGCTTCACTCTTACCAAACCCTAGGACGATTGATAGATCGAAGCTTATAGAGCTTCGATTCAGAGATTAAAAAATGGAGGGAGTATTGTCTCCAAGCGATCAGCAGATCATGGTATCGTCGTTCTTAGAGATTGCCGAGGGGCAAACAGCAGAGACGGCCAGACAGTTCCTGCAGGTATTTCCATTGCGAATATTTTCTCTTAACTATCTAATCTAATTTACTCTAAATGTAAAAGATCAATTTTTTCCAACTTCCCTGCATCTATTGACCTAGAATATGTTCTCTTTCGGCTGGGAATGTATTGGGCGTGCTTGGAACTTTACTCTTAGTATCGATGCTTCTTAGAGTTAACGTATTTCCTTGATTTGGCTGGGAGGCGCTATACTGATTGTTAGTCGAATTCTATATTTTCCTTACTTCTGGAAGAAGGTGGAAAAAAAAAAAGCTTATTCTGGATGACCATGTTAGATAAGTGATATTTTGGATTGAGATTCGTTCGATGCAGAGGCGTTCCTTAGAGCATTAACCTGTAAGGAATTGGGAAATCAGGAAAAATAAATAATAATTGAAACAGACAAAGGAAAAATTATCAATAATCTGTCTATTGCATCTTGGAGGATAAGTTACTATGAAGTAGAATTCTAAAGAATGATGCTTGAACAGGCTACAAGCTGGAAACTTGAGGAGGCAATCCAGCTGTTTTTGATTGGTAATGAAGGTGGGGCAGGGCCACAGCTATCTTCATCACATAATCCTCATGCAGAAAATGTTGATTCTTGGACTGGTCAACCTTCAAGGTAATATAGGCATTGTCTGCCATTTTTTATGTTCAAATCTGTATCATTTGTTTGTTGCTCTTAATGCTGTTTATAATTAAATTCAGTGAACTGAGAAGGGATACTGCCATTGAAAGTAGTGGTGGTGGTGACGGAGATGAAGTACGCCCTCCATTACCTGTCAAGAGGGAAACCCTTTATGACGATCCAATGCTATTTGGGTATGTTTTATTTTAATTTTCCTTCGCTCTCCTTGGCAATTGAAGCCTTTTTCTTTCAATCAAGATGGTTTATTAAATTCTTTTTTCATTCTCTGAATTGCATGATATACTTTTTATTGCTGAAAATGATATCATTGATAATAATTTAATTGAATTCCAATATTTTTTTGGGTGAAGGCTACCCATTTCTGTGATTCCAAATTGAGAGGGAGATTTTATAAGGAACCAAATAGAGAAAGCAATTCTATGATGGGTTGAATTGAGAAAATTTCCATCCGTCAGATTCTTAAGTGGGGGTTCAGTCACTGCCCCATTGTTCAAGTATATCCGATGATTGTTTTTAATATTTTCATTTGTTATGTTGTCTTTGCCTATCTTTGGTTGTGTCTTAATGTGCAACGTTGGTTTTTGTCTGCCACATTATCAACTGAGTTGTTTTTTGTGACCTTTATGCAGAGTATCAAGGATGGGATCTCGTTCTCAAGAAGCTAGCTCTTTAGTTGCATTCCGTAATTTTGAAGAGGAAATGAGACGTCCAGGAGTTTGGGAGTCTGAGCAGGGTGCTGTCTCTACAGCAGAGAGTTCTCGAGACAATCTTGCTTCTCTGTATCGCCCTCCTTTTCATTTGATGTTCACTGGTACCTTTGATAAGGTAAATGGGTTTCCTTATTTCCAGTGTTAGGATACTACAATATTAAATTTATTTTTTCTTTAAATAAGAATTCTATGATATTAGGATGATGCTTAGAATCATTGTTGGTTATGGTTGTATGAACTGTTGCAAAAACTTATGAAGAAGCATGGTCTGTGGTAGACTGGGATGTAGGTGCAATGTTCAAGTTGAGAAATCTTTGAGAAATGACTTGCTTGCTAGTTTTAAGTTGAGGGTCCCCAAAACCGATATTCTCTCTACAAATTGGGGTGATGATGGAAATCAACCATGGATACTTGGCCGTGAGAATGACTCAATGAAAATGAATACAAATGTTTATTGGGCCATGATTCTTGGGCGTTTAGTGGGAAGCTTGTTTGTAAGAATCACATGTGTGTTTGTTGGTTAATAGACTGGAGTCAAATGTTTTTCCTCCTTAAATAGTTTTCCTCTATTCGAGTCTATTATTATTATTGATGCTAATGTTTGTTTTTTATTGAGATGATTGATTGATCATTCTGTGGCCCACATTCTCCTAAAAGTTACAATGATTGTGTTCAAAATGAAAAGGAATTTTAGAGTGATATATCTTTTCGATGCTCTATTGTATACTTGTTTCTTTAAATGTTAACTTAATAGTCAAAGGCTCAGAGCTATTCTAATTACCTTGGCTTCTAATTGCAGGCAAAAACTGCTTCTTCCGCAGAGGACAAATGGCTTTTAGTGAATATACAATCTACCAAAGAATTCAGCTCACATATGGTATTCTATTATCGGTGCTTTCTCTAATGTATATATATTTGTAATGTATATAACAACAAACACAATGCATATTATCATTTGCTGACTTCTATGTGGCTTTGTGAAGCTTAATCGAGATACTTGGGCAAATGAAGCTGTCTCTCAGACCATTAACACAAATTTTATATTCTGGCAGGTCCGTTTGCTGCTTTGTTTTCATCAGTTCTTTGTGTGTGATCTCCCAATTTTTTTTAAAGTCATTGCACTTTATGTTGGCAGTCATTAAGAGGGGGCTGTAGATAACCATAAATTAGTATGTCCTTGGGAACAAGTTACGTCGTGATGGTCTAATGATTATTATTAGAGAAAAATCTGGGAGAGGACCAAACTGGAGTGTGCAAACTAGTTCTTTTCTTTTTGTGGTCAAACGAACTGGTCCAGCCTAGTTTTCACAATACTATGACTTATATATGTGACATTGAGCTTTTACCTGTTATACTTATCGTGATGTTTGCCTGTTATACTTTTGTGAACGTAGGTTTATGATGATACAACTGAAGGTAGAAAAGTATGCACTTATTACAGACTGGACTCAGTTCCTGTAGTGCTTGTAATTGATCCCATCACTGGACAAAAGATGCGCATCTGGTCAGGAATGGTTCAACCTGAAACCTTATTGGAGGTATGTGACACGTGTGAGCTCATGATGACTGATGGGAAGGTTACTTAGGAGAATTATGAAAAAAAATTCTGCACTGTTTATTTTATCTTTGAACTCTTTGATTTGTTTCTTTGCTGATTTGATAATTCAATTGTGTTATTTTAGGGTCTACTACCTTACATGGATGCAGGCCCTAAGGATCATCACAGTACTTTGTCTCACAAACGTCCAAGAGAAAGTTCTAGCCCACCTAAAATTAAAGGTCTCTTGTAATTTTCTATTTGTATTTATTCGCTCAATTTTATTGTCCACTGTCCTTCTCTTTCACCTGTAGGTTCTATTTACATATCAACATGTATAACTGACTGCTGCAATGTCTTTCAATTTGATGCACTTTACCTCCTTTTGTTTCCATTATTCTTCAATGCTGAATTGATCATGATAATCATTGGTATAGTTGTTGTCTTCATCATGTTAGCTTTTCTGACAATTCATTCCTGGTTTATTCAGATGAAAAAAATGAAGACGACGAAGAAGTGGCAAGAGCTTTGGCATTGTCTATGGAAGGCATGAAAGAATCAAGTGAATTGACTGGAAAAGACAAGAATTCTGAGCCTGTTGACCAGCAACAAGAAACTGTCTTGCCTTCAAGGTACCCTCCCTTGCCTGAAGAACCCAAGGGTGATAAGAAACTCCTATGTAGAGTTGGTGTGCGGCTTCCTGATGGACGGCGCGCACAGCGCAACTTTTTGCGGGCTGATCCAATTCAGGTAAACATCGTTTTCTTTTATGCCTGTAGGATTTCGTCGGATTGTGCTACTATGTTTTTGTCATGGGTGGTCCGGTGCTGATTTTATATGACTATTGCCGTGCATTTCCTTTCCTCCTGGGCTTCTGGACATCTCTTGCTCTTCTTTTTCAATCATGGCATGCAAAACTGCTTTTAAAAATGACAATTGCAGATGCAATATATCTTAAAAATGTAATATTATGTGTATGCCATTTGACATGACATATTTTTTTTGGTCGAAGACATGACATATATGACTAGTGCAGATATATGAATTTTCATTACTGAATGCTGGATTACCAATTTTATTTTTGTACTTGCTCAGAATTGTCCATTTCATTTAAAGTAGTTTAAGTTACTTTGTTAGGATTGCCACAACGTTATATGCAAAACAAATTTGTCTTTTATGTTGGTTGTAAATTTCTTGTTCTGTAAGAATTTCACGAATTCCTCTTGCCTTGCAACAGCTTCTGTGGTCATTCTGCGCTGCTCAGCTCGGTGATGATGAGAGGAAGCGATTTCGGTTGACACAATCAATTCCAGGGGCTTCCAAAGTTCTGGACTATGAAAGTAATGCAACCATAGAGGAATCAGGACTTGCAAACTCTATGATATTGATGACTTGGGAATGAATCCAGATTACTGGGTGACTTTGCTGGAAAAAAAGTCAGACTGGGCAGCTTTTGTTTGGTGGTTCCTATCTATATGGCTGTGTTTTTTCTTCTTTTGACATGGGCTCTTGTTCAAAAGAAAAATGGGAGTCTTAATTTAACTCTCAAGTGTATATACTCTGAACGAAGGCTACGATCAATGCAATGCCATTATATATCATCGCTTAATTTTTTTTTATTTTTTGTTTGGTGTATTTCTTGAAATTAGAGGAACATGTAAAGAGGAAGGGTCTTGAAGCTGGTTAAATTCATCATCTTCTAATCCTTAATAATAAGGAAATGAAATCCAGTAAAAACTCTCTTTTGCTGCTTTGTAACATTTCTTCCTTTTCCTTCTTTTGCTCAATTAATGATTCCTACGGATTACTCTCTATTATTATTATCATCATCGTCATCTTTATTGACATTTAAATTCTGATGAGGTCATATAATCTACTTGATTTGTCCTTGTGACGGAAGATCGATGGTTGTTCAACTATAATGGTCATATTTTTTCTTAAATGCAAAATACGCTTGGATATAACTCTTATAAGTTTCATAAGAGGATGTGGTGATTTAATAATAATTTGAACACATTTTATGAGAACGATAAAAAGTTTTGACTTTTAATTCACTTTCACCCGTATCACATGATTGTGTTAACATCCTATCTAAGGATTTGGTTTTCAATAATTGTTAATAAATCAAAAGTTTTGACTTTTAATTCACTTTCACCAGTATCACTTGATTGTGTTAACATCCTATCTAAAGATTTGGTTTTCGATAATTGTTAATAAAGCATGTTCAATTCATTTAGTGGGTACTTTTTTTTTTTACCACTTCACATGAAGTTGGACACTTTTTTCTTTTTTCTTTTTTCCCAGTTATTAATGTAACTCATGCACTCGTTATATCATTTATAGAGGGTTCGAACTCATAACCCCATCCTTTTAAAAAAATTTTAAGTGAGATGTTTAATGTTAGTTGGGCTACAAGGCCTTCACACTAAAGTAGAGACTTGTTTGGAGAAAGATCGATTTTTTGTTATTATTTCCCCTTTTAATTGAAGCTAAGTATGAAATAAAATAGGAAAGATAACATTTTTGGCCTAATGGTTAAGTAAATTTTGAATTTGGTGCTGTACTGTACCAGTTTGAAGCTGAATCCTTACCTACCACGATTCTTCATTTGTAAAAAGGTGGATAAATGAAAGAGGAAGCTTCCATGCTGGCGAAGTTAAGCAAAGCATAGATGTACAATAATTAATTAGTGGAGCTGTTTTGGATTTAAATGGGAAGGAAGCAAATAAAAGCAATAATTTGATAATATTTAACAAAATAATTCATGTCCTTTGATATATATCCATTTAAACTTTTTCTATTTAATGGCCAATTGTCACATCACCGAATCTTGACAGAAAAAAATATTTGAGGGAGAGAGACGAAGAAATGGAAACATGCTCTTTTAAGCTTGTACAATCTCAAGTTGCCTTCATTACAAGTTTGCTCTTGTTATTATTATTTTTAAATAATAAAAAAGGGTTGAATGCCTACCAATTATGAGTCATTGGTTCAGGATAAATATTGGCTCAATTGATTAGATTTAAAAATAAATAGACCATAATGAAATTAATAGATTTTAAATTTGACAAAAAGATACTCCCTCATATCATTAATGTAAGACATATTTATTTAATTTGATTTGATGAAAGATGTTAGTTAAATTAGTTAATATAACACTTTTTTTTTCTCTTTCTGAAATAGTCTAATTATCTTTATTTCTCTCCATATTTCTTTTACTTGATTGTTATTGATGGAACATCAATAGGAATAAATAAGAAAAAAAATTGATAAATATAGAAAAATAGGCATTATATTAAAATCAAGATAAACTCTCCAATTAAATTCTACATTAAACATTAGAGTCTTGAGTGCTTTACTTTGAAGATAAGTTGGGGTAATTAATATTGGAAGATACATTATTTGAAGGTGGCTGAAGGGACAAGCTAGGAAAATAAAGAGGAAGGGTGCCTTTTTACCAAAAAAAAAAAAAAAAAAAAAAAAAAGAAAAGAAAGAAAGAAAGAAAAAAGAGAGAGGAAAGGTGCCAAAAGTTGTTAGGCTGTTTGTGTCATTGTGGTGACCTCAACATATTCCATCTCCAATATTTGCTGCATCATCTTTGAGCTTCTATTGCAACATAATCACTCTCAAAATGGATCTCTTTGATATTGTTTTTGAGATTTTGTGATGAGAGAGATTTAGATTGTCTATGTCAGGTTTATATTGTCTAGATTTTATGAAGACCTTAAGTCAAGAATTATGATTTCATAGGCTAGAGCACATATAGTATTTGTCACTTTATTTTATAAATGGGATTGAACCAACATTTTTTCATTTATAAGGAGCTTTCATGCCACCAAATTATAAAGTCATTAATTGAACCCTTATAACATAATTTAGAAAGTAAAAATTTTAAAATTTTAAGCTATAATTTTTTATATGAAAAATTTATTTTTGGGATAAAGGAGAAATTTAGTAATGAAACTTTTTATTATGAACACCCAGCACAATTATGTTTTTTTGAGTATTAAAGTAGACAATTATTTTAAGAGGTACAAAAGTAGACAAACCATTTTAAGAGGTAGATAATTTGACATTTCTATTAACTAGAGCTAACATTCATCCCTTTTTTATATTGTGGATCCTAGATCCTACGATTTTTTCAGCTGACATGTGGTGTGCACTTATTTTATTTTAAAGATTTGCACCCACCTTTTTCTCTCCCTTCCCTTTCATTTCAGCACCTGCGACCTCCATCTTCACCCTTTTCTCCTTCAAACTCTCTGTCCTCGTTTACTTTTTCTAAATGAATTCAGTAGAAGGTTGTAGAAGATATGCGGAAGATGGTTTAGAAGCAAGGTCGTTGCTGGTGAATGAAACACCCTTAGGACTCAAGGGAAGGTGTTAATGGGAAGCTAGAAAGTACTGCAACTGGAAATATTTAATGCGATTTGATTAAAGTTCTTTTTTCTTCTCTTTACTTCGTTAGAAATATCTAAGAGAAAGTTTGGAGGTGAGGGATGACAAGATGGATGGGAGAGAAAAATGGGAGAACAAATCTCTAGAACAAAATAATGTTTAAATAAATATAATAAAAGTCAGGTAAATTTAAATTCTGACAAATCAGTTTATACATAATATAAAATTTAGAGATATGACATACTTTTATTAGCCATAACATATATGATATGGTCAACAGGAATAATTGTGGGAGCCACAACATATGGACGGAGATTAGCTAGCAATGCAAAATTTGTTGTTTCTTAAAATGATTATATGTCTACTTTTACACCTCTTAAAATGATGAGGTCTTCGATTTCACCCAACAAAACATATTTATGGTGGGTGATTATAGTGAAAATCTTCATTGATAAAACATAGAAGTGATAGTTTTATTTTTTAAAATTTTAAATTCTGTATCAATCTAAACAAAAAATTGTTTAATATATGAAAATAGAATTTTATTAGATTTGATTATAAGCATTCCCACGCTTGTAAAAGAGATGAGCAGAATGGGCCGTTTCCTACTTTATTTTGCCATAGCCGAATTGATATGAATATGCAAAATCAAAATAATCCATCGGTCACCAACTAAAATTGAGTCTAAGGGTTAATCCTTCATAATTTAACTAATTAAGGTTTGAATTTTCGTTAGAAGAAGATGTATCCTCAGTTTAGTGTTAGAAAGTGTTTTGGATAGGATTTTCTCCAATAGGACACCAATGCTTTTTTTCTTTTTTTTTTTTTGGGGGGGGGGTGGGGGGATCCATCAGTAAAATATGTGCATATGGATGGAATTCTTAAGTTTTTTGAAATTTTAAAAATACGCACACACACACCATACTGATTTCTACTTCTAGGTTCACCCAAGTGAAAAGCTACACTTATGTCCAAATTAAAAGATAGAAACATATATCTAAAGAAGATTAGGAGGCACATATCATATATTACTCTTGATCTTTAATACAAGATATAGTTAACTTCCTTTAGAGAGATTAAGGAAGTTTCATAAGTTGTTTAATCATAACATATGTTATATATTATTAGATTACATATTAGTTTGAGATAAAAATAAATATACATACTTTAAAGTAATTTGTTCAGTTTTCTAATTTTCTCTAAAAAAAGTTAATTAGATCTTATATAGAGTTGGGAAATTAAGTTAGACTTATGATTTAGAGCCTTTAAAAGGAGTTGAGCTTAAAAGGATCAACCTTGTAGGGCCACAGGCTTAAATGGATGGCCCGTTAAACCTACCAATTTTTTTTTTAAGAAAAAGTTTTATTGAATGACTATAAAGGAAAATAAATTGTTCACATTCTTATTAAAAAGTTAAGAAAAGCTTGTTGAGGACATTATAGTTAGCTAAAAGTCTTCTAATTGATTTTTCAGAAATATTACTCATTTTTTAAGAATCTCTCATCTAGTTCTTAATATTTTCTTAAAGAAATTTTTCCTTATGAAATATTGAAAGAATCATTTTTTTCATTGACGTAAGGTAAAAAAAATAGAGCAATTTTTTAATTGTATTTAAAGAGGTTCAAATATTACACAAACTATGTTAAAAAGAGAAACTAATAACATATTAAAAAAAATAAGAAAGTATAGTCTCCATGAACAATTTTGTTTAAAGGCAAATAGTCACTTATTCTATTTGTTAAAAAAAAAAGATCAAACATTTAATACTTTTAAAAAATTTGTCTTAAATTTAAAATTTTAATGTTTTAATTTAATTTCTTATGTTAAGGACTTTGATAATATTTAATAACAATGCTAGCTAGTTTTAAAAAATGTAAAGAATATAATATACTTGTATGTCATACGGGGTTGAATAATACATATAAAAAATGGGGATTTTATATATGTGTGTGTGTGTGTGTAGAGAGAGAGAGAGAGAGAGAGATGGTTGATGCTTGCTTGTGAAGGATGGTCCTGGTGTTACTATTGTGGAGAAATGTCTCTGAGCTTTTGAAGTTTGGAAGCAAATGAAGAGAAAGCAACGGGAAGAGGGTGGGGCCAACAAGGTGATGCCGTTTCACATGTCTTCCAAATGTCACCATCACACTCACATGCACAACTTCTACCCACACAACACACCACTTCACTGTTTCTTTCTTTCCTTCTAATAATAAACAAGGTACAACATATTTTAGGATTGGTGATCCAATTATTATTAAACTAATGTCGGTTTTTGGCACAGAAAATAGAGGAAAAAATAAAATAAAATTTGATATAATATACCCATCTAAAACTCTTAATCATATCAATTAAAAAATGGGTCTATCAGTGTCACTAGCTAACCTGAGTTTAGATTCAATACCACGGTAAATAAATGACTACGTCACCCAACACACACACATATGGATTTGGATTCCTCGGTATCATTTCCTCATTTTCTCTTAGTATTGTTCTATCCAGCCGTTCATTCTCTTCTCCTCTTTCATCTCAGATTAACTTTTAGTTAAAATCAATGGTGTAGATGAGGGATACTGAGGGATGAGGAGGGAATGATACTGAGGGAATCTACTCTCATCTTGACTAGCCTTTATATCTATTAAAATTTGTTTAAAAAAATGTAGGCATGAAATAAAAAAGTGTGCAATATAAATGAGCAAAGTACGTGCATTTGGTAACTAGCTAGCTAGCTCATGTAATGCATTGTGAAATGATAGGAACTGTATTGTTCCCTCAATGTACTCTTGTGTGTGTGTGTGTGGATTTACACTGTTCATACTCTTTGTCGTTTCATTAATGATGTTGAGGTTATTGTCTCCTACGTTTAGTGTGGTTCACTCCTATATAAATGTTAGTTATAATGGTAATTTAGGTTGGGTTTGAGAGTACTTATCTATCTCTACCTCTTAGTTTATTTAATACTAGCTCTGGCCTTTAATGCAATATGCTTATGATTTTGAATATGAAATATATTTATCTAGTTTGATTAAATTAAGAAAGTTAATTCATATATATATATATATATATATATATATATATATATATATTAAATGCTTAAGATATAAAAATACACATATGCTTTTTTGAGGAGCAAAAATACACATATGGTTATCATTTTGGGGCAAAAGTCACATCCTACCGTTAAATCATTGTTCACCGCTGTTATGTTACTGTTCACCTCATATCTTTCTCTCTCATCACGATAAACAGTGACTTAACGGTGGAATATGACTTTTACAACAAAATCGTAACCATATGTGTATTTTTGCTCCTCAAAAAAGCATATGTGTATTTTTGCTCCTGAGGAAAAAATTCATGTGTATTTTTACACCTTAACCCTTTTTTAAAATATCTTCATCAACTTCTAAATCTCCTCCTATCATATTCTTCTTGATTATTGTTGAGAGAATATGAATATGGGTAAATTAAAAAAAACGGTATAAAATTTATGTCTTATATTTATAAATGGGAGGGAGTATCTACTTTATTAAACTACATAGTATATCTATTAGAGGTAATACTTTATTTAGTTGGTATTGTAAGCACTTCCAATTACATATTTCATTTACAATACCATAACTTATTTTATTTAAAACATTAATTTTTTTCACCTAGCATATCCCTAATTAATTGCATAACTTCTTAACTAATTAACCTAGCTAACTCCTTTAACCTGACTTTTATCAAGGGTAATTTTTTTTTCTAAAAAATAACCAATTCCAACTATCTTCATTGATTTATATAAAGTTGGTTATTCCGTGCTTGTAATTAATAAAGAATAGAGGAAGTATATCTACTACTAGAAAATTGATTTTTTGCGGCGGAATTTTTCCCTCGCAAAATAAGTATTTTCCGTCGCAAAATTCTTTTGCGGCAGATTTTGCAGCGGAAATGTGTCCGTCACAAAAAAAACCCTCGCAAATCAATTTTGCGACGGAAAAAAGCATTTTCCCTCACAAATTCAAATTTTGCGGCGGAAAAGTTTTCCCTCGCAAAATGAGAGATTTTGCGCCAGAAAAATTTTCCCTCACAAATTCCAAATTTGCGATGGAACAATTTTCCCTTGCAAATTCAGATTTTGCAGCGGAACAATTTTCCCTCGCAAAATTTTTGAATTTGCGAGGGAATTATTTTCCCTCGCAAATTGCGACGGAAAATCTATTTTCCCTCGCAAATTGAAATTTTGCGAGGGAAAAAATTTCACTCGCAAAATATGGCAATTTGCGAGAGAAAATAATTTTCCCTTGCAAATTGCCATATTTTGCGAGGGAAATTTTTTCCCTCGCAAAATAAAAAATTATTTAAAAAAAATAAAAAATCCGAAAAAAAAAATTCATAAAAAATTAGAAAATAAAAAAAAATTGTATATCAAAAAAATAAATTGTACAATCATCATACAAGTTTACATTATAAAAACACAATATTATATAAATTATAATGTTCTAAAATGAACTAAAAAAACTTTAAATAGCAGCAGCCTGACCATCGTCACCACCAGTATCGTCGTCACCACCAGGAGGCAGCCCCGTACCTTTGTATTTCAATAGGGCGTGGAGAAGTGCTCACATCTCACTAATCATATTTCCTTGCTCCCTCATCTTCTAGTTTTGCTCCAGCACCTTCTGTTCTAACGCCTTTACCATTTTATCTTCTGCAAAACCAACATTACGAAGTCAATTTACTTGTAATACTTCATTTAAATGAAAGAGGTAGTAATGATTTGCGATTGATAGCAAAAGTACAAGTCTACCTTCAGGACCACCTCTACTACTGTCGAATGAGCGCCTTGAAGAAGACTTCAGTTGGCTGGCAGAAGCACCCATCCCGAAGACTCTCCCCTTCTTGTCAATTCCGCCTGCAGCCTGAAGGAAGATACTCTCGTTATCGGAATAAGAGGACGACGGGTCACTCTGAATCTGTGAGTCTCTCTCTTGCGTTAGCTGTTGATAGGTCTCCTACAAGCACAAAAATACAACACAAATAATGCATATAAAATGAAAGAAATATGTTACTGTTTGAAGCAAATAATAAATATAATTAATATCTCACCACGAATTGCTGGGACTTGGCGTTAACCCAACGCTTGCCTTGTCCCTCAAAAGAAACATGATTTAAGTCTAAATATACATATAGATTACTCTCTTGATACAATAAATATACAGATTTTCAAGGTTAAACAAAAAAATCGCATACATACCCGTTGAAGAATAGCTTGACGGTGGCGGTGGACGGCTCACGGAGTGCTTGGATCGGAGAGGCAGCTGTTGGGCGTGCAATTTGGATGGTAAGGACGTCGGATCCACGATGAAGAGAAGAGGGTGTTGAATAAATGAAATGGAAAGGAGGGGGAGCATTTTTACCCTTAATTGTGGCGGACCAACTTTTTCCGCCGCAATTTGCGGCGGAAAACGTTGGTCCGCTGCAAAAAATTGCGGCGGAACACGTTGTTCCACCGCAAATTACGGCGGACCAACTATTTCCGCCGCAAATTGCGGCGGAATACGTTGTTCCGTTGCAAATTATCTTATTTGCGACACCAATTTCTGTCCATCGCAAAAACTCACAAATTTGTGACGGAATATGTTTCCCTCACAAATTCCGTCGCAAATTTACTGTTTTCTAGTAGTGATTTATGTAACCACTTTGTATTTACAATTAATTATTAAAATATGGAATTAACTATCTACTGGTGACCTTGTCTTCAGGTTAATTTTAGCTAGGGCGATTAGTCAAATGTGGTTTACGTGAATGTTATTTCAATATATATATATTGAAGAGATACCCATCATCTAAACATACAAATTACAACATTAATATCTTTGATTCCCACCATTATTCTCTCAAATATTTCATACATTTAAAGAGAAAGTCATATATAATTTATTCACTCTTCTCTCTCTATTTTATATTTCTCACCATTCTCCACCTATGTAAATATTGTCTCCTCTGGTATACAGAGTTTCTTTTCTTTTCTTTTTTCTTTTATACACATAATAGGAGACGAGGACAGGGTTTGAACCCTGGACATGGGGAAGAGGAGCCAAACTCCCATGCCATTACGCTACTAAGACGCTGACGGTTTACATCGTTTCTAGTAATGAATAGATAGAGCAAAGAATAAAGAGGAAGTAAACAAAAATTAAAAATTAATGGACCTTGCAATTAATCGAGCAATTATAAGATTTTTATATTTTGCTCCCTTCCCACTTATCTCTTATTATTAATTAATTAATTGAGCAGTAACTAACGACCAAAAAATAAAAACAAAGATAATTAACAAAAAAATTCCTGACTTTATGATAAGCTAATTAATTTGCATTTTTTTTTGGCTAACTAATTAATTTGCATATACATATGTGTGTGTGTCGTTGTCAACAGTGAAATATATATCCGAAAGAGGTTTAATAATAATTGGGAGGGGACACACACACACACATATGGTTTCAAAATGAAAATATCAAAGGAAGGTTGTATTGTAATTATTTATGATATTTTTGTTGAGATATTTTTAGTGTTCAAACGTGAAACTCCTTTTTTTTTTTCCCCTTTCCGTGCTTGCTAACAGTAATGACCAAAAAGAGAAGTTGCATCCATCTCCTTTTCTCACTCCACCAGTCCCACAAACATGCACATCGTAATTGACTATTCATCCCTATGCTTACAATTTTGTGTCATTTGAATATTTTTTTAAAAAAAGATTACACTTCTCTCTAGTCCTTAATATAAAATCTATTTATTTATTATGAGAGATTAATGAAGCTTTCTCCCAGTACCATAAGAAAATATTAATGAAGCTAAATAAATTATTTAAATATATATAACAAATGTGATACCTCTTTAAAATATTTCTGTAAAAAATTAATTAATTTATATATTAGACAAATTAGCTTGAAGAGAAATGATAAACTAGGACTAATGAAAATCCACCGTCAAACTATGTCATACATATAAGACATGTAGAGCATTAGCTTAATCCAACAAGGCAATTTTTCTATATTATATTATTTTATATAAAATTCTCTTGTATTTTCTATTATTTCACTGATCATGAAGAGATGATTGACCAAGCAGTAATTCTAGGCAAAAGATGAAAAGCGTATTCTTAAATTCATATTCTGAATCATATATAATATATAGGTTAATACACTTTTGTCAAAGGAAAAATGGGACATACATACATACATACAAGCACTGCAATATTAATGTAGGCTTAAAAGAGAATAAGAGGAGTTTTTTTTTTGGGGATATTTCAAAAGAAATATTGAGCTATATATATTATATATCAATAACTTGACAACAATAATGCAATATAAGGTATACATATAATGAGAATCCTGATGAGGAATGCCTAGGGTTTCGAGACCTCTCGTTGCAGTGAAAGAGATATATTTAGTGTGGGTTCCATACGTATCAAATCAGTATGTGAGAGTGCAAGTCACACCACCCCACCGCCATGGCAATGCACTGAAGCCGCAAGAAGTTCCATCTTTTGGATAAGGTATGACCCACTCCTTTAGATTCTCTCTTCATAATATTATAGAGGATCGAGCTAGCTAGTTTTAAACATGCCACAAATTTACTGGTTTGTTACGACTATTTCACTAGGTCAAATTCGAGTATTGTAAGATATAATTAGGGGTAGCTATCTCAGATATGTTTTCTACATTCTCAAGAATTTGAAACATTGTACTTAAACGGTCAAACCCCTTATACTTTGTGAAGAATTAATGGTGTTTAGTATTACTGGTTTCATATCTCTTTCTATTCTTATTTCTTTTAAAGATTAAGAGAAAATTAAAACGATCCTATAATTATAATGATAATTGTCATTCGTGGTTATGAAAAGAGTCATAAACTTGATTATCGCTCAAGAGTGTAATTAAAATTCAACTCTGTCTAACCATTATACATATATCAACACTTGCTGTCTTTGTAGTTCAATATTAATGAAAATTTGTTCTGATCAAGAAACTCTAATTTGTTCTGATCAAGAAATTGGGTTCTTAATATAAGATATATTTACCTAGGGTTAAGGTGCAAAAATACATATAAGCTTTTTCCCCAAAAACACTCAGCACCAAGAACTTTTTTGGAGCAAAAATATATATGTGGTTATCATTTTGATGTAAAAGTCACATTCCACCGTTAAGTCACTATTCACCGTGATGAGAGAGAAAGAGATAAAGTGAACAATAACATAATGGCGGTGAACAGTAACTTAACGGTGGGATGTGACTTTTGCTCCAAAATGGTAACCACGTGTGTATTTTTGTTTTAAAAAAACGTTTTTGGTGCTGGGCGCTCTTAAAGAAAAAGATCATGTGTATTTTTACACCTTAACCCATTTACCTAATTTGATTAAATTGAGGAAGTTGGTTAAGCTGGTTAATATAATATATATTTTCTAAATCACCGTACCCTAGTCATCTTCCTTAATCCTCTCATTCCCTATGCTCTTTAATTATTGTTGAGGAAATATCAATAGAAGTAATTTAGGAAAAGATTGACAACTGTAAAAACAAACTCCGATATTTAATTAAGATCAATATCAACTTTTTAAATATATCTTATATTAAATATCAAAGTGCATACAATAATTATGTATAATTTTTATGGACAAATTTTATGAGCTTTATGATTGAGTCCACAAATTAATCCTAATTAAGTCCAATAATAAGCTTTCATAATTTATGTGCTTTTGTACTTTGACTAATTTCCCATGATAGAACACCCTCAATTAATGCAAACATGTATATAGATAGATGTTGACTCTATTCAGCAGATTAAACACATGCTGTCAAAATCCGAGTCTTAATTTTCCACTTTCACAATTGCTAGTGGTTAACTCAGGCCTTTTTCCCTGGCTTTAATTTTCAAACATCATGTCCCAACCAACGTTATAAGATTTATATAAATTAATCCTTGGTGTTTTAATGAACAACATTAAAAATGACATGAATAACATTGTGGGATCTTAGATATCAATACTTGTTTGCCTCCACTTAAAAACAAGTGGTACTGCTTTTGTGTTTTACCAGACAAAAATTCACTAGCTAGCATATTTAACTCGTATAGTGTAAAGTCACACATGTAAATTTCTTTCCCAATATCATAATAATTAACAAAACATTTTTTATCGGGATTTGGCTTAGGGGAATTAATTTTGTTAATTATTTAAGGAGTCATGATAAACCCAATGATTTCGCATGTGGTTCAATAAATAAGTATCATAACCCAAAGGACTTCATGTTTCGTAAAATTTAGAACAGTTTTTATATTATCGTACGAAAATGGATTATTAAGAAATGTGTAAGAATTAATGTCGAGATCTTAATTATATTTAATCTCAAATTTCTGGAATTATTCCCTTGTTCTTATATGAAATATGTGCTCAGGAATATAATGATACTCGAGAATCTTTTATAACATGTCTTTGATTTGAATGTTATTATAATGTCGCCATCCGTATTCACATGAAAACAATGTCGAAACTAATTTATTTTGACCTTGATTTTCTTTTTCAAAAAAAGAAAAAAAAACCAATGGAAGAGAATGTGAGAGCATAAGAAAATTATAATGATTTATTCTCTCTGCTTTTTTTTTTTTTTTTCTAGACATAGCTATATCCTTCTATTAAAGATAATTTTATTAGATGCATTATTGGGCGCAAAATATATACAGCTCTTTAGTCAAAATTCAAACATTAATTCATCATATTACAAGAGACCATTCCTTATTCCTTTTCCCTAGATCCAATCCCCTCTTGTTTATGATTTATTCTCTTCTATCTACATGTTGGAGTTATTTTGTTGAGTAAATTATAACTAACACACCTGAAATTTTTAGTTTAAAAGGTTAATAAGAAATGAAAAAAAAGGCATTAAAAATGTTTTAAATATCCGTGATTAT
This sequence comes from Acacia confusa, assembly GCA_037074495.1. NCBI lineage: Eukaryota > Viridiplantae > Streptophyta > Magnoliopsida > Fabales > Fabaceae > Acacia > Acacia confusa. The sequence continues at coordinate 925,570 of CM073512.1, read as the reverse complement.
ATTTTGTCAAAATTTTAAATAAAATAATATCATATTGTAATGAATTTATTTTGAGATTGAAAAAAAAAATCACAATGTGTGATAAATATAACATATATAACACACTTTTAACAGCACCATGATGTAACAATACAACCTTTTGGGTGATGAACGGCAACCACTTTACTAGCCGGTAAATAGCCAATATTTAATCTGTAAAACAAACAAATACTTTTTCTTTCTTTTTTTGTTTGCCAACGTAAAACAAACAAATACTATACAAACTCCCAATACGTCAAACGTATCGATATTTTATATTTATAATATAAACTACATTTTATAGCTGATCACGGTCAAATTATATGGTCAGTAAACCGTGGACATGTACTAGTGGCTTAGGCAACTGCTAATTATATCAATAGAAATTTTTTATAATTATTTTCGAATATAAACTAACTTGTAATATGTAATTTCAAGAATTTAATTAATTCAACTCCCACTACTCTTTAATTTTATGCGTGCTTTGATTTTTCATTTTTATAATACCAATCATATTTATTTTAGTGATATATAAAATTGGGGGCAGGCAAGACACCAGAAGATCCAAAGCCATTTCAAGTAGCATGAATTTTATTATATATGATTTTAAAATATTATCGTAAAAATTTTGTATGAGATCAATGATCTCTTCTAACATTTATTCCATTAGAAAATGAGAGGAATCTTAGGTGCATGCCGACAAAGAATATTAAAGCGTCCCAATATATATTCATAATTTTTGGTAAGAGCTGTTTAAATAAAATGAAATGAAATCCACCTAGACAAATTAGAGTGCCTCATATCAATAGTTTAATTAACCAGTGATCGATCTCTCATGTGTTCGAGCAACAATAATATTTAGAAGTAGTGAGGCTCTTCTATTATGGGTCTACATTCTTATGAACCTGAAGTCAGTAGTTAATAGTATTGAATATAGATGGATTAATCCAAAATTAAAGATACTGTGGCTAAGAAATTCAATTTAATAAAATGTCCCCTAATAAAAATAAAGGCAACTTATAATTGAGTTGCATACTTTGATTCAAATTTCTCATTAAATAACAATATATGTTGTGATTGATGATGACATTTATGATGAAAGAAAAGCCTGTATAAGGTAATGTCATTTTGTAGAAGGAATATTTTCTCGAAAAAAGTGTTTTCTATGGAAAAGAGTAGAAAGAGTTTGACACTTCTGAAGTATGGGAGGGAGCATTATATTTGTTATTAGCCACTGCATTATTATTTCGTATATAGATGGGGTACGTACGGTGTTGTTCAAAAGTCCACACTAAATCAGATTCTTTGGTTTAATTAGTTACTGTTGAGTTCAGGAATAGTGAAACAGAATCAAATGTGGACTTCTATTTCTCTTTCACTTCACGTACCCGTTCATATTACCTATTTACAGCACTTTGATTGGAATATTCTTTAAAGTGGTACGTGAGTATAACCTAATTATTCATACTATAATTTGAACCAATCACATATAGCTCAGCTGGTAATTAAGGGGATGTGTTAGCTTAACCAAATGTCTACTATTCAAGTTTTAAGTGTGTAGTTTGTGTTAAATATTTGTTGAGAGTTTGCCACCCACCTTGAACCAGATTATAATGAATCCAAAGGGCTTATATTAAGACCTCAGTCTACTTTATTTTCTAGAGTGATAATTTTTTTTTAACTATCCCTACTAATTGTACATATTTATATATAAAGAAGGTTTTCATCAATAGTAGTAATATTCAAAGGTATATTTAAGAAAAACCAACACACATGTTTGTTACAAATAACCAAAATAACCAAGTTTCTTAATTAATATATGTAAATTAGTTATTTATCTCCTAGCTATGATTGGATAGATTGATGAGTAAGATTAGATCTTATAAGTGTAAAACTCTACTAACAAGATAATATATCTTCTTGTTTTTTTTTTTATTTGATCGACAATATCTAAGTCATTTTAAATTCAAGATACTAATTAATCCTTCTTTTGAGACTTGGAACACAAGAGATTTTGTCTCTTCAAACAAAGTGCTTCCTAGAATTCAAGATCACTTTTTTAGAACAAAACTACTTACTACCTTAATCAAATGCAAGTTGCTAACAAGATAATTTTCTTCAAGACCTACACAAGACTCGAAATAGTCAATATGTGGACGTGCATGTGGTAGGAGGAAAGAGATATTATGTGATGACACACACACACACAGGGAAGAAGATTATAAGAAAAATTTCAGTCACTGTCCCAATTGGTAAAATTAATTTCAGTCAACCCCATAACTTTTTAAGGCTTTACTGTATTCCATGGTCAAAATGAGATTATTTTTGTCGATGAAAAGGCAAATAATACCCATATTTGTCTTGTAAATGACCAAAATGTTTTTAACTTCCTAGGTTCTTCCGAATTCCTTTATTTATCTTGTAAATTTTTATATTTGTCTTATAAATGATCAAAATATTTTTAACTTAGTTCTTTTAAATCCCTTTATTTATCTTGTACATTGTTTTATTTGTCTTGTAACTACCCATATTTATCTTGTGAGTTTTCATAATTTGTCTTATAAATGGTCAAAATATTTTTAATTCTTTAAATTCTTTTGAATCCTTTTATTTATCTAATAAATTTCTTTATTTGTTTTATAAATTCCCTTTTTGTTTTGTAAATGCTTTCTGAAAAAAATAAAAAAAGGGCATCATTGTCTTTTCACTCACAAAAATTAATTTCATTTTGATCATGTAGCATAATGAAGTATCACAAAATTTTAGGGTTGATTGAAACTATTTTGCTAACAAAGTGGCTGATTGAAATTTTCCCAAGATTATTTTTGTGGAAGAGATTAAGGGGAAAGAGAGAGAGTGGGGGAGAAGGATGAGGATGGAAATGAGAAAAGGAGAGATAAGGGATTTGGCTACTTGGTGGCCCCCACCCCTTAATCCCATCATCTTCACTTCTGCTATTCTCACAGTAGCTAGCCTGTTCAACAGCGACATTATTAACCCCTTTCCTCTTCCCTTTTCTTCTTCTTTTTATTAATTCCATCCATCAACACTCTCTCACAAACGAACACTGATCTGATAATAATGTACTTGCCCAAGATCGAGCTATCGAGTATGGGTGCCCTAGTATTTATGTTTGGGTATTATTATCATTATTTATTTGTTTATTTATGTCCATGACATCAAATGATGATTGAGGAATCAGAAACGAGAGGGCTAAATTTTATGCACAACAATACAACAGCCAGACACATAACATGATAAGTGTAGGTATATACACACATACTTTCTTACTCTCTCTCTCTCTCTCTCTCTAATTCCTTTCCGGATTCTAGCTGTCTCCTATATTTTGATTCTTTTATTCCTCCTCTTTCCTGGGTTTTTATAATCTCTCTCTCAGAGAGGAAAAAAAGAAAGAAGCTTTTCTTCTCTATGAGACAAACAGATCTGTGATAGAACCACCAAAAAGAAAAAAGCCCAACATATACATACATACTTACTTCAGGTTGCTCACTAAGCTTCTCCTTTCTTCATTCTCTCTGCTTGTTATTTTTTCTTTCCTCTCTCTCTCTCTCTCTCTCTCTCTCTCTCTCAGTAGATTTTCTATTTTTAATTCAACTTTTCTCTTACAGATTCGCTTGACTTTTCCCAAGAACACATCATGTCTGCGGCTTCCTCGTCTTCACCGTTCTTCGGAATCACAGAAGAAAACCCAATTCTTCAGATGACACAACAACAACAACATCAACATCAATCCTCTACAGCTGCTTCCTCGACTTCTCCAAACACACTTGTTCCTCAAAAGAAACGAAGGAATCAACCTGGAACACCAAGCAAGTACCTCTACACACACACACATACACATATATGTGTTCTTATATATATAGATATATATCAATTCTCATCATCACATAAAATGTTGGAGATAGGGAAAGATGAATTTTACTCTCACATCGGATGATTACACCGCAGTAGTTGATACTGTCAGAATAAGATCGCTGGCTATGTTGAAATTTGAAGGATTAATCAATAATATCTCAGAGGTTCTTCTTTCCCTCTACATCAATAAATCCTTCAAATTTCAGCATAGAGATTCTTCATATCCCGAGCTTCTCTCTCATCATATATATAACCTTAGCCCTAATTCAGCGGCTGACAATTGATTAAAGCTATAGACTCATCATCTGCAATTGATTTTTCACAACATGTACTATAGATTGATGAGTTCCGTTTTTTCCCTATGGTTTTCAATATCTTCTTCAAGTGGTTGGGTTCATCTTCAGTTTTCTTGATGATGATGAGCACATGGATACAGTAATACATATACAGGAATCTCTAACTTTTTGTGGTTTGTCATTTTGTGTTTGTTGTTGAGAAAACGCACAGATCCAGATGCGGAAGTGATAGCTCTATCTCCAAAGACATTAATGGCGACAAACAGGTTCATATGTGAGGTATGCAACAAAGGGTTTCAAAGAGAGCAGAACCTGCAACTTCACAGAAGAGGACACAACCTACCATGGAAGCTAAAGCAGAAGACAAACAAAGAGCCAAAGAGAAAGGTTTATCTGTGTCCTGAGCCCACATGTGTCCACCATGACCCTTCTAGAGCTCTCGGTGACCTCACCGGCATTAAGAAACACTACTCGAGAAAACACGGCGAGAAGAAGTGGAAATGCGAAAAGTGCTCGAAGAAATACGCCGTTCAGTCTGATTGGAAAGCTCATTCTAAGACTTGTGGTACCAGAGAATACAGATGTGACTGTGGCACACTCTTCTCCAGGTAATTAGTTAATTATTTAATCAATTTTAATTAGCTTCATATATATGTGTGTGTGCGCGCATTTTGCTGATTGTTATATACAAATCCATACATGCTCCTAGCTTTTTTTCTTTTTGTCTCAGAAAGCTGAAAAATTGTTTCTGGAACTTGAGGGTTTCTTGGGGATTCTAAGACCTGCATAGTTAGACGAGTAAGAAAAGAAAAGTAAAATGGTCAGAAAGAGTAGTGTAAATTAAATCTTTATAAATTAGGTATTTTGTTTGTCTTTGATTCAAACTTTTTTCCTTGTTTTAAAATGGTCGGCAGACGATTAAGGTTTAATAACCTACAATTTAATGGAATAATCGATGTGAATGCTGCTTAATTAGTTAAAAAAATTGAGTAATGTGGCTATAAAACGTTGCATGAGATCTCTGTCAAAAGAAGCATTAAGTTTATGATTAAAATGCAAAATTTTGATTAACAGCTACGTATGGCCATATTACTCATTTTGTTATACTATTAATTAATTACGAGCTTAATGTACGTGAGGACCATTTAGAAATACCAAAACGAGATATTTAACATAATCTTCAAACATCACAATGTATTGTTTAATGACCAGAATAATGACTTCGATTAAAGTAACATGTTAATAAGAAAGTGAACTAGCTAGCTAGTAGCCTACAAAAATTTGAACTATACAGTAACATGGATTATATTCCTTCCATAGGCATTATAAATTTATCATTTTTTGATTGAAACTATATATACATGAAAAGATTAACAACAAATGTAATTAATTTACTGACTAGCTAGTCAAAATTATGGTCAGGATGAGGAGGAAGAATAATATTAATATGGCAGAAGACTGCTCGCACGTGAGTGCTTCACTGTAAAAAAAAACTTAGGGTTCAAAAAATATATATGAAAATGTGTATTGGTTAGAGAGAAAAAACAAGGAAAAGTTAAAAACTTTGGTCCTTGGGAACATCGCCCTTCACCCTTATTCCCATTCACGTGTAGTTATAAGCAGCAATGCAAGGGGACAGACACATTGATACCAGGTTTTGTTCTCTTATGAGTTGGCTATTTGTATTTAGTTTCAATTGTATTCAGGTACCTTCTTACTATGGGACCTATATGTATAAACATTTATAGAAGCAAAAACAGATAATAATAAACAATTCACCATCTTTCAGATTTAATTTCCATAGATATATGAATGATATTAATTCTGCGACCTTTATGTATAGTCTCTCTGTGTATTTATCTCACTTGTTTTCCGAGAATTTAGCGATTCGCTTATTTTTTGCTGCTGGTAGTACGATTTCAATGCTGAAACCATTTATGCTCGTCTTGGAAATTTTAATTAGTGGACAAGACACGTGAGATATTTTTCATTTATTGAGGGTTTGGTCCCATGTCCAGGCATATCAGTATTGACTTTCATGAAATTTGCAAATAATTTTTCATCTTCTCTTTCATTAAAAAGATGCCTCAAAGTGGAACTTCTTGTTGGAATTATTGGATTTGTATCACATTTTGGTACAATCGCATGGGTCCCTCCACAGCCTGCGGTTTAATTTTCTTTGTTCCAATTATGCTCCTCTCTGAAAACAATTCATTAGATTTCCCTTACATTGATTACTCATTTCTGTTTATGTCACACAATATTTACTAGTTGTTAAACCTACAATTCTTGCATTATACATCTTTCATTAGAATCAAAATTAGAATAATGCTCTTCTTCTTTATTAGTGATAGGTGCGTAGCCAAAAATAACAGCATGATGGTACCATTTTTTTCTCAATTATATATATTATCTGCAAAATCACTACATTACTTATTTTATATATATTTTAATTAATTCTTTCAAATCTGCAGACTCCAGAGAAGCAAAAGCTTTCTCAACCCCACCTATTTTGCCTCCATTGTTTAAAAGACTCACATTATAATTAGACTCCTTGAATTAATTATGTGTGTGTTCTAATTTATGCATGTGTATAAGTATATATGAGATTTGGAAAAATATTTACGTCGCATGTTATTAATTATATTTCTTTTGTTAAACAGAAACGAGTAATTAACATAGATTTAGCTTAATAATTTCTTTTGAGATATTACATCTTATATTAATATTTGAGATATTATATATTTTGTATATCTTAGAAGTATAAATATGAGATATTGTTATATTTAAATATATAAAAGCTTATTATACCCTCTTCTTTTACCTCTTCTTTTATTCAAGGATTTATAATATTCAGAGGTTTTTTTCCTTTTTATTATAATCCTTCCCATAATTCTAACATTTTCCGCCATGTGTTTTTGGTTGCAGACGTGACAGTTTCATCACTCACAGAGCCTTCTGTGATGCCCTATCTCAAGAGAGTGCAAGAAACCCTACAAGCTTAAACCCTATGGCCACTCATAATCTTTATGGCACAAGCCATCATATGAGCTTAGGTCTCTCTCATCATCATCAACAACTTTCGGGTTCTTCACTTTCATCTCACCACCTTCATTTTAATCATCAAAACCCGAATACCACCAGTCTCTTGCGTCTAGGAGGAGCTGCCAATGCCAACAACAACAATAGTAATAATAATGCAGCAAAATTTGAGCCTACCAGCTTAATCTCACCCTCATCATCCTCAAACCCTAATTCAATGCCCAATCATTCCTCAGCTTTTTTCATGTCAGATCCAATCCCTAACCAAGGATTTCAGCATCATCAGCAAGCATTTTCTTCTGCCGGCAACAAGGCTTCGTCTTTGCATGGTCTCATGCAGCTTCCTGATCTTCAAGGAAACCCTAATGATAACGACAGTTCTTCCAACAATCCTTTCAATCTAGGGTTCTTCCCTAATAACACTATGATCACACCTGATCAGTTCAATAATCCTATGGGGTCTGGTTTAGCTTCGTCAGTGCTTTTCAGCAACTCAATGCAGCACGCAGACGAGGTTTCTCCAGCGGCGGCACATATGTCGGCAACTGCATTGCTTCAGAAGGCTGCTCAAATGGGCTCCACCACGACCACACCGCCGCCGAATAATAACAGTTCTTGCTCGTTACTCAGAAGAATGGGTGGTTCATCAGCCAATAATAATGGTGGTAGTGGTAAATCGGATAATCTTGTCGCTTTCGGAAGCGACAGTACGGAGAATGATCACCACTATCACCTTCGAGGGTTGATGAACTCTCTTGCTAACGGGAATGCTTCGATATTTGGGAATGTGCAAGGAGGGAATGAGCAGGGAAATAGTCTGCAACAGAATCTGGGAGTGGGATTCGGAGGTTCTGATAAGTTAACGTTAGACTTTTTAGGTGTCGGAGGAATGGTGAGGAACATGACTAGTGGTGGCTTTTCCTCGTCACAGAGAGAAGCTCAACAACAACATCAACATGGAAGCATCAATGTTATGAGTTCTTTGGAACCTCCGCCTGGACAGCATCAACAGCAGACAAACCAAAGTTTCAGAAGCACGACGTCATTGCAATGAGATCAGAGAGGGGAAATTTAATTAGCTATGATGTGGACTTAGTTTTCAGATGCCAAAACTGATTGGTCATCACTTGACTAATTATAAACCTTCGTTTTTTTTTTCTTTTCTGGAGTAAAATATACAATTCAGTACTTGAAAAATATATCTCATTTGTGCATTATTTATGTGTACATTGCTTGATTTAGTTCCCCAAACTGATGATTAAGTGCAGTAATTATACAATTTGGTCCCGTTGATGGACTAAAATGTAACAATTAAGTTACATGGTTAAATTTGAGAAGACAACTCATATGGAAAGGAATGATCAGTTCAAAAACTAATGCATTATTAGGAGGTATATATCTTTTTACGAACCAAATTGTGTTTTACTTTTTCTTCTTTTCTAATTTGTTTTTGTTTTCCTCCCCTTGGAATTCTATATATATGTTGAATATTAAACTTTCTCTCAGGATAAAATATCCTATTTTAACATGCATAAACTATATATTGATATTGCACACATATGCTTTAAAAGAGAGATATGCCCATATGTATAACACGTTTAAATTAAAAACTATGATTTAAATATATTTTTTATGCTTTTCTTAATTATAAAAACAAGTATTTTCCTAAGAGGTATTATCAGGTACTAAATGTGAATGTGAGTATATATCCCAACAAAAATTATATACCTTATGCTTTTAATGATAACTACTTGCTGGAACATTGTTTTTGTGTCTGTATGAAGTACTTATTCATTATATATATATATATATATATAAAGTACTTATTCAATTTTTTTTTTCATTTTTTCCATGTTACTTTTGTTAATATATATACACTTAACATATATCCACACATTTTAAGAAAATCATTGTATGTAACAATATCTTCTAGACGGCTAACAAATTACTGTTACATTGAAGTCATGCCTAGGATATGGACCATATCAAAGACAAAGAAACTATGTTGCAAAGTCAGATTAATATGTCTCACTATTTTCACCAAACGAGGAAGTTGCCACTCTCTTTCGGAGAATCTTTACTTGTTGACTACATTCCAAGGCAAAAGACAAGTGCTGATTTTGTTCTCTATTTTTATATATATATTTACTCTCTCATTATATTGACTTCCAAATAAAGCGACCTTGAGATGAGATTTTATCTTTCTCGTCTCCTATACCTATTCCCTTATATTTTAATACAAGCAATTTTATAAATAATAATCACTCTATCAGCAGCACAACTGCTACATAAAATATGCACACTTCCAGGTACTGTGTTGACATGTTTTTATTATTTAATGCTAACAATTAATTTTTAAAGCTTTTGGTTTAAATAAAGTAATGCTTATTATATACATTTTTGCTTACGAGTTTTACATATGGCTAAACCCAGCTCAACTGCTCCGCCTCACTTTATTATTCATTTATTCTTTTGCTTAAGCGATCAGCGTCAAACTTCTCTTCTCATATATATATATATATATATATATATATATATATATGACTAATTAAATTACATATTTACACGTAATTACGGAAGTCCCCTTGCATGCAAACGTACGGGTTTTCAAAAAGATATTCAAATTACTTGTAGTTCTATTGTATAATCAGTATACACAATATTGTTTATGGAGCTCTAAATTTCTTTACTCATATAGTTTTTAGTCCCTTTTCTTTTCTGTTTTTAAAATGTATAATGTAGAATTTTATGATGTATTAAAATATCTTTTTTAAAACATGCAAATTTAATTAGGGATAGATTTGAAAAGAATGAACTTTTTTTTTTTTGGACAAAGACAAGTTTCTTAGTCTGTGTGTTTTTGGCAACTGCATGTTTCTCGGTGTCCTGGATTAGCTTTTTGGAAATAATTTTATTCTGTAATAAAAGTAGGGAAAAACACTTCTCATGTTGGAGGAGAAGTGTTTTCTCATGTTATACATACATGAAATGGTGGGACCCACATATATGTGTGTGTGTGGGTCCAACTATTTCATGTGTGTGTAGGAATCTTGTTTTTCTCATGCAACATGAGAAAATCAACTCCCAATGAAGTAAATATGTAAGAAAAATTTTATTTCGATTTAGGTAAAACTACTTTTGAAAATCTAGAGAATACTCCCTTTGTCTTTCTTATAAAGCTCCAACTAGCAAGTGTACATTTGATCTTTTTTATAAGGCATTTGTTTGTTTCTAATAAGTATTGATTTTTTTTCATGTATCCCATAATTAATAAGGGTAGTGGGTAAGAGTAATAATTAATATGATATTAAATTTTAATACAATTAGTGTGGGTAATATTGAAAATTACTTATATTTTAAGACAATTTTAATGACTTTAACTATTTTTATTATTTTGTGCGAATCGTTAGTTGGTGGCTTATAATAAGAATCAAAGAGAGTACCACTTTGATCCTATTTATAAATCTATTTTGACTAAAAAATTTGATCATATTTATAGGTCATCTTTCAAGTAATAAATGAGATTGTGAAAATTTTGTTCATACTAATTATACCAATGAAAATAGAGAGAAAATAAATAGTTGAAAGAGACTCATTTATAAATGAGGGGTAAAATTGAAAATTTACCTCATAAACATTGAACTAATTACCTCTTCTTGGTATGTCTAATTTAGTTAAAATGATGTATAAATAAGACTAAATTGATACATCTTATCTCTATATGCCAAATGTTTAATTACAAAGTTGGCCGACAAAAAAATAAAATAAAAAATTTAACAAGTTTGACGCGTGACTTTCAAATTCTAACTTTAGTTCAGAAAGACAGGTTATGATATATTTCCCCCGTCCTTATTAAGAGATGCTAAATAAATGCGAAAATTTCAATTAGCCCTTCCATAACAAATTAATTTCAGTTAACCTTTAAAACTTTCTGATACTTCATTACACCCATGGTCAAAATGAAATTAATTTTAATTTTGTAGGTAAACAAACAATAATACCTCTTTTTTTTCATTTCTTTTAAAAGAGCATTTATAAGACAAGTAAGGGTTCCAAAGAATCCAGAGAACTAAAAATACTTTGGCAATTTATTATAAGATAAATATATAAATTCATAGGATAAATATGTGCATTTACAAGACAAATAGAGATATTTACAATACAAATAAAGGGATTCAAAAGATTCTAGGGAGTTAAAAATATTTTGACTATGTATAAAACAAATATGAAAATTCACAAAATAAATATAGACATTTACAAAACAAATAAAAATATTTACAACACGAATAAAGAGATTCAAAAGAACCTATGGATTTAAAAATATTTCGGCCATTTACAAGATAAATATGGAAATTCTTAAGATAAATATAAGTATTTACAAGACAAATAAAGTAAGGGCATCATTATCTTTTCATCCACAAAAACTAATCTAATTTTGACCACGAGGGTGCAATGAAGTTTTAAAAAGTTTAATTTGAAGGTAACTGAAACTAATTTGGTATAGAGGGGGCTAATTGAAATTTTTCCTAAATAAATTTCTTAATTATAATAAATATAACATGTAATCTCTCTAAAATACTAATATTATGTTATATATCTGTCTCTTTGTTAAATAATTAGTTTGATAAAAGATGATAAATATTAGATATAGAAGGAACATAGATCCTATATACTATATCATGTTCTTAATATAAGATCAGGATGTTTTTAATTTTTAAATAATAAAAAATTTAAATAAATTATTTTCAAATATTTATATTTATCATTTTTATAACAAGTTGTCTGACTTATAAATTAATATGTAATTTAATAATATACAACATGGGCTTTGGTTTTCTCATGTTACATGAGAAAAAAAAAGTTTTCTACACACACATGAAATGATGGGATCCACATATACATATATAAATTAATATATGTATATGTGGGTCCCACCATTTCATCTGTGTGTGACATGAGAAAATAATTTTCCTATAACATGAAAAAATGTTTTTCCATACAACATATATCATAATTAAGTTACTAATCCACTCCACTTCCTTAAAAAATTATAAAATCAACTGAATCTTTTACTCCTTCTGGTCCTAATTGTAAGACATAGTTGACTTTTTTGGATTAAGGAAGCTAATTAAATTACTTTAGAGTGTTTTTATTTTTATTTTTTTCTTCAAACTAATTAGTTTGACTAATGAAATAATATATATTTTAAAAATACACAACATATAAAATGATTAAATAACTTATTTAACTTCCTTAATCTCTAAAAAAAAATCAACTATGTCTTATAATTACTTAAAAATTTGAAGGTAGCATTAGAGATTAAAAAAAAAAAAAAGGAAGGTTATAATAGTAACATGATCGGGTGAAGTAGTAGATAGCATGGCGGGCGTGGTGGAATTAATGGCGGCGTTAGGTTCAGTTCAAACGTCATTCATTATTTTTAAAGCTATGAAAAGTGATGAGCCTGCAACAGTAAAAAGGTGTCACTGTAATGTTGTGTTCGTTATGGTAATTATTAGAAGAATAAGAGGGAAAAAAATTAACCCGTGTGACAGACAGTTGTTTGTCGTAGGTGGTGTCTTTTGTTTCCTGCTATGGAATCATGAGTCCGTGAGTGAGCATCAGTCTCAGACAGTACTCTCACTCATCTTTTTGTCTTTATCATTCATTAGTTAGTACCATATTCCTTTCTTTCTTCCTTTTTTTAACCTCTCTTTGAACTTTGTTCCCAATTCTCTGCCTTTGATTCGCTTTCAAATTGCAATAACCAGTGATGAGACCATAACTCATGAAATGATAGATTTATGTTCTTAGTAGTGAGTTGTAAATTTATTGAGGCTATCATTACTAAACTAGGACAATCACATTAATAGAACTAAGCTTATTTGAAAACCTAAACCCACATTTCGAAAGTTATTTTTCACAGGTTGGGATAATATTTTTTTCACAACTTAATCCTAAAAATTAGTTTCTAAAAATTAAATTCAAACAGACACTTAATTAGCTACACCTTTTATTCTATGATGAAAAATAGTCTTTCAAAAACTTAACTTATCAACCTCATTAAGAGCCCGTTTGGATATAGCTTATGGAAAATGATTTTGGGTAAAAATAGTTTTTGGAGAATTGATTTTGAAAAATAAATTTTGGGATTTACGAGGCAAAAATGATTTTTAGAAAATAGCTTTTGGAGAATAGATTTTGGAAAAAAATGATAGTGTTTGGATAATTTTAAAACCTAGGTTTTGACAAAAGTTTGCCAAACACCCCAAAATTATCCAAAAACTATTATGCTTCAAAACCTAGGTTTAAGCAAAAGTTTGCCAAACACCTCTATTTTTTCCAAAAGCTATTCTTCATCAAAACCTAAGTTTTCTCATAAACTTACCAAACACTTCTACTTTTTCCAAAAGCTATTCTACATCAAAATCTAGATTTTGAACCCCAAAACCTAGGTTTTGTCAAAAAGCTACTTTTTTTTCATTTCCAAAACCTAGGTTTTGTCAAAAACTATTTTTTTTTAGCTTTTTCTTTCTTTCCTTTGCCATCATCAGTATTAGTTAGTATCCTTAAGATATTTTTTTAATCCCTTTCAGTACTATGAAATATTTTTGTAAGAACAATTATCCTGAAATATCTTTTTAATACCGTAGAATAATTTTTTAAGATCATGAAATATTTCAAGATACTGACTTGTATTGAAAAAAATACTAATGATCTTAAAAATTTATTTTACGATATTGAAAAAATATTTTAAGGTAATGACTGATCTTGAAAAAATATTTAGGGTACTGTAAGATATTAAAAAATATCTTAAGGATATTGATTGGTATTGAAAAAATACTGATGATGATAGAGGAGAGAGAAAAAGCTTAAAGAAATAGCTTTTGACAAAACTTAGGTTTTGGGTTTCAAAATCTAGATTTTAATGCAGAATAGATTCTGGAAAAAATAAGGATGTTTGGTAAGCTTATGACAAAACCTAGATTTTAATGCAGAATAGCTTTTAAAAAAAATAAAGAGTGTTTGGCAAACCTAATACAAAACCTAGATTTTGTATTTTGCCAAACAGGCTTTTAAAAGCCTGTTTGGCAAAATACAAAATCTAGCTTTCATATCTAATAATTAACCCTTCTGGTTAGTTGAAAATGAGGGTGGAAAAGGGAAAATCAAATTTTTTTTTTACCGTTGTCAAGTGTTTAATTCCCATTTTCAGTTGAAAAATAGTTTCATATCGGAATTCATTTTCAGCTGTATAATTAAAAATGTGTTTCTATCAAAATTGGTGGGGACCAATTTTTAAGTGGAGAGGAAAATGACCTAAAGATATAAAAGCCCTTTGATGTGACCTGAATGTGATATAGAAAGGTGGGTACCTTTTTTTGCAAATAAAATAGCTTTGTAATGTCAATGAGAGTTAGGCACAGATAGTAAGGGATCCAGAATTAGGCCCTTGGGTCGTGGGTTCGATCCCCTTTGCCGTCGCTAAGACTCCTTTGGTAGGCAATCTCGTAAGTCCCCAATAAGTGCTCATAGAGAGCCTGAGGCCGTGTTCTGGCATTGGTAGGGGACTGGTGTCGAACCTCTTCAAAACTTTTTCGTACTAAAAAAAAATACCTTTGTAATAAAATATTTTCCATTCATTTCTATTTAATTCATTTCCAACCTTTTCTTTGAACCAAACGGCCTCTAACTTAATTAGCCACACCTTTATTTTATGGAAAAAAAAAATTAATGTATGAATAACAACCTTTTAAAGACTCAATTTAATAAAGGATAATTTCATATAATCAACATGCACTAGTCCTAATAGCATGAGTTTTAACCATTTAAGTATAAGGTCTTAAGTTTGAGTTTGGTAAATATAGAACACGCTTTTAGAAGAGTTACTCAAATAGAGCCTTATTAACAATGCCCGTATCTAAGTTATCTATACTCAACTAGGTAACCATACAAAAAGGAAAATCTTTTATATGATACTCCATTTGGTTCTTATAATAAGACCTTTGACATGTTTCATAATATGACATGTTTTGTCTTCAAGGATTAATTTTTTTCGACTTAGTATTCGTAAGTAACTATAAAACTTTCAAACTCTCACTAACCAAACTCTTCTAAAACTAATGAATTTTATTGAGGTTATTTTTGACATTTTAAAAGAAACAACTATTTTTGACCCACTTCATCAATTTATGTAGGGTAAAGGAGCAAAAATACACATGTGCTTTACCCTCGGGAGTGCTCAGCACCATATGTTTTTTTTAGCAAAAATACACACGTGGTTACCATTTTGAAGCAAAAGTCACATCTCACCGTTATGTTACTATTCACTGTGATGAGAAAGAAAGAAATGAATTGAACAGTAACATAACGGCGGTAAACAGTAACATAACAGTTGGATATGATTTTTGCTTCAAAATGGTAAGCACGTGTATATTTTTGCTCCTAAAAAAAGTATATGGTGCTAGACGCTCCTGAGAGTAAAACACATGTGTATTTTTGCTTATTTACCCTTTATGTAAGGCGAGTATTTAATATAGTAGTTGTATTATTCTATACATCATTTATCTTTAAGAACTATACTTCTTTCTATCTTGATAAAGTCTGAAACCGTAGACTTCACATTCTTTGTAATAATGTTTATACTTCCTCTGGTCCTTATTATAAAGCACCAACTAACAAATCACACAAATCAATAAAAACAGTTAAAATCAATAAAGTTGTCCTATAATTTAAGTATTTTCCAATATTACTCCTACTATTTACACTAAACTCTAATATTATATTATTATTACTCTCACCCACTACTCCTATTAATTATGAGCATACATGGAAAAAAAAAAATAATCAATGTTCATTGAAAACAAGCAAGTGCCTTATAAAAAAGACCAAATACATTTGGTAGTTAGTGCCTTATAATAAGGACCAGAAGGAGTAATACAATAACAGAGAGAGTAATAGAAATAAATATAAGTATATAACACTCATTATTCCTTCACTCTAAATGTAATTGTGTCTCTGTTTCTTCCCCTTACACTACTATGTGCAACAAATCAATTACTACAGTCCAAGATCAAATTTTGCAGCTTCACTGTGATTACCCAAACCACTTTTTGACACAAGCAGGTTACAAATTATGTACTCTCAACATAAGAAGCAAATGAGTTCATCTAGTTCAATTCATAGAAACAAACTCCAATAGTGAAAATTATAAACAGAGACATCATTTACAAGGCAAACAAAAATGTTATAAGAATGTGAAAATCATCAACAGTAACTATCCGTTATTCATACAAGAAAGCAAAAATCATAGGGGCAAAAGAGTCTTCAAATCTTTATGCATTGTTCTAATTACAGTAGAGACTTGTTCAGTCTGGTCCTCATTAGAACATGCTGCTAATAGTACCTTAGCAGTTCCTGCATCTGGGTAACAACCAGAATCAACCATTTCTTCAAATATTTCTAAGCACCTACCATACAGTTTCTTCCTAGAGTAAGCTCCAATCCGAGATGTCCAAGTCACCACGTCGGGTTTCAAATCCTTGCCGGCAAGTGACTGGAACAGCTCTTCCATTCTCTCAATGAAACCAGCTCGCCCATACATGTTTATTAAGATGTTGTATGTGCTGATATCATCAACATGTGATCTTTTCTCCATCACTGATAGTACTTCCTCCATCTTATCAAACTGGCCTAGCCTTCCATACAAGTTTAGCATACTGTTTAGAACATAAGTGTCTAGTTTCAGGCCAGATTTGTGCATTTGATTAAGAACGTCCTCGCATTTCCCTACGTTGCCTGTCTTGGAATAGGCAGACAGAAGAACCATGTGGGACTTCATTGTTGGTGTCATTCCCACCCTGTTCATCTCTTCAAATGTAGCTTCTGCTTCTACATTTCATGAAAGGATGTGTTTAGAGGTACTACCTTCAGTTGGTAATATAAGAGATAGATGACTAATTTGCAGATATTAAAGAAATGGGCTAAGTTATTTATCTATAATAAGTGGATGTTAATTTCCCTAAAATCGGTTATAGAGAGGAATCTATAGGTTAGTAACGTGTCTAAAGAGTTGGTTTGTGTGATCCATGTATGTAGCTCCCACCTAGTGGGATAAAGCCTTGTTGTTATTGTTTCCTTAAAATACCCTATTTAATCATGTGTATTAGAATTCTATCTCAAAGGAAACTTGGTTAATATGTGTAATTAATAGGGATACTTTGTGACAAAAATTATTAAGAGACAAGATGGATTGAGGTCTTATACTTAGGACCCAAATAAAAACCTTGTCTGGATCTTTTATCTAAAAACACCTTGTCTGTTTTTAGACAAGTAAAAGAAACAAAACAAGTGGATAAATTTTACCCTCTTGAAGACCTGCTCTCCCATAGGCATCTACTAAGATATTATATGAAGCTCGATCTGGTTCACATCCCATGTGCTGCATTAATGAAAAAATCTCTGCAGCTCCATATGGATAACCTGCACGACTGTTGCAATATGTCAGGATCTTTTTTTTTCTGCAGATGGAAGCATAATATTTTATACTATAGATTACTATAATAAGTAATAAGTATATTTATACCTTCCATTGTGAAATAATTCTTGAAAGCAAATTCATGGTCTTCTCATGTCATTTAGTCAGTT
Source organism: Acacia confusa (assembly GCA_037074495.1). Lineage (NCBI taxonomy): Eukaryota > Viridiplantae > Streptophyta > Magnoliopsida > Fabales > Fabaceae > Acacia > Acacia confusa. Next base: position 907,691 of record CM073512.1, on the reverse strand, counting down.
TCTTGAAAACAAATTTAAGTTTTTCTAATTTTTTCATTCATACATCTTCAATAACCTTTAAGAGATCAAAGATATTAGACAAAATGAATCTATAAGGATTAAATTTTAATAAGAATGCATCCAATAAGAATATATTGCATATCCACCTGTAAGCTTCCATAAGGGCATTATAAGCATATACGTCTGGCTCGAGCCCAGCTTCTTGCATTTGTTCAAATATTTCTTCTGCCTTCTCACACAGTCCTTCTCTGGCAAATGCATTCACCATAGCAGTATACGTGCAAATATTTCGTTTACACTTGTGGCTCTTCATTTCATAGAACAATTTTAGGGCCGTGGAGGATCTGCTTGCCTGAACAAAATCCAAATTTCAAAGCATAAATAATTAGAGCAAAATAACAATATCTGTAGGTGCAGATGAAGTGATGATCTAAACATTGTTGCCGCAGCACCATCAAGCAAAACACATTTGCATCAGAATCAGTAGTTTACCCTCAAAAAACAGGGGATACTTATGTGCACACAGAAGTTATAATTGGACAAGACAACCAGGAGCATACCAGCTAGGTGAATCAAATTAAAGGATAAGGCAATGATGTTATATTGAAGTTTGATTTATTAGCTTTTTAGTAATCGCTCTAGTCCTTATAAGATATATTTAAAGAATTGATCTTAGTTGTAAATATAAGACATAATTTTTATATTTGTCAACCTTTTTTTAATTTATCCGTATTGATATTGATGATCCCTCAACAATAATCAAGGAAGAGAGGGGTGAGGGAATTAAGGAAGATGATTAGGGTTTTAGAAAATACATGCCACATTAGCTAACTTAACTAACTTCTAATCTAATTAAATTAGATAAATATGTCTAATATTAAGGATCGGAGGAAGTAACTTTATTTTGTTTCAAAAGTCAGACCAGCCAAAACCAATGTAATCACATAATACATATTCCAAACCGCCATGAAACTCTGAAAACTATGGCACTATATAAACTGCTCTTCACAGGGGAACAGACTCAATTTTCTCCAATGGGGGGTCAATTTGTGTGAATATATATCATAAAATGGGAAGAGAGATTACTTGACTAGAAGTGTCTCCATTCCACGAAACAAAGAAAACAAGATTCAAAGTTCAAATATGGAAAGCTAAGATTGATATGCCTAATTGGTTAACTCAGGAATAACAAAATAAAGGAGATTCTTACTAGCTTTTGACACAGCAAAGATTATTTGCTAGCCTTTGAACAGGGAGATATTGGCAGCAAATCAGTGTGAGCTTGCATCTTAGACATGGATTCTCAGCACTGATGCGGCCAAGCTCGAGTGAATTGTGGGGAGAAAGAGGATTTACAAGTTCTTTCTAGCACCAAATAATACACTTGAGGATGTAAGTGGGAATTATGGGAATAAGATCACTAACTTCCCTCAAATAAGTCTTTTAAGATGTAAGGTGTGAGAAAAGTAGACAAAGCTACTTTTGAGAGATCAAACAATCAACTCAGCACTGAAACCTTTGTACTCTACTCATGGACCACAAATTCATATGAATGTGGGCTTTAAATACTTTCATAGACCATCAGATCAATCGGAAAGCTTAAGAATTCAGAGGAACCTAACTAATTACCTTACCTTTCCATATAAGTTAATCATCATGGTATATGTTTCAGTAGTTGGCTTGCAGCCATCCCTTCTCATCCTCTGGAAAATCTCTTCAGCTTTTTGGGGATTTTGGCCTTTCATTAGCCCATCAATATATGCATTGAATACAACCGCACCTGCGTTTTTCAGTGTAAAAAATAATTAGCCAACTTCAAAGATTAAATGTATTTTTCATACGTATCTGACGCTACATATGGTTGTGTATATCACAAGTTCTCTTAAAATATATAGTCATGTGCTGTAAAGTAAACTTGAGAACATGCTCAGTCTGACTACAGAAGCTTGAAGTTTTTCTGTTCTGCATTAGACTTCCTCTAATGCATTGTATTTCTTCCCTAATGTCTTAAACCTTAAACATGGACGCTTATCAAAAATTTTAAAAATTTGACCCAAAAAAAATCAAAAAGTTTAAAAAGGAATAATAAAAATAAAACTGTCACTGTTCTTATACAGGTAAACAAGAAAGAATAGTCTACACCAACAGATGGTTCTATAACTTTCCTAATTCCTGGCCAACCAGCTTAACTCATGAATGAACTCAGAGAAGATTAGAATAAAGTAATATGGCATATTTAACGGAAATCAAAAGATTGACATTGAACAATCTACTAGCATACTCAGCTTCTGTGATATTTAAATGTAACTTAGTCATCACTTTATTATTTCAGCTTCACCTACATTGTGATGAAATTTCCTACTAATTATGAAGTGTAGGTAGGAAAAGATTGAACTCAAGATCACTTGTCAAAGAGACTCTAATAACATGTTAAATACTAATTCAGCAAAAAGCTTAAGTTGTTAACCCATTACTTATGAGGCATCTCAATCAATATATGTGGAGAATCAGTTGATTAAGGTGTTCATACTAGGAGGAAGGCCATAGTTTCGCATCTCGGCAAAGACGGCTTCAGCTTTCCCGAACAAACCAGACATGCAATAGGCCTTTATAAGAAGAGCATAGGTATCTTCAGTAGCAATGCAGTTTGCCCCAAGAAGTTTCAGATAAGTGGATTCTGCTTCCTTGTATTGCAACTTTTGCCCAAACGCCTCAATGAGTAAATTGTAGCATATCACATCAGGCTTAAAGGAGCTCCTATACAGAATCCATTCACATAACTGCAAAGAAAGGTGTTATGACCAATAAAAAAAGTACTCCCTCCAGTCTTTAATATAAGAACTAGATATGTAATTTGTGTATATCAAGGAAGTTAGTTATTTGTAACAAATATGTGTTGGTTTACCTAGAATACCCTTTCTAATTATATCCATTGTAACTACTCTGGATAGAAACCCCCTTCCTATATGTAATCATCAATAGGGATCATGTTAGAGATCCACGGCCTCTCCTAGTTTATTCCAAGAAGAAGCGCATGGGTTCAAGGGTAGAATTGTCTTAGTCTAGTTATTTGCATTAGGACTTAAGTTATCTCCTATGTGGTTATTTATGTTGTTGTAACTGTTTGTTATGAGTCATAAGGTGGTTATTATCAGTTATTATGTATTGTTATTTATGTGTAAGACAGATTACGGATTATGTCTGAACAATTATTCAGAAAACTTGTCTCTTCTTTCTATCTAGAATTGCAGATTCCGGTTCTAGATACTCTCTTCTTCCTATTTCCTTTCTCTCCTTTAACTCTAAATTTCTTCCTAAATTCAAGATCTAACAGATAATTTGGGGGACAAAGTGGATTGAGGTCTTATATTTAGAACCAATGTAAACTCTTTTCCAACTACTACATTTAAGACCAGAGGTAGTAAACTGCAAGCGAAATAGAAACGTCTCAGAATTGTTGGGATAGAGCCTGAGGTAAGAGTAGAGACTATTTAACTCCACTATAATGAAAAGAGAAAAAGAATTTCCAATGTGAGGGTATCTTCATCTTCACTAAACTTTTTTTTTTCCAATTTAATCTGGTGATAAGCAAGAGTTTCTTACTGAGATTATTGAATCCCACTGTTTTCTCATTCGGAGCTGAACAGCTACATTAAATATATCATCCCAAGTGGAAAGAGAAGAAGGAAGTGTGTCAAGTGAAGTCCAAATCTCCTGACTATTTACTTGGCTTTGCACATACTCCAGAATCTTCTGTGCAGATGGACTTAAAACTGGGAAAATCCCATCAACAAATCCAGACCCATATTTCCATCCTCTTCCTCTCAAAGAGCCACCTGGTCAGAAGAGATCACAAGCGTTATTGAATGACATATATCAGAGAGACAAAAAGAGCAGTACTATTATATATATACATACATCTTTTCCTATACAACTTCTTGTGATTGAAAGTTCTTAAGTTGCCACGTTTATCAATATAGAAGCTGTCTTGCTTGTACTTCTTCAAGGGGCCACCATTGTTGGATTCATTTGCCTTCCATTCAAAATCACCAACGCAATTCCTTGGTTCTATAAATATATGATTCAGAGTGCACGCACAGTTTAACCTGCAAATATTTCAGTTTGTGTGAAGCTAAAAGCATTTACAAGTTCTTTACTGCAACAAATGAAGGTTTTACGTACTGTTGAAACTTGAAATGACAAATTTTCTTTCAAGATTGTGATACCCATTAGTGAGATATTATGAAAATGGCAGTATTGCAAGTAGCCGCAGTGGAAAAAGAAGAGTATTTTGAAGAAGAAAAGGAATAAAGAGACTCACATGAAGGCATGCAGGGGAAGTTCCAAGTCTTGTTCAAGTCTCTGGATAATGAATGAATGAAATTAGTGAAAGCGGAAATACAAGTGGGACAAATAAGGACGAGAATCTAAAATCCATGAAAATATCTTGATGGATAGATTACAATATTATACATATAACACTCTGGTATAAGTGCATTATGAAAGAAATTTTTGGTTCTAAAATATAAGTCTAGAGGATTATTTATAACTATTTTCTAATTTTCTCCCTTTTTCCAATTCTCGTCAGAAAGAGAGAAAGATGAGAGTGGGTTGAGAATGATATATAAGTACTCGTATAAGAAGAAAGGGGAACAAATTTTAATAAGAGTAAATTTCATAAATTTTGAAACATATTAATGACTTAATTATCATTATTTGGTATGTGAGAATTGGCCAAAATGGATTTATAACGCATACTTGGGTGGCATTCTTGATGCTATTCATGCAATGAGCCTGTGCACGGGGAGGTTATATATATTGATGTATTTTTCTTTTATTTTCATATTTTGTTAGTAATACAATTTTCTTTATGCAATATTAGTCTAACCATAAATAATTACACTAATTAGCAGCAACAAAGTCTTCTTAATCAAGATTTCTAAACATCTCCTTGTATTACTAATTACCTAGTTTTGGATTGGCTGAATCAACAGAAATGAAGTTTGAATAAATAATGGTATCTATTAACTCAAGATGGTTGTAACTGAAACAGATTTTCAATGGTGTTGATCTCACGACCTCCCAAGGAATTCAATGAGTACATCAAATGTTTGAAGCCGTGAAAGAATTAAAAGACTTGTACAGACAACAAAATGACCAAATAATTCAAGCCGCCAACAAGTACAAAAGAGGCATAATGACTTTAGATCAAAGTTAGGCTCTATGACAAGAGGCAGAGTAACTTTGTAAAAAAGAGGCAGGATAACTTTGAAGTCCTGTGCTCTATCTTTGTCTCTTTCTTCTTTTCCCCCTCATAACATCTAGTCCCCTGTTGTAGAAAAAACAACAAGCTAGTCTCTCGGTCCTAATTATAAGACGTATTTATCTAATTTAAGAAAGATTAAAGATAATATTTAAACAAATAATTATATTTATTTTTTAAAAAATGTACATGTTTAAAATTTAAAGTGACATCTAATTACTTCGATTCTTTATTCTTTGTTGAACCTCTCTTATCTCACACATGACTTCTCTAAGCTTTCACATAGTTTGGCGTCATCGAACTTCTAGTCTACTCTTAGAGATTGTAAGTGTAATTTAATACTGATACCATTATTAAATATGACAAAATTTGCTTAAAATTATTTTATTAAAAAAATAAAAACTTTAGAATTAAAGTATATGTGGCATTAATAAATTGTAAGTTTTACTCACTTTATAGAATATATGGGTTTATTGTTAAATTATTATTATGTTTAATTATTATTAAGAAAGTATCAATAGAGTTATTTTGAAAAGAAATTGAGAAGAATTATAACTTTATCCTATAATTAAGATTAAAATCAACTCCAAAATATTTTTCTTACAACAATAGGAGGGAGTATCATTTTTCCTAAATATGGAAATATGCAGTACTTTTAGCTCTTTTTTGATCAACTAAAATTAATAAGATTAATAAAAACAATAAAATAATTCAGAACTTATTTTATTAATAAAACTTTTATTTAAAATTTTCAAGTGGTAAGTTTTTTCAGATTTTCCTAAAAAAGTTAATTTGAGCTGGGAAGGCGGCGGCGCGAAGGTTTCTTCTCCCGCCGTCTCTGCAGATACACGCTCAGGCGGAACCTAAAGCGAACAGACAACAACCATGAGGCCGATTTTGATGAAGGGTCACGAGAGGCCTCTCACGTTTCTCAAGTACAACAGGGATGGAGATCTTCTTTTCTCTTGCGCTAAGGATCAGAACCCCACCGTCTGGTTCGCCGACAACGGTGAACGCTTGGGCACTTATCGTGGTCACAACGGCGCTGTTTAGTCCTGTGATGTCTCAAGCAAGTTCCTCTTTTTCTCTTATATTTTTGGTTTGCTATTGGCGAAATTCTTCAATAGTAATAGTAGTTTTTGTTAACAATATCTGTCACTATGCAGGAGATTCAAGGCGTCTTATAACGGGAAGTGCAGATCAGACAGCAAAGCTATGGAATGTTCAAAATGGGCAGCAGTTGTTCACTTTCAATTTTGATTCTCCTGCTAGGTCTGTGGATTTCGCTGTGGGAGACAAACTTGCTGTTATTACAACTGATCCCTTCATGGAATTGTCCTCTGCAATTCATGTCAAACGCATTGCTAGAGACACCAGTGACCGTAAGCTCAATCTTTATGTTCCTTGCTTTTATGGTTTGATTTCTCTTCACTGTTGCATCCAAGTATCTATAGTTTAGGGGTGTATTTATTAAGTGACAGAAGCTTTACTTTTAATTTTATTTAAGCGTGGAAAGGCCAGTGTTATCTACTCCTTGGTCTGCCCTTCTGTTGCATCTTGCAAACATTTGAAAATATGCTTTTCTTTTTTGTGGTGCTTCCATTATGCACATTCAATGTATTGTGAACTTTGTATTGCAGCTAAATATCATGGTACCAATGGTGATAATTGGTGACCCCTTTTTTCAGAGTCTGGCGAATCTATACTTGTCATTAAAGGCCCTCAGGGAAGAATAAACAGAGCCATTTGGGGGCCACTAGACAAAACCATTATTAGTGCTGGAGAAGATGCAGTGATTCGTATATGGGATTCTGAGGTTGGTTACCTGGATATTTATATGGTCTTATGGTAATATTGATATCTTGAAATCATGGGTAGTATTGTCAACATCAGATTGAATTTTGTAGAAGCTTGTAGTTTGATGTTATTTTCCTTCTCTGCTCTGTGAGAATACCTGCCCCTAAAATTCTTGCAGTGTTTCTGTTCATCCACTCTTCCTCTCCCATCATCCTGAGTCTTTTATGATTTGGCAGACTGGAAAGCTACTTAAGGAGGCAAACAAGGAATCTGGCCACAAAAAGACAATAACGTCTCTTGCAAAATCCGCTGATGGTTCCCATTTTTTGACTGGCTCCCTTGATAAATCGGCGAAGGTATTAAAATATTCATTTCTTATGTGTTTCTGTTAGTGGTTATTTTTCCTGAGATTTTTACAAGAACTTGGGATAATATCTGTTAATTGTTTTTTCCTCCTCTGTTGGCAATATTTTAGCTTTGGGATGCCAGATCTTTGTCTCTTATCAAGACATATGTAACAGAACGCCCAGTCAATGCAGTGGCCATGTCACCTCTACTTGATCATGTACGTATTTATGTTATTTTAAATTTTATGCTTGTTATGATATTTTTCATGCTTTGTGTAATTTTGTTTCTGGTATATCTCACTGAAGGAGTAAAGTTTGGGTTCGATATTATGTCATTGAGCTGGTAATGCATATAAGAAATTTTTTTATTTCCATGGCACAAGCTTATACCCCCCAAAAATTACCATTTTCTTGTAGTATATTGCTATTGTTTGCCAACTGACGTAATATATGGACTTCTAAATAACTTGACAATGTTAATGAGAATGATCCAGCTACTTTACCTTACCTATTCAATGTTTTTTATTTGAATGATGCATTTATTCAGTTTGTCTATGGTTTTCTGATAGTCATGCATTGTGTTTTCTAGGTGGTGATTGGAGGTGGTCAAGACGCTTCAGCTGTTACTACTACTGATCATCGTGCTGGAAAATTCGAAGCCAAGTTTTTTGATAGGGTTAATTTATTTGTCCTGTTTTCCTTCTTAGATTTCTCTTTATGATGTGTTGTGTACAGCTTGTTCTGCTTGTATATCTTATATTTCTTGTCCTCAATTTAGATTCTTCAAGGAGAAATTGGGGGTGTGAAGGGACATTTTGGACCAATTAATGCACTTGCCTTTAACCCTGATGGCAAGAGGTATATCCTGCTCTCTCTCTCTCTCTCTCTCTCTCTCTCTCTCTCTCTATCTATCTATCTCTTTTTTGATGTCATCATAGTTATTTTGTGTTGTTGTAAAGTCTGTTAATTAAATTCTCTCTATTAAGTGGTTTTTCAATGGCTGAGATTATTAACCTTTTGCTGCATTAAAAACATCATTGTAGACAAATGGTCTTTAAAGTGGCAAGATTCGTAAAGAGGCTGTTTAACGGGTGTCTGTCTGATATATTATTATTTCAAACATTTCAACATTTGGTAGCAAGATGAAAATTTACATTATCTAATTATTCAGAGGAAAACATTGACTATTTACATGAAATGGAGAACCTGAAATATAGATATAAATTGGCTCATTGTTAGTACATAAAATTCCTGCCAACATATGAACCATTCCCATATATATTAACTTGTTCAACGATTAAATTTTTTTGTACTAAATGGTGTATACTGTTTTATGCTCCTAATTAATTATAAGCATGAAACGGGCATTGCTTTATTTTTCTAGTGCTAAACGGTTTTATCATTCTCTGATATAGCTTTTCTTTCCTCGCCAATTAGAAGAGATGCTGAGAACGATGTTGAACATCTCACTTATCTAAATAATATATGCCCAACTCTAGTCATCTAAACTCTGCATAGAAATCATGATGGAGCATTCCTTAAATGTCTTTGAAGTTTGAACATTATGAACTGAGTTCGTTTGAGTCAGTGAAAGACAAAATTTAGGCATGTGTGTTTGATAAAATCACCACGAGTGGATGAATTATTTTTACAGCTATTTTCTATTTCATATCCTATTTTGCAGTCCATTTAATTGATTGGGTTATTAGTCTCCTTTCTTTTCTCACTGTGCGTATTAAATATAATTACAGTATTTCATTCGATTTTTGAGTTACTGTTGAACTGTATAAATATTTTAATATGTGCTGAGTTGAACATCATTGTCTCATTGCAGCTTTTCAAGTGGAGGTGAAGATGGTTATGTAAGGTTGCATCACTTTGACCCTGACTACTTCAATATTAAAATTTAGGCCTGGAGAGGGTTTTTTCGTAGGATTAGATCATCAGAGAGGAATTTAACTCATAATTTCTGGCACTTTATATTTTTGTAATCTCCAACATAATTACAAAAGCTATCATTTTTTATTTGACGCCATCTGAGCCAGAGTTTTGTGCATTTACGTTTGTTGTAAATTTCATCCATTTTGAGAAGTCTCAAGGTTTTTATGCTACTCGTGCTAGAATAGAATGAAAGAGGAAGAAATAATAATTATTGTTGATTAATCATACTAATTGTTATATATTTTGAATTTTGTTTTGTGGAGAGTTTTTTTTTTCCCCAACAAAAATGGAGGGTGAATTCTTTTTGTATAGAAACTGTCACTGGTCGCATAAGGCATTCCAATTCCAATTCCAATTTCAAGAAAATTAATCCACTCAACCAATTCATCAATCGACTGTTCAGAAAATACACCCGAACAGCCTTTCTGACAATTGCTTTCGCTCGTTTTATACTTTTAGAATTAGGGGAAAAAAAATCCTTTGTCCAATTTATAGGGTAGGGCATGAAGATTTTTCATAGGAGAGAGAAATTTTTTATTTAAATTTACAATTTTATCTTTCATTTATTATTATATTGACTTTGTTCCCGTGCCTATGGGTGTCACTCTGTATCTAAATGAAACTCAATTGTACCCCATTTTTGTAAAACAAAAAATGCATTAAATTGATAAAAAAAATTTACAATTTGTCATTATTAAATAGTGTCTTTTTCTAATTTATAAATGATTTTTCACACCTCTTCCTCCCTTTTTAATTAGAATTAAATAAGGATAAAATTAAAAGCCTCAAATACGATCTCGTTTGATGGAAAATTTTTCCAAATGATTTCAAATGAAATAAATCTTTATTGATCATATGGGTTATGGGATTTAATAATTAAACAAAGGATAAAACATAGGTCAAGTTATTTTATATTCGTTAGATAAGTTCTCCAATCATATTTTACCATTGTTAGTTGTTAAAATGTATATGTGCTTTTTTATAAGCTATCATAATGTAAGTTATAATTTGTAAATTTTTCATGAGGACACTTGTTCTTTTACCGTACGCTCGTTGTTTTGCTATGGTTAGCTGCTAAAATATATATATGTGCACTTAAAAATTCACCAATAGAATATAAACACTTGGTGTTTTGTTATTGCTATGGTTAGCTGCTAAAATATATATATGTGCACTTAAAAATTCACCAATAGAATATAAACACTTGGTGTTTTGTTATTATTAGAGGTTAAAATGTGTACAAGAAGAATACATAGGGTCACATTTTGGCCGTTGGAGCTGGTGAATATATAAGGCATTTCAATTTCAAGAAAATTAATCCACTCAACTAAGTAATTGATGTTGACGCTAAAAAAAATAGTATCGCCTTATTGCTTTTTGTTTTGGAGTTTGAATTTGGTTGCTAATTTTGTTTGTTTGGTTTTTTCCCAATCCCATTCAAAACAGTCTCTGAGATGGTGGGACGAATGCTTGGATATTGCAAATGAGGTAGGATTCATTAATCAAGTTAGGATATCAAAAACCAAACAATGTAAAACTCATTTGCAACTAAAAAATGTAAATAATCCTAGTTTTATGTGTTCTACACTGTTTGAATTCCAAAAATTAAGTTGGTATGAGATATCACATGATTTTGACGTGAAAATTTATTATTTTTATCTTTAATTGTGTAAAAAAAAAGGTCACATTTTTAAATCAAAGCAAGCACCAAAAACTAAAGGCACATTCGCATCCCAAAGAGATAAAAAAAGAGAGGTTACTAACTTGCAATGGAAAACACTTCTTTTGTTGAGTTCCTTCTCCTCCAAGAAGTTCAATTCTTGGAAGTGAACGACGATCTTCTCTCCTAGTGGGAATTTGTCAACGTTCTGGATTTTAAAGAAGCACCAGAAAAAGAAGAAGAAGATGTAGAAGCATGAGGAGAAGAAGAAGACGATGCATATGGTGATAGCATTCCCCAGAAGAAAACTGTTTCGTGGGTTTCTTTGATTTCTTGGTCCGTTTCTCTCGATCTAGGCCGGATCGACGGCATTCCGTGTCACCTTCCTCATTTGGATGCCCCGAAATTGAAGTACCAGCCTGATGACGCCGATGATAGCATTGGCCATCGACGTTTTGATGATGTTGAGGGTGCGATCGATGATGGATCTCAAACTGTCGATGGTGATCCTAACATGTATTGGTGTATGTATATAAAAACTATATAGGGCTCGTCCATTACAAGGGTTTGTGACTCCACATTATGGATTAGTTGTGTGTATAGATGCATACACACAACCATACAACTCTATATCCTTTTATTAATTCAGACAGGGAGACACATAACCAATAATCAAACACATTCCAAACATGTCAGTAAGCTTTTTACCTGCACATCCATTTTGTATGGTTTTTGGCACTTTTTTTTTTTAATAGTGCACAAGGGCGCACGTCATCCTGTATTCAAGACAATTTTGTTTTTGAGATGATATTATTAAACACTAAATATAGATACATCTTTGATGAGGATTTGAACCGTGATTCACACATTATGAGTAATTGTAGAACCCAAACCGTAGACCGAATCCAAGTGACCATCAATAAATATGCTTGTTATGATGATTTGTGTTCAAAAGAGGCTCTGCAACTTGCAACATCACACAGAGCATAGTGGAAGATAATTAAGATTATACACACACATGTATGCATGGTGGAGGAGGGAAAAGTGATAACAAAATTTATTATTCTCTGCACATATATATATATCACTGGAGCTTGGAATTGTAGTGAGTAATTATTTAGAAACTTGAGCAATACTAATAATATCCGTACGTCCGACTTTCTTCCTCATCGAGCTGACAAGCTTGGCCGCATCCACTCCGTCTCCGATCACCACCACCTTGTCTTTCTCTTCCCCCTCCAACCCCACAAAATCTACACCTGCACGCGTCGTCCATCATACACACACCTCTACATTATTATATATACAGAGACAGAGTATATATATATATAAATGAATTCACTGTAGGGATATGTATCACTAACCATTGGTTCCAGCCGCAACAGAGAGAGCTTTGGCTCGGCACTTCTGGCAATGCATTTGCACCTTCATCGCTATCTTTTGCTGCAAACAGACACAATTGGAACAAAAAAAACAAAAAATCAGAAATATTGATATTTGATCCAAAGCGTCAAATATTTACACGAATTAGCAGCATAATTAAGACCACTATGAAAAAAAAAAAAAAAAAATCTAATGGTGTGTATATATATTTGGTCGGCCTTTTGATCGACCTCTCTTCCAATAAAAGATATGAATTCAGCAGATAAACAAAGTTTATAGCACATCAGCTTCAAAATGAAGAAATGAAGAGAGAGAGAGAGACGCTTATTACCTTCATAGTGACGATATAGACGATGAAACTGTGATTCAGGGAAGAAAAACAGCGTTTAGACCATTATATTCCTATGCAATTCCTTCATATATATATAGTTTTGGCCGCCAATGGGAAAGGGAAAATCAAGAAGCAACCAGGTCAAAGAAAACAAGTGTACTATAAACTTGCTCTGCAAGCGACCAGACCAAAGAAAACAAGTGTACTTTAAACTTGCTCTGCAAGTACTGCTAAATTATAAAGGGGAAAATTCCAGGGATAAGATAGGAAAATATTGTCAAAAAAAAAAGCTTTAAGAAAAGTCAAATGTTAAAAAAACTTTAGGGTCTTTTTTGATATTATTTCAGAAAAACGTTATTGTTAACGGGTACTTATATAATTGTTAACAGATACTGATTTTGTTATTAACGGAATTATTGTTGACAGATACTGATTTTGTTGTTAATGGGGTACTGATATTGTTGTTAACGCTTTCTGTAATAATACTAGAAAAGGTCCTAAGGCTTTTTTTGACATTTGACTTTTCTTAAGGTTTTTTTTGACAATATTTTCTCACCTTAGACCCTTAATGGAATTTTCCCATTATAAAAGTATGAACGCTAAGAGAAATGCGTGTGTGTCTCATTGAACACAACCAATATTGTCAACGAGTAGTTATTTCTGGGTGCACAGACTTTGAACGAACGAGGAGGGTTCTAGAACCTGAAAATGGCAAAAGAGTCCCACTTGAATATCATGATTTTTATCAACCAAGTTTGGTATATGAGGTAAACCTACAAAATGGTAATATATATACTTATATATTTTATTTTCCCAAAATGGGTGTTGTAACTAATATGTTATTTTTGTTTGTGTGGGTAAACAAAACTTTTATATGATTAATCAAGAAGGTCAAGAGAATTAATATGTAGCTTCATCTACCCAGATTTTCACATCAAATCCTACCTGTTTTATGCTACGTACATAAATATTTGTAGGTCCAAATTAAAGTGTCCATTAATTCGGTGAAAAGTATCAAGTATGTTTGAGCTGTAGCTAGCTACTTTGATTTGTTTTAATGAGTCTGAAAATTTTGACAATTTCATTCAAAGATCACACACACACACATATTAATCCACCATTTTTTTTTCTTATGGCCTATTTTTTAGAGAAAAACATAGAAAAAGAACTTTAAAATTGTAAAATATTAAATTAAATTTATTATTAAGAGTTAATAAGAGAATTAGAAAACTTGATAAATAATTCACAATTCATTTCTTTAAAAAAATACCTTATTAAAATTTTATAATTTTAAAATTCTTTTTCTGTCTTTTTTTTTTCATTTTTTTCCTCATGAAAATGTTCACCCTCAAAAGAAAATATGTATAGGTCTTTAATTTGTTTTAAAAGTGTTGATAAATTAGTTGAAAAGTATCTTTATTTTGTTAATACACATTCCTAGATTAGACAAGTTAGGCAAGAAAAAAAAAACACGTGGAGAAGACCCATGTGAAGAGTTTATGAATGTCCTAAAGAATTAAGACATTAATACCAAATATTAAAAAAAAAAAAGACATTAATACCAGAAAGGTCAAGAATAATTTGTTTGCATTACACACGAGTCATATTATTAAATGAACCACATACGATAATAGTTTTTGGATCACATACATGAGCTCCTTGAAATCATGTGAAAGTTTTGTGAATCAAATTTTTACTATTTTTATTGTTTGAACTCGTCAAACTCAGGATACAATAATTGACTTTTCTTTTCCTCTATATAAACCCAAATATTACCCTAAATTGTAAGCTACACAAGATCAATAACACTAACCAAAGCAATTTATTGCTCAACTACTGCAAGAATTGACATATCACCTCGAGATTATTTACAACAGAGAAACTTGGCAACTGCTCTGTTTCTACATGGCTTCGTAATGACAAAAAAAGCTCTCATGAAATAAACAAAAATGGTAAGATTCTAACTCCTGATTCTTAAAAAGAAACTCAAAAAAAACAAAAACAAAATTTGAAAATTGACAGAAAAAGAAAAAGAAAAAGGAGAACGAGGAAGAAACAGAGGGTAAAACAAGAAACAGAGCATCATTAATTTGATGTCTGAAATTGGGTTAGGCCGTTGCTTCACTGAAGAAGAAGCAGAATCTAAAATAACTAAAACAGACAACTTTCCATCAAATACGAAACAAGTGATGAGAAAAGAAGAAACTTTGAGATTATGCACCAAAGAAACACAAAAATATTATATAAGTATTATTACTATTAAACTTTATAATATTATTTTAAACTATCATTTTCCACCTCAAACTCTTTCATTTCTATATTATTTATTAATGATATTGGATAAGTATAATTTTTTTATATTTTATTATATTCAATTTTTAAAAAATCATCTGGCTTTGAGCTATAATAACATTTCAGGCAATATATATATATATATATATATATATAACAATTTAACTTTAATATAATTTTTAGTGTGATGCTTCATTTAATTTTAAATTGGTTATATTTGGAACTAAAAAAGTATTTTAATAATCAAAGATATTCTTTAATTAAGGGATTAGGATTCTCTCTCCCAAGCAAAAGAAACAAGAACTTTCTACCAAAAAGTTGGTCTATTTGAAGTAGGCTTGTTTTAAGGTGAAACATGTGGTTTGTTAGGCTGCTTATAAAATTTTTAAAATTACAGGCCTTCTTAATAAACCACAGGCCATGCTAAAGCAAAAAAAAAAAAAAAGACTTGTAACCCGCGGCGGATTTTGAGGGGTAGGGATGAGATGACTCCACAAAAATTACAGAAAAGAACCAAAAGTTTTAGAAAATTATCTTGCAGCCAATTTTTTTTTTTAATTTTCACTTTAGTCCCTCCATATAAAGTATGTGGAGGGACTAAAATAAAAATTTTACATTTTTTGGGGTTTAAGTATAGTTTTATAAACCCTGGGTTCAAATTTTTGTACGAACTTAGAAAACTGACGTTAGCTTGTGTTGCTTTTACATTTTTAAAAGTTTGTTAGTAATTTTGGTCCACTTAATAGTTTATCGCGTTGGTCAATAGTTTGTTGATAAATTTTCTCATTAACCTTAATTTTTATGATATTATTTCTTTTAGTTAAGATTAAAAACTCATTTTTTTTTAAAAAAAAAAAAGGAGAACATTTTTTTTTCCAGCTTTCTTTCTTTCTTTTTTTAAAATTTCTCTCTCCTCATTTCTTCCCAATTCCCATCCAAACGGGGAGGTTTATCGTTCTCACCGATGAGTAAAGAGGCACCCTGTCGTCCGAAGAGAGGTTCGGATTCCGTTCAAAGAGAACCGGTGGATCCTACCTATAGCAAATTCACTCTCCGAATAACTTCCTATGTTCCCCAGAAATTTCTCTGAACTTTGAACCCAGGCCTTCTTTCCAACTTCCCCGGTGATCATAACATCCCCGGTGCAATGGACCTTGATATGCGTCGCTGGATACTAGAGTTTCTCCTCACAAGTTCCGTTGTTCCAGATACAATCGCCAAGAAGGTATGCACTGTTTTGCCTCTCCCTGGTTTCGATTCGCGGCTCGGGAAAATATTGGCTCTCAAGTCTATTGAATCGGAGGTGGCTAATGCGTTGTTTACAGAAACCTCATTAGAATGTCTAGAGCTCATTGAAGAAATCGACTGTCTTGATGGCACTGCAATCACACAAGCGATGAAGGAGGCTTATTGTGCTGTGGCTGTGGAGTGCAGTGTTCGGTACCTTGATCCATGTCCAGGTAAGAACGCCCACGGTTTGTTTGACGATGCTGTTAATAAGACATGGAGGGGCCGAATTCGGAAAATGATGGAGGCGATGGTGTTATCTTCGTCGGGGAAGATATGTCACTTACTTACGCCTGAGTTGATTGAGTGGAAGGACGTCATTGAGTCTGCACGTTGGGACGCAGAGGTATGCGAGAGATTGACAAACATGAATACCAGAAAAAATGCCCTCGATAAGGTTAGGGTTTATCTGCAAGAAACTAGGGCATCCATGGGCCCTTCTTATCTTGAGTCAGCAGCTTTATTGTCTGAAGACGAGGGCTTGAGAAGTTCAAGTGGGGATAAGATTGGTGACGCAGAGCTTGCTGCTAGTATACCCTATGAAGGTTGTGATAAGAGTGTTTCTGAATCTGCCTTGGTCATTGATCGGATGAATGTGTGTGAAGGAAGGTTACATTGTTCAACTAACAGGACTGTGGAGGGTTTAGTTGTGTCTGATGGAAGTGCATTGCAAAATGCTGCAATCTGCATGGACAAGGCGCCAGAGACAGGTGGGAATCAGGATAGTGAGCAATTGGGTGAGACTGACTTGACTCAAAGGATAAATGAAGGTATGTTTTTCTTCCCCGCTTCTTCTCTATTAATCTCTGTTCTTTCTGCCAAATGTATAACCTTTTACACCTTCTAAAGTGCATTTTTTTATAAAAATCATGCCATCAGCCTGTTCAAAGTCATGTTGATGGAGAATATTATGGAGTAGCAGCAAAAGGTATTTAGTATGTGCTTTTAGGGGAAGCGTAGGTGATGCAAGTAGCATTGCTTAATTTTGTTCCAAAAACTGGCATTGCTTATTATCTTGCATAGTTTGAGGGTTCATTCTGGTTTGATCCATCGTTTCCTTATTTTTTTTCTTAAATTTATTTTAAAATCAGATGCTACTGACGTGAAGTATAATTTTTTTTTTTTTATCTGTATACTATAAATTATACTTTTTTTGAATGATTATCTGGGGAGAAGTTGCTCTGGTATGATTCCTTGCTTGATTTTGTTCATAAATGGGCAAATCTTTGGTTTCTTTTTCTTCTATGTTATTATATCACACACAAATTTAGCAATACAACATTATTGATATGCCTGGCCCTTTTTTTGTTAAATTAATAACATTTTCTTTATCACTACGCATTTTGAAATGTTTTTCTGTGTCTCACATAGCAATTCGAAAGGGCAAGATGCCTCTTGAAGATAATCGTGATGTGCCCTCTACATGTAGAGGGGTTATAATTATTGATGCTGGGAAAGTAGGGCCAGCGACAGTTTGTAGCAAAGATCATAATGCATCTGACATTCAAATTGAAAAACTTTGGAAATCTCTTGCATCAAGTTCTTCGGAGTTGCCACCATTGGTGAAGGATCCTCTTCCTGATGCATTACATAAATCTGACCTTGTAAGATCTGAATTAGCAACAAAGGCTGTGAATCAAGAGCCTCCTTCTGAAAATCAGGGTACCGCTGTAAATGTACCCGAACAAAATACTTGCTGGAGCATGGTGCCATATCAATCTATCGATGATAATTTAAAGGAACAGCTTTCTGCCAATCGCAGTAATTCTCATCGTCCTGGGTGGATGGAACAAGATAGTACTGCCCATACTTACGAGGTAACTGTGTTATTCAATTTCTATTTTATTATGGTGGCAGGCTCTTTTAAGGTTATAGGAACCAGGTTCTAAAGGGTGGCATCTTATTTAAGATATGTCCTTTGTGATCTCTTTATTCATAAAAAAATCTGTGTATGTTGAGCGTCTATTTGAATTTCCCTACACCATGTTATATATTATTTCTCTTTTCAGTGGGGCGATTCATTTGATGACTTGCCTGGGGGAAGCCCCAACAAAAGGAGGAAAAAGGTAAAATGGAGTTCTGAAGAAGAGGATGCATTAAGGGAGGGTGTAAAGAAGTAAGTTTTTGTTTTAACTTGTAAAACAACCTATCCATGGTTAAATATGTTGGGATTTAATTCTGTTGTGTGTTTAATAGGTCTTGGAAACTTTTTCGTTTTGGTTGTATTCCTAGTAGGAAATAGGAGTTATTTTTATTTTCTTTGGTCAAGAAGTTGCCGGACATTGTGTTTTGAAAACTTAGAAGTCAACAACGTCAAGACACTATTTAACTACTTAAAGTGTGCTGGGCTTCTAAGATATTTTCTCCTTGGAATGGCGAATATGAATTAATTTTTCAAAGTTTCAAACACCATAATAATATGTTCTCATTCTTTTTATTTCTTTATACAGATTTGGCAGAGGAAGCTGGAAGCAAATCCTAAGATTTCACAGCGAGATATTTAACAAGGCAGGAAGAACAGAAGTAAGCAACTAACAATTTTGTCATGCTCATTATCTTAAGTACCTGTGACTGAATTTCTTGCCTAACCCACTGAGTAGCATAACAGATAGGTCGTGTTGAGTTATGGTGGGGAGTTTGATTTCCTGGTTAGTTGTTTTGTATGTTTGTTCGGGCTGTGGCCCCCTTCTTTATCATAACACTTGCACACATTTTGAACATGCAGATGAAATCAGAATTTTACTGTGATTTCATGAGTTAAAACAAACCATTTTGATTTGAATTTGCATGTTTGTTTGCCAGTTTTGCATGCCTGCAATTTTGAACTCGCGCAAGTTTCTTTAGCAACAATGGCAACTTATGCGTTAAATTGCTTTGCCGTGTTATTTTGTTTCTGAGCTATGAGTTTTTGATATGACAACAATATTATATTTTACTTTTTGAAGGTTGATTTGAAGGATAAATGGAGGAATTTGACAAGGTGGCCTTGAGGAAGTACTTTGATTTGAAGGATAAGTGAAGAAACATGACAGTGGCAACTAGGGGGTATTATTTTGTATGTACATACCCCCTTGGATGTGCGTTTCACTTTTTGACTGATTTTCTTTCTGTCTAGGTTTGTGGCTGAGCCTACGTATTCTTGTTCTCATGAAACATACTCTTCCAGTTCTAAATATAAGATATAGTTTGTAGTGCAAATTACACTACAAACTATATCTTATATTTAGAACCGGAGCTAATATTATGTAATCAAAAGTAGTTGTAAAGTCATATGGGGCCGATAATATGTAATCAAGTGTAATTTTCAAGTTATTCACAATAAAAAGGTAATTTATGAAGCTGATAGCCTTAAGAGTTCTGCATGAATGCCATTTAACTGCCAAATTTGTGCAGACAATGATTTTCTAAGAGATGCCAACCTCTATCAAGTGGTTTTTCAATGGCTTAGATTATTAACCTTTTGCTACATAATGAACATCATTGCAGACAAATATTCTTTAAAATGGCAAGATTCTGAGTGAAAGAGAACAATTGATAATTATTAGTGATAAATGATAATAAATATATAATAAATGCTAAATGTCTTGATTTTTGTTGAAGAGAGAGTTTATATTTTTTCCCAACCAAAATGGAAAGCTCTTTTCTTTTCTTTTTTTCATTTATGTTTCCCCTATTGGTTTGGGAGGAACCTTGTCATTTTTTGTTTCATGTTCCTCTTTTTTGGTTCAATAATATTATCAAACGATATTATAAAGTAATAATGCTTATTAACAATATTATAATAGTATCAAACAAAATGAATGAAATTTTGCTTAATTTTTCGTTTATATATAGTTGAAGATTACGAATTACAACCTCTTTTTTTTTTTTTTTTGGTCATTCAAAGAGAAGACAACATTGTTTTACTTGCTATTCCTGCCTTGATTCGGTTAGGGGTTATTTTCTATTACCAACTGAAAAATTATTATTAAGTGGATTATTACTTACAATTTTATTTTAACTTAGAATGAATATTTGTATTTTGTTTTCATTTCCATAATATATATATATATATATATATTTTTTGGGGGAAAATCACACCTAGGTTTCACATCGATGAATTGATGATTCATGCTAACTAGATCTGAACATCTCAAAAAATACGTTGTACCAGAAATAACATCACTGCATTAAGGAATTCATATTTGTTGTGTCAATAAGTTATTCATTTTGAAATTTTTGAATGTTTCGAATGATCCAACCATGCATTGTAATCCTATTAATACAACTTTAATTTTATTTAAGTCATTAAAAGTACATGCCTTTTAACTACCACTCTAATCCTATTTATAAGTCCCTTTTGACCAACAAAATTTGGTCCTATATATAAGTCCTCTTTCAACTAATTAATGAGATTATGTATGACAACTTTACCAACATCAATTGTACCAATGAAAATAGAGAAAGAAGAAAAAGTTGAAAGATACCTATTTATAAATAAGGACAAAATTAAAAATTTACCTCATAATCATTGAGTTAATTGCCTTTCCTTGGTATGTGTGATTTAGTTAAAAAGAACTTATAAATAGGATCAGAGGGGTAGATTATAAGTGAAAAAATATAAATAAATAAATGGAAAAAGGGTTGATTCAATTATTTACACCACAAAAGAAAAATAGATGCTTGACCAACAAAATAAGGACAATACTAATAGGGTTAAGATACAATTTTGCCCTGAAAGTACGCGCCTAGGAGCAATTTTGTTCTGAAAGTTTTTGGCGTAGCAATGTTGCCCCAAAAGTATGCGCCTAGGAGCAATGTTGCCCCTCCGTTAAAAACCCTAACGTTGACCGTTAGGGTTTTTAACGGAGGGGCAACATTGCTCCTGAGTGCATACTTTTGGGGCAACATTGCTACGCCGAAAATTTCTAGGGCAAAATTGCTCCTGAGCGCATACTTCTGGAACAAAATTGGTACTTAACCCATAACAATAATAATAATAGCATAAAAAACAACCAGAAAAAGGAAATTACCAGATTCCATTAGCAGAGATGCTACAACAAGAAAAAAGGAAATCATTGGATTTCAATGAACTAGAAAATAAACGACATTGATGAATGCCCAAAGTTGAGGATGACGTCATTGTAATAATCAGTATGTATTTTTTAGTCAAAACAAAGAAGAAGAATTAAGAAAAGTGTACGATGCTATCAAGAACTATAAAGAAAACATGAAAAACTCAACTCAATTGATTAACAGAAGGTTACACAGTCACTGGCAAGTGTCGGCCACAAGTTTTGATACAAACCGTCGTGACGGCCTTTCTTAACCTTTTCCAGGTGCATTGTGATCGATTGGCTGTCCATACAGATCAGAGAACACCAGAATAGCCTTTCCGACAATCGCGTTCAGATCAAAGGTCCCATCTCTGTCGAACTTAAACCAAAAAGAAAGATTTGTGGAGGCTCTTTTCTTAACATCGTATTGCACCAGGAAACAGAACGAGCTTCATTGACGTGCCAGTCTCACCAACACCAAGCTTTTGAGGGAGACTCCAGATAATTACCCGTTTGGCCCGTTGTGTTTGGCGTTTCGTATTGCCGCAAGAAGCTGATCTTGCTCTGTCAAATTTGCTTGAACTGGATTGGAGAAGAGTGGAAGAGGAGAACCAGAGCAGTTAGAGGAAGCCATTGTACAATGAAGATTTGAGATAGAGTTATTAGCAACTCTTACACACGAAACATTGAGCTATAATGATAACGCTAATTGTACTGCCGCGAAACATTGAGCTCGTGAATTTATTGAATAGCACAGGCATTTAATTTTTAAGAAAAATTAGCAGTAACCCCAGATTCAATAGAGGTGGTTTAATTAAGGTTCCAAGTTTCAATATTGGGCATCCTTGATCCAAGGACAAACTCAATAAAGTTTCAAGGGGTGGGGAAGTGTCAGTGATCAGCGAGTGAAGGCGGAGGAGAGAGAAGTAGTGATCATGTGAGAGATTCAAACAAGGGCAGCAAGATCATCAAATTCAAAAAGCTTTTAAAATTTGGGAGGTAAATATTTAAGAGAAATTTTATCACATCTCTTAAAAAATTAATTCTAAAAATAGTTTTGGTTTTGAGTAAAATCAAACACCGAGACTAAATCTTTATAGGTTTAATATTTTTATTTTTGCTATAAAAAAAATATTTTTCCTAACAAACTCATATAAAAGTGAGCATTAATCACAACAATTTCTCTTTTCTTTACAACAGAGCCCACCTACTTTTATATAGATATAGTAAAAAAAATATTTCTGTAGTAAAAACAAAAACATTAAAGCTTACATTTCAGCAAAAAAAAAAAAAACTTATGCTTACATACTCGTGTGATATTAATTTTTTTCATAAACATGATCCTCCTTTGCCAAGTTGTTACTTCTCTCCCACACAAATTATATGGATTGAACAATTAATTTTTCATTTTTTTGCCAGATTATAATGTAATAAATGCTTATTATTATAATATTATATACTATAAAATAATTGATATCTTTACGGGAGAAAAGAGATCATATTATCCTTTGCTACATCTCGCCGTGCTTGCTTTCTCCTCCGTCTCAAACATTCATCGCCGACTTCCTAACCCTAAGGACCAGCCTGCCGCGACCAACTGACGGCGATCTGAGTATCCTTCGTCTGCGCTTGCGAAACTCAACTCGATTTCTTGGGTATGCTTCTTACTCTCTCTCTATGTATTTCATTATTATCCTAAATGGTTTTACTTCCTATTCCTGCCTTGATTTAGTTAGAGGTCCTTTTTTGGTCTTCTCTTCTTCAAAAAATTGATTATTGTTCGACCTCGCATGTTGCAGAATTTAATGCTTTAGATTAAGATGTATAGATTTATTTTTTGGGATGATACGAAAAGTGGATCACAAATCGTTTTTCAGCGGTTATTCCTTGCCCGATACCTACTTGACCAAAATTTTGTAGTTCTAGTGTTACCGTTAGAAAGTATAATGATGCCTTTTTGTTTGAGTCTAGATTACTATGTTAATCCTGGCGGTGTTTCTCTAAGATTGATGTATGACGCCGGGTACTATGTTAAATCTTTCCTGGCTAATTTGTTAATCTTCCTTTTATCTCAAGGAAACTATTAATATTATAAAATTGGAAATCTATTCTTGTTTTAATTTGTTTGAGACATGGTTTTTTTTTTGGTCAATTTTGTTTTTTGCCAATTTGCGACATCTAATATTTAGACTCTAGTGATTTCCATGATTGATTGCATTTTTGAGTTTGGTTCAGAATGTATAAATGAATTGGTAATTTGGATCCTGTTTGTCTAAACTCTTTAATTATGACCTTAACCTTCTTATTCTTATTCTTGTACATTTGTTCCCTGTCTTTGTAGTTGAGCCTTTGTTTGTTATTGCATTCAAGCTTGTCTTGGGTTAAAGATAGGTCTAGTGAATGCGATATTTTTTGGTAGAATGATTCTGATTGTTTAGTACTGGATTTTCTTGTTAAATCTTCTGAGAATTCTGTGTTGTTTCTCACAGGTATTAGTATCAAAATTTCAAGATGCCGGCTACCGCAGGTAGAGTTCGTATGCCTGCCAACAATCGGGTTCACAGTAGTGCAGCCCTTCAGACTCATGGTATATGGCAGAGTGCTATTGGTTACGATCCGTATGCACCCAACAAGGAAGACAAGAAGGATACTTCACAGGTGGCAGAAAATGCAGAACCAGATGCTGAGAATGCCTATGCCAGCTTTCAAGGACTCCTTGCACTTGCTAAAATATCCAATTCTAATGTGGATATTGATCGAGGAGCCTGCAAGAAGTGTGGGCGTGTTGGGCACCTCAAGTTTCAGTGTAAGAACTATGTAAAGGTCAAGGATGATACTGAGGAGAAGGATGCAGAAGCTATGCAAGTTCCGGCTTTGATTGCACTGGATAAATTGAAGGGGAAGGCAGCAAAGGCTGACAGGAGAACTGTTGAGAGCTCTGATGAGAGTGAAGAGGAGGATGATAGTGAGAGTTCAGACTCTGAGGTAGACTCCGAAATTGAGAGAATTATTGCAGAACGATCTGGGAAGAAAATCAGCAAAAAGGGAGGTTCTTCAAGGAAAAGGAAGGATTCTGATGAAGATGAGTCTGGCTCTCGTTCTGGCAAGAGGAAGAAGAGAGGGAGATCAAAGAAGAGGCATGGGAAGAGAGAAATGAGTGATTCTGATTCAGATGATTCAGATTTAAGGAGGAGGAAGAGGAGGAGGGAGCACAGGAGGAAGAGGGAAAATTCTTCTGATGAGAACTATGACCGTAAGCATAGAAGAAAGAGTCGGAAGGAGAAGAGGAGAAGGAGAAGCCGTCGATCAGATTCTGATTCTGAAACATCTGAGGACTCTGGGAGAAGACATAGACGGAGAACTAGAAAGACAGAATCATCAACTGATGCTGATTCGAGTGATCTGGATAATTCTAGAATGGGCAGGGATGTGAAGAAATCTGAAAAAAGGCGGAGACGCCATACTGAAGATGATGAATAGAATAGTTAAGTGTTTACTATGAACTGTCAAATCCATTGGAGAACAGTTTCGAAGTTCATATATGAGACATGATTTTCCTGTGTAATAATTGAGTGCTGTGATTGTGTGTAAACTATCTTAATTTTGTATTGGGAGGCAAAAATGTACGCAGTGAAGTTCAGGTTTGTAAAGAAGATTCTACTGGATCTTGGACTGGTATAATAGCTACATCCAGGATTGTGGTCTGTGTTAGAATGACAGCTCTAGCCTGCATGACTAGCACGGGAGAGTTGTCCTTTAAATCCCCTGTTGAGGGTTTCTTTAGTATTGGTCAATTTGCTGTCTCTGGATTTATATTGATTTCGGTACAATTATGTTATTATCTGCTAATTGTTCTTCAATTATCCTACTATGTACTATAAGGCAAAAGAATGCGCTTTCTTGCCCCTGTCATGCCTTTATGTTGGTTGCTTCTTATTGAAATATCGGAATCTACTCAAGTCTCAAGTGGACATTTGATTATTATTTTGTAACTAAAATTTAAAAGCATATTTTTATGAAACATTTTGCCAGATTCAACCTTTGAATTTGTTAGTGGTGTTGCCTTTTGCCCTCGTCCTCTGCAGTATTATGTTTATCGAATATTTCAGCTGCTGTACAGCCTCACATGTAATCCTCCCCTTTCCCCCTTTCAATGATAAAAAATACTTTACCAGCAGGATTTGTGAAGGTTGTTTGCCTAAAGCAAATCATACAATCACAGGCTATGGATGGGCACAAGTGCTTTTGGAACTTTGGATGTGCTTGCCTGCCTATTTGAGCTAGCGTTAGAGAAGTACGTTTATGCAAGTTGAGATAAAACTATTCTCATACATTTACTTTGTAACTCGTAAATCATAAATCATGTTGAAAAAATAGATTCTGCTGCTAATAATAAAAAAAGACACGTAATCTAAATTTAGGAATGTCTTTGTCAATTGTTTGTATGATTAAATGTTTTTCTATAAGTGATTCTAGGATTGCTCAAGATCTTGTATGGGTTGGTAAAGGTTTTAGAAGTGCAAAACTTGACGAAAGAGGAGTTGCTTAGTAAGGCAGGTAAGTAGGATTGTTTGATTTTAATTCTTGAAAACAATTAGTTGCTTATGAAGCTCTCATCGTTAACGTGTATTCTTAGATTAATGTCGAAGTCATCTACTAATTATTATAATGATTCAGCAAATGCAGAAACCAACGGCGTCTGTGTCTGTCACACAGTGGAAAATATTATCCGACTTATGAATGGTGAAATTCAATAACATGTTATATTGGAGAATAGAAAGAAATTTCAACCCATCTAGTTATATCGATGGAAAATTAGTTTGTTTTTAGGACTTATTTTTATTATATTCTTAAAAATTTATTATGATTTTTTAAATCTTATCTTCACCATTAGATTTAAAAAATATATCGTTAAGATTTTATATTTTGTAAAACTATTGTTTTAATTATAAAAATAAATTTAAACTGTTAAAATTTGATTACGCAATTCATAACAATAATATAAATAATTTTTTTTTAAAAATAAATAAATTATGAAATAATATAATAATAGTTTTAGAAAATATTAAATATAAACTATTTATTATTCAATTTAAAGGTAGTGATAAAATTTTGAGTAGAAATAATAATAATAATAAAAACATCTTACAGAAGAAAGGGAGCTGCTGACGGATATAAAACGACATGTCTTAACTCCGCCAACCATGGTTCAACGATTAACTGTTGTCAACGGAATTATAGAGAGAGGACGAGACGACCTTAACTCCTTCAGAACCACTCCAACAAGAAGACTCGCATTCTCTCCCCGCCCGGTCCCGTTTGTCTCTTTGTTCCCATTCGTCACGCTTTCCTATGTGCCCTAATTTCCTCAATCTTTTCACTTTCAACTTCGTTGCCTTTCTCGAATCTGATCGTCTGGTTCAATTAAATTCTTGTTGAACTCCTCGAGGTAAATTTCTAATCTATTACTAATTTACATTTTTGTACGGAATTTCTGATTTCTGCTATTTGAAGTATAAAATTTGGTATGCTTTATTTATGAAATAAGGGAAAGATAGAGGGCATGTTATGCTGAATTGGATTGCTGAAGTTTGGTGCATTTATGAGAAGCTGAGGTGACTGGGGGATCTCCCTTGTCAGTCGCTAAAAGAAAAGATAATGTTTTATCAAAAAGAAAAGAAAATAAAAGAAAAGATAATTTTTTATTTACATTCTTGTCGCAAGATTCCAGGTTACATTTACATGGAATGCTCTTGACTATCATTTGAAAGGGATAGGTTTTTTTTCCCCATATGTAAGATGATAATGGAAGAGAAGTATGGTTGATACCCATGCCTTTTGTACCAAATTCTTTTCTTACCAACATTTCATAAACCCTTTTATTTGTTAAGCCGACAGACTTTCTGTCAAATATCAACTAATTTTACTACTTTTCATGGAGAGCTGATACTCCATACTTTTATGCCTGACTTCTTCATTTGGTTAACTCAGGACATTTTTAAAATAAATTGCTTGGGTTGTCATTTTTTATTCACTCGATTTTCGGCTAATGCTTTATTCTATTCTTATTTTTTGCTGCAATTAGGTGAGGTCATCTGGTAATACTCTAGAGCTCCATCTTATAGCTGCTTTTCATTTACGAGTGATTTCAGAAGTGTGATGAGATTTTACGATTAAAACTGATAACCAGATGGATAGGAAACAACATATTGCTATTTTTACAACCGCTAGCCTTCCATGGTTAACGGGAACTGCTGTGAATCCTCTGTTTCGTGCTGCATATCTTGCCAAAGATGGGGAAAGAGATGTCACTTTGGTGATCCCTTGGTTATCTTTAGAAGATCAAGTTCTTGTATATCCCAACAACATTACATTTGGCTCACCCTTAGAGCAAGAGAAATATGTCCGACAGTGGCTTGAGGAGAGGGTTGGATTCACATCTAATTTCAATATAAAGTTTTATCCTTCAAAGGTGATTATGGCTCTGGCTATTTTTACATTTTACAGTGAGAGCCGCAATTGCAAGTCCACACACACACACACAACACATGCACATGAACATACACAAATAAAGGACTGTGGTTCATTCTTTAAAATCATGATTGATAAATGTTTATTTTACTTGAAATGTTAATGAGGTTTTGTATCGGAAATTATGGTGGTTTTAGGGTTATTACCATATATTGATTCGTTGGAGTGTTACTGTTATTAGTTATATGATTTCTCATGAATCTTATTTTTTTGGTTAGTATCCATTACTTTGGTAAGGATAATATATATAGTCTGAATTTTGAACCATCTATCAGTTTGTGAAGTTTTTACGCAGTTTCTTTGTAATTATTATTTACTTGCCATAATGTTAGAACTGAAACTTAACGTTTTTCTACCATCCTAGCATCAATTTCTCATGTATGTTAAACTAAATTATGATATAACTTGAAATTCAGTTCTCTAGAGATAAAAGGAGCATTCTTGCTGTTGGAGATATTTCAGAAATCATCCCTGAAAAAGAAGCAGATATTGCTGTTTTGGAAGAGCCAGAGCACCTAACATGGTATCACCATGGTAAAAGTTGGAAAGCTAAATTTCAGCTAGTTATAGGAATCATTCACACTAATTATTTGGAATATGTGAAGAGAGAGAAGAATGGAAGGCTGATCTCCTATTTGGTGAAATATATGAACGATTGGGTTGTTGGTATATATTGTCACAAGGTTTGTTCTTATATCAATATTTGACTTTTATGATTTATCCATTATTTTCCTTAGAATTTTGGTCTTTACTTGCAATTTGAAATGTTACTTTTCAAATTTTGGGTCAGCCAAGGTGGTTGAATTGGTAATCTTGTCATTGACAATGCTAATAACTAGCTTAGCATCCCATCACTATTACTATTAGGGGATAAATCAAGGTTTCTTGAAAAAGAAAAAAATCATGTTGTGGTTCTAAAGGTATCTATGTGTTTGGATGCTTGGATTCTTGGAAAGAAGCTTGCTTTCCTTTTGGGATTTGTATGATTCTCATTTGTATCAAACTGTTTATTATTTCTTTCAATCTTTCTCTGGTTGCCAATGGGTGAGGTTTAGAGGCTGGTGATACTTGGTATTTTCATTGGTTTGCTTTTGGAGAGTTGAGAAGTGATGATGCCATAGGTTAGAAGATTGTCGTTGGTCATAAAGGAAGAGGGCTTTGATCTTGAGTTTATATTTTGTGTCCAGAAAACACTATTTCAGTTGGTAAATGGCTGATGCTTGTCTCTTAAAACATTTGTCCTCCAGGTAATCCATAGTACTCCCTACATTTCTTGCAAGTCCTTTCTTAGAGCTATGATCCATCTCAACGACTTCTTGATTTCTTTCCTTAAGTCTGGGAGATGGTCTTTGTTTCAAATTTGGGAGGGCGTGCAGGTGGGGGGATATTTCTGTTATGGAGGCCTTTGCTTGACTCTCTTTTGACCAATCTTCCATTGCCTCTTTAATCTTTCCTATTTGCATTGCCCCAGGGTTCAAAAGCTTTTGGGAACTTCCATTTTCTTTAAAGTCTTATTAAGAATAATATTTAGAATTTATGATCCCTGTTCGCTTAGAAAAAATGAAAAACCATTGTTAAGAAGTCCTTTCTTATTTGACCTGCTGAAATTATATAAAAGAATTTGATTTCCATTATTTTCAACTGGTGTATGACCCTGATGGGACTAGGTGATGATAGCACAAGTCTTGCTTCTTCTTGCAGATCGGATGGCTTCCTAGGGCTTGTATTCTATCCTTGGAATGGGAAAGAATTCCAACTCTTCCTTATATAGTAGCCCAAATTGTGTCTTATTTTTTACTTGGACCCTCCTAAGTTTCACAAGGATAGCCCCATTTTGAGACTGCTGTCTCAATGAATAAACCTTCCAGCTCTTGGGTTCACATCACATGCGGTTGAAGATGAAAATAACAGCAAAAGTAGTACTAAATAATATGGAGGGTATTTTAGTAATTTTATGTTTAAGATAATATTTTGCTCATTGAGACGGGGCTTAATAGATCAATGGGGGCCATAGTAGTTTCTTTCTAGAATGAGGAGAACATTGCAATAGGATCTAATTAGCCATATAATTGCAGGTAATTAGACTATCTGCTGCCACCCAGGACTACTCTGGTTCCATCATCTGTAATGTTCATGGAGTTAATCCCAAATTCCTTGCAATTGGAAAGAGAAAGATAGAGCAACAACAGAAAGGAGATCAAGCCTTTACCAAAGGTGCCTACTACATTGGGAAGATGGTATGGAGCAAGGGGTACAAGGAGCTGCTTAAACTTCTTCGCAATCACCAAAAGGAATTAGCTGGCCTTGAAGTTGATTTATTTGGCAGTGGAGAGGACTCAGATGCAGTTCGAGAAGCTGCAAAGAAGTTGGAACTGGCAATTAGAGTTCACCCAGCCTGTGATCATGCTGATCCCCAATTTCATGAGTAAGCTTCATACTGATTAGCTCAATTTTTGATGAAGCCAATTTAAAACTTGAATTTCTTCTCAACTACATGATGGGTAAAAGATGAATTCGGTCATTTAGTATTAACAGGTCCTGGTGCGCATAAGTTGGAAAAAGTAATTTTGACTCAATTTGAATTTGATATATCCTATATTGACGTAATCGTATCTAAGCACTGGTGGTAGGCATCAAACAGTAGACTAACTTGAAAGTAAGATCATCTTGATCAACCTGATTTTATGCTATGCCCTTTGTAGGAACAAGGAAATATGACAACGACATGAAACATTATCTAATTATGAATATGAAAGCATCTATAAAATCATGTGGGTATTTGTTGTTAAAAACCAACTTTGGTCAACCTTGTCCTTTCACGTGCTATTGGTAGAATTTGACCTCACTTTAGTTCTGTATGCTCATCAAGGATTGAGGCTTCTCTTAATGGACGCTTCCTTACTATGATAAGGACCTATGCACAATCAACAATAATCAGCTAATGGTTAGCAAACTGGCGTCATAAAGTACTTCAAGTAGGAAAAACAATCCATTTATGAACTTTTTCTTTGATTTTCCTATATCAGATGGAAGACCTGGACAATCTACTGCCTAGAATATGTACTTATCAACTATTTTTGTTCCTGTGTTCCAGTTACAAGTTGTTTCTTAATCCCAGCACAACAGATGTAGTTTGCACAACAAGTGCTGAAGCTTTGGCTATGGGCAAAGTTGTTATATGTGCCAATCATCCCTCAAATGAATTCTTCAAGCAGTTCCCAAATTGTCGGACATATGACAATGATAAAGGATTTGTAAAGGTCACACTAAAAGCACTGACTGAAGAGCCGGTTCAGCTTACTGATGCTCATAGACATGAGCTATCATGGGAGGCTGCCACTGAACGTTTTCTTAAGGTTGCTGAACTGGAAAAGCCAGTTGTGAGACAATTGTTGAGAAGTAGATCGAATGACTACCTGTCTACATCATTAAATTTGCAGCAGAAAGTGGAGGATGTATCTACATATATACATCATATTGCTTCTGGGTTCGAAGCATCTAGAAGACTATTTGGTGCAATTCCAGGTAGTCTGCAACCAGATGAAAGGCTACGCAAGGACCTTGGGTTGGCTTCTCCTTCTGGGGATCAAGGGTCAAGAAAATGATTTCAGACGCTGTGATTTTTTACTTTGCAGATTTCGTACTTATTCTGGTTCCAAGGGTTCCAAATAGTGCGCAGGTGCAAGGGATCTACATTTACAGCATCAAGCCTGTGGAATTGTAGGCTTTGATCCGCTGTTCAATTGTAGGGGACAGTTGAACAGTTGAGGCAAATAATTATTGCGTTGTTTATTTGATGATATACTGTTCTTTTTATGACTTCATAGTACAACCCAAAGTATAAGAATATGTTGTCCCTGGAAGCCTGAAAAATGTACTCAATATGCAAGTCCAGCCTCTATTACTTCAAGGCATGCACTTGGAAAACTTTTTTCATCCTTTGCATGTGACTTTCCCTGGGATCACTTTTCTTTTATTCAAAATTTTCTGTGATTCATTATAATTTTTCTCCTCTGGAGCTCAATGCATAAAATTTTGTTCCTTACTTTGATGGAGGTCTCCATCTCATAACTTGCAATAGGGGATCATTACTGTTCTTTGTTTCCGATACTTGACCATTACCAGTAACAGATTGCAAATAATTGTGTGAATATTTCCCTCCAAGTCATCATTGTTCTCTGTTTCCAATAATGAAAGGTGTCAACTATCATGAGGATCCGATCAAATCTCATTTGTTGAACACTGGAACCACTAGAATTTGAAATAATTCCCCAACTTTAAAAGTTGCTTTTGTTCACCATCCAGTGAAAGTGGTAGTGTAATTGTGAATAAGAAGGTGAACATATCTCTGTTTACAATTACTCGTGTGTGTGTTCAATTGTTTATTCAATGAACAAATGAATATTGAAATGCATGTTCATTGTTTCATTCGAGGATCGAAGAGCTAATGCATCTCTTCATGTTTAATCAACAGCGAATCAAATAGACTATCATGGCTCCTAATTAAGTACAAATACTCATAGTTTTATGGTGAAACACATGACAGGGAATCAACAACTCACCGTTAAGCCTAAATCATCTGAATCTGTTATATAGTTACTCTACTGATAATATACATAAATGCAGGACCCTGTCTACACGGAATTTAACTTTTGTCAAAGAATATTTTGAACCAGGCACGTAATGAAGATTTTCTTTTATTTGTATGAATATATTACATAATTTCTGAGCATCTTGAACTCAAACTCACCAATCATAACCTTGACAGAAAGTTACCAGAATTCAGAAATACATTTACAATACAAATGACGTAAACCTCAAGAGGCCTTCTTTTGCTTGTACCTTGTGGCACAGATCAAGTAAATCAACAAATTTAAGAGGCTAATTCCAGCTAAAAGACAGAAAAAATAATGGAGATGACCTTCATTCAAGTTATCAGGAATCCATCCAGCTTGTCCTCCTTGTGTTGTTAATGAAGATACTATGGTAATAATGAAGGAACTCAGGTAATTTCCCAAGGAAGTAGTCAGTAACGACAGGGCGCTGCATAAACTCCGCATTGAATCTGGAGATTGATCATAGAAGAACTCAAGCTGCCCAATGAATGTAAATACCTCTGCTGCGCCGAACAAGAAGTACTGAGGGATTTGCCAAAAGATACTAAGGGGCACAGAAATAGCTTTATCCACAAGACCAAGCTCTCTTGCAAGCTGCAGCCGCTTAATCTCCACAAGAGCAGCCGCAAACATGCACAAAATTGATATGAAAAGGCCAATTCCCATCCTTTGCAACACTGAGAAGCCCCTTTCCTTGCCCGTAAATTTCCTTGCGATTGGAACGATTATCCTATCGTAGATGGGGACCCAGAAAATAACGCTCAAGACATCGAAAGTTGAGAGGGAGGCTGCCGGAATGGTGAATGAATCAATACTTGTGTCCATCATTGTTCCTTGTTCCACAAACATTGTTGACATCTGAGCATAAACAGCAGAGAAAACAATTCCAGTAGCCCAAATTGGAAACATGCGGATCAAGATTTTCAATTCCTCCACCTGGGTCACTGTACAGAGTCTCCATGGATTTGAATAGTTGCCTTTCTTGCGCTCAACATCAGAAACTACAGCTGCTTTATCAAGGCACCTTCAATGAAAACAAAAATTGAAAATACTAATCAGAGTCTAAACAGAAAACCCTTCTCATTTGTTAATGTATGGAAACTAAGCTTGTGAAAACTTCTAAACAGAGAAGGATTTTCCAGCCACAATTACATCAGTATAACAGGTTATTAAAAAACCAATAGGAATAAGTTATTCACTAAAGAAAAGTACAAGGAACTATTTTCTACAGTTTTCATCCCTTTTCAAACATTGTTTCAAAAGGAAAAGTTTTGCACTTTATTAGATGCAAGTCAGCATTAAAAAATATTTATGCTTTTCTCACCCCCCAGGAATCCAGGATAGGAGATCACATTTGGGAACATGTGGATCTAATTTTTTTTTAAAAGATGGAATTATCAAAATAATCATGACTAAAAAGGCAACATAACTGAAAACTGCTTTGGCAAAAATATACAACTGAAGTGCTTCAACATCAAACAATTTCACTGCAACATTCAAGTACATGAAAAGTGAAATGAAATGACAAGTAAAATAAATCATCATGTGCACATATGTCTTGAAATACAGATAATTAATGCATCACACTTATGATTTTATGGTTATCAAGTCAATAAATGATTTCCTCCTTTTTTTTTCACACACTTAGCTAAGTAACGTAACTAACCTGTAACAGGCCTTACATTTATCATCTCACACAGAGTTATTGATTTCCTTCTTGGCATAACAAATTATAATTCACATGCAAAAGGAGAGTCAGCAAGCATACTAAAATACTGCTTTTCCAAGATTTGTGATAGTAAAAGAAGGTCCATGAACAGTAAGAGCATGACAGGAAGCTCAGAAAAATTACGTTAGTTCATCGCTATGTTCCAGTTTCCTACTTCCTTTGATTACAGAGCTGTTATCTGGTGTCTCATACAGGAGATTACTATCAACTGGGACATCCAGATTCCGTTTCCTGAAAGATGCTACCACAACTTGGCAGATTCTCGTAATAGGGCTTCCACCAGGTTTCTGGAACCTATAGCGGGGTGTGCCTAAAAAGAATGTAACAATAGCTAAGCCCATAAATAAAGAGGGAATACCAAATCCAAGACCCCAACCTGCATTGTCCTGAATCCATACAATTAAAGTGCTTGATACAAGAGAGCCAATGTTGATAGAAAAGTAAAACCAGTTGAAAAAGGATCCCTTCTTAATCCTTTCCTTAGGATCAGTATCATCAAACTGATCAGCACCAAAAGATGACACACATGGTTTGATTCCACCAGTCCCAAGTGCAATCAGGTAGAGACCAGTGAACAACACAGCATATTGTGCAGCCGTAGCTGATGGACAAACAGAATTAATGCAATCTGCAGGCTTTAATGCTGGAACAGATGCAGAAACAGTCAGTGTGCACATTCCCTGCAGGAGAGAATTTCATAAGCGATTAAAATATTTGAAAGAAATTAAATAATCACGTTTACAACAAATTGAGAAGGAACACCAAGATTACATGCTGATATCATCTGTTCCTAATATTGAACTCATAAATTTTCCAGAAAAGAGAATGTGACCAAAGAGATCAAAGAAATAATCTTTTATGATAAAAACTCTAGTTTAGCGTAAAAGGGGTCTTAAGGAAGGAATATTGGGTCATAGATTACTACAAACTGATATTTGATTTCCCCTTCCACAAATTTTTGGCAGTATAATATGAAATTTACTTCTCTAAAAACTCAATGAGTCAAAAGAGTTCAAGTTTAAGATATAAATATGACAAAACATGGTATGTATATATGTAGAACACTGCATAATTTGCATGCCAATGAGGGCTTATGAATTCAATATAGCAATTTTGTTTGATGTAAGTTAGTTTCAGCATTGCATTTACGTCTGGAGAAACTTCTAAAGCAATATATATATAATATACACACACACACACATATGGCAGGTTAGCAGTCTTTGAGGGAACATAGCTTCCACTCAAAAACTGAACCTTAAACCTCCAGACTAAATCATTATGTTTTCATCAGCACAAAAATGATCATTTTCATCGCTGACCATAATAGTATCATGCAAGAATAACATACTCTCGTTCATTTCCTCTCATCATTCTTGTAGTACTATTAAAAAAGGGAAGTCTGACAACAAGCTTTTATGAGAGAAAACAGGAAAAGATAGATGAGATGTTCTACAAATACTTTCCAAAGGAACAAAGCTTCTATAAAAGTATATATTTACAATGAAATAAATCGTCGAGAAAACAACAATTGTCCGGTATCTTCCCCAGTAAGCATCCGCAAGGAAAGCCCCAATAAGAGGAGTGAGATAGCATGTTCCTTGCCAGGTAGTGACATTTCTTGCACCAGAGACATGTCCTTCATGTAGTCTTCTTGTAAGATAGATAACAAGATTTTTGGCGATGCCATAATATGCTAAACGTTCACAACACTCATTGCCTGAAATTCACAATAGATAAACATGTTATGAGCAGTAAATACTGTTTAAAATGCGAGGGCACCACTGTATTACCTAAAATAAATGGGCAAGCTTTCCAATTGCCAGTATTCTGCTTAAGAACAGGCTTCCCCTTAAAGTCGACCGAGCCATCTCCTGTGTACTGCTTGCTCCTTCCATCCTTCAGATATAACAATACAACAGAGCTACAGATGGCTTTCCTTTTAGGGGTTCAAAAAGGGAAAGAATGGCACCAACAATGGAAAAACAACATATCTTGCAAAAACAACATTCTTTCTTTGAGTATCAGAGGGAGAGGAATATAGAAAAACACAAACGATGGACCACTAGACAAAAGATTTATATGTAAAAGCAATGCAGTTTATATTGCCCGCATTAATGTCAGGCATCAGCTGTCCTGGCAATAGATATTTTTTAACCAAAATCGAGTGATTCACTCTTAAGGCAGAGGCAAAAAAAGAAAAAAGAAAAGAAAAAAGAATTCGCAAATAAATCCATTCTCAAGTCTTATAGAAATGTTCGAATACTTTCACCGAGATGAAAAATGATTACCATCAATTCATCATACATAAAATCCTGGCCTTCATCGGAGGATCCAGGACCGTTCATCTTCCCGCCAATTAGAATGATCAGTAATGAAAAGGCCGCCTAATTCTGCAAACCTATAGTAACAAAAGCAGACATGATTCATCTTTAGAAGATGCCTCTACTGACGCAATCCAGTAATAAACCCAGCATTTCAGAAATTAATAAATCAAACTGTTTCATTAAACACTCACTCAGTTCAATCAAGTTTTGCCGCTAAATTAAAATATCTAGCTGCAAGTCAAGCTATGGAGAGGCAGCTATCATCCTCAATGGAACCCAAATCTTCGACAGAAGCGTTCCCTTTTACTTGGGTTTTGACATCAACAAGAGACAAACGGAACAGTGAACTTGATATTTGATGACTTCCGACGGATGATTATTGGGAATATTTTTTATGATGCAAAATTTTTTAGTGGCCAACACCTTTGTGAAGCACTGGCACGTAAGCTGCCTTTGGTGGCCCTTGTCACGGACTCACGGTTCGATCCGTGCAAACAGTGCACACGCGAAATCAACAAAAAAAAAAAAACGATTTAACAATTCGATTATTATTATTTTCTTGTATCATTTTTTAAATTAATTTTCACAATTTTTTTTAATTCAGATCAATTCTAATAAACTGATTTTGTCATAACGTTGACTCTTATACTCTATAATACCAAACAGTTATAACTTACAGTATGATCGTGCCCACTATGTTTGAAAGGTACATTGAGAGAAAATTGAGAGTGATCAATGGAGACATTCCTCCCCATTGAACAGAGAGGGTCAGGAAGTAGCTGACATGTTGGGCAAAGGTGGAGGCAACATTTTCAGCTTTAGGAACCAAATTTTTCGTGCAAAGAAACCACAATCCCCTTCTTATACTTGTCAATTTGAAATTACTCTCTTTATGGTTGTTGGCATAGAGAAAGAAATAGGCAATGATCCTTAATTAGCTTTTAAACAAGGATGACACAGAAGAAAAACACACGTTTTCAGATCAAGTACTGATGTTGAAAGAGAAGACAGTTCTCAACAATTCATATGGACGATAACTCATTCGATCTTTTGTCTATCACCGAATCAAGTTCAATGAGAGAACCGCCTCCATTGTTAGGATGAAATATATGACAGCGAAACATCGAAAAATTACACATGAACTTAAGGAAGCACGTATACTGATGATAATTTACAAGGATGCGTGGGATGCAAAGAGTGTTTTTTGACCAGACACATAATGAACATTTTCTTTTGTCCATAGAGATAAAAATGTCACATAATATCGGCAGATATAAATACGTTACATGATCGCAGAGCATCTTTGATTCAAGAACATAACAGTCATAATCATGGATGTAGTCCTAATCTGCCACATCGTTTCCGACCCTTTCTGCATAGATTTTCTGTAAAAATGCCAGAAGAATCTTAAGAAGCCTTCTTCTGCTTGTACCTTCCAGCGCAGACTAGGTAAACCAGAAAATTGAACAAGCTGAGTCCAGCTAAAAGCCAGAAAAAATAATCCAGATGACCTTCATTCAAATTATCAGCAATCCATCCAATCTGTCCACCTTGTGTTGTGAGGTAAGTTACAACTGTAACAATGAAGGAACTCAGGTAATTTCCCAAGGACGTAGTCAGTAATGACAGGGCGCTGCATAAACTCCGCATCGCATCTGGAGATTGGTCGTAGAAGAACTCAAGCTGCCCAATGAATGTGAATACCTCTGCTGCACCCAACAGGAAATACTGAGGGATTTGCCAAAATATACTAATGGGCACAGCAACTTCCTTATCAACAAGGCCTAGCTCTCTTGCAAGCTGCAGGCGTTTAATCTCCAGAATAGCAGCTGCTGACATGCAAAGGACTGATATAAGGAGGCCAATTCCCATTCTTTGCAACTCTGAGAAGCCCCTTTCCTTGCCTGTAAATTTCTTTGCGATTGGAACGATTATCCTGTCGTAGATGGGGACCCAGAAAATAACGCTTATGACATCAAAACTTGAGAGGGAGGCTGCAGGAATGGTGAACGAACCGATCCTTGTGTCCATCATTGATCCTTGTTCCACAAACATAGTGGACATCTGAGCATAAACAGCAGAGAAAACAATTCCAGATGCCCAAATGGGAAACATGCGGACCAATATTTTCAATTCCTCCACCTGGGTCACAGTGCAGATTCTCCATGGATTTGAATAGTCCCCACTCTTGATCTCAACATCAGAGACTATGGCAGCTTTATCAAGGCACCTTCATTGGGGAAAAAAGAACAAAAATTTGAAAATATTTAGCTGACTATGAACAGAAATCCATTTCATTTTTTAATATATGAAATTTAAAATGAACAGCATGTTAAAAACTATAAGCTAAGAAGGATGTTGTTTCAGCCACAAAGACATCAGTATGACAGTTTATTAATTTAGTAAAATGGGAAAAAAATGCATTCAAGAGAAAGAGTAAAGACTTAGCATAGGTTTTCTGCAAGAATGTTTCCCCTCCTAGACTATTCCAGAAGAGGAAAGAAACAAACAAAACAACAACAACAATGAAGCAATCAGTAGATCAATCATTAACCTATCCCAAGGAGAAACCATAACAAGAGTTTTCAGTAATTTCCATCCCTTCTTAAAAATTGTTTAAAACGGGATAGTTCTTCCCTTTATGGTATGTACATTAACATGGAAAATAATAATGCAGACTTCTTTTACCATCTGGAGTAGGAGAATTCTTATGCACGCAAGGGTCTAAAATTTAAATAAACAAACTGTAAATGATCAGAAAAATATGAAATTGTAATCAATTAGGCAACATAAATAAAGACCTGGTTTCATAAAAAAGTATATAAGTAACGTGCTTTCACTTCAAACACCTGACACTACAACATACACATGACAAGCAGATTGAAATAAACAGCAAAAATAAATAAATCACCCAGTGCAAATAGATCTCAGAACAAGGGCAACTAATTCAAAGTATTATTTCATAAGAGTTTACGATTTTATGGTTGTATCAGGCCAATAAATGTTTTCCACCTATCTATGCAAATGGTTAACTGAGTAACAGTAACTAAGTGGGCCCAAAAAAGTAACATTACTAAACAACAACTATCTTGCAAGAACCAAAGCAGAAAACTCTTCCTATACGACTGTAGTAGGGCCTACACTCTCATACAAAAGCAATTGATTTCCTTCTTAGATTAACAAAGTAAATATCACAAACGAAATAAAAGCCAACATGCATACAAAAAGGCCACCTTTCCAATATATGTGACAATAAAGTACGCCAAAAATACCATTACGAACATAACATGAAATTCAAAGTGGTGAATTACGTTAGTTCATCACTATGTGCCAGTTTCCTACTTCCTTCAATTGCAGAGCTCTTATCTGGTGTCTCATACAGGAGACTACTATCCACCGGAAGATCCAGATTCCGTTTCCAGAAAGATGCTACTGCAACTTGGCACATTCTTGTAATAGGGCTTCCACCTGGCTTTTGAAACCTATAGCGGGGTGTGCCTAAAAAGAAGCTTACAATAGCTAAGCCCATAAATACAGCAGGAATGCCAAATCCAAGACCCCAGCCTGCATTTTCTTGGATCCATACAATTAAACTGCTTGATATAAGAGCACCTATGTTAATAGAAAAGTAAAACCAATTGAAAAAGGATCCCTTCTTTGTCCTTTCCTTAGGATCAGTATCATCAAATTGATCGGCCCCAAAGGATGACACACATGGTTTGATTCCACCTGTCCCAAGTGCGATCAGATAGAGACCAAAGAAGAATACAGCATATTGTGCAGGTGTAGCTGATGGACATACAGAACCCACACATTCTGCAGGCTTCAATGCTGGAACAGATGCAGAAAGACTCAAAGTACACATTCCCTGCCGGAAACAATCACATCATATAAACATTTGAATGAAATTAAAGAACCATTACTAGAACACAAGGAAAAAGAATAGCCAGATGAAATGCTGCTATAAAAACCATTTATTCCAAATATTGAATTTTTAAATTTTTCAGAAAAGAAAAGGCAAAATACTTCGCTCTAACAGTGTGTTTGGTTTAAGAGGAGGGGAGGGGAGGGAGGACTTTTACCAAATTGCCATTAATGAGAAGAAAAAAACTTTTTGTTGAGAGTGTAGTTATGGAATATTGAAACATTTCTATGGGCAATTTGGTCAAAACAGGGTAAAAAATTTCCCTCCCCTCCCCTCAAACCAAACACACCCTAAAGGACCATAGAAATGAGAGAAATATTCTTTTATGATAAGAATCTCAACTTTAGAAACCGATCTTCTGATTTTTCATTCTAAAATTTTTTTGACTGCATAATGTATGATTTTCTATCATATTCCCCACCTTCTCTGATTAATAAAATTAAATTGTCAAAAGAATTCAAATTTTAGTACGGGATAAGACAAAGCAATTGCTTATGTAAAATACTGCAAAGCATGTATCCCCAGGAGAAGCTTAAACATAAAGATACAATTATCAGAAATTGGCCTAATGTAAATTTGCATTCTCACTTCATCTTACATCTACTGTGGTTAAACCTCTGAAATAATGGAAGTTGTATTTCAAGCAGTATTTTGGGGAATTACCACACATATGAACTCCAGAAAAATATTAGCGTCCATTAATAATTGGCCCTTGGACCTCCTGTCCAAACCATTATGTTTCCTATCAATATGAAAATGATAATTTTCATGTTGTTTCAAAATAGAATCAGGGAATAATGACATGCCCATTAACATTATCTCTGTCATGAACGGGAAAAGAGAGACAGCAAGTTATGAAATATTTGCTAGATGAACAAAGCTATAGAAGCATATAATTACAAGGAAATAAATAGCCGAGAAGGTGGCAATTGTCCAGTATCTTCCCCAATAAGCATCTGCAAGGACAGCTCCAATAAGAGGAGTAAGATAGCATGTTCCTTGCCAGGTAGTGACATTTGTTGCAGCAGAAACATTCCCTTCATGTAGTTTACTTGTAAGATAGGTAACGAGATTTGTTGCAATGCCATAGTATGCTAAACGCTCACAACACTCATTGCCTGTAATCCATATTGCATAAGAATGTTATGAACAGAATATATTGTTTGATATTGAGACCACCACAGTCTTACCTAAAATAAATGGACAAGCTTTCCAATTGCCAGTATTCTCCCTAAGAACAGGATTCCCCTTAAAGTCAACAGAGCCATCTCCTGTGTACTGTCTGCTCCTTTCGTCCTTCAGATATAATGTAAACAATTATACAACAGAGCAAGAAACCATTTTCATTTTAGTTGTTCAAAAGGAAAAGAGCTACACTAACTATGGGTAAACCACTTATCTTGCTAGACAACCACCTACCTTTGAGCGTCAGAGGGAAAAGACATCCAGGGATGGACTAATATATTAAATAAGATCTTAATGTCAAAGAACAGTAGTTTATTTTGCTACTACGAAAAGCATCAGCTGTCCTAGTAATAGATATCTTTTTAACTATGATCAAGTGAATTGCTCCAAGAGACAAGAAAAAAAGAACAGTAAATAGATGAATAAACATTCAAATAAATACATTATCCATTATCCAGTCAATTAAAAAGTTCAAATTATGGAACATGACAAGAGACATTTGATTGATTAAAAGGGAATACTGAGAGAAAAACACCGGACAAACACTGATTAGGGTACCATTATAACGCAATAAAAAGCTTTGACAAATCCGTGGAATGATAGGGTGCTCACCAGTATTCGATTATTTTAAGTTATTTGTACAATTTGATCTGCCCCACCCCAGCAAACAAAGCCATCCCCACTAAAAAGTGATACACAGTTTTCTGTTATCATGGGAAGTTAAATATCTCATATGAAGTGTGCCTCCAGACTAGACGAAACAATATAAAGGTAGAGGGTTTCAAAATAAACACTCCATACAGTTTATCACCGATTTGGAAACAGATTATCATCATACATAAGCATCCTTGCAAGCACAACGCACTTCACTGAAGGATTCCAGATCGGTCAACGTCGCACCAATTAAAACGAGCAGTAACAGAAAATGCACCAAGAAGGGGGGAAAAAATCTTTAATATTAAATCTAGATATCTTGTTGAAAACCAAACTTACTTTCAGAATACTGATTTTTTATTCCTCCTGATACGAAGTGCTAAGTAATCTAGTGGCTAACATAAATGAATTTGACAGGGAGGGAAACTCCCCACTCATCCAATCCAAGTTACTATACATACACCGATGGTTGACCAAATATTATCACCATAATGAAGGAGGATATGGTTTATCTCTAGCATTTTCCATCACCAAAGCAAAACAAATCAAAGTCATACAGTCCCTCAAACAGTCATTCAATTCAATCAAACTTTGCAACTAAATAAGAATATCCACAGCTAAACTAAGATATAAAGATAAAGAAAGAAACCTGAAGAAGAGCTTGTTCCACTTCCACGAGCGAGTTATCATCCTCCACGGAACCCATGTCTGTCTTCTGCCTCTGCCTTGATAGTGAAATAGATATTTGGTCAAATTATATAAAGATAGGCCAGCCTCTTCAGATGGATGGCGTGGAAGAAAAGGCCGCAACTTCTCGATTTGCGAGAAATCGAAATAATAATGCCAAATCCAATTCGACTCAATAATAGAGAATCAATTACTGGAATTGAAATTTGAAGGTAATAAAGGAAGGAAAATCGAACACGCGATAAGATAAAAGGAGGAGAAATTAAGCGGAATATTGGAATATAATATTCATAAACAATTTGGCAGTTTATTTGCTCAGAGAGAGAGAGAGAGGAAGAGACTGACTTCTTGATCTCTTGCTAAAGAAAGGAAAGCTTAGGGATTTCACTTTTCCGATATTCATGCGTGAGAGTGTTGAACAAGGGAGAGAGACTGACTACTTGTTCACTTGCGTAGGATCTCACTTTACCAATTGATTATCAACACTTATTTCACATAGCTTTTAGCAATTGATTAAGAACACTTATTTTTGACATAGTTTTTTGAAAAAATAATTAAAATAAAAAATGATTGAAAAATGTATAAATTATATATATATATATATATATAATATGATTATTTAGGATAAAAAATTAAAAGTAAAACATCCAACCTACTGTGATGGGATAAGAAGCTTGATTCAGTTACTTCATCCACTTCAGCCCAAAAACGATTTCAACCCTTAGAGTTCATCACATGATGAAACTATCCCAAGCATTAAAAAAAAAAAAAAGTTTTTACTTTTGATGAGTTTCATGAACTTCTTTTAGATGCTTTTTCAAACAAACTATTAGATTTCGATTGAAGCCTAGGCTTAGGAGTGGGTTGGTGGACCAAGGTTACCAAGGAATATTCGGGCAAAAAAAATGCATGAAATATTATGTTTTATGACTTTATCTAAAAGAAAAGTTCAAAATATTATACTATTATTAAATAAAGCTTTTTGCAATGCGTCAAGTTGTTTTTTAAAAAATGTTATCCAGGCAATGAGCCAATGGAGATGATGGATGAAGCCGCAGGTCATCTTGTTTTTTTGTGCATTCAATAACTCAACAGTTAACAGCTTTGAGTCAAACGTTAAAATAATGATAAAAAATTCGGTGATTAAATTGATCCAAAAACTTTTGTTTCTAAAATAAAAATCCAGGAAGTTGTTGAAATAGTACCGAGATTTTCATAACATCTAAAAAAAATGGTTTTTTATACATATGTCGATTTTTTATTCCCCGTGATTTTAATTATATATATATTTTATTATGTTGAAAAAAGAAACTATAGTTATAAGGTTTATGAGTTTATCCTAATCTAATACTAAAATTTTGCTTAAAAGTTATAAGGCTCATTCTAATCACATCCCTATACATTATTTCCTT
This sequence comes from Acacia confusa, assembly GCA_037074495.1. NCBI lineage: Eukaryota > Viridiplantae > Streptophyta > Magnoliopsida > Fabales > Fabaceae > Acacia > Acacia confusa. The sequence continues at coordinate 863,291 of CM073512.1, read as the reverse complement.
GTTTGGGTAAGTGTTACTGGCAATTAGAGGTGGAAACAAGTCAGGCCAGACTTCACCCTTAACAGACCTATTAAAGAGCAAAGTAGCTTGGGCCTGGCCTATAGCTTATTATAGGCCTTTTTTTCGACATGAACCTGGCTTATATACAAGCCTGGTTTGACTTAACCTGTGACCTGTTAAGGAGGCATGTAGTTTTAAGAATTTTGTAAGAGGTTTAACAAGTCATAGGCCTTACATCAAAACAGACCTACTTCAAATATGCCAAAAACAGGTCTACTTCAAACAAGCAAAAAACAAACCTACTTCAAATAGGTTGAAAACATGCCTACTTTAAACAAGCAAAAAACAGGCCTACTTATATAAGATGAAGGGAGTAATTACAACTTTACCCTCATGATATGTTGGCTTGACAAGCCTAACAGGTTTATTATTAGGGCTAGGCCTGGCCTGTTAAGCAAAAGAGGTCTTTGAAAGAGACCTTGCCTAGCCTTTTTCGCCTGATAGGTTAGGCCACAGGCCCTTGGCCTTTTCCCACCTCTACCCGTAGTGAGGCCAAAAACACAGTCAAATTGAATAAATAAGCTTAGTGGAGAAATTGGAGCATTGACTGATCGTTTAAGCAAGTGATGGAGTGAATAGGCGTCTCCAAAAAAGTTCCATCATATCAGAAGTTGGAATTGGAGTGTTGGCGAGTGTTAGAGATTAGTGAACACCTCATCTCTCTTCTTTCATCTTCTTTCCGTTGGATATTGTTCACACCTTCTCACGCCCATCTTTTTTTATGATGGTGGCATCTCAGCCGATGGGGAAGCAGTCGTGGAGGGAGAGCGGGAGGGTGGCAATGGGGATGTTGGGTCGATCTGCTTGTGATATGCTTGTACTGTACATTGTGATGTGTCTCATCAAGAGGAAGAAGATGGCCTTGGTCAAAACCTATTTTGACCGGGGACCATTCTAATTTTTTCAAAATTTTTTAAGGAAGGATTAAATTGAAAATTGTTGAAACATATTGAGAAAAAAAATCACTTTTGCTCTCATCAATCCAACCATAAATCACATTTACAATCTGAAAATCTTATCTTACTTCTATAAAAGTCAGATAAAAAATAAGCCGTTTCTCCCATTGCTAATCCAAAAGTGCTAAAGACCCCAAAAAAAGGTGTTGAAAATGAGATGGGCTTCAAGTTTCTACAAACTTGTATGTGATATGGGCATGAGCCCAAGTTTAGATCCAATAATATCTATTTGGGCCAGCGTAGGTTTAATGGAAGTTTTCAAATAAGCACTTGGCAATAGAAGCTACTCCTTTGTTGGAGGCAAACTACAATGAGAGTATGAGACCATGCACTAAATGTGATTTAAAAAATGAGTCATAATTTACAATCCTATCCTATGATCCTAAATATGAAAGTTAGTTTGTCTTAAATAATCCATTTTATATTTAATATTCATCATTTCTATAAGCTAATTTACTTTATTTATGAACCAATATAATTTACCCATTTTATATTAGTTAAATATATATTTCATATGTTAAGAATTGATGGAGCGTTGATAATGAACATAAAAACATAATTTTTTTTCTTAACGATGAAGATGAAGAAAAGAAAGGTGAGAACTATATTACCCAAAGAAAGAAAAATAAATAAATATGAGTGTCATCAAGATTGAGGTCAAAAAGGGCAAGTAATTCTCATGGAATAAGATAATTCCGAGCGATGGTTATTTTCGGGGGTTTGTCATAAAATAATTCTCTGGTTTTTTTTTTTAAGCTGTGATTAGCATTTAGTCATTAACGCCTAGCTAGCATTGACCGTTGATCAAAAGTCAAAAGAGGAGAAAAGGTCAATTTTGTTTATATATCATCCACTGTTCTATTCAGATTCATAGTTATCTTTTCCTAAAAAGTGACTCATCTAAAATTCGAACTCAAAAATCCTAAAGGATCTAATAAGACCTTACACCTATGTTGGTGGGGAGAAGATTAATAGTCTTGGGAGATTTTTTTTTTTTTTTTTTATATATAAGAAGTATTGAGAGAAACTATAAGGTAGGTCAAATTTTTTATTAAAAAAAAAAATTGGATTCCTTGAAGTGATTCTGAAATTAAATTTGTTTTTAATAAGCACATATTTCCTTTTATTATAGACCATCGTTCGAGATCCTTTGGGATACTAATTTCCTTTATCATATTTTTTCCAATTCATAGAACTTAATCATAATGTTTTAGTCTTCCCAGGGGGATAGGTAGCTTGAGAAGAACAATCCATTCAAGGGCATAAGAATTTTTGTCCATGAAAAATACTCCTCTTTTTTTCAATATAGAAACTAGATGACTAATTTATAGATAAACACATTTGATATAGCTTATGAGGCATGTAATCGAGCTTATTTGCTATTTGAATCAGGCTTATGGTTTGTTTTACAAATTTTTTGTTTGGATGAAAAAATGCTACAATCGAGCTTATGGGGCATTTACATTAGGCATAAACACTTATAGATAAACCAGGTTTTGTGACTTATGGTGGCTTATCCTCTTAATCTGTCTGCCTTTTAAAATATTGTGCAAAAATCTTATGTAATATTTACTTATATAATATTTATTTGATCAAATTATGTATTTTAATACTGTCAAATTTTGTAATTTAGCCTTTTTCATATTTTTGGTCATTGTATTTTAACTTTTCTTTTATAATTATCTCAAAAGTCACTGATCTATAAGTCATTCCAAACAAGTTTCTACAATATGACTTATATCTAAAAGCTACTTATGCAACCATCAATCTAAACATAAATCATTTTTCATAATTTGATTTTTACTCAATCGGACTTTTCTTTAAGTCATTTTACCCACCGGTATCCCAAACAAATTGAGAAAATCAGTTATTTATGTGTGTGTGTGTGTGTGTGTGTTAAATTTTCTCAAATATTTTTAATCAATTTGTATCAGAACTAAAAACACTCCTAATTCAATGTAGATAGATGGAGGAAAAATTTAAAAATTAGTAAGTAAGAAAAAGTGGATTTAAGTCTTATATTTATTACTAAACAACTCTAATTAACTCATATATTAGGGAATAGATGGAGTAGTATTTTTTTAGCCACACAAGAAAAGTATTTAGTATAACACGCTACGATTCTGCTAATATAATATTAGTGAAGAAAATTCCACGGGTTAGTGAAGGAAAGTGTCAATAACGTAACTTGTATGAAGAGAATTTGAAAAATCTTCAATGACCTTTTTGCTCGGTTTCTCCTTAAGTTCTTCATTATTAGTCATTTGACGATAATTTCCTCTTCTTCTTCGTTTACTTTTTTCGTCCTAATTATAAGACCTAATTGATTTTTTTAGAGAAATTAAGGAAGTTAATTAAATTATTTTAGAATATTTATATTTTTATTGTTTTCTCCAAACTAATCAGTTTGACTATTAAACTAATATATAATATAAGGATACACAATATATGATATGATTAAATAACTTATTTAGCTTCTTCAATCTCTCAAAAAAAAAAAAAGTTAACCCAATCTTTTAATTAGGACCAGAGATAGTAAAACATATTCATTTAATTTGATTATATTTAAGAAGTTGTTGGTATGATATGTGTTATTTAAAACACTCTAGGTAGTCATCTTTCTTAATTCTCTCATTCCCTCTCCTCATTAATTATAGTTGAGAAAGTATTGTAAATTAATACAAATTTGACAAATATTAAAACTATATTTTATATTTAGACGAAGATAAATTCTCCAAATATATCTTATATAAATCAAGGAGAAAGAAGATGCAATCTGGACCATTAAATCCACATGCGTTCCCAGCCGTCCAAAAAGCCTCCCCACTTTTTTTTTTCCTGAATATTTTCCCACAACAAAACACACAGAAAAATCAACTGCTATGATCCTTCTGTGAGAGCATTGAACTTAACATTTAATTATTGCTCCCACGGAAGGAATCAGAAATCTGTGAATGAAATTTTCAGAGGTTAAATCGCAAATTTTTGTTCCTCTTTTGATAAAAGGATAGTGATCTGATGTGTGGTTTGTGTGCAAGATAAACTTCTCTAAATGATTAGGCTTTGTTCAGTGATCTGCAAGATTCAAAAGTGTATAAAATAAGTTTAAACTTTCATTTCATTAATATATTCTTGCATAAATTAGATTTTTTTTTTAATATGGTTATTTGATTGAGTCAAATTCAAATATTGTTTGCTAGATAGCTCTTTCAAGATGTTTTTCTGCACTCACATATATAATTAAACTCACAACACTCAAGATCTCATTTTTAAATTAATAATCAAAGCTTATTGGTTAAGTTAGATTTTTTTTTATATATATTGGAGATCAAAGATTAACAGACGCGCAAAATTGTATGATCATAAAACCTATTTGAGCGAGCCAGCGCTTTAGTAGCGCAGTGGCATGGGAGTTTGCCTCCCTTCCTCCATGTCTAGGGTTCAAACTCTGCCCCCTCTCCTACTATGTGTATTAAAAAAAAAAAAAACCTATTTGAGCGAAAGGAGTGGGAGGCTTCATTAATCCAACGAATTGAAAAAGTCGTCCTATGAATTCTACTTCCGTGTATGTGTGTGTGGCTGCTTTTTCACTCAACCAAATTGGTCAGTTCCAAATATATGTGTATATATGCGTATTAAAAAAATTGGAAAACTTATATGATTATTTTTTAATTTGTTGAGATGAGTACTGTATCTTTTTTAATGGTCCTAAAAATTTCAACAAAAAAATCAAACAACAACAAAAAAATTTCCTTGGATCTTCGCTAAAACATAATTCTTTAAGGGACGTACGTCAACCCAAGACAAAAAAATTCATCGTGAATCACGATGGATATTGGATAGTGTAGGACCATTAAAGGCAACACACACACACCGAATAATTATTAAATGACATAAAAAACAATTTCATTTCTTACCATCCTACTCCTTCCAGTCTTTGATATAAAAGAGAGTTGAATTTTTTTTTAGAGGTTAAGAAAATTAAGTATATTATTTATTAATTATATCATAAGTTTATAAGTTAGACAAAATAGTTTGGAAAAAAAATATTATTTTAAAATAATTTAATTAACTTTCTTAATATTTTTAAGAAAACCAATTTTATCTAATATTTAAAACGTAGGGAGGAAGTACAAGTTATTTCTTCTTTCCCTCGTACCAAATGTTCGCTTACAATTTTTTTTTTTCTTGGGCCAAAGAGTCAATTTTATTAATAACAAAAATCAGGTCCACAAACACTAATAACCGAAGCTAAAAAAACACTCAAAAAAAACCTACAATACAAGCTATCCCACAACTTTCGAGAAAGAAACAATACCTATACAAAATAACCTGCTCAACCAGTAACTATCTGAATACTATGTATTCTAATTATGAAACTTCCTACATTCGTTATTGAATCGAATCCAAACCAATCAACACCAATGCCCTGTCTATCATTCTTCCTAGTGCAACTGTCGCTCTTGCTTACAATTAAAAAGTCAAGAAACAAACAGAAAAATTGACGCATTCTTCCTCTATGATGCAGAACACGTGTCCAAACAGTGGAGCTTCCAGTTGTCTTTGTTAACCAAAGAAAGGATCAAACATGGGAGGAATAAAGAATTCACGCCGATAACTTTATTATATTGATTCAATCACTTCCTCTTCCCGAGAAGGAATATATATAATACTCTTTCTTCTTCTTATTATAAGGTATTAATTACTATTTCTCACAAAAAGAATGAAAGTTAATTCATTAATTAGATTTAGCAAGTAGTAACAAGCTAAATGAAGGGTACTAAGTATTTCGCCCAAAAACTTACTTCGTCTTGCTTGAATGCGGAGAACAGAATCTGAAAATAGCAAAAAAACGGAGCGACGAGAATTGAAGGCCGTGTTTGAATGGAATTTGGTCCAAAAGTCAACGCGTGGAAACTTGACTTGACCCAAGAAGATTGCGATTCTCTCTTGTGTACTTCTTCATATAAAATTAAAATAAATAGCCTCCAACGTTGCCTTGGTCAATCACCACACCAGAAAAACACACATTTAATTCCTGGGTATAGTTTTCTGTGTGTTTATTCATTCTTCTGATCACAACAACATGAACTTCACCATGTCTCTCCCAAAACCACCACTACCCTCTGGTATCTCATTTGCTTCTCGCCTTGCTACACGCTCTCTTCCCCGGTGGAGCTTGCCGGAGAAGGCGATGCCGAAGGAGGTGGCGTACCAGAACATCCACGACGAGCTCCAGCTGGACGCCAATCCGAAACTGAACTTGGCGTCGTTCGTGACCACTTCCATGGAGGAAGAATGCAACAAGCTCATCATGGAATCCATTAACAAGAATTACGTTGACATGGACGAGTACCCTATCACCACTGACCTTCACGTACGTCTCTCTCTTCCTCTCAAGTCTCAACAATATCCATATATGATGCAGACGTATTTACCACTGTATTGTCCTTTATACAAGTTCGGTTTACCTAATTCTCACCTATCAAGAAAAATTAGTTAGCTACCTAGCTCATTAAATATGTCCTAAGTTAATGCATTTTTCCAATTTTACCATCATTTATAAATAAATAGTATTCTCAACCCTCTCTCTTATCTTTTTCTCTTTTCAACATCAGTTAACTCATTTTTTCATTACATTTAATAGGAGCAAAATTGTAACATGGTCAATGATTATTCTCTAAGTGAACTTATTATCAAGACCAATTTTCAAACTAGACTTGTTTGTATGTTATGAGTTCAAGTTGTGAACCTCATAAGTGAAGTGTGTGTTGACCCCCCCCCCAAAAAAAAAGGTTAGTTTTTGGATGAGAGCACCTAATAATCTCGGAAAAGGCTATACCCACGAAGTGTCTCATTGGAGAGAGGACCACGGTGGAGGACTGCCCGAGAAATTTGGCACAACATCCCTTATAGGCTAGCCTTTTAAAATGAGTTATCTCTTTAAACTTGTGTTAATGACAAAATGTATTATTGATTAATGTCGGTAGGGATTGAATATTGCAGAATCGATGCGTGAACATAATAGCAAGTTTGTTCAATGCTCCGATGGAAGAAGGTGAATGCGGTGTGGGAGTGGGGACGGTTGGATCATCGGAAGCGATAATGCTGGCGGGGTTGGCTTTTAAGAAGAAATGGCAAAACATGAGGAGGGCTCAAGGAAAGCCTTTCGACAAGCCTAACATTGTAACTGGCTCCAATGTTCAGGTATACTACACTTGCATATACTACCTCTAGAATATAATTAAGGTCCAATTGACTTTTTAGGAAAGATTAAGAAAGCTTATAAATGAATTACTTTAAGTATTTATATTTATCATTTTTTTAAACTAATTTATTTGTTTGACTTATTAATTGATATAAAATTTAGTGATATACAACGCATATCGTATAATTAAGTAATTTATTTAACTTTTTTAATCTCTTAAAAAAAATCATAGGAACCGAGGAGAGGGAGTATATATCTATGTTATGGATATTGATTAAGCCACACACCATCTAATTAACTTGGCGTGTGTGTGTAGGTGTGTTGGGAGAAATTTGCTAGGTATTTTGAGGTGGAGCTGAAGCAAGTGAAGGTGAGGGAAGGGGACTACGTGATGGATCCACAAAGAGCAGTGGAAATGGTGGACGAAAACACAATTTGTGTTGCAGCAATTCTGGGTTCTACTTACAATGGCGAGTTTGAAGACGTTAAGCTCTTGAACGACCTTCTTCAACAAAAGAACAAGCAAATAGGGTGGGATACACCGATTCATGTGGATGCGGCGATTGGAGGGTTTGTTGCACCATTTTTGTACCCAGAGTTAGAGTGGGATTTTAGGCTGCCATTGGTGAAGAGTATCAATGTGAGTGGCCACAAGTATGGATTGGTGTATGCTGGTGTTGGTTGGGTTCTATGGAGGACCAAACAAGACTTGCCTCAAGATCTTGTCTTCCACATCAATTATCTTGGAGCTGATCAGCCCACTTTCACCCTCAATTTTTCTAAAGGTATTATTACTAACTCGTTTTAATTTCAAAACTTGAATTCCTTAGCTATATGTATTGTTAGGTGACCAAATATTTTTCAATAGTTTAAGGGTAGTTCTTACCCCTAAACTTGCATGATGAGATGAGGACCTAGTTAGGTTTATTAGCCTTTAATTTCTCTTGGAGGGGATGCAACATCTTATCACACATAAATCACTTGCAAATACTTCTACCTATTGAGCCTATCTTATCTATTATTCTAGTTTTTGATGAAAAAGATATTTATTAAATTTAACTAGATTGAAGATAGATGTTAGATAAGTTAGTTAATATGATATATATATATATTCTCAAACACTCTAATAATCTTCCTTAATTCCTTTTCTTCTTCTCCTACTTGATTACCATTGAACACATATGATCAATAGCGTTAATTTAAGAAAAAATAGATAAACATGATGTAAAATATATTTTACATCAATTTAATCACCAATATAATTAGGTTCTACATTAAGCAAAGCAGGAGTAACTAGTTAATGACACTTCAACGACATTCCAACATGTATTTTTAACTTAAATTTGATAAATATTACTTTTTAATTTTTTTAATAAGTGTATCATTAATCAAACTTTGTAAATTGCAGGTTCTAGCCAGATTATCGCCCAGTATTATCAGCTAATTCGCCTAGGCAAAGAGGTGAGCATAATCAAATAGTCATTTTTACTCTAATTAATTAAAATAATTGGCAATCTAGATCACTTGAAACTGTGCCAATTAATGAATGATATTATTTGTGTGGCTTGTTTCTAGGGCTACCGTAATGTGATGGAGAACTGTAGAGAAAACTCAAAGGTTGTAAAGGAAGGAATAGTAAACACAGGATGCTTCAACATACTTTCCAAGGACAACGGCGCTCCTGTGGTGGCATTCTCCCTCAAGGACAGAAGCCGTCACGACGAGTTCAAGATCTCAGCCATGCTCCGCCGCCACGGTTGGATTGTGCCAGCATACCCGATGCCGCCCGGTGCCGACCACATCACCGTGCTGCGTGTCGTCATCAGGGCCGAGTTCTCTCGCACATTGGCTGAACGTCTTGTGATGGACATCACAAATGTGCTGCATCAACTTGAAATGCTTCCTCATCAATACATTAATGATCATCACGAGGCAACTATGAATAATGATCACAATAATATTGAAGGAGTGAAGAAGAGGATTACTTCGTCGGAGGCGGTTCGAAGAAAAATCATTGCTCAAGAAGCTAAAAGGCGCCAAAAAATCTTGGCTGCCTAATCAAGCGATCATGACCTGTTGCCTAGCTATTTGACAATTTTAATTAATTTGCGACCATAAACTTGACTATCCACTAACTAATTAGCTTTTTACCAATAATTCGATCATGAATTAGCACAGGAATTATTTATTTATTTATTCTTACTTTTATTTTGTTTTATTGTTTTCTTCTCGTTTTATTTTTGTAAGTTATGGTATCAAATTTGATATTAATTGTATGTAATAACATTTAGACTTCAACATACCATCATTAAGCTAATAATATGAATATTATTTTTTCTTGTTTTTATAATTATATATGTGGACGTACACACATATATTATACTCATCAATATTCAATATGATGATATATAGATTAATTTTGTGCGTTATTATATCCAATTAATTACTAAATTTAAACTAAAGTTAAAAGATCGAATATATTCTTAAAATGATAATACTCCCCTCATTTGCTATAAAATAAGAGCTAGACAGGGGTTTACGTTGATCCTAAATAATATAAGACATTCACTTTATCTCTTAAATTTTTATAATGTTAGGCGTAAAATATTCATATTGATCGCATCATACTAAGAGAGTTTTTATTTTAGAGTTAGTTCAATACCCACAATTAAATAAGATATTTTAAGGAAATAAACACCTATTTATTATACGAATAGATAATTTAACTATTTTATTTAATATCTACAAATATTAGTTATTCAACAAGTGATATATAATAATAAGAGTCATCTTTTATTATCAAAACTATCTCTTGTTCATAACCTAGAGCAGCTCAGAGGCTAGAGGCACTACAAAAAAATTGGTTTTTTGCGATAGAAAAATTTCGTCGCAAAATAGGATTGTGACAGAATTTGCGACAGAAATCCTCCGTCGCAAAAAAGACTTCACAATTGTGATGGAAAATTGAATTTTCGTCGCAATTTGCGACGGAATTTAAATTCCGTCGCAAATTTTGAAATCTGCGACGAAGTTTTGTTTCCGTCGCAAATTTCAAAATTTGTGACGGAATTTTTTGCAACGGAATTTAATTCCGTCACAAAGAATAAAATTTTTTTTAAAAAAAATTAAAATTTCAAAAAATAATTTTAATTAAAAAAATAAAAATAAATTTAAATTTAAAAAAGAAACATACAGTCTAGACCCCACGAATAATTTAATTAGTTGAGTATAAATTAATGAAAATTCGAGTCTCTTGACAAGAAATTTCCCACCAACAAATACTTTGACATTTTCATATCTTCGTAATTAAAATACTCATGACTACAATTAGTATTTGCACATAAAAAACTGATAAATGCAAATAAAATATAATAACAACATATTTATAGAGAACTTAGTACATTTTTTGAGATTTTTTTATACGTGACTAAGAAATTCCCTTGTCTAAATACTATTTTTTCCATCTAGACCATTAATTTTTTATGTATGTTGGCTAGGAAAAAAAAAATCGAATGAATGGTTACTCATTGAGCTAAACTATTTGTATCCTAAAATCATTCTGCAATTTTTCTTGGATGACAAATTTAATTTTTAGAAAATTACAGCTCAAAATATTATTTTTTGTTTTAAACTATGTATCTATTAAATTAAAATTGATACAAAAATTTAAAATATAAAAATTAAATTGAATATGTCCCACCCAAAATCAATTTAGATAGTTCAAATGAAGATTGACAATGCTCATCTTCAATGAACGTGGGATGTGCTTCCCAAAATTTTATAACCCTTGATTGGATGTAACTTTATCTAGTTTGTTGTTCTTCATCTAATTTGACCTCCAATACATAACTAATTTATTCGGAACATAATACTGAAAAATACACAGTCACTCAAATTTAAAATTTTATTATGCTATTTATAAATAGTAGGAAGACAAGCTAGGAAAAAAATAGAGTGACTTGTGAAAAGAATAGAGGGAGTGAATAGTATCTCAAACTCAAAGAAACCTCACAAAAGTTATCATTTCAAAAAAAGAGAAAGAAAAAGAATTTAATATCCTACGATATGAGAATCCAAATCACAACACGTATATGTCTACAATTTAGTTTCACTCCTATCTACGAATTTCTGAGGGAAAAAAACAATATGAGAAAAAAAAAATCTAATAACTCAAATAAAAGGCTTACACGTTTGAGGAACGGTTGAGGCAGAGAAACAAGAGAAAAGGACGGCGAAGGCTCAAATTGGAGGAAGAGAAACTCGGTCAGCGGTGGTTGAACGACACGAGGAGTAAAAACGCAGGAGGCACGCGAGGCAAGTAGCTTGAAAGCAAATGAGAAATGGAAGAAGACGGATACGCGAAGATAAAATGGTTAAGTAACTGAAGTTTGCGACGGAATTTATTTTCCGTCGCAAAAAGGCAAAATTTTGCGACGGATTTTTTTTTTCTGTTGCAAATTTTTGCAACGGAATTTATTTTCCATCACAAATTTCTTTTTTTAATTATTTTTTCTGACAAAGTTTTTTGTGATGGAAAAAAAATTCCGTCGCAAAAAAAAAATTAAAAAAATTGCGACGGAAATAAATTCCGTCGCAAAACCCATGAGGATTTGTGACGGAAAAAAATTTTTTCCTTCGAAACAAATTTGTGACGGAATTTTTTTTCGTGGCAAACCCTCATGGGTTTTGCGACGGAATTTTTTTCCGTCATAAATTTTTTTAAATTTTTTTTTGCGGTGGAATTTTTTTTCCATCGCAAAAAGGTGAAATTTTGCGACGGAATTTTTTTTCCGTCACAAAAAAATTTGTCTGAAAAATAATTAAAAAAAGAAATTTGTGACAGAAAATAAATTCCGTTGCAAAAATTTGCAACGAAAAAAAAAATCTGTCGCAAAATTTCGCCTTTTTGCGACGGAAATAAATTCCATTGCAAAACCCATGAGAATTTGTGATGGAAAAATTTTTTTGTGACGGAAAAATTTTTTTTCCGTGAAAAAAAATTTGTGACGGAATTTTTTTTCGTTGCAAACCCTCATGGGTTTTGCGACGGAATTTTTTTTCCGTCGCAAATTTGAAAAATATTGCGATGGAATTTTTTTTTTGTCGCAAAAATCTTTTATTATTTTTTTTCTGTCAAAATTTTGCGACAGAATTTTAATTCCGTCGCAAAAAGTTTCAATTTTGTGACGGAATATTTTTCGTCACAAATTTCGTCACAAATTCACTATTTTCTAGTAGTGAGGAATTGGCTTTTAAGATTCGCTTCTTTCTTTAGAGGAAGCATCGAGAATGAAGTAAAACTTCAAAATCAAACATAGATGTTTTTAATTTTTAGAAAAAAATAGAATAATAGAAAGTGAGAAGCGCGGACCAGCTCTACGTGGAAGAAAATGGAGATGCCATGTTTGTAGCAAGAACACATACACGTGTGGATGTATTAAGAGTGAAGGAGGCTTTAGTGGATGAAATTATGAGGCATAATGTTAAATTACGACACTAACATTTTGGCCTCCCCAACTTTCTGTATGTTCACACTTAATTTTCAACCCACCTACCCTTTCCCTATCCCTCCTTTTTGTTCTCACCATTAAACAATACAGCATGCTCCAAAAGATACAATATACTCCTACAAGGACAATTTGTTTTTTTTTTTTAAATGTAACTGATACCTTATTTAGTGACTTATGATAAGGATTATTATCCATTAATTCTTTATTCAGATATAAGGATTTGGAATTAGATAAAAAGGTTATTGTTCATAAACCGAAAAAAAGTTTTTAAGTTTCGAGCTGACTGGTATTTTCAGAAGGGCTACTGTTTGTTAGAACCTAACTCACCTCAAATCCAACGTAATTTGGTGGTTTATCGGAAGGGAAAAAAAGGTCTAAATAAGAATTGGAAAAAAAAAAAATCATTGCTAGCAACACAGTCTACTTAGATGAACATGGAATTAAAGAAAATGTAATTTTAAAGGTCATTAGGTAATTTATCAGGTTGTAAACTGCAACTATTAGTTAAAAGTGCTTCATAATATTGATGTTGAAGGGAGGGATTATATCAATATATACCACGTTCTTAAAATTATATTGGGGCACTAATCGATGATTGAATCACTAATTATATTCAAAGCTTATTATGAATTAGTTAGAGTCATCAGGTTCAAATGAGTGACAAAATCCATACGCTCATTTTAACAAGTTTGTATTGGTTCATTATAAAAATATATATACAATCATGCAATTTTTTCCATGAACTGCGTATGTGTAGCTGCTTGGTAACTAGAATGATATATACTTACTCAGTCATTGATCGAGAATCATTACACATTTGAATATGCCAAAGCCACAACCACCCCACTAGTCCTGCTTTTTTCCCTTATATAAACTCTGACTCGTTGGTCCCTTAGAACCCAGATTGCAACACCATCATCTCGTTTTACTCAAATTCTGTGAGAGACAAAAAAAAGTATGGCGTTGAACGTTAAGATTGTGAGCGTGACAGTGTTCATGATGCTGATGGCTTCACACATGGCTGAGGCGGCGGGAGAGTGCGGGAGGACTCCAATAGGGTCGGTGGCCGCCAGCCTAGCGCCGTGCCTGCCCGCGACTGGCAATGTGAGGGCAAGGGTGCCACCGGCATGTTGTGCTAGAGTGGGTGCCATGATTAGGATGTCTCCGAGATGCCTCTGTGCTGTGCTGTTATCACCCATGGCAAGGCAGGCCAAGATTAATCCTGCCATTGCTCTTACTGTTCCCAAACGATGCAACATCAGGAACAGACCTGCTGGCAAGAAATGTGGACGTAAGTTCTCACTACTATTTTTCATACACACACGTTTTTATCTAATTTGATTAGATTAAGAAGTAAATTAGGAAAATGTTACATGAAAAGCTATAATTAAATATATTTTATACTAAAAACAAGATGAACGATTTGTAATAATTTTCGTGCTTCATTTAGTATGATTAAGCTTTATTATATTCTGATGTTAACTTATGGGCTTGTTGAAATGGTGGGCAGGATACACGGTTCCTTGAAATGTGAAGGCAAAGAGTAATATATGATGGAGGAGGAGGAGGAGAAGATTAGGTAGGGAGGTCAATAATAAGGACTGTCATCGATCTGCTTTTCTGCTTGGGACAGTTGTCTCCAGATACGTCGTATTCCATGTTGTTGCTGTTGAATGTTGAGTGCTTGTATTGTGTGTGGCTTGCTTTTAATTTGTTCCAATAATTTAAATGGATATTGTTCCTTTTCTCCACTTACAATTGCCTTTCTTGTCATCTGGCTTTCCAGTTCTCCACAACGTTCTCAACAACACTACTACAGTTAATTATGACTAGCTCGTTTGATTTTCAATAAATTTTATATATTATAAATGTAGGCACACCTATTTTATTATGAATTTGTGTAAATTTAATAATATATATACCATTATATCGCACAAGAAATTAAATTAATTGAGAATATATTTTCAAGATACATCGTACAAACAATGTCATAACGTGGTATATACATATATCTATGCTCTTGACCACAATCACTCAATAAAGCAGATACACTTACCATCTCTCTCGATCACAATCATCAGAAAGTTGTTGGTTGAGCTATCAGCGACCTCACCCTTATAAAGAGGGTGAACAAAACACACTGTACGTGTTTAAGCAAGTCTTTAAAAGAATTAATCTCAAGTCTAAATCACAAACAAATCTCCAATGAAGTTCCATGAATAGCAGATCGAGAATGGGCATTTAATTTGGTCCTATCCTACGTACGCATCCCCAATTAACTACTAATTACTTGGTCCATTTGTTAAGTCTCGCATCCACTAATTAACAAAAATTATATATATAAAAAATTTTGAGGCAAGTTTTATCAAATTAATTTAAAATAATGATAAAATTAATATGTGTACCTAATAATTCACCAACTGTACTCCCCCATAATAAAAACACTCTTTTATTCCGGAGCACATAAGGTGCTTCTCCTTATGTGCTTCTCTCTCTAATTAGAGAGAGAAGCAAATTTTTTTTTAATTTTTTACATATTCTATTTATTTATATTTAAATTATATGATGTTTTCTGAAATTTTTTTTATACCCAGTATCTCAAATTAATTATTTTCTAAGATACTGGTTGTTACAAGACAAATATTTCTGGATGTAGTTCTGGAAAATAATTAATTTGAGATACTGGGTGCAAAAAAAATTTCAGAAAGCAGCATATAATTTAAATATAAATAAATAGAATATATAAAAAAATTAAAAAAAAAATGTGCTGAGAACCACCTTATGTGCTCCCCTTTTATTCAGTAAAACAACAAACTGCGCCATATTTCCCTTGAGAAATTCTTGCTTCCACACGTAAGCATATGGATATATATTCACCACGTGCTTAACCCAATCACCAAATTAAATTGTTTATTACTTCATACATGCCCAAATAAGCCAACATTCCTGGTGATTAAGAACTAATTAAAAGCTTAATCACATGCTTAACCCTGTTTCATGAAGGCAACAATACGGGACATCATGGCAAGAGCATTCTCACAGCTTGGCTTGAACATGTGAAACACGTGGGCTTCCTCTTTCGTCTCCATCACTTCCACATCTCCAGAAAACCCATTTCTCTGTAACAATTCCTTGTAGTACCATCCTCTGTCCTTCAACAAATCCTTCTCTGCAACACAAACAAGCACCCTCTTGCAATCTATCTTCCCCAGATTCGGATCCTTCTCCGGGTTAATCAACGGATCATCAGATCCCGACGTCTTCGGGCAAGTGAATCGCCACAGATCATCCGCCTTCGCTGCATCTTCAGCTTGGTTCAACTCCGATCCGATTCGTTCTGCGCCCCAGAAATAAGGGTGCACCAGAGCAATGCCTTCAAGCTTTATACCCGGTGGCTTCTCTAACCCGATCCGAATCGCCATGTGGTGTGCGAGGTTACCACCCGCACTGTCCCCTGCTAAGAACACTTTCCCCAAATCGGCGTGACGATTCAGCCACTCGTCGGGGCCGTTACCGTCGGAATGGGATGAGATCCATTTCATAGCAGTCCATGAATCTTCATGGGCGGACGGAAGTGGATGCTCTGGCGCCCTCCGGTAATGGACAGAGACGCCTATGACACCGGCCTGAGAAGTAAGAGCGTTGAGGTAGCTGTGGTAATTCGGGGAGAATGGAGTTTCAATGCAGAAGCCACCGCCATGGAAGTAAACAAGAAGAGGGAGTTTCAGACCTGGGTCTGCAAGTTTGGGAAGGAAAATCCTGGCAGATACGCCGTCGTTTTGAGAAATCACAACGTCTTTGGACTGGACATGGGTGATGAGGTCGACGCCGGGAGGAGAAACCTCTTCTCCGGCGAGTCTCTGTATACGACCGTCTTTGTAGACTTTCATGATGGGGGAGAGATCGTAAGCGAGTTCATCGGAGTGGGCAGAGGTAGTAGAAGAATGCATGGTGGAAATAGGCGTAGAAGGAGAAGCTTTTGATAGTTTCAGAGAGGGAAAACGAAGAGGAGGAGGAAGTTTGTGAGAGAGAAGAGGAAGAGATAAAGGGAATGAGTGGCTGAGAAAACCATTGGAGAAAAGATAACTTGGGTGAGTGTGGACAATATTCAAAACTGTCTTCATCATCTTCCCTCAGCTAACCTTACTGACTCTAAGACATTAAAGGGGTGGATGAAAAAGTACAGGCAAAATTAATGTGCAGGTCCTTGTAGTTTTCACCTCATTTTAAATCACGTGCTGTAAGTCCTTCCGTTGATAAACTTGCATCTGTCGTTAGTTTGAGTGACTGGAGCTGATGTGGCACTTAATAAAATGTGAGCAAATTATTACCTCCAGTCTTAATTATAAGTTAAAGTTGACTGTGAACACTATTCTCTCTCTTTCATAGATCATGTTCTCTTTGGTCACTCTGGTCGAAGCTCCATTGCCAGCGGCTCATTCTTGGGTGTCAGAGACAGAGATCATTCCCTACAACTAAGAGAAATTGCTGAGAGGGAACCATGCTTCAATATTTGCACTGGAGGTATTATCAAATTATGAAATTAATGTTTTCTTTGAGTCATACTGTTGTTGTACCGTATTTTTTAGTTCTGGCCAAAGCTTGATATTGTCATAGTTAACTACTTAAACCAAAAGAACTTTTTGCCAGCATACATGCATGTCAAACCAAAAAAATTGAATCAGTCTCACTAATATTATTTCAAGATAAAAATCATTGTATTAATCCATAATTTGCAAATGGGCCTTATAAAAGAACGCTTATTCATTCATCTGATCAAAGTGTGTGTGTGTATACAAGGCATTATATGCGAGATACTCTCAATATTCTGTCGGGTATATCCTATATCCCAACTTACAGTGTCCTATCAATATCAAATAATACACGTTGTACACAATATAATATTAGCGTGCGAATCTTAATGTTGTGTCTGATATACACGGCATATTCAAATCAGTTTTAGCATAGATAGGTTCTTTTAGTTTGTGAAGTTAGGCTGTTAATCTCCATCGTTTGAAAACTTTTCTGAACTCATCCCTCAAGCTCTGAGGTGACGCGAAGGCGTCAATATGAAATCCACGGAACGGAAGATGACGATCTCGACCTTGACAGCCAGTTGGGGCGTTGCAATGGGCAAATCATCTCCGGCATGATCAGAGGTAGATGGACTGAGATTGCAGAGTACAAGGGCAAGTGTTCGAGCTCTAATTCATTGTCTTTTGTTATCCCCTGTTTTCTCTATTAGAAATAGAGATTAGTGAGTACATGTTAAGTTTAAATGTTGAAACTTTGATACCTTTGTTGGAATCAAGCATTAGTTCATAAAACGGAGGAGGAGGAGGAGGCTCATCTCGGCGAATTAGCAAGTCAGAGGCATTGGTAGTGGTGACCTGGAAGATTGCTGTCACCGGAGAAATACAGCAACAAATAAAAAAGGAAAGCAAGAAGCTTCTGTAAGAGGAGATAAAGAAGATGATGGCGTAGAGAGAGAATATGAACGGTGTGAGAGAGCGATAAACTGTGTTCGCTGGAGATGGTTGGACGAGAAAGAGAGAGAAGCTGAGAGAGGAAGAAGATGCATGCTTCCTTGGATTTTATTAAGTGACACGTCACCTCCAGTTAGCGGTGGGAATAGGCCAAGCTCCTATCAGACGGCCTATAGTCTGACTTATTTAGAGTCTGGTTAGACCTGTTTTGTTTATCAAAAAGGCCAGGTCAAGGTCTATTTAAAAGCCTAAATATGTAAATAGGTCACGCTTATTTTGTTAAGGCCTAACCTATTTACATATTAAATAAATATAATTAAATGTATATCATATAAATAACATAATATTTATTATTTTTCATTCTTATATTCTAATTTTAAATTATATTTATATAGATTTTGATAAGTTCAAGATGTATAAAGTCTATTTATAACCTCAAAACCTACAATATAAGGCCTTTTTAAAGATTTACATTGTAAGTAGGCATTTAAAAATGTTTCAGACCTGATCAGGCCTTATGAAGGCTTAGACTAAGCCTAAAAAAAAGCTTGAATTTAGGCTCAGGCCTTCTACTTCTATAACAGGCTTAGGCCTATTTAGCCAAAATCTGGCTTAGCCTATTTCCATGCCTACCTCCAGTTACACAAACTAATGTCAGATGTAAGCTTTCACTAACGGAGGGACTTGCACCAAAGGTTTTGAAACCCGAATCGGTGATCAAAACAGTCGGGTACTGAGTCAAGAGTGTCAGTGGGTCAGATCGGAATCAAACTGGAGCTAAACCAGGGCTAAATTAGTGAAAAATAGAAGATTTTAGGATTGTTAGTATGAAATTATAAGAATTTTTTTTTAAAAAAATGATTTTCTTAAAAAAATTAAATAATAAAAAAAGTGAATCGGTTTAACCCTGGACTAGTTTAGGAATCGGTTCGCTGGTTTCTGATCTGGTCCGGGTCTGAGAACCCTGCTTGCACCAATAATTGAGCAACACAACCATAGAATAAAAAGAAAAAACAATTATAGGATCTGATTCAAAATTAAGTGAAACTATATGCATGTATATATAAAATAAATAAATGTTGTGCCAACATAACCTGAGTTCAAACTGGAGTCAACACAATTTAGTCATTATATTTAATATTTTTTATCGAATTAAGAAATTATGGGGATTTAAAAAAAAACGATAATGATTGAATTGTTCTGAATCAATAAATTATAAGAATGGACTCATTTCAAGTCAAAGTTAAACAACCCAAAGGAAAAATTCAAATAATAAACGTTGCCTACCCCGAACACTAAAACGTTTAAACAGTATGAAACTTCTGTGCAACTAGTAGCTGACTTCATATGTCACATCGCTCTAATATATTTTTGTAGAAAAATCCAATCTAAAGAGAATAGACTTTCCTTGGTGGCCATGAAGGCAAGAGGACAAGTGTTTTGTTCAGACTCAGCAACCTCGTAGAAGCCACCCTCACATATTTCCGCCTTTCCTTGACCCCCAATCAAACCCGGAGGCCTTCGTCTCCCGTATAAATCCACCTCTGCCTCTGCTAAACCCCAAGCATCACCCACCACCCACATACCTATTTCCATGGCGTCTGCGGGATTTAGTTTAGCTGAAATATACGTTCAGCGCAAATTTTATAAGGAGAAAATGAAGCTCGAAGAAGGGAACACTCAGCATCGACCCCATAGCTCCCAGCCCAGAACATCAGGAGGATGTTTCTTCTGGCCGTCTAAGAACCATCGCACCAAAATTGCTCGGGTAACAGATTGCGACGATGATGAATCGGGGACTTTGGCTCTTACCACCTGAACCGGATTCTTGATTTGATTTGATCCGGCGGCTAATGGTTTCCCTAAAGATTGCGTTAATCTGGAGGTCTTTTTCCTTTCTTTTGGTTGTAGAGCCTCTATTCTTTGTTATCCAATTTCTCTTTTCCTGCAGTTTAACAGTTGTATAGCTCATTTGGATATCTTTTTTTTGTTTTCTTCCGGGAATGAAATCATGGTATAAAAGTTTACATCACGATTTACAGATTTACCTTGTAGCGTCTACGGTCTAACTTCCGACCGACCGACCGACCACAAGTCTTGCCATAAAACTAGCAGGGATGAGATGAGCGCTGAGGTTATCTGAGCGCTGGTGTGATTTGAGCGTGGTCGTCCATTTTTATTTTTATTTTTATAAAATTTGTTTTTAAATTTTATCAGGATTTTTTTTAGTACCAGTGACTACTTCGATATATCTTTTTACTCAGTCTTCTGAAAAATTTTATCATCTTGATATTTTCAGGGGATTGACTGAGACTAAAAAGATACTTTAGGATGTTGATTGATATGGTTAAAAAAAATTCTAAGATACTAACTGAGACTAAAAAATACTTCAAGATACTGAATGACACTGAAAAATATTTTATATTCTTAAAAATAATTTTTAGAATATTAAAAAATTATTTGAGATTACTAGCTGATATTAAAAAGATATTTCAAGGTATTTATTGGTACTAAAAAAAATCTTGATAAATTTTAAAAATAAGTTCTATAAAAATAAAAATAAAAATGGACGGTTCAGATCTCGTGCGAAGATCTGGACCACCCAGATTAGGGGACGAGCTCCCTGCTCATCCTATCGATGAGCAGGGAAACTGATTCCGACTACAAGTGGAGGCACGGAGCTGATTCCGTCTACAGGTGGAGGCACGGAGCTGCCTCGAGCTTGTTTCCACTATTTGTTTTTGTTTAACAGAAAACGATGTCATGTGACGATTCTCGCCGCTCGTAGTTTTAAATTACGTGTTAAAGGGTTTCGCTAAAATCTGTAGTCTCGCAAACCAAAAAAAAAAATTAAATCTCTAGCTACGCGTTCTATTCTATGTATTCTACGAATATAAACTTGATTTGAACACTTACTTATGAACATAATATTATGTGGACGTAAAACAATTTTTTAATTTCATAAAATAAGATTAGTTTAGTGCCTGTTTGGATAGCTCACAAAAGTTAGGTTTCATGTAAATTGAGGCTAAACTTATCTCACATACTTACCTCGTATTACGTAAAACTTAGATTTTAAAAGGTTTCTAAACACTACTTCCTCCGGTCCTAATTATAAGATATAGCTGACTTTTTTGGAGAAATTAAGGAAGCTAGTTAAATCACTTTAGAGTATTTTTATTTTTATTTTTTTCTTCAAACTAGTTAGTTTGACTAATAAACTAATATATAATCTAAAAATATACAACATATGAAATAATTAAGTAACTTATTTAACTTCTTTAATCCCTCTAAAGAAAGTTAACTTTATCTTATAATTAAGACCGGAGGTAATACCTTAGTTTCAGATAGGCAACTATTTTACTTGTGTTTCTTTTTTTACTCTCTCTCCGGAAATTTTTTTGGACCAATCCGTTTTTGTTGCTTTGAGGCAATTTTTTCCCAAACCTTTTCCTGTTTTTAAAAAAGGACTTTTGTTTTGAGTTTTTAGTGGGCGGCCAGATGCTAAACCACGATTGGGCCACCGCAAGTTTCTTTATTACGATTTATGAAGAACGCCAGGGGGCGTGTTGGGCCTCTAATAAATGGATATGAGATTGACAAAATTTGTAATGAGATTGATAAATTTAATAATGAGATTAACAAAATTTATAAATTCTGACAATATACATAAAAGAATTGTTATCAATTGAGTAACGTGATTGACACAAATGTTGGTGAATCTTAACTTGCATACTTTCATTAGTAAATTTTTTTGTCAAAATTATTACAATTCTTATCAAAACTATTTATAAATTTATTAATCCCATTATGAATTTTGGTGAAATGTTACAAATGTTGGTGAATCTTAAATTGCATGTTTTCATTAACAAACTCTTTTATTAAAATCATTACAATTCTTATCAAAATTATTAATAAATTTGTCGATTTTATCAATCTCATTATTATTCATCGTATTCTACTGTTCTGTTCGCCTTCTTCTTCCTGAGCCTACTTTCTCCAATAGTCTCAACCAAACTCTTCACTAAACTGAATAAATCTTCTCTCCTAGCCCTGCCTCTCAGAACCCACAACACCCAACCAATTCCTTCTCGCTCAACAACCTCCACTACCATGGTCGAAGTTTCTTATACAAGTGATTGTATACAAATATTGCTCAACACATAGCAGTTTTAATGGATTGTATACTGGTATTGCTCAACAGACTGCAGTTTTTAAAGTCACATGGCATTTATTGTACTGCAACTTTGGGTTTTTTGCACTTTGGTCCTAGAAATCCTTCTATTTCACGCAGTTTTATTAACAAATTTTGGCATGTAGGTCCAACATGCCATCTCGGTTTTCATATGATGAATAGTCAACTTGATATAGAGAGTTTCAGTTTCTCATTTACTCTCTTGCTTTGTCTTGGTTTGTTTTGGTTATTCATTAGTGACTTCTAATATTTCATTGCATCTGATTTTTTTTTTTTTTTTTGGGGCATGAGTTCTCTTTTGAATTCAATATGCATTGTCTTCAATTTTTGTAGCTTTATGAAGTGAATATGAGAATTGATGGCAACAGAAATGAAAGAGTTCATAAATTTTGAAGTGGTAACTGAAGGTCCTATTAACTTGAACTTCAACCATGGGTTATAAGATTGGGAATGGCGAAGGCGAATGTGTGTTGTGCAGCTTGTTTGCTATACTGTACATGCTATTTAATTATTTGTTGGGAGAGATATCAACAATAGTTGATAAGCCTGTAAGTTATGGTAATGCTGAAAGAGAGAGCATGAGGAGAACATTCATGAAACAATGAGAAGAGACAGAAAAATCTCTTGATGACCACAAGCATTTATGCAGTTTTGTGCTGAAATGCCAAATATGGGAAGAGTTCAAGATTCTAGAAATGTTACAGTTGAGGAGCAAGTGGCAAAATTTCTTCACACATTAGCACATAATGTAAGAAATAAGACAATTGTATGTATTGTACAGGTTGATGGCAAATGCTAGAATTCAGTAACCAGTTTTTTTGCAATTACAAGCTGAATTTTTTTGGAACTTGTTTTGTTCGTAGATTTTTTGTTATGTGGTGACTTGTTGGCATTTTTTGTTTAGAGACATGTACCTTTTGTCATTATGTTTCTAATATTGTGGTATGTTGGCCATTTTTAATTTTTGTCACTGTCGATTTTTTGTAGCATTTTCCTTCAACCTTCTTTTCTCCCATCTTGTAGGTGATGGGTCTTGGATAAAATCAACACAGCTGCAGCATTGTATAAGAATAAGGTAATCTGTCTCTTGACTTGTTATCTCCGCCTAGTCTCGTGTTTTTTTTTTTTTTTAAAAAAAAAAAATCCTTCCAAATATTTTTATGTCTATGCATCGCCCTTGATTTAATGGTGTAGCAAATAAAATCATGTAAACAGCATTATCTTACAGTCCATTCGATTTCCATATGATTCAGTGAACCGAACGAACTACTAGAAAATTATTTATGTACAATCATTCCATATTTTATATTGGATTGGATTTTATTTTCACATAACTTGTCACACTGTTAAAATTTAAATTTTTTTGGCAGTAATCAGAATATTGCTGGTCATGCCTGCACAGGACATCCTCAATGGATTTCGGCTTTCGGTAGGAAATACTGCGATTTGCCCAGATACTAGGCTGGACTAAATGCATCATCTTTTCCTCTGTAAATGATTCCTCACTGTTGGCATTTGTCCTCTTGATTCTTCTTCTCCACCATACTCCTTATGATGGCAAAGGATCGGGACGAAGAGAAGGAATCAATTCTTCTTCCACTCATGCCTGCTATTGATAAAGAATCTGGGTAGAAATCGCAGTTTTCGGTGGTGACATGAGGGGATTTTCATTGTTAGCATCATCCGCTCGGTTGTCATCTGCACTGAGAAATCCTCCTGAAGCAGCTCTCAAGCAGAGGAATCTTCAGCACCAATCTCTTCCAAAGGAAGCCCGAACTTCGTTAAAAGGTGAGCCCTCTCTTAGTCATCCGAATAAATCAAAAGTGGATAGTACCAAAGTTGATCATGTATACATTTCCCAAGTATTATCGAGAGCTGATTGGGTGTTACTGCTGAAGCATGAACTAAATGCTAAGAGGATCGTTCTTAATTCTCATTCAGTTATCAGTATCTTTCAAAACCTGGAAAACCCATTACAGTCTATAAAGTTTTATGCTTGGGTTTCGAATATCTACCCTGCATTAGCAGAGAATCAGTCAGTTAGGGGTGTTTTATCGAACTCGTTGTATCGGAAAGGTCCAGTCATTTTATCTGTTGAATTGATTCAGGATATTCAAAAGTCTGGTTTTCAGATTACTGAAGACCTGCTTTGTTTATTGATTGGAAGTTGGGGAAGACTCGGGTTGGCAAGATATTGTTCTGATATTTTTGGCCAAATCTCATATTTAGGTCTTAATCCAACCACAAGGTTATATAATGCTCTCATAGATGCATTAGTGAAATCCAATTCAATTGACTTGGCATATCTTAAATTTCAACAGATGACAGCTGATAATTGTCATCCCGATAGAATCACATACAATATCCTTATTCATGGCGTTTGCAAAACTGGTGTGGTGGATGAGGCACTTCGCTTAATGAGGCAGATGGAGGACCGGGGACATTTTCCCAATGTTTACTCGTATACAATCCTAATTGATGGGTTTTGTAATGCTAAGAGAGTTGATGAGGCCTTCCATGTATTAAAGACAATGAAGGACAAGAAAGTGTATCCAAATGAGGCAACTATCAGAACATTGATTCATGGGGCTTTCCGTTGCCTAGATCCAAGTAAGGCTCTTGAGTTACTATCCAATTTGCTTGACATGACGCCCAAATATTTTAAGTTAGTTTGTGATACTATAATCTATTGCCTCACAAATAATTCTTTGGCGAGAGAGACAATCATGTTTTTCAGAACAGCACTGACAAAAGGTTATTTCCCTGACAATTACATATTCAATGTCATAATGGCTTGTTTGGTAAAAGGATCAGAGCTTCAAGAGACATGTAGGATATTTGATAGTTTCAGAGAAAAAGGCGTGAAGCCAGACTTTAGTACTTATCTTGCACTTATGGAGGCCTTATTTAAGGATGGGCATAAGGAGGATGGGGATCGGATTCACAATAATTTGTTCAGGGATGGGCTAATTACAACTGTATTTTCATATAACATGTTAATTGATTGCTTCTGCAGAGCTAAAATGATTGATAAAGCATTGGAAACTTTCACAAACATGCAGCATCGAGGGCTTACTCCTAATCTTGTTACCTTCAATACCCTTATTAATGGGCATTGCAAGGGTGGGGCAATAGTTAGGGCCCAGGAACTACTGAAGATGCTCTTAGAAATTGGAGTTAAACCCGATATATTCACATTTAGTTCTATAATTAATGGGCTCTGCTGCGTACACCGAACTGAGGAAGCCTTTGAATGCTTCTCTGAGATGATTGAGTGGGGTGTCAGTCCGAATGCTGTCATTTACAATATCTTAATTCGGTCTTTATGCGCGACAGGGGATGTTGCAAGAGCTATGAAACTTCTAAGAAGAATGCAAGAGGAAGGTTTAAGGCCTGATGCATTCTCCTATAATTCTCTGATTCAAAGTTTCTGTAGAATGAACAAGGTCGAGAAAGCCAAAAAGGTTTTGGTTTCTATGTCTATGTCTGGTGTGAAACCTGATAATTACACATATGGTGCTTTTATAGAGGCACTATTTGAATCTGGGAGATTTGAAGAGGCTAAGAAGATCTTTTACTCAATGGAGGAAAATGGCTGCTGTCCTGATTCATACATATGTAACTTAATTGTTAAGGAGTTGGTTGAGCAAAACTGCTTTGAGGAGGCTCAAATCATTGCAGAAAGATGCAAGCAGAATGGAATATCCTTGAACTCTATTCCTATTTCGTAGAGTGCATATTGACCAGCTTGAGAGATGCTGCTAAATGGTGAGATTTTATGAAGTGGTCCTGATTCAGGTACTTTGGATCATAAAAATTTTAATTTGGATATCTTGTGATATGTTGGGTGTTGGCCTCCATGTGTTTGTGTATGCATTTCGTACTGTTTTAATTTTACAGGTCAAATAAGGGGAAAAAAGTAATAAAGCATCTGGAACTATTTTGGAATATCTTTGTTACAATTTTGAAAAACTAATAGAGAGCTTGTATATTCTCCTGAGCATGATCCAACTATGAAAATGATTAATTACATCCTGAAACCTGTAGAAATATCACAGTCACAAACTTTGAGACAATTCTGCATAAACTTAAAAGAGAGCAAAGGATGAAGAATTCGAAACCATTGTTCAAAGAATTAAGGGATAAATAATTAAGGAAAAGAAAAGGATGAGACAATCAAGTTGGTCCCAGATGCACAAAATGGGATGGGGGTGGGACATGCTGTTCGCTCTTAACTGCATCTACTTGATCTTTGGTTCTTCTCTAAACTTTGTACTCCAAAGAAGTGACCAAGAAATATGTTTTGGAGAGTTTCTGGCAGCTCTTGGGAAAGAAATTTAATCAAACTATGGTTCATGGGATTGTGGATGGCATTAAGAGTACTGTAAGTTGGATTTTATCGGAGTATTTAGTTGGTTATGGCTAATAGCAATAGAACTGTCTCTCTGCCTGGTATCTTTTAATATCCATATTTTGTACTTGCAAAATCATATATCTGCATATAGTCTTGTTGTGGCTCCGTGGCTGTTTTCTTATTGATATAATGTTCTTTCTTGTATTGAAAAAATAAACTCAATTGTCCCTTCTGAAATCTAAATATTCTTTGGTTAGTGAACAAGGACAGAATCTGTTAGTCTTGCATCCCTCCAAAAACACAGTTTAAATTCTTGGAATTTTCTTATTTTGATTATTATTCATTTAATTATTGATAGGGCATTTGTGTGTGGTTCCTGACTGTTTTCTTGCGCACATGATGGCTTGAAGATAATTGCAGCCTTTGTTGTCCTCTGAGTCTGAGTCAAGATTCTTATGAATGTTCTGCTTGTTGTTCATGCTACATTAGTTATAGGCAATTCATATTACATAAATGACTTCAGCTTGAAATACTGCCATTTCATTATGCTTATAAATTAGGTATAGTCGTCGGACTTGGTTGAATGAGAATCTAAGGATGGCTCATGGTGACCAAGCACACTCTCGAGGATGATCTGACCAATGTTGCTGTTGGTGATCGATGGTGATGGGGGAGGTCTTGAGGTCTTTTCCAATGACGATGAAGAGAACGAGGAAGGGAGGCCAGAAATTAGTTTAAATGACAAGGAATCTTCAATTAGTGAAAGAGCTACCACAAAGTGCACTAGATTTCTATGAAAGCTCATTGAAGCTTTCTACCCCATGGCATGGTATATATATCATATTTTTTTCATTGGAGTAAAAATGGATATCTATTGCAATTTGCAAAGAAAGGCAATACATCAATCTGGGTGTGTTATTGGACTATCCTTTCATATCATTCTTACCTTGCCAAAATATTAGCACTCGTCATTGAGGATGGTGATTTTAACTGGAGAGAAAACTTAAGCAAACTTTAGGTATTTGGCTGAAGAAGGTCCATACTTAGATAAGGCTAAGATGTAATGAAGTTCAGAATTCTTGTTCTCTTTCTATTCTTCTATTCTTTGTACACCTATTATGTTTCTTTGAAGAGCTAAATATAAGGAGTTTCTTTTGTTTTGATGTACTTGTTGAGACTTTGCAAATATGTTCGAAATTCACACTCTGATCTAGTCATTTATTTTGTTCTGTTAGAAATATTTCTGAACAATAAATCTGTTTGGGCTTCCTTCCTGAGACCTTAGACCCAGTTTCAAGTCGTGAATAGCAAAACTCAAGGTGAAAGAGAGTCCAAATAATGGAGACATTCTGAATTCTATGAGGGGCTTGAGCCCATCTCTCCAACATGTGTGCACTATAGTCCAATAGCATAATTTTGCCCCTGGCCCAAACCCAAAAAGAAATGAAAATATAAATTTGCTTAATGCATGATGTTAGGTGTACAGGGAATCCATATGGGAAAATGTGATATAATTGGACCATCCAAAGCAAAGCCTAGGATGAAAACAAAGGTGGTCCTATTATCCCAAACCCCAAACTCACGAAATGATTTCTGATTTTCTTCTTTCTTCTTCTTCAGCCCTTTTTCTTTTCTCATGGGCCCCACGTACAGCATGCCATCTTGTGTGGGACCCTCGCTAGATGACATTGACACCCACCCATGAAATTCATTTTCCATAGGGTAGAAGTGGAAGGTGTAACGGATATGACCCCACTATGTTAAGTAGTATTATATAATTGACCCTCGACACCCACCCACCAAATTATAGTGATAGTTTGAATATTAATTTAATAAGGAAAATTTGCGCCTAAAGTAAACAAAATATAACATCTTGGTATCTTAAAATCTCTAATTTGCAGGCAAGTCTTATAGTATATAAGTGCAATATAATCAAAATGACAGAAAATCGATACGTCCTTAGTAAAACATCAAAAGCGATTCAAACTCACCTCTCCCCCCATGGCTAAAGCTCTTCATTATCGTCATCGTTGTTGGATAGACAATACTCACCATTGTCTGATCCTCATTTTCATCAAAACCTCTTCATCATGGGTAGCTTGTTGAAGCTTTTACTTGTTGTTAGCCCATCAAACAAGCTACACTAGCGACAAGTAAAAACTTCAATGAGCCACCCATGACAAAGAGGTTTTGATGGCAACGATAGTTAGGTGATGGTAAGTGTTGTTTATCTAATGGCTACGACGATGATGAAGAGCTTTAGTCATGGGATGGGAGGAGGGGAGTTTGAATCGGGGGTCGGCTTTTAATGTATTTTACCAAGAGTATTTCAATCTTTTCATATTTCAATTTTATTGCACTAATATTATATGAGATTTGCCTGTAAATTAGAGATTTCAATGAACCTTTGTATCTTAGTTTGTATAGTTTGAGACCTCAATGCAAATTTCCCATTTAATAATGTTGGAATCTGATTTCACCATACAAAAAATAAATAAATTTTAAAGTCTCAAAAGGAGAAATAGTTGGTAGCCATTCAAGGAAGAAAAAAACACAAAAGGGAAAAGCTGAAATTTGAATTGTGCTTCATCATTAAGGGGCCTGTATCCTTTTATACCTTATTGGCATTTGCATGCATTACTTACTGCTTTGCCTTTTTTTACATTCAACAACATATTATCATAAACATTGCAATTATTTAGTCCCCCACACATATAACCAAGTAAATAAATTCAAACCACTAAAGTGATCCCATTTTTAGAATCCCAACACCAACATGCACACTTTTTTTCCCTTCCTTCCGTTGACTGACTCTTCAATTCCCACCTATCCATCTCTCATTATGCATATTTTGGCTGTATATATGATTTATCCAAGTGTGTTTTGGAAATGAACCATTTACATTAGACCCAAATGATGGATTTAGAATAAGATACTCCGTCTGCTCCATGATGTTGGATGCTTTTAGAAAAATAGTTTGGTCTAAAATATAGTTGTTTATAAAATAATTAATGCTCTTTTTTCATTTCCAATTTTTCCCACCCATTAAATTTTCAAATGCATTTTTTAATAAAGGTAAAAGTGGAAAAATTTTAATTTATAACATATTTAATGAGTTAACTATTACTTCTTATTTCTATGAATTAGTTAAAGTGATGTGAATGGGAGGAAGTACATGAAATGGTTTATATTTTTGTTAATTAGATTTTCATCTTGAAAGGTCTTAATCCATATTAACCGTCTATATTTGATCTACATTATTCATCATATAGTTATATTCCCTAACATGAAGGCAATCTTGGTTCTCTCCTTTTCTTTTGTTTTTTTAAATTCCTCTTTGCTTTACAAAACATTTCTTTCCACAACTCGCACATAAATAGAGCCGTTTCCCCATGATTTGAGCACAAGAAAATGAGTAGTGAGCTTCATTCCCTACCTTACTCTACTCCTAGTTGCAGCTTCATCAATGGATCTTCCCTTTGGGATTATCACAGCCTTGGAGTTCTCAACGCAGACAAAATGTCTTTAGGTACCAACCCTTTTGTTTCTTTCTCTCTTTCTTCCTCTCTTTATCCTTCTTTTCCGTGTTCTTATCTAAATGAATGAAAGAATGAAAGAAAGCTCACAATATAATGATTGCTCATGTACGTGTTGTTGAGTCATATGCAGTTATGGATGAATTTTCACCATACTACTTTTCACCTCTTGAGCTCTCAGCTGATTTCTCATCTGGTTACTTGGAAGATGCTTTGCTTGAGTTCACTGAAAATTCCAAACGTCGTCGTTTGCTTCCATGTTTGGACCATGAACCAGAAAGCAAGAGTCCCTTATTTGATATTGGACTTGAAAAGGTATAGCTAGTTAAGTTAATATTCCTGTTGATCATCAGTTTGAAATTCTTTTCTTGCTTCATCCTGGAAAAAACTGAGACTGATATATGTGGATAATATATGTGTGTATGTGTGGGCGTGCACTTGCAGAGCTTCTGGAATTTCAACCCTATATCGCTCCAACCAGCAGAGAATTTGTATTGCAAGAACCAGATAGAAGAATTTTCAGGTATCTTCAAGTTTTCCCAAATTTAAATGCACTACGTTTTTTAATTCTTTAGTCTTGTTGCATTCATTGGATGATGATAATGTTAAGTCAAAGCAGTTCCATTATTGAATTCAAACACTAAAAGATAGGGGACATGCATTTACTGAAGTAAGTAATTATGTCGGAAGTGAGTTACAGAGAGAAACTAAAAAGAAAGAAAATATTACAATCATGCATCTCTCTAACTATTTGGTTGCGAAGAAAACTTTAGTCATTTTTAAACATTTAATTTATATAAATATTGTGCTATTATACATTTATACTGTAGATGAGTATAGAAGAACATTTATGAGCAGAATCAACGAGGAAGCAAGCATCCAACCAGAAAGTGGGACACCAGAAGAGACAGTATCTGCATCTGAATCTCCAGATTCATCCTCATCTTCCTTCAACAAAAATCCAATTCCATCAAAAACCACATATAACACTGTAGCTGGTACTTCTTCCCATCCTTAATATAAAACATATTTACTTAATTGGATTAGATTAAGGAAGTTAATTAAGTTAATTAATATGTCATATATTTTCCAAAAAAAATTTAATTCTCTCATTCCCCCTCTTCCTTGATAATCATCGATGCATCAATAGAAGAAAATTAAAAAATATTGACAAAAATAAAAACTACTTCTAATATTTAAGAAAAAAAATAAGATGGAGTATTAGCTAAACTTAACATGAACAAAATTTGGTTGTTCTTTTTAGTTATATATGTCACGTAATCTGATCGCGTTCGATGTGGGACTTGTGTTGATGCAGAAAGTGACAAGAGAAAGAAGAGAACAAAAGTGGCATATCCATTTGCATTGGTTAAGCCAGGAGGAAGAGAAGGTGATGTGACATTGAATGATATAAACGAGAGGATCTTGATGCGTCCCACGAGGCCTGTGAGGCATCCGGTAGGAGATTTTGCATGTCGGCCATGCGTGTCCCCGGAGGGTCCCGGTCTCTCCGGCAAAGAGGTGGTGGCCCTCACCAGGATTCACACTCAGGGAAGAGGTACCATCACCATTATCAGAACCAAGGGTTGAACCAAAACACTCACTTCATACTCATCTCTTGTCTGCCTACCTTACTAGCTTTATTTGGAGCAGCTTCTGGGCCTTTGTTTTCACATCACAACAGGAAGCTATGTACTATTTATGACTTAGAAGTAGTGTACGTAGCTGCTCGTGCTGCTAGAGAGAGATAAACTTAGGAGTATGAGGTGATGAAGAAGGTAACCATGCAAGAAATTTAAGTGAGAAAATTGAATTTGGATGAACATCCAATTGTATATGGAGAGATCAATGTATGTATGATAAAGTAATGTATAAAATAGCTCTTCTTTTATCCATTACTTCATTAAATTTTTCTTCGTTTTGATTTTAGTCTCTCAGACAGTAAAATAGTTCACGTTTTTATTAAATTACAGAATGTTTCAAATAAAATAAAACTTGAAGGACCAAAATATATGGTTTGAAGAAACTTGAGGAATTGGAATAGGATAAATTTAAAGGACCAAATATTGTATTAACCATTTTCAAATCAATTAAATTTGAACCCATATCTTTAGTGATTCAAATGGTGGTGAAGCTGAAAGCTGTACGTGTACGTGTTTGAGAGAAATTGGTCAGGTCCAACAAGAGAACTGTGTGAGCTGAAGTGAGAGTATTGTTGTCTGGCTAGTACAAGGAAAAAGAAAAGAGGAAATTGCACAAAAGAAATATGAAGAAGGAAAGAACAAGAGAAATGTGTGGAGAAATTAATGAGATTGGCATTGTTTTAGGCCTTTTGGTACTTGACAAAGACACCCCATGAGATACCAATATCTCTAGAAATCCCACTTTTTCTCAACGCTCAAGATTCGCACTAACTGTTTAACCTAAATCTGTGCAGTGTACAGCAAAGTGAATAATGAAAAACATATATATATAATTCAAATATATTTCATGTATTCACCTTTGAAATTCACAGATCAACCTCTGAAGAACATAGTAGTAATTTATGTGGTTGCTTTAACAAAAGGCAATAGTTGTTAAGAAGCAAACATTCTTCGGTTCTTACCTTTTAATGAATCGTAGAATACACTCCAACTTAAAAAGAAAAGAAAAGAAAAAAGAAAAGGACAGTAAAGAATCTAAAGACGATACACTTAAAGTTAATCACCAGCTCAAAAGGCTTCAATTGACTTTTGCTTTCATATATACAGTACGTACAATTACCCCAGCATCTTTTACTTAACCAAAAAATTTGTTTTACCTTCTTGTCACCTCATCCAATACTTTTAAGGGTAAACCATAAAAAAGAAGAAGCTTTAACAGGAATCCTATTTGTAAAAAGTGGTATCTAATCACATATAGATTAAAATAATAAATAAATTAAAACCATAGACACACAACTCTTTATGCATGACACACTTTTTCTAGATAGCTGGTATGTAAGCTGTTCTTTATTTAGGTGTAGATTTTGAAAATCTCTTGTAAATTTAACAAAAAGTCAAGAAAAATCCATATATAACAATTCACTGTTTCCAATGTATTAATAAATCTACATGCCGATAATGCATTACAACTTAGTAGCCATGGCTTGTTAAGAGACAAGGTCTTGATTCTGAGCATATTCGAGTGGCCACTAAAGAACAAGAGTATGAGACAAATCGGGTGAGGCAGAGAATGGTGCATGTGTGTTAATAATACACACACTGTGAATCTCATGAACTAATCCGTCAATCATTAGTCCATATTCCATTACTAATTAATGGAGAGTTGTTAATATTTAAAGGGCTTAATTAGAATTATATATTCTTTATTTACCACCAAATCATATCATCAAGTCAAACCCCCTGAGATTTCAAAGCACTCACATTTGAAGACAGTATCTTACATGGGGCCCATGATCACCACAAAGTCACTAATGAACCCCTAGTTTCTTATATCTATTTGAATTTAAGTGATTACTCCGACCAATACCAAGGTTGGGTCTAATGGGAAGAGGCTAGTTTTTCACAACTTGACTAACTAAAGTTGAATGCCTATTAGAATATGTGTCTATATATATTTAATATCTGATAGTGCCCAAACAAAACTACTTTCAATAGAAGGATATATGTGCTTATAGAAAAAGCATCTCTCTCTATCAACACCCATTAGGATTGAGTGGTAAGGTAATAATTCTCCCTAAAACAGGTCCTCGATTTGAGGTTGTGAATGGAGCAAGTGGCATTGGCAGCTCTTCCCTTCCACCAGGGAAACGGACCAGGGGCAAATCTTGATTAGTCGGCTAATAGGTGGCATTGGTAGCCCTTCCCTCCATCAGGGAGACAGAACCAGGGATTAGCCTAACCTCGATAAATCCAAGTTAAAAAGAGGTAGGTCAAAACACAGGATGTGAATGAAGAAAAAAAAAGGCATCTCTATGTTTTCTTTTAGTTATTTATAAGGGTACACTATAGTTGTTGAGTATGGTGGGAGGCTAGACGTAAATTCAGAAGTGAGTATTTGTGGGGAACACAGTGACAGCGGCACGGGGCAAAAGTGACTGTCAGCAAAATTTGAGCTTTTTTAATTTATTATCATTTGTGTGTGTGAGTGTGAGATGGTGGGGGGTGAGTCATACCTTGGAGTTATTATTATTGACATGTCTAATTGACTACTACTATGATTTTGTCCCTTAACGACTTTTGTCTTTATTCTGCTTCTTCAACCTCAACACACTACTGATTTTACACAGCACTTCATTCATATATATATATATATATATATATATATATATATATATAATATTGGGCATGGAAACTGCACATTATGTTCATTCTTCTGTTTTTTTAATTGGTAACACTAATACATACATTTTGATTCAAGTTCATCAATGAACAGTTTCAGTGGTTGGGTGTTATCTATCTACTTTTCTGTCAAGTCAAGGATTTGGTTTGTGTTTAGATTTTGTTAATGGACCACTATATGCCTTATTCTGATCACGCATGATCATTGAAATAAGGCCCGCCACATGCTTCAATCACTGCATTATGGCAATAAAATCAAAATAATTTGCACATATCTGCTTCATTAATGCTTTAATAATTCAAAAACCATGCATATGCTGCACTCGTACGTAATGTACAATCACCATGATATAATGGATCCTACCACTAGCTTGATCATCTATTCATCTTGCAATTTACATTATGTAAGTTACAAAAATTAAACGTCTCTATTGATTAATTAAATAGCACAGGTGAGTATTTTTCAGAAACATATTTATATTAACAAAATAAAGAAGGGAAAATCACCATAAAATTTCAAAGAAAAATATAATTATAAAAAAGTCTCACAACAAGTGAATAACATATAACAACAAGCTTTAGTACAGGAGATGACAAGTTTATACAGATGACTTGTTATTAAGATATTGTAGTGATTATACTTATTCCTTGTGGTCTGATGATGATTTCCCCAATAGAGAACTCCCACATATAGAAAACAATGTAAGCCTACTCACAATGCAAGGTTTGCTTGTGCCATAGACTGTTTGCATTGGAAGGAATGATAAGAAGGTGAAGACAGGTTTTAATTTTGATGTTTATTGATTCAGAGTAAAAAAAGAATGGTCCAAGTTCCTGCCTCAATTTTCAAATTCTTGTCTTATGTTTCCACGACAAGATTTCTCTGAATATATATATTTTAAGAATACAGAGTTTACACAAAAACTAAAGATTTTGGAACTAAAAATATTATTTTAGCTTCCAAAGTCAAGGGTTTGATGTATAGGAATGAGAATATAGAAAAAGGATATCCTCTAATAATTGTGCTAATTGACTGGAGCAGCTCATGAAAATGATACTTCAGTTCTCGATTTCCACTCATTCTCCTTCACACTGCTAGAGATTTAAGATAGTGAAACAGGGCTCCAAGGGCTCTCCTATACCCATTTCTCTGTTTTAAGAACAAAAGAAGAAGAAGAATGCTAAAAAAATTTAAAAAATAATAATAATAAGCACATGAACCTTCATATTGGAAGCAATATGTATTGTTTGAGTCATTGTCAGATATTAAATGTAGCGTCTCTTATAATAGGGATTCGAACTTTAGTTTGCTATATTATGAGAAACTAACCTTTTGTGTTAAACTCAATTTTTTAACATTTTTATTAAGTATAGGTATATCCTTATTCGAGTCAATCCTATTTGCGGCACTGTAAGTACTAGATGATGACATATCTCACAAATGGGAATTCAAATATTTAGAAGAGTGATATATTGATATTTAAAGAAAAGTGAATGCTATTTTTTAAAAAGAAAAAATAGCAAAGTGGATACTTTGTATATTAGGCCCAATCTAACCTATTTTGTGGTCCACTTTTCTGTTAATGGGTTAGTCCAATAAATGAATTTTTTTTTATAAAAAATAAATGAAAATTAATTACCTAGTTCTAATGTTTATGTTGGACCAAAAATGAACCAATTGATGATGAATTAGCCCAATCCACCTATTAGGTAATGGTGCAACATGAATAAGTGAATCCCCCCCGTTATATCAAAAAAAAAAGTGAATCCACCCGCATATCAATGACTTATGCCTCATTTTTTTGCTATTACATCCGGTTCACCAGAGCTTTGCCTTGACTAGTCCGGATTGAAGTTCTGTCAGGCGCATACGCGGGGACCTTTCCCAGAAAAGTTTTCTGCACCCACAAATACTCGAACTTGAGACCCTTGCTTAAGCGACCCAAGTCCCTTCCACTTGAGCCAACTTCCGTTGGTACTTATGCCTCATTGATATTGCTTTGATTGTGCACATATTAATATTCGGCCCAAAAAGCGCATTCCATTGGTGAACACAGCAAATGAAACCTGTGGCGAGATTCTATTCCATTAGAATTATGTGATGATTTTTGGTGCTATTGTTACTTCACCAATAAATGAAAGCCATAAGGATAACACCTTTGATTCTATACTACTAATTATATATATAAACACGTAGTATATATAAATATCATCAGGGTGGAGTAATTAAACACATGTGTCGGGTTGATCAAATGAGTAACTAATTTTATATATATATATATATATATATATATATATATATATATATAAGTGGCTACAAATTTAAACTAATAACGGCATATTTGATCAATATAATAATGGTACAATAATCTGAGTATTTAAATAATAAATATCTAGCAGTACAAATACAGTCCAAAATGAAAACTTCGACTAAGTCTTCACGCGTACATCTTACCCTTTCTATCGGCTCCAGATCCTGAAGCAAGGGTCAAGTTTGAGATTCAATATCCATTGAATCTCAGGTAACAATTAACCTCATGTTCAAGTAACAATAATATATATGATAAATATTCATTACATTCAGTACAACAATACATAGCATATAACAAATGTATGTCAACAGTAACAACAATATATAGCATACAACAAATGCATGTCAACAGTGTTTGTACTCACTAGTGCCACAAATCCACGTGTCCTCAATGCTAGGAAAACATATATGTGGTATTATTATGACTATAATCCATAACAAGCTAAATTCACAGTTAAAATGAATGTAAACAAACATGTAAACTTAGATAAGTCTTAGTCATGGTGCATAGCCAAATACCTCATCTTGTCCGTGACTCCATATGAATCAAACAATTATATATATACATACAAGACACATCAAAGTTAAAGTTAAAATACGTGTCCATACCTTTCTTCACTTAGCAAGTGGTATGATTCTCTTTCGGTATCGATGCCCAACTTTCCCGGATATCCTATAATACCATTATTACATTATGATATGATAATAAATATCATATGACTTAGAATGATATCTTAAGAGATATTTTCACGACTATTGACCTTTTTACCTCTTGTGGATTTATTATTCCAATTTTACCCTTACATTTCGGGTTAAATACTATTTTTATCATGGAAGTTTACCCAAAGGAGCACTAGTCACTTGTAATTTTTTTTTTGGTTTCATTTTTTCCCTGAAAGTTTAGAAATGGAGAAAATATGCCCTGGAATTTTTTTTTAAGGAGCAAATTTGCCTTGAAAGTTTTTTTAGGAGCAATTTTGCCCCTAGAAGTTTACAAAGAAGTGTAACAATTCAACGATCAAGATCAACAGATGAGCAAGATTGCTACGTTTTTAAACTTTCGATAAAAAAAATGAGACCAAAAATATTTTGGGTAACTAGTGCTCCTCACGATAAACTTCTATGACAAAAATGGTATTTAACCCCTTACAAGTCCTTAAAAACAGAATTTCAACATCTCTACCCAAATTTTTCACTAACTTTGAAAAATCATAACTAATTGAAAAAAAAAATTAGAAATGATGTGATTCTAAAGCAAAAATTACCTTTGACAAGTATATTTTCAGGAAAAAATATGCCCAGAAACTCAACATGCTTGTATTATTCTCAGTTTTAAATTCCTCAACCATTATTCCAGTTTCCAATTTTGAAACATGAGCTAACTCGGAAAATTCACATATTTTTGTAAAAAAATTCTGAAAAAATACATGTTATACATAGATGGAAAACCCTTTATGTGTATTATATCTTTAAAAAAATTCAGAATTGTTAGACACCATTTGAACATCCAAAACCTATGCATAACAACCATTGTTTAGATTTAACATCTAAATACAAGGCTCAATTTCAAAAATTTGTACCGCCTTGTAAAAAGCTTAAAATGTTACACATTTCATATCAAAAGAAAGTCTTGGATGTATAATTTATGCCTGAAAAATTTCATGATTTTTTACTATCATTTACCATATAAAACGACATCCACAAGGTGAATGATTTTAAAAAACTGAAATCTAGGATTTTTCGCAACTTTCACCACTTGGATTTTTTGACTTCAAAAATTATTTTCTAACATGTTTCCACTTCATTTTGGGTTTTAAAAGCAATGGGTATCTTAAAAACATGTAAAGGAATTTACTTTACCATTTTCTAGATTAAATGTAATACCCTAGATTAATAGTGAGAAGAAAGGAGTAAATATTGCTTGTGCCACAAATCAACATAATTAAATAATGATTTTTTTAATGCAAAATACTCTACGCTATATATTTAATAAAACAAAATAATTCTCTCCAAAAAGTGATAAAGAATATATTATATTTAAACCCATTATTTTATAACTATTTTTGTTTTATATCGGTTACTTTTTGAATGTATAGGATAGTTAATACTGCAGAATAATAATAATAATAATAATAATATAGAATTATTTTAATTTTATTGGTTTAGATTGATTTGATTAATTTAGTAAGTTTAGATAGATTTAATTTTATTAAGTTTAGATTTATTGATTTAATAGAATTTAATGATGTTTGTATTGTTTTATGATTTTTTTTTTTACAAACAAATACTTATCTCTATATACAATATAGTTTTTTTTTTTAAAAAAACTGTACTATTCATCAAAATAAAATTATTCAAACTTGTATATATCCTATATATGGTGTAACAAATATGTTTATCCTGCAAGGATATTTTATGAATAGAACATATCTATATGTGCGATATAATTTTTTTAAAAAAAATAACTGTACTATTTATCGATATAAAAATATTTAAATTTGTATATATATATTGTATAATAATAACAAATATTTTTGTTCAACCAATATATTATATAACTATAAGAATATAATGGGCAGGTTCATTCCTCTATTTCGTGAAATACCTTGGAATGTAATGGGTTTATCTATATACAAGACAAAATCAATAATTATTTATTAATTATTAATAGCTAAAGAGCCCAGAGCCCAACTCATAACTAAAACCCTAGAAGTCTAATTATAAGTTTAGGTTTAGCCGCCCAATTCTAGTCATTGCTCATATTTCTCTTCTCCTACTCTGCAGCAAACGGCTCTTCTAGGAATTTAGTAAACACGGAGACCAGGTAATCCTACTCCCTAGAATAACCCTTTCCCTTGCATCTCTTGTATGCACATATTTCTCCTCCTCGTTTTGCATTCCTTATGTACATTCCTTCTTGTTCTTGTATGCTGCTTCTTCATTGAAATATGTTAGGGTTCCTTTTGCTATGGGGTCCACATGCCTTTACCGATAAATTCATTTGAAAAATCATTGGTCTTCTTCCTCTCATTTAATCCATACATTTTGCATATGACTAATAGTATATATATTTGAAGTGGGCACGTCTTTTGAGATTCCTTCTTTTCATTCACACCACAATATTATATGACACGTACTGTATGTCTGTACCTTTGGTTTGCAAAATTGTCCCATGCATGATCCAATTCCATTATAATGGAGATAATCTAATAAATTTCCCATGAACATCTTATAGGAACTCATGAGTATTTACTTTATAGTTCAAAGAGAAAAAAGGGATGATGAATAGAAGTTGAGTTTAAATGATAGTCCTGGGAGTTTCCCATGAAAACCCATGAGTATTTACTTTATAATTCAAAAAAAGGGATGATGAGTAGAAGTTGAGTTTAAATGATAGTCCTGGGAATTTCCCATGAAAACCCATAAGTATTTACTTTATAGTTTAAAAAGGGATTATGAGTAGAAGTTGAGTTTAAATGATAGTTTTGGGAATTTCCCATGAAAACCCATGAGTATTTACTTTATAGTTCAAAAAAGGGATGATAAGTAGAAGTTGAGTTTAAATGATAGTCCTGGGAATTTCCCATGAAAACCCATGATATTTACTTTATAGTTCAAAAAGGGATGATGAGTAGAAGTTGAGTTTAAATGATAGTCCTGAGAATTTCCCATGAACATCTTCTAGGAATCCATGAGTATTTACTTTATAGTTCCAAATTGGGAAATCTTATAGTAAAATAGAGACAAAATTTTAATGATTATATTTGAGAAAACTCACGAGCTCCCATAAAGAGATATAACCGTGAAATTATGATCAACCCTTTTTTGTAGGAGTAAAGGATTTTATTATTGTTGTTGTTACAAATATCTGAATACACCTAATAATAATAATTTAGGAATTTTATGAGTCTAAACTACTTATAATAAATTAGTAAGTGGGAGGATAGCTTTGGGATGGTACCTCCTAAAGTGATGAACACACACTTTTAAGGCTTTATGCCTTCGAAAAATTATTTGATGTGAACCGATATATCCGTTCTTCCCAAAGTGGTGCTTGGCAGGATATCGGGGCACTAGTAGCAACTTTGGGAAGAAGTGTGCACGCTAGGAAGAAAATGATTTATGGCCAAATTTGATGAATTGTGACTGGCAGGTTTCTGAGTCACAGGGTAGACTGGCAGGATATCCGGGTCTACCATGGTTCTTTTCCCACTAAAAAAATTTGAAAACAATGACACCTTTTTAATTTATACATATACACATATGACGTCAAATTTTAATTTTGATTTCATTTAATTATTTTATTTAATTATTTCATTTTATATTGTTTTAGTTTTGTGTAAAACATTTCGAATTAGATTTAGATCTATTAAATGTAGTTCGTAGCCTTGCACTTGTCTCACACAAGTGCGGCGGTGACACTTCCCGAAATTGATTGTTTTGGATTTTTAGTTATTATTTATGAAAACCATCGAAGTTTAT
Source organism: Acacia confusa (assembly GCA_037074495.1). Classification (NCBI taxonomy): domain Eukaryota; kingdom Viridiplantae; phylum Streptophyta; class Magnoliopsida; order Fabales; family Fabaceae; genus Acacia; species Acacia confusa. Next base: position 821,871 of record CM073512.1, on the reverse strand, counting down.
GTTATTTTAACTCTAGAAATTCGGGGGTGTTACATTAAACTACAATTCTAAAGAAAACTCTAAAGGAAAAAGTACAGAAAAAACCTTAATTAAATAATTAATTACAAAAATGCCACTAAGGCAAAACTATTAACTCATCTGCCCCCTGTAATCGATTACATGCCTTATGTAATCGATTACATGGGGTCAAATCTCTTCTTATTTTTTCCCCCATTTTTTGCGCTATATAATCGATTGCGTCACTGTAGCGTAATCGATTACATAAATCTTCACACTATGTAATCGATTACGCTATGTGGCGTAATCGATTACATAGTGCAAAATGTCATGTAATCGATTACACCAGTATGGTGTAATCAATTACACCAGCTGCAGAAGCACAATGAGTTTCTAATTTCGAATAGGTGCATGACCAAACCCATTTCCAACTTCTTTTTACCTATAAATGTGACTTGGGGAAGGTCTTTTTGCCAACAATTAACCTTATACCCTATGCCTAGTCCATCAATGTCCCTATATTTATTTTTGGTCCAAGAAACATGACAATACACATAACTATTTGGGGACCATTGCATTCATGCATGTCTAAAACAAATAAATATAAACTGAACCTCAAAATACATAAAAAAAGGCCAATACACAAAAGTTCACCAATGTCATCATAAATGCAATACAATTACATAACTTGTTCACTTTAAGCCTGCATATTCCTCAACGGACACGTATGTATATTAAAACCAACGTGCTTGCAATGACGACATCGTGACTGACTGCTTGACGGTCAAGACTTCACCCAATCCATCTCATTCTGTATCCTCGTAAACTTTGGTCTTCCCTTTCTTTGAGACAAACTTGCATCTAGGATAACGGTTGGGCCATCTACTTGTTGAATCAATCATTCATTGCCTATCGGGTACCAATGTGCAGCATAAACCTGACTAATGTATTGTAAGGTGAACACCGGATCAACATAATCATAATGGTTCAAATTTTCGGCCCTGCACACTGCTAGCACGTGGACGCATGGATACCTTCTTGCTGTAAACCTCCCACATTGACATTTGCAATTGATCAAGTCAACCCGCATTGTGTCCCCAACATATGCGTCTTCGACCTCAAATAACCCTAATTCTCTGTCATATAGCATCACCCAACACACGACTGTCTACACGTCCATCTTGTGTATGCGGTCTTCAACCTTTTTAGAGACTATTTTACCTGCAGTCATGTGTTTGGTAATCTCAACACGCCTTGTGATGAAATATTCGACAAGTCTACTACATGTGATCTTGACCAATGCGGTTATCGGTAGATTACGTGCCCCCTTAAGAACTTTGTTGACACACTTTGATAGGTTAGTCGTCATGTGACCAAACCTCCGTCCGTCTTCATCGTACGACATGCACCATTTCTCCTTTGGAGCTTGATCAAACAAGGACGAAACATGTGGGTTTGCCTCAATGAACTCTTGAAACTTTATGTCAAATTGAATCTTTGAACTCATGTACCCTGCAGGACACGCGGATGCACACTCATCACAATGGAAACAAATCAATGATTACAGTGAGTCATTTATATGTGAAATTTCATACCTAGTTTCATAACTGTTTTCTTCAATTCAATGTCCTTGAACCTGGTGTGAAAGTTGCTACCAAAATGATGCAGACAATACACATGATAGGCATTTGGAGGCTGCCAGCCACAGTGATCTTTTTTATACTGGTGTGACGGTCAGATATCAAATAAATACCCTGCCTCTGGGTCACATGAACACGTAGGAGATCAAGAAACCACAACCAATCATCGTATTTCTCACCAGGAGGAACAACCATAAAGGCAATGGGCAGTAGCTTCTCATCCCCGTCCTGTGAAATCGCAATCAACAAAGTCCCTCTGTATTTTCCATGCAGGTGGGTGCTGTCAATTTGCAGTACGAGCTTACAGTATTTGAAGGCTTCAACGGTCTAGTGAAATGTCCAAAAAACCCTATGGAATATGCGCATGTCGATGTGAACACGCTGTCCCTCGAAGGCTTCAAAGGTGTCAAGCTTGAAAACCGAACCCACATTACACTGCGTCATGTATGTTAACCAATTGGACAAGAATGCGTACGATTCCTCCCAATCACCAAATAACTTCACAATTGCCTTCATTTTTTCCCTCCAAGCCTTCTTGTATGTTACATTATATCCATGCATACGTTGTATCCTCTCTTGATAAGCGCTGGTTTTACAGCTGGATCTTCCCTTAACATACCGCAAATGGCTGCACATATAACGTCTGAATCCAACTATCTGTGATCTCGGACGAGAGCCTGGTTATGGCAGGTGTGATCTTGACCCCACTTACGAATCACCCAACAGTTTCCATTCTTGGGGACCATTGCCCTCATGTACCAAGGACAACCGTCGGTATGGTTTTGACACCTCATGACAAACCTATGGTCATCGCTTTTCCCAACTATGCCTGTGCGACGAGACTTCACGCAATATAGATTTACGGCATGTTGCATTTCAGACTTCGAAGGAAACTGTTGATACAAATATAGCGGATTGCCTAAATGCCAACCACCTTGCATGTCATCATCACCATACAACACCTCTGTCTCATCATCACATTGCGCCCAATTAATGCTGGAATAGTGCGGGCTTTCGTTCCAGAATGGCTTAATATCAGTCCCGACAGCTGTACAAATGATTTTTTTGTCAAAACTACTGAATACGAATTACAGATACAAATACCAATTTAGTAACTTACCACTGCTAACTGGGTCAACACGAAGCGATGACGGTGACATCCCTAAGGTACTCAGCTCCACATTGTTCGTGCCATCATCGAAATCACCCTCGACATCAGTGTCTGACGAGTCGCCTAGTGGAATTACACTATCAGGTTCTCCCTCTTCACTGTGAATATCCTTGTCTTCCTCACCCTTCTTGCTGGTAATTAATTATTTAATTAAGGTTTTTTCCGTACTTTTGCCAATTCTAAAAGCTAAAGACTAAGAATATTACCTTTGATTCTTGAACTCATTCCCCCTTCTCTTGCTTTTCTCCTTGCTCACTCTCACTCTCACTTATGATTAGCTATGTTAGCTTGTGTTGGTGTGAAGAATGAAGAGGAGAGGCACCTCTATTTATAGGAAAAAATCAAGCTCATGTGGAACCAAGTTTCATGGAATCAAATTCCCCTTCCTTCTTTCTAACCATTAAATCAAAATTCACTTTAAGAAGCTTAATCTCTACACCATGGTTGCCGACTTCTTTCTCTTCTCCCTAGCGATTTGATTAATTCTCCCTGTGTCAATAATCCATTGATCAATTACTTTGATTGGTTGATTTAATTTCATAAGGATTAAGGTTAATTATAAGATTAATTAGGACCATTGGATTGAATAACATATGCAACAATCTCTACCATTGATCCTAGTTGCAATTGTTAACTTTTGGGCTGATTTGATTAAGCCTAATTATCTCCTTAATCATATGTTTAATCATCCTTTTAATTGCATCTCTTATTGGTTAATTGGTTTATCACATAATCTAAGTCATTAGAGCATTATTAGCAAATTAATTTCATCCATTTAGGCCCTTGATCTTTCCGAAATAGCAGCCCCATTTTGGATAATCTTAATTTGCCTTTGATCATGTTGAAGAATTATGCAATTAATATTAATTAGTGTAAGTTTAATGACCCCTTAGTTTTAGCTAACTTGCTTTAATTATCTTAAGTATTTCCATTACATTTTCTTGCCTTCATTGGTTATAAAATAACCATTATTTTATGTGTTATTTATGTCACATTTTATTACCCTTATATGTTATTTCAAAACCTTCCATTTGATAACAAATTCTATAAGGAATATATTACAATACTTTGAGATACATATTCACCTTCATTTATATTAATTATTCATCGAAATAAGATTTATGATGAATAGAAATTTTAAGATATCACATTTTGAATAAGCATGATGCTCCATTCATATTTATTCTCCACAAGACCACAAATTGTCTCAGGCCCCACATACTTCAGCATTGTCTTTTCGGCCTTTTCCAATTGATGAAAGGTAAGAAGGAATTTGCAGTTGCACTTGCAGATTATGATAATTTGGCCTCTTCCTGTTGCTCGTATTGGTTCGGCCATCTAAACATAGGCGACTTTGTTTTTAACGTCATCCTTCTGGACTAAAGGTGAAGATGGACATAGAGATTTGGATTCATGGTCAAAGTCAAGCTTTTTATTTTTATTTTTATTTTTCCTTAAACGGTGATAGGATGAGGGTATTGTAACATCCCAATTTTATTATTAAGATATAACTATAATTATGGGGAATTGATAAAAAAAAAAAAAGAATAGGAAAATATAATAGCAAAGAAAAATAAGAAATTTAAATAACTAAAGGGTCGTGTATTATATGTGCCACTTAATGTGTGTCTAGGGTTATTGTATTATATATACCTCACTGGATCAATCCATTTTCGGAAACAAAAATTGTGTTTCACGATTGACATCGCATTCGCGTTTCTAGCGCTGTTTCTTCATAGTTTTAGATCAATAAGCTTACAAGATTATCTAGATAATTAAACTATTTTTATTACAGACTTCTTGTTATTCCATATATTTTTCTCTTTTTAATAAGAGTGATATAGTACTAATTAGTGAAGATTTTAAGGTTAGAATATTGAGAAAGTTTTGAGTTTTGACAATAGATAACTATATATATATATATATATATATATATATATATATATATAAAGGGTTTAATGGTTTTATCTTTAAGGTAGAAACATTTTATCTGTCTCACTCACATAAAAGTGAGTGGATCTCATTATTATTTTCTCTATCTTCTCTTGATAGTGGAGCCCACTCACTTTTATGTGAGTGAGACAGATAAAATGTTTCGGTCTTAAATGCAGAAACATTAAACTCATATATATATATATATATATATATATATATATATATATATAGGATGATTAGTAATTAATTTTAATCGGTTTAGATTTGTTAGTTGATTCTTGTGAGAATTTAAAATTATTTTTTCTATTTAGAAAGTTTAAGAATTATGTTTTATAGAATGTTTTTTACCGATTAAAATATAAATGTGGTTTAAGCCATTTATTTAGATTATCAGAGGTATTATTGAAGGTTCAATTACTTTTGCTAAATCTTGGATTATATGAAATTATGAGTTAGGATTTGATATTTGAGTTAGGGTAGCTCTGATATAATTTTGATTATTTGGACTTTTGAAGCGTAAGTTAATAATTGGGTTATACTCATATAAGTTAGTATTTGGTTGAAAATTTGAGATTTGTAACAACATATCTCTTATATCCTAATTTATAATTCATTTTAATTTATTTGAGGTTATATTAAGGATTAGATGGGCTGGATTTAAGGTTTATAAGGGAATGTAAATATTTGAAATTTTGTGAAATTTTGGATAAATTGAGAATATGTTGTATTTTAATAGTTCTAATAAGTGATAAAATAAAAAATGTGATTGTATCAAGAGGAAGGCGTCTTAGACTTGATTTGATTTACCAATTTTGTATGTCTCATTTAGTTATATGAGCATAAACTAATATATAGTGCCGAATTTTAGAGCCTTTTTGGTATATATTGCATATTTTGAATATTGGATTAAGTAACATATCCGCTTCAGAAGTATAAACCAAAAAGTAATGTTGTCTTGAAAGTTTTTCTTATGGAAATTTGCCTCCTAGGAATTATACCTAGAGAAATAATAATTTTCCTTTAATTGAAATAAAATTATTAAATTAAAAAAAACAATTGATGTTTTGCGCTCTTTTGGCCAAACCACATATGTATTTTTGCACATTTGAAAGTCATGTCATCGTCCAGCCAGTAACAAAAGTCAAACTTAATGGTAAAAGTCAAATTTAACGTTCAAACGGTATTTTTACACTTAATTTGTAATCATGTGTGTACTTTTATACATAAAAAAAAAAGTATTTGATGTTAAACGTTCCTCGGGATAAAGCACATATATATTTTTGCATCTAACCCTAAAATGATTCATTATAGGGTAATTATGTGAGAATGTTTCAATCACATTTGCTCCAATTTAATTACTTTAAAGTCAAAATTGCATCCATAAACATTTTAGCGTGTTAATCGCACCTTCAAAAATAGTATGGGTTGCTGACAGCAACTTCACCTAGGTTTAAAACATGACCAAGAAATAAAAAGTTACAAATTAAATCAAAAAAAGTATAGTATGAACTACTCCTTCCCGACTTTTTTTCAAGAAATTAAAGAATCAAATTAACTTATTTTAGAGTTTTTATCTTCCCCTCCAAACTAGTTAATTTAATTTAACTAATAAACTGATATATAATCTAAAAATACATAATATAATATAATTAGATAATTTATTTAAGTTCTTGCCTTATGTTTAAGATTAGAGGAAGTAATTTATAAGGTTTTGATGTGTACATGAATAGGAATATAGGATCCACGCGAGTGATACAGAGAGTGAAATGCGTTCAAGCCATGATTTATACTCCCTCTTGTTCTTATTATTAGCCACCAACTGCCATTTTTGACAAATCAAAGAATGAAAGCTGTGTCATTAAATAGATCCAAAATTAATAAATATTTTCAACTTTACCCCTACTTTAATTATGAGAATTTAAAAAATTAGTTAAAAGTGAAGGTATAAGGAAAAAATAATAATAAATAATTTAATTAAAGACAGTTAGAATGGTAGTTGGTGGGTGAATTATGTTTTCCTAGATTGGGCTAAAAGTTACAATATGGCTTATTATAATACTGCAAGTTTTGAATTTTATGATAATTTCAGACGTGGCTTGGAGTTGGGATGGATAACTGAATGCCCTCAAGCTGCTACATCATATTCAAAGTCATAACGTGTTGGTCTTATCCTCTGACCTTATGTGTATTATTATTCCAACTCTTACATTTACGGCAACAATATTCTAATCATTGGATCCTTCTTAAGTTTTGATATGATTCAGTATCAGAATATGGTTTATATTTATACATAGAGCTTACAGTGAGTCCAAACCCAGAAATGGCCAAGCCCTACCTCTTTTTCCTGCTATTCGTCTCGTCATACTTCATCCTCCAATCACATCCCGCCACATCACGCGCTCCCAGCCCAATCCCAATCACAGTTTCAGTCACGGACTTCGGAGCCGTCGGCAACGGCCGCCGGTACGACACGCGAGCCATTCAATCGGCGATAGACTCATGTCCAGTCGGAGGTCCCTGCCGGGTGAACTTCCCGGCGCCGGGGAAGTACCTGACGGCGACGGTGTATCTGAAATCGGGAGTGGTGCTGAACGTGGAGCCCGGAGCGAGGATCTTGGCGGGAGCGAAGCAGAGGGACTATCCTAAGGATCCGTCGCGGTGGTACGCGGTGTTGGCGGAGAACGCGACGGAGGTGGGGATTAGCGGCGGGGGAGTGGTGGATGGACAGGCGATGAAGTACGTGGTGAGGAAGAATGTGAGGAAGAACGTGATGGTGAGCTGGAATGAGACTGGGGCTTGCTTAGGGGATGAGTGTAGGCCCAGGCTCATTGGGTTCTTGGGCTCCACCAATGTTCACGTCTCCAATATCTCCCTCTATCAGCCTGCTTACTGGTGGTTAGTTTCTTTTTTTTTTATTTTCCTTTTAATGGTTTTTTTTTTTTTGAAAATTAATCATGATGACAGATTGTATATATAAATTCTTACAGATAATTTTTTTGTCATTTATTAATACTTTTTTCCTTACATAAACGTTATTTTTTAGAGTTAAATAGTAAATCCGCCCTGAAAGTATACGCTTAGAAACAATGTTGCCGTGGAAGTTTTTTCAGGTTTAATGTTGTGATGGAAGTCTAAAAACATATCAATGTTGCCTTTTAAAAAATTGATGTTAACCATTAGCTTTGACAACATTATTATCGTTTTAGACTTTCAGGGCAGCATTAAAATAAAGAAAACTTCCAAGGGAACATTGTTATTGGATGTATACTTTCAGGGTAGATTTACTACTTAATCCTATTTTTTAATGAAAATATTTTTCTTTGGTCTTTGGGATATGGATGGATGACTCATTAATATTAAACCTTGCATGTTTAAAGTCCTAATGATATTTTATTTTATCACTATAGTAATAGATTAATTATTACTCGTATGGAGAGTCTTTGCATAAATTTTAAAATTATTAATTATTACTCGTATGGAGAGTCTTTGCATAAATTTTAAAATTTATAGAGGTTTACGTCAAATTTCAGGTCTCGAGAAGTTGTTTGATGCTTAAAGATTAGATGATCTCAGCTTGATGGGGAAATTTATATATGGAAAATTAAACGAATTATATAAAACTATTTCGTTGTGATTTGAGTTACTTGCACGCAAAATTTATCTATTTTTTTTTTCTTTTGACCTCAATTCAATCTTAATCGCTCTAATCCTTTGATTTCTTTTTTTTTTTTTCTGGTCAATAATTTCATTTTGTTTTAATAAAATCTCTCACTTTACAATTACACATCACTTGAACACACACACACACACAAACCTATTCTAAAAATATAAGGGCCTGTGTAACTTCAAACAAACTCAGAAGAAGCCTTGTATAATTATTCTTTGTTTTTCTGTTTTTCAGGCAGGTTTGTGCATATTTTTAAAATAAAAAAAATTGGCAAATTTATATAAATTCAAAAGAGAGTGTATAACCTACTCCTTATTTTGAGGTAATGTCTTGGTATATGTTAACAATGGAAAAATGTTTACGTTATTTTTTTAAGAAATATTTGGTAATAATATTGATGTTGCTCCAAGTCCAAATAAGAGTAATTTGCATAGACTTTTAACATAACGATTTTTTTCCCCCCAAACTTACTACAAACCTTTTTTAAAAATTTGAGAAAAGTTGATAGTTTTTAATCAATGTTAAGGAAGTGGAAATCCCCAAATGTCTCTGTGATATTGCAGCTTACACTTGGTAAGAAGCAACAAGATAAGAATAGAGGATGTTTCAATATATGGAGACTTCAATATACCAAACAATGATGGGATTGACATTGAGGATTCAAATAACACATTCATCAACAGATGCCACATTGACACTGGTGACGATGCTATCTGCCCAAAGTCATCCACTGGTCCTGTCTTCAATCTCACTGCCACTAACTCTTGGATTCGAACCAAGTCTTGTGCCATCAAGCTTGGCAGTGCCAGTTTCTTCGATTTCAAACACTTTCTCTTTGACAATATCACCATTGTTGATTCTCACAGAGGCTTGGGCTTTCAGATCCGTGATGGAGGTATAATTCTCTCTCTTCCAATTTACTACATCTTTGTGTTTTATCAGTTAAGGCTGGCAAGTTTTCGCCAATTGGATCTACAAATGAAATGAGATTCATTAGTTAGAGAAGGCAAAAAAGGGAGGTGAAACTTATTTATGTTGGATTTATGAGACTTACTATATGTATGGAATCACATTTGGGTCTTGTAAAAACAATATTTTGGCAGAAGCAATTCTCTTATTGCTTCTATCAAAACCACGTTTTGATTCCTCATTCCAAAGTGCTTGTTTGGAATGGTTTTAGAAACTGTGTTTCTAACGTAATTTGCGGTAGACGAGATAAGTATGTGAGATGAGTTTTATCTTAACTTACGTAAACATATTTTCTGACACTAATTCAAAAAGACCCATAGGGTCTTTTCCTTTGTTAGAATTATAATGACAATTGGGTCTTTATCTTAATTTCTCTTTGTTTTTTATTATTTCAAGCGATCCACACTCTGTAATTGAGAGTGAGAGAGAGAGATAGTGAGAGTAAATGAGCTGAGGTGATTAGTTTATCTCCTCTTTAGGAAAATTTCAATAAATTAGAGGGAAAATTGGGAAGAAGTCCCCATTGATTTTTTTTTTTAGTGATAATGATATAAATTTGTATACACAGAAAGTACTAATGCTATGCAGATTTTGTATACATAAGTACTGGTCTTTCTCAACAATATGGGACCTTTTCCTAATTTTCGCTATGAAATTAATTTCAGCTACAATTAGAATAGGAAATGGAGGAATTTGCTCAAGACTTACCAATAAATCTTGTTTTGAAGTTTGAACATTGTTTTTGCAGGAAATGTAAGTGACATTGTATTCTCAAACATAAAAATCAGCACAAGATACTATGATCCATTATGGTGGGGAAGAGCAGAACCAATATACGTCACAACTTGCCCACGAGACTCAATCTCAAAGGAGGGAACAATCTCAAACATACTTTTCACTAACATCACAGCAACTTCAGAAAATGGGGTCTTCCTCTCTGGTTCAAAAAGAGGGCTTTTAAGAAACTTGAGATTCGTCAACTTGAATCTCACTTACAGAAGGGTCACCAATGATCCTGGCGATTTATATGACTATAGGCCTGGATGCCATGAATTGGTTACGCACAAAACTGCTGGCATAATGATGGAGCACATTGAAGGCCTTGAGGTTAAAAATGTGAAAATGAGATGGTCAAAAGATCATTTGAAGGAGTGGAATAATCCTCTGGAGTTCAGGCCTTCTACTGTGAATAACATCTCTTTTCTTGGTTTTGATTCTAGTTTGACATCCAAGTAGGGTATGAAGCTTGTGGTTTCTTCAATAACATGAATGATATAGTGAGAAATAAAAAATAAAAAAAGGCATTGGGGCGTTATTGTTTGAGATTTTAGGGGAGGAAATGGGTAGAAGAGATTAAAAGGGAAGTCTCTTGGCGTTCAAATTATGATTCCAACCTATTGGTGTGTGAGTCATTTGAGATTGTGTGATTCAAAGACAATTGATTGATTGTTATTGGTTGAATCTTGTAATTCTGATTTTTCAAATGGACAAGGTTTACACGAAGTTCACTTTTAGCCTATCATTCAATTCTGATCTTCCATATAGTTGCCTTTTTCTCGCATAAAAATGATCCATGACTCACTGATCATCATCTAATTGATGAATTTTATATAGGGAGAAATTGATTTCTTGGTTAATCAATCCTTACTATGATATCTTCTTCACCAGCAGATTCAGCAATTGTATCATCTGTAAAACTTCCTTTGTTCTCTGCTGCTTTGCACAGAGGCATTTGCAACATTCCCTGTGGACTGGCTCACTTCAAGGTCCTCTATATGAGGGGTTCCTGTGAGATTGCTTGACAAACTTCTCCGCTGACAGATATCCATCTGTACAATCAAATGGGAAATTAAATAAAATTAGCCTGAGGCAGACCAAGAATTTCTGAAAGTTTTAAAGCTAAAAAATACTTTCAATTGGTTGTTGACTTTCATGATATTCTTTAAAAAGTACGGGCGCTGATTTTGCAGTCTCAGAAGATGATGGTCAGTGCGACTTACGTGCAGATAGTTATGTCTCTCAGTTTGAAGGATTCATTAATTAATCTCCATTCAACCGAAACTTTTGAAAATATCAGAAACTTATCTGAGAATCAATTACTTCAGTTTATTTCGCTTAAGCTTGCGGACGTAAGATCAGTGTCAAACCAAATCTAAATATGTTTACAAGGAGAATCAGTTATACCTAGCAACTAAATTTTCTAGGAACAAATGTTGAGTTTCAATTTTTGGAAAAAAAAAAAAAAGAAAAGAAAAAAGGAAAAAAAGTGATATACAGAGACAAAGTAGGTTATCTATCAAAACCCTGCTAAATTCTTTCTGTGTCTAATTGACCGAATTTAAGAACAATCATGCACAAACAAATTTCCCATCCATGAGGCTTATGTCAATCTTATGTAACTACCAACATACCGTGCAACCATAAATGCTCATCGGCATTGCCCTTGCAGACAAACTACTGGTTTGTTGTCCAACACCTTGGCAATATTGTTTATGTTGCTTTGGCTTCACGAAATTTTCAAGCAGGCTCAGAAGACCACTATGTTTTTTCCTTCTGTGGGGAAAATCAACTGCGGAGTTAACAGTGAACTAGACCTTCTAGAAAGAGCAGCATCAACCTCAAATGCTGCAATGTCAAACACGATTACCCTTGCTCTTTCTTCAACGAGATAAGATGAAGCTTGATGAGAAAAACTTGCATCTTCTATACCTGTATTATTGAAAGACAAGGGGCAAAAAAAGAAACCCAAGTCATATAAGTTAGCAGTAAACTTGCAGCTTCCCATAAGGGCGCTCAAACTAGAAAAGAAATCTTAGTTGCAGACTACGATAATGAGTAGATTTTCCCAAGAGAGGAACTCCAACCGAAATTATATTTTGACCTAGTTGCAACAAGTACATAATATGAAGTATGGCTTCATTGCTCGTTTGATTTCTAACTAAAATAGAGAAATGGAATATGCAATAGACACTGATAAGATGATTTATTGAAATTGGGGAAAAAAAAATAATCTTGCCATAAGCCTCTTATTTTAAAGCTCTAAATCTGAAAAAGACCTCTGATAACTTGATCAGCATCAATGATAACATTATTATACTGGAAAACTTACTTGCGAAGGTATAAATTAATTTCACTTACCAGAAGCTTCCAGATTTGGGAAACTCAGATTCCCGTGTGATGGGAAAAGAGAAGCTGGTGATGTTATCGGTTCTTGAAGACCTTCCATTTTAACATATCCTTCAAGTAAAATGGCAACTGAATGGTGAGGTACTTCTATTGACTCTCCCCTAATGTATACGGTCATTACTGATCTCTCCGCAACAAGGGCTCTTAGATTTTGCATTGACATTTTTCCAAATAACTGAGGAAGCAAATCTTGCAAAGGAAAATAGCACTCTCCTGCAAAACAAAATAATCTGAGTGTAGCATCAAATCATAATGATGGTAGTCATCTAATCATATCACCTAACATTTATATGATTTTTGTGGTACCAAGCATCCATCAAGAAACATCTTTTGATCGGTTATGACTCCCATGATGAAAAAGTATATAGTAAAAGATGATTTTTTTTAAAAAAAAAAAAAGGAAAAGAATTACCCACTTTCATGCTACAAACCATGTACTCTGCTATCAAAATCACTAAGTGGCCAAAAACTTTCATGCTATAGCAGCTGTAGAAATAATAATATTATCCGTACCTGTCACAGGAAGTCTTCAACTGGAGGATCTGACTTGAGACATGATAATATCTTGTCATCTTCAAGGAAAAAACAGAGCACTACTGAATCTGTTGTAACATCACACAAATATGGCCTTCCAGTAAGTACTTCGTATAGACCCAATGTACTCCCATGGGTAAAAGTTGGACAAAAGGAGTGCTTATTCCTTATTATATTGCTTTCCAACTGCCAAAAGAGCAATATTCAAATATGCTTCGTTTGCATGAAAAATCATATCATAAAAATCTAGAACTGAGCAGTAAAAAATCATTGTCTTACCTTCAAAATCCCACTGGAAATGAACCAAATACCGTCTGGTTTGGATCCTTCTTTGTAAAGTGTCATACCACGCAATTTCATCATTTCCCTGCTACTGCTTGAAAGTGATTCATGGACAGCAGATAACAGGGAACCCAACATAGGCTGTATACTATTCCTTTCAGAAAACTTCAGCAATAAAGGAGTCCTAACTAATTTCTTTAAATCAGTCTGAAACAAATGAAACCATTATGAAATTTAACAATATCTCACAGGAGAGTTGTCAACTTGCGACAAAAGATGAACCAAAAGTACTACTGATAATACCAGAAGATACCTGGACAGCCTCACGAAGATGCAGCATCATTCTCTCTCCCAGTAACCCATACTTTTCAAGGTTTTGAACATATTCATTTAAATGGTTCAACACTAAAAATGCAGCTTGCCTTGTTTTTACAACACGTAGAACCTGAAAAGCAGACATCAAATAAATAATGCGCATCAGGGAAGTAAGCTTCTCCATGTAATGCTTCAGACTGTACTTACGGTTTACAAACTTTGACTCTTATATGGAGCATGGATCAATCAATTTGACCACCAGAATCCAAAGATTCCAGTAAAACTAATAATAAGAAACATTGATTGAAAAAATTAACTTCAAACCTGAGGGAATGTCATATGAACATCATCAAGGAACTTTCTTGCTTCTTCTCCTACAACACTTTCATTGATGATGATAGATGAAACATCACTGTCACCTGAAGACATTAATAAAGAAGAAATAAACATGGTTCATTCCAATAACATTTTCAGCATTAATTGCCGAAAGAAATACCACAAGACCTTGGATGTTGCCAACTGTAAAGGGTAATTGAGAAATTGTCGTTGTTTGTCTGTTCTTTTGTTATAGATGACATTATCTTGGTAGGTTTCTCACTATCTTATTTTTGCATAATTGTATTTTAAATTTTAAAACGTTTTTTTTAGAATAAGAATATTTTTAAGTATTTTGCTACGTGAGAATCAGTATTAGTCAGGAAGTCTTTAAGAAGGGTAGCTAGTTAGAGACTTTCCTAACAGTATCAATAAGGAATGACTAGAGGTAGAATGTGTCTATTGATGAAATAATCTCTCTTCTTCATTTTACTTGCATTAAAATTAATCTACCTTTTGAGTTTCTCATACACTTCGTGACATCATTGGATTCCAGATGTTGATATAAGGGGCTCTTATAGAGCCATAGGAGATATCAGGGACAAGACGGTTAAGGTACCAAAGCTTTAACACCATGTAGAAATCAAAGTCTGCAACTATGTTATTCTATATTTTATTTCTCTGAATAGCAGTACATGTATAGGAAAGGATTGGCCTCGTCTCAGCCAATCAGAGTCCCAAAAACAAATGAACGAATAGACCAAATATCTAGTAAAGGGAAACAAAAATTATCATCCAATCAAACTGGAAAAAAAGAGAGATAGAAACAGATATAGCAGTCATTCACAATTTCACATGATACAACCCCACGCAGACACATCAATTTCTACACAAGAAAATGAACATAGCATGAAAAAGTTAAACAGCCGGACTACCAAGGTAGAATATTACCTATGAAGTCATGCAACTGTTGTCGAGCAATTTTATGGGCATGAAGGAAAGCAGCACAAATACAACATGTAGATTCCAATCTTTCCACAACAAAGTATGTAACTAATTTCTGTGGTAAAACTCCAGTCTGAAGGAAATTGTAATAACTTGGGAAGTGAACCCTATCTCTTAAACCTCTCCAGTCACACAAAGGCTCAAGCGAAGCCAAATCTCTAGCTTCCTCCACTGATCTCATTAAGATGTCAGCTATTGTTTGTGAAATTCTTCCCTCATCAAGCATCTCCCAATACGCAGTTTGAACACCTTACATAAGACAAGCTCCAATATTAGTCAAGATATGATATGTCAATTAATTAGAGAGTGAAACAAGTATTGAGATTGATAGATCCACAAATTCTGTACCATTCAAAAGGCGTATTCTCATTTCTTTCAATTCCATAGGATCCAGAGTACTGTCACTTTCAGGTGCACCATGATAGTGAATACATTGACCTTCAATACTATTTAGGCATGTTAAATATCTCTTCACCGTAGGCCAATCAGCAGGTCCCAGTTCCTCATCATCTCCAAGCTCACCAAAATCCTCTAATGCTTTCTTCAACATTTCATGCTTTGAGTACTCAAGGATCCATTCCTGACATTACATGATAAGAACTTAAGGGCTGAGACCAAAGATGACTGCAAGGTAAGATTTCAGAAATTATTCTTTTGAAACTGACCTTAGCTGATGAGGGCTGATAGGGGGCAACTTCGGCAAGTGCACCAGTCGTTACAAGTAATAAAGTAGTGAGAAAGTATCGTCCAACGAGGAATAGTATTCCAATCACTAATTCGCTATTTTCGCTTTAGTTGGATAAATGAGTAGTAAAAGATGAGTTGTAATTAAACAAGAATTTCAAGAATTAAAGAAAGAAAGGAATTCAAGATCAAGATTCGCAAGTGAATGTTTAGAAAAGATAATCAGTCAAGAAAAACGTAGTTAGGACTTAGAATTCCCCTATGCTCCTTCAAGAATTTGAATTGAATCCTTAATTAATTATTAATCCCATGATTGACGATCGATTCTCTAAGGTTAGGCTAAGTCCCAATGTCTTGATGCTACCTTAGTCTATTTTATCTTTAAAAACAACCTAATATCTTAGTATTGTCTAGAAAGATAAGATCTTGACCCAGAATCCTATGATCGCATAAATTCGTAAGCCTATGTCTAGGTCATGCAATTTTATGATGAATTAACAAGTTCTAGTTAGATGCACCAACATCTCTATTGTCATACATCAACCTATGGTCAATCTTAAAAGTGATCAATCTTCAAGAAAGCATTAAGCAAAGGTAATTCATTCAATCAAAGAAATCAAGATTCATATAAGAATTCAACCAAATACTCAAATTTGCATAGGGTTCATCCTAGCCCTAACTACAAAAAGGAAATTAGCCAAGCATGGCTAGATTAACAAAATGAAGAAGAAAAGATGAAGATAGAATGGTTCTCCCGAGGTTGGGAAAGGTGGATCTCCACAAGTGCTTTGATCTCCTCTTCAATGCCGTAGAGTAGTTTCTTGTATCAGAAGCCCCCTCTTTTAGTGCTAGGGTTGCCTCTTTTATGTTTTCTGCTCCCCTTGGGTTTCCAAATCTCAAAAATCCTTAATTTTTGCTTCCTTTTTCGGGCCCTGGAAACTTTCCAAAAATTAAAAATTAGACTTTTGCAATTCTAGGGCCCTGGGCGCCACTTTTCTGGTTCTCCTTTGTGGCTCTCTTTTCGACCTTCCGCGGAGTCTCCAAATAGCTTCTTCTTATGGATAAAACATGAAAAACACACAAGAATGCTTGTGAGGGTATGTCTGACATCAAATCCATATTTTTAGCTTATTATCCTTAAACTTTTTAATTATATTTGATCAATTTCAAGCTCAATTTATGCCTAAAAACATGGTAAGTTTGTGGCTCATCAAGGGCTTATCCATATCTAGGAGGTGTAAAATAAGCTGTGTAGTCGAAGCATTGACAACCACAGTCAAAAACATGATTCCACCAGTGAAGAAAACAAACTGTAAATATGACAAATATTGGAGTGAAGTTAACAAGAAAGTTATTACACAATTATTTTGTTAGAATCCTTAAAACATGGGATGCACTATGTCTTGTCTCTCTTGAATTCCTGCATGTTTCCTACATTATTTTCCTCCATTATATCCCTAATTCCCTATCTTCTGTCTGCCTATTCTAGCCTATATATTGTAATCACACACATCATTAATGCATCAGAATATAAAGTGTTTTATGCCTCTCACAATATGGTATCAGAGGCTGTAAGGCTTCTGGTCGAAGGCAGAAGGGGAAAGGTCTGTGAGATTGGTCAACCACAGTGACCACTCACTGTATAATCAGGTCACGACGTCAACCCACCATCCTCTACCTTCTGCTGCATCTCATCAAAACGTCGACCTTCTCTGCCTGCCCAGAAGTCTCGATTATTGAGAGAAAGAATGAAACACGAGAGAGAGAGAGAGGGGAAAATGTCACAAGATCTCCAGATTTGCCTGAGAGAGGGCGCGTGTAGTCACACCGCCACCACAGACGGCATCAACACCTGCCGATCGGCGGAACCCTGAGGAGCGACGGCAAGTCTAACCGGCGCGTGACCATCACGTGCCTCCACATTCCCGGCGCGTGACACCCACTCGCCGCCGTGAACAGTGATCGCCAACACCAATTTTTCCAGAAAGATGGATTTCTCTCAAATTCCTCCCATGTTCGGATCATTTTCCGAAAAACCAACTGGAATAATTCCTATTGCTCTTATATCCAGTACAAGTACTCAAACTCAAAACTCTTCATCTTCCTCCACTACCAGTAACTCAGTTCCAAGTCAAACCACAGAAATGGCTTCAGAATTTTCAGACCATCAAGTTATGGCTATTACCCATAAACTTAATGGTAGAAACTATCTCCAATGGTCACAAAGCGTTCTGAGGTATATTCGAGGCAAGAGAAAGGAAAAATACATTAATGGGGCAGCCCCTCAACCAGCCCCTGACGACCCAAACTTTAACACCTGGTTTGCTGAAAACAACCAAGTCATGACGTGGTTGTGTAATTCAATGACCTTGGAGATCAGTGAGGGATATCTGCTCGCCCACACAGCAAAGGAAATATGGGACGCTGCTAGAAGAACCTATTCCTCCCTTGAAAACACAGCCGCCTTGATCCACCTGAAGAGACAACTTTGGGATCTACGACAAAGTAACATGTCAGTAACTGAATATTATGCTACTTTGCTAAAGTTATGGCAACAACAAGACTTATTTGAAGTTCACCCCTGGGAAAATCTCAAAGATGCACAATTGTACAAAAGGATCGTGGAAGAAGGAAGGATACATGATTTTCTTCTCAGTCTAAATGATACTTTCGAGGAGATAAGGGGCAGAATCATGGGACTGGAGCCACTTCCTCAACTTTTTGATGTTGTCAATTTTGTACAATTTGAGGAAAGTAGGAAACTTTTAAACCAGAATGGACCAAGTCAAATTGAAAGCTCAGCACTTGCAGTCCAAAGACCACATGAGGAACGGAAGCCTCAAAAGTTTTGCAACTATTGCAAAATGAAGGGACATATTAAAGAAGAGTGTTGGAAACTCCATGGAAAACCTCCTGGTGGAAAACCTTACAGTGGAAAATCGAGCTCCCAAGCTCACCAAACCACAACTGAACCAAAGATTGAAGTTGATGGTCGCCTGAGTCAGGAAGAACTGCAGATGCTTCGCAGACTACTCAACAAACAGAATAAGTCTAACTCTATTCCTAATGTAAATCTAGTACAATCAGGTAATTCTATTATTGCCCTTAACGCTGTGATAATTAGTGACAATACCTGGATTGTTGACTCAGGAGCTACAGATCACATGACCGGTAACAAAACTTTATTCCACAATCTCAAATTATGTCATAAACACCTTAAAGTAAAAGTAGCTAATGGTGTATTCACAAGGGTTGAAGGAATTGACACAATTACATCATCCGATCAATTGACAATACATAATGTTCTATTTGTGCCCGATCTCACGTGTAACCTAATCTCTGTGAGCAAATTGACTAGAGGTCAAATATGTCGAGTGATTTTTGATGATGGTGTCTGTGTGTTTCAGGATTTAAAATCGAGGAGGACGATTGGGATTTCTAGAGAATGGGATGGATTGTTCTACCTTAACGGATCAGATTTGCAGAAAAAGGATACATGGAAGGCAAGCCAAGCACTGGTTAGCTTGAATTCTCAAACTAATGATGTACTTTTGTGGCACTGTCGGTCAGGCCACCCTAGTTTTGATTATATGAAGCATGTGTTTCCTCACTTATTCAATAGAAATTCTACTCCATTCCATTGTGATACTTGCCAATTTGCCAAACAAACCTGATCCTCATATCCCAAACAGTCCTATACTCCATCTGCACCATTCACTCTAATTCATAGTGACATTTGGGGTCCTGCCCGCATTGCTACCTTCACCCATACCAGATGGTTTGTTACTTTCATAGATGATCACACCAGAACTACATGGGTTTATTTAATGAAAGACAAATCTGAAGTGTTCCAAGTATTTCAAAATTTCTATACCTTTGTACGAACCCAATTCAATACTTCCATTAAGGTATTACGAAGTGACAATGCCAAGGAATACATGAGCACAACCTTTAAAGAGTTTCTTGTTAACCAAGGAATCCATCACCAAACTTCCTGTCCTTACACCCCTCAGCAAAATGAAGTAGCAGAACGAAAAAACCGTCACTTATTAGAAGTAACCCGTGCATTGCTAATGGAACGAAATGTCCCTCCTATCTTCTAGGGGGATGCCATCCTCACAGCAGCCTACCTCATTAACCGCATGCCTTCCAAAGTTCTCAATTATGATACTCCAATTCAAAAACTCCTTGGCCTTTTTCCAAATTGCCCTATAATCAATTCATTGCCTCCCAAGGTGTTTGGTTGTGTTGTCTTTGTTCATAAAAAGGATGGCAACAAATTTGGTGCTCGAGCCGACAAATGCATATTCCTTGGCTACTCATCTACTCAAAAAGGGTATAAATGCTACTGTCCCTCTTCTAAGAAACTACTTGTCTCTCGGGATACCGTTTTCTTGGAAGACGAAGCATATTATCCCAAATTACCCATTTAGGGGGAGTATTCAGATATTGAATTGCTAATTCTGGAAACACCTAATTCCAAAAACTCTAGCCCACCTAACACTATTCCGCATCCCCTTATATCTACTCTTGACTCGCTTGCTCCCACAAATCAGCCTAGTACTACCCAACTCAATCATGAGTATGCGCATATTCCACCTCAACCTGAACCCAATGAACTGGAAACACATGTTGAGATCAATTCAGGGATAGATGCTGAACCACAGCCAGAGGAAGATGTCAGCTCACAAGGTATAATTGAATCAGATGATGGAAGAACTATCTCTCCCATTCAAAGGAATGACCATGAGTCCAATCCGAGATTAAATCATGAAGAACACTATTGGCCTATTGCATTAAGAAAAGGGGTAAGATCATGTACTCAACATCCAATTCAACGATTTGTCTCATATGGTAATTTGTCTGCAAAAATGCAAAGTTTTGTTGTAAACAGTGCACAGATAAAAATTCCAAACACTTTTCAACAAGCGATGGCTGATCCAAATTGGAAACAAGCTGCAGAGGAAGAATTAAGGGCACTGAAGGAAAATAGAACATGGGAGATCACAACTCTTCCTGAAGGAAAGAAATTAGTGGGATGTACGTGGATCTTTACACCAAAATTCAATCTAGATGGTAGTATCAACAAATACAAGGCGAGACTTGTTGCAAAAGGATATACTCAGACATATGGAATTGACTATCAGGAAACATTTGCTCCAGTAGTCAAGTTCAATACAATCCAAGTACTGTTATCAATTGCAGCAAACTTGGATTGGTCTTTACACCAACTGGACGTGAAGAATGCATTTTTGAATGGAGACTTGGAGGAAGAAGTATACATGGAGATTCCAGATGGAGTTTTAGCTCCCAACAACTCTGTGTGTAAACTCAACAAGTCATTGTATGGCCTTAAGCAATCTCCCCGAGCATGGTTTGGTAGATTTGCCAGAGCCGTAAAAGGGATTGGTTATACTCAGGGACAAGCAAATGACACGTTGTTCATCAAACAAGGTAATGGTAAAATCACCATATTGATTGTCTATGTTGATGACATAGTCATTACAGGAAATGATGAAGAATTCATTGCGCAACTAAAACAAGACTTGTCAGCTGAATTTCAAGTAAAAGATCTTGGACAAATGAAGTATTTCTTAGGCATGGAAGTGGCAAGAACCAAGAAGGGTATCAATGTCTCTCAACGAAAGTATACACTAGACCTGTTACATGAAACAGGAATGTTGGGTGCCCAACCAGAGGGGACACCAATGGAAGAGAGATGCCACTTAGAGATCAAACCACAAGGTATTCCAACTAATCCCGAAAGATATAGAAGACTTGTGGGAAAATTGATATATCTAACCCATACTCGCCCGGATATTAGCTATGCAGTCGGAATAGTAAGTCAGTTTATGCATCAACCACAGGAGGAACACATGAAGGCTGTATACAGGATTTTGAGCTATCTGAAGCTTAATCCTGGGAGAGGAATATTCTTTAAGAAAAATACTACTAGAAAATTCGAAATCTACACAGATGCAGATCATGCGAGGGATAAAGAGACTAGAAGGTCAACCTCTGGATACTGCACATATGTGTGGGGCAATCTAGTTACATGGAGAAGCAAGAAACAGACAGTGGTGTCACCAAGTAGTGCAGAAGCAGAACTTAGAGCTGTCCAGAAAGGAGTATGTGAAGGGATCTGGATTATAAGATTACTACGTGAGTTGGGAATTCAACATGAGGAACCAATACAACTCTGGTGTGACAACAAGGCCAGTATTGAAATGGTCAAGAACCCAGTATATCATGATAGAACAAAACATGTTGAGATAGACAGACACTTCATTAAAGAAAAGATTGAAGCAGGAATTATAAGTCTGTCACACATAAGATCTGCAGACCAAATTGCAGATATTCTAACTAAACCACTAGGGAGGACAAAGTTTGAAGGATTCCGAGGCAAGCTGGGAATGATCGACATATATTCTCCAGCTTGAGGGGGAGTGTTAGAATCCTTAAAACATGGGATGCACTATGTCTTGTCTCTCCTGAATTCCTGCATGTTTCCTACATTATTTTCCTCCACTATATCCCTAATTCCCTATCTTCTATCTGCCTATTCTAGCCTATATATTGTAATCACACACATCATTAATGCATCAGAATGTAAAGTGTTTTATGCCTCTCACAATATATTTATAGATGAAATTCATGCATTAAATATTTCCGAAGTGTTTTACTCAACTTTCTAAACAAATTTTGATCAATATTTAAATTGTATACATACCAGTGTTCCTGTATCTGAATTCAATTCAATTGATTTGCCACTGAAAGAAACAAAAAAATTATATCATTAGAAGTTAAATTACAAAAGCAAGAGATTGCCTACTATTATTAGCCTTGGGTTATTTGTTATCATGATCACGTAATATATGCTGATTGTTACAACAAGAAGTCTTGAATTATTTATTGTGTGTTGAAATGAGGCATAGTAAATGGTATTTATAGATGCAAGAGAGAATAACAAGAAAATCACACAATTCGGCACTCTTCTCCCTTCCTTTTTTCAACAAGAGAAATCAATTTCATCAATGAGGATGTCTTGGTCATTTTTTTTGGCTTCAACAGATCTTTCTGTGTCTCTTTATAATGGACAGGCAAGCTACGTAATTTGGACATATCTCAGGGGAAGGTAAAAACTTTATTCTAAAATAAAGGTATAAATCTGTTCATAGAATTATTTTGTAACCATTTTTCATCACAATTGCAAATCAAAGTAACATCCTAAGACCTTGTATACTTGCCTTAACTGACAATGCTAGTGACAAGGAAACTGGCCCTCGCAATCCTGACCAATTGATGATTACAGCCTCTTTCCAATCCAAACCATGTCCAAAATAACTTAGGAAGGGATAAAGTGCTCCAACTACTATGCATCAAGATGCTTGAACTTAGGCATAGAGAAGAAAGAGTTTGGCCCATGATTTTCCTGCAACAAATACATTAGCTGGCAATGACAAAAGCTTAACCATCAAAGCATCTTAGTTGAATTATTAATATTTCTTTGATGTTAGAGCATGTAATGCAGAGTCAAAAGTCAAAAGTACCATCAGCGGTAACATTGGAACCATTAAGGATGCCTTCAGCGATAATGACTCCACTGCAAAATGGAAAAGGAAAAACAAAATTACAAAGTTATATGTTAACTTTAGACCAACCAGAATAAAAATATTTGATTTTAATCAATTAATTTAAAAATGAGCTGAACAACATCTTTTGCATCTGAAATCAGAGGATTAATATTATTTGAGAGTCCAATTGAGAACTCACTTCAGTATGAAAATTAATGTATTACAAATATAAGCAACCATTTGCCTGGGAAACATTAAAAAAGGATTTAAAATATGATTCCAGTTCTCTAAAATATATATATATATATATAGGAAAATATGAGTGTATCAAAATATATACAATCTATTCAAACAAAGCATGTTGAAGTTGACCCACACTTTTATCAAACAAAGCAAACAAAGAAAAGAAAAGAAAATGATATCATTTAGGTAATTTATACACCTCCACCTGAAAAAAAAAGTTGATATTTTGATTAAAACTATTCCCAGGATTGAGTTTCACGTTCACTAATCCAAGCTAGATGTGACTAAAATTTACTCCCCTCGTCTTGAGGGAGAGAGTGTAATTACTGATAATTCTATGATTAGGGACTGTACAACAAATATTTAAAGTGAGTTTATTGCAATTTTTGTCCTCTAAGCCTATATACAGGTTGAAGCCTGTGCATAGAAAATACAACAGAAAGTCAAATGAAAGTCTAATTACAAAGCCCTTTCTTGTTAATAAGGATGAAGTCAATCACAGATCAGATACCAATCTGCAACAAATTTGCAACTACAACAAATTAAAGATGTTCAGAAGGACAGAAAGATAAGACGAAGAAACCAAAAATAATTATTTGTATAAAAACAAATATTAGTTTGACTTTGAAAATATTCCTCGTATCCACAAATATTCCCCTCAAGTTAGAACGTAGATGTTGATCAATCCAAACTAGTTATTCAAATCTTGAAACTTCGTTGTTGGTAGAGCTTCAGTCAAGATATCCACGACTTGTTACATAGCATATAAAATAGAACTTTTGTAATAAAAAAATTAAATAAAATTAGCTCCAATACTAAATCCACAAGAAACCCAAAAGAAAACAACCCTTTCCATAGTCCATACTATAAGGTAAAATCCCACAAAAAAAAAAAAGAAAGAAAGAACAAAAAGGCAGTTCTATAATCATCAGCACTCTCCCAACAGACTTAAGAATCTGTTTCTCTTTTCTTTGTTCTGGCAATAAAAATAGCGATAAAAATCTTGCCACTGATTGTTTAAGCTTTCATCAAATAAAATATGCCATTTTAATTTATATACAGAAGTACAAGCCCATACCAATAGTGATGCAAGCTTTCTGGTCCATCTCTCTTAAAAGCTATCCTTTCAACTGCAGAGTAACATCTGAACAACAGTTTCAAAGCAAGATGTCTACAATACGAGTGATAATAATGTTTTGTACAGAAGCTCAACTTACATTCCCAGAGTCATCACCGTCAAAATACCAGAAACATCAGCACCCTCTTGAGCCTATCAGAGAAAACAGTCATTCATACACAAGATGAAAGCAATTTTTTGATAACCCTAGATAGTAAAATAGTATATAATTAGATATGGTAGAATATAGAATGAAATGCACATCAACTGCCATGAACTGATGAACAAGGTGTGGTTGGGATTTATAAAATGATCAAAGCCTTGGGGATCAAATTTGGAGTAGTGCCATTCTGGCTTTATAAATTTTCTAACACAAATGAGTACATGTGTAATCAAACTTGTCATGTTAACCGCATTGAATATTTATAATACATGTATAACATCTCAACTTACTAAAACATTCACCCAGGTTTGAAAGAAACTTACAGTGAAGTAAGCAACATAGCTAACAGCAAGCGTTAGAGTAGTCTCCATCACTGTATCATTAAATATATATCCATGCCACAGGACTGATGCTATTCCAAAAGCAAGACCAATTCCTAAACTGGACCAAGGAAATAATCATATAAGCAGCATGAAATTTGGCTGCTATAGTGATAAAGAGTGTTAGAAATCTATTTAAATTTTAAATTAGAGAATCCCATAACTATTTCATTGATTGTAATCCCTGATTTAGTGCTTTCAGTTTAGGATATAATATCTAATTGCAATCCCTTTATTTTCTCCACTAATTACTCTCTCTAGAGTCTATATATTGTACCCCTTTGTAGTTGAATAATCAATAAGAGAGTATTATCTCTTTGCCTCGGATTTAAACATAGAGATAGATAAAACTAACGCTCCAAGAGAAGCATCTGATAGAAATTTGATTATGGCCAACCAATTGAAGCTCTCTCCAAGGACCATCCGATAAAATAGTGTATAAACAACCATTGCCACTCTGGAAATAAAAATCAATCAGTCAGAAAGGGAATATGTAAAGGACAAAAAATCGTCATATGCAGAAACAAGTACAGAATAAGAGTTAAATAATCTAAAATTGAGTACTCGATATTCATCATAGGTAGCCTCAAGATACAAGTAAATCATAATAAAAGTGAAATCATCTAAAATTGAATACCCATCATTCATCATGGATTCCCCTTCAATTATTGTAGTCATTTTCTTGCTGGCACCAAGCTCTTTCAGCAAAGCCACAACTGCTACAGGATCAGTTGCACTCAGAAGTCCGCCAAGCAATAGTGATGCTTTCCAACTCCAGTTATATGGAAAAGTAAGCTGCATTATGACATAAATTGATTAAAAAACAATTGACGTACAAGATGAAACTCAAATACACAGGCTTGCCATGTACCTTAAAAACAGATCCAAGACAAAAGGTGGAGAGCAAAACACCAGGACCAGCTAGTAAAATCATTTGTCCAATACACCACTGCAGCAAAAATTAAATTCAAGTTGAAAATAGACAAGGTACTGATGGTAAAGCAACAAAGAGCAGTTGATAACATCATTATATTATAGTACCAACAAGAGGGTATCTTAGTTCAGCCATGTTCATTGTTAGTCATTCTTCAAATCTCGTATAGGTTTCCAATTTCTTCATTTTCTTGTTACAGTGTCACTACTCAATCTGAGAACATAGCCATTTCATATCAAATTTAAAATAATACATTAAAAATTCAAAAATTAGGCTCAAATTTGTAGAAAAGAGCCTTAAAGTCTGGAAGCTTAATTAATATATTTGCATGAGGAAGGGACAACCACAATAGTCTGATACTATCATACTGTAACCCTAAATACAACTATACTTATGGTCAAGGAAAAACAGAGTAAAAAAACCTTAATTTGGTGAAATTCCATTGAGAATGAGCCCTCAAAAAGGAGGGGAGGAAGGAAAACAGCTAATAGAAGCCCTGGATCAATCTTTGACCCTGCATATCGAAATTGCTAATCTCTAATCATTTTGAACAGTAAGCTGGAAAGAATGCTTAAGTTGAATTCACATTCTAATGTCCAAGTCCATAAATTATTCTCTTTGACATGAACATATGTTTTGAAATCAATAAAGAGAAACATTGACCAAACTTACAAAGACGAATTCCATTGCCAATCCTTCCCAGTTGATGATGAGTACCATATTCTGTTGAGAAGTCCAATGATGATCAGTCAACTTAATTGTTCTACTTTCTGTCTTCTGTTTTTTGGTGGAAATCTCTTGTTCCACTTTAAGCATGATGAACAATATCATCACTGCATGATGGCAGCATATGAAGCAACACTTCAAATTTTTAGATCAAATGAAAATGAGAGAAAGAAAGATTGGAATGCATCAGTTATACAGAACTTGATGCGAATAAAGTATTTGGTAATTGGTATTGACATGTCTGCTATTTGTTGGTCAGTTTCGGGACTTAATAACAAAGTGATTCCTTCTCCACTTAATAATATGAAATAATTTCCCCAAGGTTGTGACCTTTATGCATCAATTATACAACCTACAGTTAGCCGAGCCGTTATGCATCAATTCCATACAGCATCATTTTCAACCTTCTGTTGCTTATAACGACGCACAAAAGAAAAATACATGGAAAATTTCGAAATCCAAGTTCAATAGTTCATAAAGGCAAAACGGGGATAGCAGAATCGATATATAATATACAAAATTCTAACTAGCCGTACGTAAAACAGTAGACTTTATGCAACACTAGTTTATCACAGAAGAAGAGAAAAGGAAGTTTAATTCTGGTCAAGAATTATGAGAAAGCAAACCTAATGATCCAATGCCAATGCCAATAATGAGGAGAACAACTGTATAAGGGACTCTGGTCCCGTGCAAAACATGCCTACAAGCAACTCCCAAAGCCAGACAGAGTCCGGCGAATATCACTGCATCCGATGGGTTCGACACCGTGTCCGAAGACGGAGAAGGATAAGAAATAGAAATTACTTCCGACAATGTTCTGCACGGATATAATGCTTCAACTGTCGGAAATGCACCCGGCTTCTCTCCCATGCCTCAACGGTCCCTGGCCTCTCCTTTGCTTGCAACGACATCCTTTGCCGCGAAAAACGACCGCCTGCACTCTCACGGTCACGGTCACGTGGTTCCACGAATAAAAAAAATGAAATACAAAACTCAGTTATTAATAAAATGTTTCTTTCGTGCTTTTTAATTTAAAAATAATAATTACAATATCTACTTTTCAGTTCTAAATATAAGCCAAACAGAATTCATTTTAATCTTATATTATATTTTGTGTACCGTTAGATTACGTTTTTTAATCAAATTTATTAATTTAAAAGAAAAAATATAAATATAAATACTTTAAAGTAATTTAATTAATTTACTTAATCTCTTTAAAAAAATTAAATTTATTTTTTATTTAAAACCAAATGAGATAGTTATTATTAATTAATAATACCATATTCATAAAATATTCTTACAAGTATTTAATACAAGAACTACTTAACAAAATTGGAAACATTATAAAAAAGATTAGATAAACTAGTTAATTATAAAAATATCATTTGATCCCCTCAAATAATCATATATAACCTTTTCTTAAGTAATAAAAAATAAATAAATTATTTAATCCACCTAAAATAACCATTTATAAGTATATAACCTTAGCTTAAGCAATAAATAAATAAAGATATAACAATTTAACTTGAAAAAAATCTCCTTCCCAATATAACGGGTGATTTGAGAAGTTAGAGAAATATTTGGAATAAATATTAGGAAAAAATATTAGCTTAAGTCAATCATGTTTAAACATGCAACAAATAGGTATAATTACTAAGTGATAATAAAAGATAAACTATTATCCACTGCTTCAATTACATATAACTAATGTGAAAACTTGATAAAATTAAAAATTTTAAAAAAAAATACTTCGTATAAACATGTCTTAAAGAGTGTAAATAATTAATAAAATAAACAATACAAGATATGAACAAAATATTTATGGTAAAATAATTCAAAAAATTAAAAATTAAGAAGAATACTTATGAAATAAAGAAATATCTTTATAATTTTTTTTTTAATTTTTAAGGTTTTTAATAAAAAATGTTCTTATGAAAACTTAATTCTAAAAAAAAAAGATAATAACAACTAAATATTTATAATATTACTATCATAGCATAAAAAATGAATAATATTATTATCATATAATAATTTTTTTAAAAAAAAACATAGAGACTTCTGGCCATTTTCACTTTTGAAGCAAAAGATCTAAAACTCGGCCTTGTAAATTTAGGGCATAAACCGACAGGGCTAATAGATTCGACCCGTTTTTTCTGACTTTATATATAAGAAATAGTAGTGTTTAAGTGTTTTTTCACTTTCTAGTTGCCGATTCGATTCTTATTAATCCAGATTAACCTCGAGTCAGACCCATAATTGTGAAAGAAAAACCTCTTAACACTATTTTATCCATTTTCACACCCAAAATCAAGGACGTGATTAATAAAAAAAAATAGTTTTGAGAGCTCTTCTTTTATAACTGTTGACTATAAGCCCGACTCGAAGTAAATCACCAAAAAAATGTGGTCTTTTTTCTTGGATAAGACAGATGATCCATAAACTATGTAGCTCATTTTTCCTTGTGATAATGATATAGATATTTTTCCCATTTTGTTACATCCGCCATCGCCTTGCTGTTTCTACGCTTTCCTCAACTTCCATGCACGGACAAGGAAAACGTGGTTCCACCTGATGGGAAAAGGGGTTATGCAACGTAAAAGGGAAAAATTGACCGGATTGATTTTTTCTTACACGTGGAACTCTCTGAATACAGTGGCTAGCAAGTTAAAAGATGCTCTTCACGGGGTATCTGGTTTTTTTAAAAAAAAAAAAAAAAAAAAACAGATTCCTTCCCTGTAATTTTTTTACCTAAAAAAATTATAATTATAATTTTCGAGGCTTAAATGGAGAAAGCTGATCATAAAAGATAAAAAGGTGGAAGTAAGTGGTAGGAAAGACTTAATTTATAACTTAGGTAAATTAATTTTACAAAAACAATAACATTTAATATCTCGAAATAATTTATTTAGTTTTGTCAACTTTTAAAAAAAAAAGTTAAAGACCAGATTGATATGATTAAGTAATTTATTTAATCCTTAAAAAAAAAAAGATAAGCGAGATTTTATATTTAATATTAGAGGTACTATATTTATTTAAAATCCCACAACTAAAAAAACCTCATATATTAGACTTGATGCTCATATTTATATTTTAAATAAATATTTTAATAAATTTATATTTTAAATAAATATTTTAATGTGAAAGAATCTAAATTAAAGACAACCTTTTCAATTTTTAACAATCAATTTTTCAAACAATAATTTAAATATTAATTGAAACTTAAAAATGAAATCTCATCATAGACACCCTGACATGCACCAAGCTGGTTCGATGGAAATACGTTCAAAGCATCGGTGAACACCAATCTCATTCAAATTCCTCCCTTGACCCTTCCACAAAGCTTCAGCCATTTCCAGTATATTAAGCGAAATTTTTTGGTTTGAATTCAAGCGAAATCATTTGGAGCTCTTGTTTCGGTCTCCAACATGGTAAATATAAAACAAAACCTGCCAACACAGTAGCAAATTTAAAACTGGGGACAAGGGAGGATCGACCAGTGATCACCAAAAGCCGTAAACGACCAAGAGGCAGCGCCCTCCTCCAGTCCCGCACGTCCCCTCTTTGTCTTTACGCCGATAATCACATGCAGACGCACTACGTTTTCTGGTGAGGAAATAAGGCGCAGAAAGGTAATCATTTCATAGTTCCCATTTACGCCATTGAAGACTTTAATAGCTTCTTTGTTTAAATCATCAAGCATTGGCTTAGATTGCAGTGTTCTCCGTGGTGAGGGTTTTGTGGGCTCTGCGTCGTCGGCGTCGGCGCCTGGATATGGATCCCGAGCTCCAACTTCCTCGCTCTTCATCACTCCCTTCCTCCGAGGTTCTTTTCTACTCTCCTCTCTCTTCTCTTCGCTCTCATGCCATTGTCTTCATTCCCAAACCTAACGACAAGCTTGAATTTGGTCTTTATTGTTCGATATCATGCATGCTTTGATGATACATTGTATATTTTTGTTCCTGTAACTATACATGCAATTACTTTGTCAAGAAGCAGTTCCCTATTCCCTTGTCTCTGTTGTTCTTTGAAGTTTGAAGTTCATGATAGTTGATGGCTTAATCTTGATTCTCTGTTTGGTTATTTCTGTAATTCCCTTGGGCATTAATTATGAGCGATATTGATTGTAGCAGAGAAAGGGTACTTGGAAAGCGTTGGTACTTGCGTACAGGACCTTGGGGGTCGTATTTGGCGGACTTGCGACATCGCCGCTATATGTTTACCCTTCAATGCCATTGAAGTCCCCAACAGAAGATGACTATCTGGGTATCTACAGCATCATGTTCTGGACTCTCACTCTAATAGGGGTCGTAAAATATGCCAGCATAGCTATCAAAGCTGATGATCATGGTGAAGGTACAGACACAAAAGAGAGATTCACTGTCAACTTTATTCTCTTAAAAGGATAGAAGAGCATGGTTCCCTCTATAGATTTCTGTTGTCAATTAGATTCCACGTTATGATCTATTAAATGCATGTCCCAGATTGATGCTATATGAGGGGATATTAACTAGGCTTTTTGGATTAATTCAATGTGTAACTGTACTTCGGTGATTTGAGGTTCACTAATTGATCTTACTCACATCCCGCACTGGTTCATCATGATGAATTGTAGGTGGAACTTTTGCCTTGTATTCATTACTTTGCAGGCATTTGAATATTGGAATCCTGCCTTCTAAGCGGCCACATTTACTCTCAACTACAAGTTCAAACGTGCAAAGGGGCACTGAGACACAGAGTAGGTTGGGGAAATTTTTTGAAAGAAGTCTAGTTGCTCGCAGGG
The DNA here is from genome assembly GCA_037074495.1 of Acacia confusa. Classification (NCBI taxonomy): domain Eukaryota; kingdom Viridiplantae; phylum Streptophyta; class Magnoliopsida; order Fabales; family Fabaceae; genus Acacia; species Acacia confusa. The sequence goes on along the minus strand of CM073512.1, from coordinate 790,254 downwards.
TATTACTTTTTGTTGCCATGTTAGGCACATGCATGCTTATAGGTGATGGCATACTTACACCTGCAATTTCAGGTTTGCCTCTCAGAATGTTATCTTTTTTCCTTGGTTCAGTAAAAAATAATGTAGTGGCTTTTATTGTTTAAATGTTTGATTCAACTTGTAACTTTATTCCCAGTGTTGTCAGCAATTGAGGGAATAAGAGCACCTTTTCCTTCTGTTAGCAAATGTAAGTGCTTCAGCCAATATTACTAGGCCATACGCTTGAGATTTTTCAAATTCGATAGTTGGAAAATTACAAACAGAGTACTATATGATTTTATTGCCACTTGCTTGGTTTGGCACAAAGGCAAGCTTTACATGAAAGGATGATAAATTTGTTGGTTGCAATGTTTTTGGTTTTCAAAACAAGCTGATATTATTAATTTGTTATCAAGCAGAAAATATTCCATCCCTATTGGCCAGCAGCCTTGCCAAATATTTATAAAAATTAAAAAAAAATTCATACACATGAATATTGAAAAACATGGGAGAGATTGTGGTAATTGGTGGCAGAAGACTAAGTCATCATGCAACATCCATTGCCATACGTTGACAGATGGCTTTGCCTTTCTCTCTGCTGCATTCAAGAATTGCAGATCATGGAAAAGTCAAGCAGGAAGCATTCCTTAATTTTTAGAGTACTGTGTGCTGAACAGTAGAAGCTTTTGAGTTACCACCACACTTCTTTAAGGTCTTTCATGAATAATTTAGTGATTAGAATTTAAATAACTGAGTATAAGTTGATTTAATATGGACAATTGATCAATCAAAATGGAATATTCAAGATGATAAAATATTCAGGGGAAGCTTACTGATGTTATCATTATATACAAGGCAATATAGCTTAAGTCAGTTTGTAACTTCGTTGTACAGTTTGCTTTATATGTTATATGACTTTTCTTCTCGTCTAAATTTTTTGTTGTGCATGCCGTTGCAGCACTTGTGGAAGCACTTTCTTCAGTTGTCTTGGTCTTGCTGTTCTTGTTGCAGAAATATGGTACATCCCGTGTAAGTTTCCTGTTTTCTCCCATAATGGGTGCATGGACCTTGAGCACCCCACTTGTGGGAATTTACAGCATCATACACCACTATCCAAGTATATTCAAGGCTTTATCACCACACTACATATTCCGTTTCTTTTTAAAAAATGGAAAAACCGGATGGCTTTTACTTGGTGGTACAGTCCTTTGCATTACAGGTATATGTCTTATCCTTAATGCTTGACATATAAGTGAGAAATTTGCCTTCGAAGAGCCCCTAGTCTAACCACATGCATTTTGATGTTACGCTTTTTGCTTCACATTAGTTGTTGTGGTCAGTAAGGCCATAAACTTTATAATTTATCTGCTCTTTTGAGCAAAAGAGAATCTAGTAAGAAAATTTTGTGGGTGACCCGTACTCAGAATATGTCGAACACTTAAAGGTCGGGACCAAGTCCGTTCTTTCCGCTGAATATAATTACACTTAAAATATCCGGTGCCTTTTAATTGGCTTGGGAAGATGCACCTTTCCTTTAAATGGATGTTAGGGTTATTTAAAGTGGTTGACATATGTGATTGGAATGCTCTTTATTCATTCTGAGGGGAGGGATATATATACGAGAGAGGAGCCTTTGCTTTAATGGCTCATAAATACAGAATAATATCCTATCCCTACAACATAGGTGTAATATCTACAATAATAAAATAAGTCTTCTATAATCCTAACAAAAGTCTCAGAAGATGCCAGTAGGTTTCATTATCTTTTTTACTGTGTGATTGTTCTTTGAGCCTCTTATCTCCGCATTAAAGTAGGAATTGTATTTTTTTTTTTTCATGCTATACATCCAGTTCTAGTTCTAATTTTTCTCTAACGCACTACAGATAATTTGTTTCCTTGAATTATGTATGATGATCACTGCATCAAACCATGCATGCTAGATTTTCATCTAAATTTATAGGCAAGTGGGTAATAATAATAAGTCACAATTCCCCCTTTTCATTTACTTCTTAGAAATATCATAATACTGACAGGTTCTGAGGCAATGTTTGCTGATCTTGGTCATTTTAACCAGCGGTCCATTCAGGTTGAGTTTCATTGTTTTTGGCCTTTTCTTTTGCTTATATTATGCATTTATGCTTCTGTTTCCCATCCTCATCTTTACCCCCGTTTCACAGATAGCATTTTTATTCACAATCTACCCATCTTTAGTTCTGACTTATGCGGGACAGACAGCTTACCTCATCAAGAATCCCAATGATCATGATGATGGATTCTACAAGTTTATACCAACTCCAGTCTATTGGCCTATCTTTGTCATTGCAACATCCGCTGCTATTGTGGCCAGCCAATCATTAATATCAGCCACTTTCTCTGTAATCAAGCAATCTGTTGTGCTCGATTATTTTCCCCGGGTAAAGATTCTACACACATCGCACAGTAAAGAAGGAGAGGTTTACTCACCTGAAGTGAACTACATCCTCATGGTCCTTTGTGTTGCTGTCATACTTATTTTTGGGGATGGAAAAGATATTGGAAATGCTTTCGGTATGTTACATTATTGCATCAATTACTCATAAAATTCCATAATATCCATTCCATGAATACTCATACACCCTACCGCTTTCGCTGCAGGTGTTGTTGTTAGTCTAGTGATGCTCATCACCACTATATTACTTACGCTAGTCATGATCATGATATGGAGGACTCCTGCTGTTCTGGTTGCTCTATACTTCTCTGTGTTTTTTGTGATGGAAGGGGTTTATGTCAGTGCAGTTTTCACTAAGCTCCTTGAAGGTGGATGGATTCCTTTCGCCATTTCTCTTATCTTTGCTATCATCATGTTTGGTTGGTTTTATGGCAGACAAAAAAAGATCGAGTACGAGTTCACCCACAAGATAACCTTAGACAGACTTGAAGTGCTTTTAGCAGATCGCAGCATTCACACTGTGCCTGGCTTATGCTTCTTTTATTCTAACGTTCAAGATGGTCTGACTCCTGTACTAGGACACTACATTAAGAATATGAAATCCTTCCATGAGGTCACAATATTCACTTCTCTTGGGTATCTGTTGGTCCCCAAGGTTGCTCCACATGACAGGATTGTCGTTAACAAATTGAGCCATAAAGGGTTGTACAGTTGTGTGATTCATTATGGTTATGCAGATTCTTTGAACCTAGAAGGAGATGATTTTTTAGCTCAAGTGACTAATAGTTTGATGCAACATATAAAGAACTGCAATGGCTATGCCCCTTCTGATCCTCATGAGATAGAACAAGAGATTTCCAGGTTAGAAGAAGCACGGTCTGCTGGCGTGGTTCATGTTCGTGGAAAAACCCGGTTTCATATCGGCCACAACTGTGGCTGGTTTGACAGAATTATGCTTGGATTTTATGAATTCTTGCATAACAATTGCCGGTCTGGATTGCCTTCTCTGAGGGTTCCATTACAGCAGAGGATTGAAGTTGGAATGCTATATGAGGCTTGAAGGGATAATTTTGGAATAAACAGAGAATTGTGGTTGGAAGATATAACTCCTAATGAGTCCCTCAAGATCTATAACCATGTTACAAAAGAGTCCCTTTCTTGGAACAGATTTTATACATAAGTGTACTTCTAGGTAGTTGAGGTACTTTCATGCTCTATAGAGTAAATTTTTTCTTACATGTTTATCTTTATCTTGTGGAATGCAAAATCACTTAAATTAAACTAAAACTTCTTTAGCCAATTTTATTATATGTTTCTAAATAGTTCACTAATAAAAACTTTCAAAGACATCAAAGTTTTTATAAAATAAAATTTAAGTGATTTTTAATATTACCCTATTAATCATACTTAACTCCAACGTTATATTAATTTATACTCTCTCACTATCCTCATTAAAACACAGGCATATGTGAAAAAATATTTAATATTTAATGCTCATCAAAACAATCAAAACATCTTATAAGAAGGAAAAAAACAAATACCTTCTAGAACCCTTGTTATAAAATGGACTAGACAGAGTAAAAACAATCACCAAGAGATAAAAATCATGATTTTTAGAACTACATGATTTTGCTTTCATATAATCAAACTAATATATAATGTATTTATTTAAAATAAATATTAAGAATACATTAATTCAATTATTATGTTGCAAAAACAAAAGAGTCCAATGTGAAGTAAAAAATTTGACGCAAAAATCACAATGGCAAATTAAAAATCATAATTACAAATTTAAATGTTGAAAAGTAGATTGTTCAAACTTTAATTTCACTTGTTAAAATGTTAGATGACATTACATAGGGGCTATCTCTTGTTTTTCATATATAATATATTTGAGGAGTTGATCTTAGTTTTAAATATAAAACACAATTTTTATATTTATCAATTTTTTCTTAATTTACCCATTTTGATGTTGCTAAATAAAATAATTAATGAGGAAAAGGAAAGAAAGAATTAAAGAAGATGGTCAGTGTGTTTTAGAAAATACATATCATATTAATTAATTTAACCAACTTTTTTAATATAATAAAATTAAGTAAATATATCTTATACCAAAAGATTATTGAACTTAAAGAAGGTAGTAACAAGGAAAGGTGGGACCATAAGTTTCAAACTCGTCATGGAAAAAACAAAATGTCCAAGGAGAGAAAGCAACTTTACGCAAATGGTTAGGATTTTTTCCTTTACCACCGCTACCATCCTTTATAGTTTTGGGGGTAAGATCAGAGTTAGGAAAGCCTTTTTTGTTTTTTAATTAAAAAACTGATCCATTACTATGGGATATTTTTTAATAGTATTTAGTATTTTAAATTAATTCTTAATATACTCAACACCATAAAATATTTTGTTGATGGCACCTTCTGTCTAGCACCCATCACCTAGAAGTATTTTCTTAATAGCACCGAGTATCTTAAAATACTTTTTAGTGCATTTTTTTTAGAACTCAGGATATTGTATGTTACTAAGAAAACACTTTTGGGTGATGAGTGTTAGATACTGGATACCACAAAAAATATATTTTAGGGTACTAAGTATTATTAAAAATTAATTGGGATACTGATGCTGTCGAGAAAATATTTCACAATGATATATGACATTTTTTCAAAGTCAAAGGTTTCATTGGCTTGTTTTTATTTTAAAATAACATAGTTTTGAAGAAAAAGATAAAATTGAATAAGAACAATAAATGAAATCCAAATCCATCTTTGTTGAGCATGGCGTCGCCTCTTCCTTTCTTTCCCCCTTGCTTTGGTTTTTTAAGGATGTACGTGTACGTCTGAATGTGTGTGTAAAGAGGCTATGGCCAAGCAAACGTCCCATAAAAGAGACGGATCCGGCTCCAATCCATTTTCCTCTTCCATCATCTTCTTTATCTCAACCATTGGATTGAAATATGAACGGTTTAGATTTCATTTTTTTATAAAAAATATTATTTTTTAATTTTTTAATATTTTATTAATATTTTTTAAAAAATCAAATCTGAACCGTTCATATTTAAATCCAACGGTTGAGATAAAGAAGAAGATGGAAGAGGATGAGAAGAGAAGTGGATGAGAGCTAAATTCAAAAGAGATAGCTAGGATAAAAAGCATAACTAATTTCACCTACTCTTGTGGGTCAAAAATATATGATTCTTTTAGAAGAATAGCTTGTTTTAAAATAAAAGTCACTTAAATGATAATTAATATTAATTTTTTAGTTTTTACTTATAATTAATACTCATTTCCAATTTTACTCACTCATTAAATATCTAAAAGCATTCTCCAATAAGAGTAAAAAAAAAAAATTATGACATATTTAATGAGTTAGTCACTACTTATTTCCCATGAAAAGAGTGTTATCACTAATCAAGAAGTTGGTGCATATAGGGGGCTGTATGGCCAATCTTAACCACACTGTTAATTTTTTAGACCCCTAACCACGCACTTGAGGAGGGGGTTTTTTTTTGTTATATGAAATTTTTAGAAAAGGGGTTGGGTTTACCTACGATTTAATAGTAGAGCAAAATCTCTCTTCCTTTTAGGTGATACCAATGTTGGGCAGAGCGAGCTGTCTATTATTCTCAAGCGTTTACCTAAACATCTAAGAGTTAAGATGTCTCTCTCAACGCCTCAACTCAAGGATTGACAAAATTAATTAATGTATATATGATATGATCCGCAAAGGCAAGAAAATGAGGGCTTACTACAACTATTACAACCCAACAGCCCAACCTAGAAATTATCAGGTTGGGCTGGGCTAGATTAGATTTTTTTGGTTCATCTTCTCATATCTACTTGCTTAAGATGAATCAAAGTCTTGATTCTTCCACCAATGGGGGTTAGGTCTAACGAAAGGGTAGTTTTTCACAACATGATAAACTAAGGTTCGAATCTTCACTGAAGACAAACACATATAGCAATAAGAAGCAGAACATAGGATGGGGAAGGAGGATTTGAGCATACATACACAATCTTAGCACCCAAGAATAGATTCAAAACTCTAATACACATACCTCAAACTAGATTGACTCCAATAGTAGGATACATATTCTTAGCAACAACAAAAATGTGTCTTGATTCTGCCAGTTTGGTCCAATTAGTAATGAGTTGACACATAAACTATAAAATCACAAGTTTAAATCTCATTACCGATGTGACAGTAAACATTTTATAATTACTTTTGTAAATGCTCTTTGAGCCTCTTTAAAACCCAACTCAAACTTTTTTGCACTAAAAAATATCCTGATTCTTAAGGAAGACAGTGTTCATCCTGCCTTGAGATAATTCAGCCACTACCATTTTCGTTTGAAGCAAAATATTTTCCAGCACTAGATACAAGTGCATGCTCTAAGTGATACAGATGATAAATACCTGAACTTATGAATGTAAAAGAATTCAATATCTTGTATGGATATGACAATGTAAAAACATACAGACGGTAACTGTTACTCTGCCAGCAACGAATCACATAGCAACATGGTGCTCGTGAGAAACAGAAAGTGCCCAGAAAGCCTATTCATATTAGTGGAACAAGTTCACAAGGAAATACAAAAGATGCTAAGAATCAAATATGGTGCAACTTTCTGGTTAAAATGGACGGTTCCCTCAGAAGAAACAAAAGCTACTTGATTAGTTTCTATGGGTAGGTTTGGACGGAAGAGGGAGCAAACAATTTTATACTTCCAAATAAGGGTAATGCTAGTACTACCATGATTCTTAATATAAGAGTACGTTGACTTTTTTTAGGTGAGACTAAAAAAGCTAAATAAATTATTTAATCATAATATGTGTTGTACATAATTAGATTATATATCAATTTATAAGTTAAACACATTAGTTTGAAGAAGAATAAATATAAATAACTTAAATAGTTTCTTTAATGTCTCAAAAAAAAATCAACTAGCTCTTATATTAAGAATTGGATAGAGTGATAGCATTTCCCTTATTTGGCAGTATCTTTATCAGAATAAAATGGAGGATATGCGACTATAAAAGTCTTCCATCCCTTGTGATTTCAAATTCTCCTAATTTGGCAAAAATGAATTTTCAAGGGGAAAAAGAAGCTTTCCTAACAAGGGGAAGAGTAATTATCATTTAACCATCCTTTCCTTTGCTTCTCCTACGAGTCCCACCAATGCCCATGCATACCATGAGGATCATGCTGCTCTAAGCTTCCCTTCCCTGCAACGGAGAATTGTCAAATAAATTTGATTATTCATAGTTAACAGTTTTATAAAAAATAATAACCTGAACCATAAAAAGTTTATTTGAACGGTTAAAAACTGCAATGGAGAAAAAGTTAAACAGCACAAGGGAGAGAAACTAGACTTATTTAGGGAAGTGTTTCACACTCTGGCCAAACACAATTTTGTAACCAATGGACCAAAGTTGCTCGAGGTAGTTCGGGCATTTGTTTTCTCACCGATGCTCATCTTAACAGAGGACAAATTCCCGAACTGCGACAAGCGACCTCCATCCATTAGTGAAGCAATGAACATTCTCTACCCATTAATTCTAGGGTGCATGATGGGTTAGTGATGTCCAGGACCAGCTTATATAGGCAGGTAGGTCATAGGTGGGTATAAACCTGTCAATCTCCAAGAACATATTCCACAAAATCAAGGAAGGTAAGATATGGTACTTATTAAAGTCGGTATTCTATATCACCTCTTGATTCTCATTCATTTTGTTGGATTGTGATTCTTTTTCTAACATTCAAATATCACTTTTACATAAGATCTCTGACTTCGATTCACCTATTAATTCTATTAGAGATGAAAGTATGGAATGGGTTTTAAAGATATCTAGGATTTTATTAAGGGAGAATTACAAGCAGGTCTCAAATAAAAAAGTTAATTACCCATAGGTCCCGGCTACTTGTAAATATAGAAATTTGACATGCAAACGCATGAGTTTGACATGTAATTTCCTTATTTGGGACCTGTTTGTAATTCTCCATTTTATTAAAGAAGGTCTAAATTCTTCATGAAAGAAAAAAGGTATCTAAATTCGGTATGCAATTCATGAAACCTTCTTGTTGTTCTCCATTTTTCTTGCCAAGTTTCAGACTTTGTTTAAAGGAAAGAAAGAAAGGAATAGGTGGTATGTGGGCGCAATGGGGAAGAACAAAACCTATAGGATTATATCTGAAGAGCATGCATATGAAATATAAGTTGCAGCAGATTAAAGAAAGGTTCAAATATAAAATTATTTGAGCACTTATACTAGTCTGGAAAGACATGGGAGTAAATACAAGATCTTCCATCGTATTCAGTTTTCATGGATCATATCAAACTGGAAATTGATATATCTGTATCCTTATAACATTTGAGAAATTACAAGTTCTGCTCTCAAGCACTTTTCATCAAGTCTTCGGTTCCTTCTAGTGTTGCCATAACTCATATGACAATGAATATTTTGTTCTTATACACAACAAGGAAGCCTTGACAAAAAAATTTCATGATAAGTGTAATATCCGTTATTTTTCTTTTAAGTGGGACCATGTGTTTGCCATATTTGTGTTTTCTATTATTTTAATAAAAAATGATGATCATGATTTAGCAAGAAGCCACGGAAGAGGCAAGTAGTCACGGGAAAGGTTTATTGTCAATTAGTATGGGACCATATGTTTTCTTTTACTTTATAGATCTCTTTTCTTAAAGTAATTGTAATCTTTATTCTTTGGTGGGGTGGCTGATACGTTTCTTGTAATGGGCAGCACTTCTCATTCCTTTATTTTAATTATTGGGAACATAAACTCACATGCACACAGAAGGCACATCATCTGCTTCAATTATACGCATACGACACTTATCTTTTCTTTTCAATTGTTAAAGAAGCCCAAGAGTGGCAGACACATTTTCTATCAAGGATAATTTATTGTGCAATTGTTGTTTCACAGGTTTATGTTCCCATTCAATCACGAGTGAAACATTTCCCTCTCATGCTAATTATATACAAAGCTATGTCTCTTCGTTTACTCATTTTCCTCATTCTTCACTCTTGTCTGAGAACACAAAGAGTGAGAGAGAGAGAGAGAGAGAGAGAGAGAGAGAGAGAGAGAGAGAGAGAGTAAGAGCTTGAGACGTTGAAGATCATTGGATAAAGAGATCAATATAAGAACGGTAGTTTTGAACAAGGTAAGCCTCTCTCTACTGTATATTCGTATATGAATAGTTTGCTGAAAACTGAATTATTTAGCTGAAGCAGTAATCTTCTAGCAAAGTAAAACCTGACTAAATAACCTTCTCTGACCCTGATATTTGGTGAGTATGAAGTACACTTAGAGCTTTATTTTGATAGGTAGTTTGTAATTTTCTGAGCTCTATACAAAAAGTTATGAATTTTACAAACTAACCTAAGATTTTGGAATGAAATCTGGACAGTGTTAGTATTTTCGAAATTAGGAAAATTCTCTTAGCCATGAATCAACTTGGTGACTTTAATTTATGGAAATAGACTTATCAAGGAGTAAATAGAAATTGGAATCACTCCATTCGGACTTATACAGACCAAGTTATGAATTTTCTAAATACCCGTGGAAAATTAAAGGTCAATTTCTGATAAGTCTTAGAAGAGTCACCTAAGTTCCTAATTGTGCTTAACCTTCAAAGAAAAGGTTTCTTTGGATAAAATGAAAGGTTAAGTAGCTGAGATGATATTTATTCCATAATATATGGTATCTAAATAAATAAGCCCCAATAAGTATTTATCTGTAAGTTATAAGGATACTAAAGGACAAGTATTTTGGGGAAGGTCTAAAGGACTAAATCTTAATTTTATTATTAAGATTAAATTGGTTAATGACCTATTCTCCATATAAATGTTAATTATAGAAAGTAATATTTGCCCAAGCTTGAAGGACAAGCAAATTTGAAAGAATTTTATGGAAGGTGTTTTGTCGGTAAGATCAGTAACTCTAATCTTACGTTCTTTGTATATCAATATATGTTTATGTATATCATACTTGTATGTTCCGCCTATATGGGGCCAACACCACTCATGGCTCGATTGAGCGGAAGAGCCGACCATGGGGCTAACTTCCCAGTGGCTAGGCAGAGCCTAGTGTATTCAGTAATTTTTGGTATTAATTTATCAAAAGAAATGAATTTTCTAGGGCTAAAGCATTTCGAAATCATTTAATGATTACTTGTATTATGTACTACATATAGAATGTAATACTTGTTGTATGAAATCTGTTTGTTTTATATGTTGTGTGGATTACTCTGTTTTGGTTGATCTACATGTATTGATTATTTTAGAAATTGAGATTAATATGTTACTCTGGGATTCATTTATTTGAATCTCAGGACCTTCCAACAATTCATGACGTGGGCAAAATAGTATTCAAGGTCCAAAAGGAAAGGGTGGAAATACTGCGTGATGTAAAGAAGGCAGTGAAGCTGATAGAGCAGCTTACTTTATTTTATTTCACCCACTATCTATATTTCCTATGACTTATTTGGATTAAGTATTTATTCTAAAATAGTCATATGTGGCTACTGGGGTGTATATTTATTTAGATACATATGGTTGTGTGAAGTAGACATGATATAAGTGTGTATGTGTGTTGCATACTATTACTGCAAGAATGGGTATGTTTATACCAAGTTCCGAATATGATGAATGAATAGCAGAGCATTAGGTTAATTGGAGAAATAAGGAAATACTCTGATAGTATTTAACAAGGTTTTTAAGTATGATGCATTTTAAATAAAATATTTGAATCACTTATAAAATGTTTTAAATATTTTAGAAAAACCCATTTAGAACTATAATATTCTTAAAATTCTTGTTAAAGAAGGCTTTTAATTTCCAGGATCGGCTCAATGGTTTAAATTATTTATTGATTGATGCATTATACCAAGTTTTAGAAAACACTAGAACAGCGAGGTGTTAAGTGATAACTTGATAAAAGCCAACTTGTAAAGTTAACTAGTGTAGTCTAGATTTTAAATTCTAGAGTTTGCTATTAGGCTAGCTCCATTCCTATCTGACATATGTAAGTAAATGTATGAAGGAAAATGGAGTATGCTCAACTTAGTCAATTATCAGAGTGGAAGCACCTAATCTTTAACATAATATAATCTGGATTCGTTCAGTGAGCTTCCTGAGCTTTGCGAAAATTTCAAGGAGAAAAGTGTCAGAAAACGATAATAACACCAATAGGAAAAGGTCAATATCTTTTTATATAATTGTAAGCAGATACATAATTTATTGCTTTAGGTTCGACAAATTGACAGCTCACCTCAAATCAAAAGAAGTGATTGTAGGAAGCATTTGAGCCATATTGACAATTATAATGTTGCTCTTTATGATTTTCAATACACAGCATCTTGCAATAAAGGAGTAATCGCTATAACCCAGTCTGAAAAACTCACCCCCAGCACGGATGAATGATTGAACAGAATAAAACGTATGGTTATCCAATCAGCTTAGATGTACCATCGGGCAGAAGCAGGGAGCCTGATTCGGTGGAGAGTATTTGCCAAGACTTTAGCTATTCTCCGTTCGTATTCTTATACCAAGCGAAGTTGAAGTTACCTTTTTCATGTCTCCAATGTCTTGAGGAATGAGAGGCTAAAAACATGATTTTACAAAAGAGAGATGATTTAACATTCCCTCCCTTATTCTTCTCATGTTATCTGTTCTCTCCAACTTCTCTAGGCCTCTTCAACTTGCATTCTGGAATACAACTAAAAAAGGATCCCAGAATCCAACTACCATGACTCACATCAAAGAAAGCATCCAATTAAAGTAGTTATGTTGTCATTCTGAAATGACTGGAATCACTTTGATTTACTGATATTCCTCTAGCTTGTTTGATTCCTTCGCAAGAAAACTAATTGCCCATTGACAAGGAAGAAATGAAATCCACTTCTTGCTTCCAATGCCTTTTAATGCACTGGTGCAGGTAGGCATGTAGAGTAAAATGACTACTGATCTCATATATAACCACTTTTACCAGTAATCTCCACAAGAACAAGTTCCCTCACTGAAGTGGTGAAAGCGGTGAGAATCCCTTAAGATAATCAGCCTTCTAACAATCTTGGATATGTATTTCATGGCAATATGACAGTCTTCACAGACGCGCAAGTTTTTCATGACACGTATTGGTCTTCCTGGTGGTATAGTCAAAATTCCAAATGCCACAGCTAATTTCTCACTGTGATACTTAAGCAAATGTTCCTTCTCTTCCTCTTCCACATCATGAAGAACCAATTTTGTTCTAGTAACGTACCCCTCAAGCTTCATTTTTAGATCTAACTCTTCTAAGAAGGCATAAATTCTATCCTTTTCTGGGTGGAAACAATCCCCAACTGAGAATGTATGAATCGTGTTCTGTACCTCAACCCAACTATAGCCTGGTATTTTCTTCACACCAGCATCCCTCATTTTCAGTCTCATCTTACCAACATCAATCCATCTACCTGAAGCTGCATACAAATTTGAAAGGAGGACATACATTCCTGTGTTATGAGGCTCCAACTTGAAAACCATCTCAGCAGCCTTCTCACCCAGTTCAGTGTTACCATAAATCCTACTTGCACCTAGTAGAGCACCCCATGAGGCAGCATCAGGCTCAAAAGGCATATTTTTCATCAAATTCTGTGCTTCTTCTAGGCGGCCTGCCCTACCAAGAAGATCAATCATGCAAGTATAATGTTTTGAATTAGCTGTTATACCATAATCCCTTTCCATCGAATGAAAATATTCCATTCCCCTGTCTATCAAGCCAGAGTGGCTACAAGCAGATAGAACACCAACCTGAAAGAAGCAGGATGCTGTCAGATTTTTTTTTCCCTGTTAAAAAAAGAGGGAAAGAAAGAGAGATGCTACTAACTCATATGATGGCAAAGTTAATTCCTCCTTCATGATTCACTTTTAATCTATTCCATTAAGGGAACAATATATGTTTGACAAGCAATAGAAGTATTTTGCCAACAACACCAAGTTCATATTAAAAAGTAGTTATATATGTATATGGAGTCTTAACTCGTTGGAGCCACTAAAGTAACTGTCCTATCAATTCCCCAAACAACTTTAACCAATATCCAATATTGTTCTTAACACCATGTTTAGCAATGTTGTTCATTTCCTAACTACACAAAGTAAGCAAACTAGCAACAAAAAACAAATTTCCAGAATGAAATTAACATAATAGCATGAAAAGACAAGCTCTATTCTATTCAAGAAGATTACGTTCATATTAGTCAGCAGATTCATGCGCTCCTTTCCTAGCAAATGCACTATCAAAGCATCCTACACATTCTTGTTGGAGATCGCTTGACCAAGTAATAAAAGGACCTAGTTGTAAACAGCAAATACAAAAAAAATATATATATATAAATAAAAAGATGATGACAATAGCTCACACTTCCAGCTGGGTACGGGAGAAATTTGCGTTAAAGATGAGCTTTGAATAATATTTAAAAGCATATAACATGTATAATATATATGCATACCATAGTAATGTCATCAGGTTGAATTCCCGATGTCTTCATTGACTCAAATACCATTAAGGCCTGTCTGCCAAACCCATGCCTAGCATAACCTGCTAAGATTGTGTTCCAGGAGACAATATCTTTATCTTCTATTCCTTTAAATACGTCATAAGCTTCTTCTATGCTTCCACATTTACAATACATTCCAAGAAGTGCATTCCCAACAAAGCACCCTGTCTCAAATCCTGCCTTCGCTGCCTGCCCATGAACTTGCTTCCCAAACTCCAAAGCAGCAAGATCAGCACTAGTGCTCAAAGCACAACTAAAGGTTGCCCTATTTATTGTTTCCCCATCTCGCTTCATCTCCAAAAACATGTGCAAAACATCTTCATAGTGACCTGTTTGGGCGTAACCAGCTATAATAGCTGCCCATGATACACAATCACGTTGTGGCATCCTCTCAAATAAATTCCTAGCTTGAGCAATGTCACCACTCTGAGCATATCCAGTGATCATGGTATTCCATGAACTTATATTACGACAAGGCATTGCCTCAAATAACTCCCTAGCCATGTCAATTTCCTTGCATTGCACATAACCTGCTATCATTGCATTGTATGAAATCTCATTTTTTTGGGGCATTTCATCAAAAATTCTCCTTGCTTCATCCAACATCCCATTCTGCACATATCCAGAAACCATGGCTGTCCATGTGAACACATCTCGTATTGGAGACTCCTTAAACAGTCTCTTTGCTTCTGACAAATCTCCATTTTGAGCATAACCTGTAATCATAGTGTTCCAGGAAACTTCATCTCTCACAGGCATTTGGTCAAAGAGCTGCCTGGCATCACGTAGCATCTTCCTCTTTACAAATCCACCCATCAAACAATTCCAAGAAATCAAATCCCAGTCTGATTTTGACTTAAACAACCAGCAAGCATCATGAAGTCTTCCATTCTGAACATACGCCGCCAGCAATCCATTCCACGAGATCGAATTCTTCTCAGGCATCCTATCAAAAATATTCCTTGCCTCGTCAACGTATCCATTTTGGGCATACCCAGACAATATAGCATTCCATGAAACAACGTCCCGTTCAGGCATTAAGTCGAATAGCTTGCGAGCGTCACCAAGCCTCTGATTCCTAACATAGCCGGTAAGCATTACATTCCAGGAAAACAGGTCCCTTTCAGGCATTATCTCAAACAGATCCTTTGCATGATTGAATTTTCCATTTTTTAAGTACCCAGATATCATAGCATTGTAAGAGACAGAACTTCGACGAGGCATGGTGGTGAAGACTTGGAGAGCGGCTTGGCAGTGCCCATTGCGCATGTGAGAAGAAATGGCCCGGTTCCAGTCAAAAATGTCAGGGTCCTTAACTGTGGAGGAATGTTTGGATGTATGAGATCTTGAAGTTGATTTTTTCTTCGATGGAGACGGATTTGGATTTCTGAGTCCAGCTGGTTGACTCTTGCCATAGAGAAAGCGGACCTGCGATTGTCTCAAACCATAAGTCTCGCACGATCGCATTGCTGGTAACTTCGAACAGTGTTGTTAGGATTGGTTCACACGACCTGCTTAGTGGTTAATGAAAGTGAAACCTATTCGCCACGTCCATCCGCTTCATGAGTTATTTGGACTTGTTTTGCTGCGTACATAAAAAATAAAAATCAGTTCAAAGCGCCGTGAAGATCTTACGGGTGGATCTCAGGGTTTGGGCGTGTTTGTAACTATAATCTTTTAATTCCCAATATTAAAGCGCGCGCGCCAAATCAAAGTCATGATTCCCAGAATCCAGAGGATTTATTGAAAGGTGAAAACTAGAAAACTTTCCCTATCATGTTTATCTTTTCCGAAAACCTTATTTTTACCTTGTCCAAGGACGTATTTCAAGTGTATGGAACAAAAAAAAAAAAAAAAATCCGTTGTTTCCCAAGGTTAGAACTTTTTAAACTTTGTTTTATTTTCTGGTTGAGGAGCAAAAATGATGTGAAAGTTTAAGGCCCCGTTTGGATCAAAGAAGACGAAGAAAGAGAAAGGAATGGAAATAAAAAGAAAGGGATGGAAGGGAAAATATTTTACGCTTCATGCGTTTAGTTATCATAGAAAGGAAAATGGTTGAATTGGAAAATTGTTGTTTGGTTGGAAGAAAATAAGGAAATATTACATTTTTACCCTTAACATATTTTAAGGGCTATGATTAAGAAAAAAAAGTGCACGACGCGGGAACAAAACGCTCCTTGAGCAGCAGCATTGATTGCTAATCAATGCTGCTCGAGCAGCAATTGATTGTTGCTCGAGCAGCGTCCTATTTTATTTATTTTTTCTTTAAAAGTTTTTTAATTATTTTATTCAATTGTTCTTTCAACGTCTTAAGTTTCTAGACTTTGTCATACGTGGAAAAATTATTCATAAAAGAGATCTTTTGATTATTTTCTTATCTGATATTTTTCAACAACGAAAAAAAAAACAGTGCACCCTGTGTTTTTTCTCTGTGCTCGCCTTTTCTTCTTTTTTCCTTAGTCGCCTTGTTCCTCATCAAAATCACTTAAATCAAACCTTAAAGAAAACAAAAAATTCAGTCTTCTCCCTTCATTTTCTCAACATTGAAAAAATCTCACCTCTTCTATATGGAAAGATTTCTAGGCGTCTCTCCTCCTCGCATCCCCAATCCTAACTGTGTCTTTTTTTCCCTTCTCTCTCCACCATCTTGCCTACGGACAAGCGGGATCCATGTACAGATGGACTCGGCGTGGGGTAAGTTGGTCTTCTCCATCCACCGGAAAATGGTTCCCACCATTTTTGGTGGGAATTGATTTTCATCTGTTTAAGGGGAAATTCACCCGCCGCCGGAAAAACATTTTCACAGGAAAATCTGAACCAAACAGATTTGGGCGACGGAAAATACCCATTTTCCTTTTCCTTCCTTCAATTTTCTTCGATCCAAATGGGGCCTAAGTTTTTACTACAAAGCATTGGACACTAGAAAGTTTTTAATAAGGTAATTTTACTTTAGAAATTTTACAATACGAGGCAATTTTGTTTTTTGTCAAAATCAAAATCAATTCACTAAATATTATATGGGTTTTGGTTTTCTCATGTTACATGAGAAAAAAAAAAGCTTCCTATATACACATGAAATGGTGGGACTCACATATACATATATGAATTATATATGTATATGTGGGTCCCACCATTTCATATGTGTGTAACATGAGAAAATGGTTTTCCTACAACATTAGAAAATGTTTTCCCATATTATATATCTTAATCTAAGAGATGAGGGAGTAACGAGGTGTTTGGAAACCCTCAAAATCTAGGTTTGGGCAAGTCAAGATAAAACTTTTCTCACATACTTATCTCATAAATCCCCAAAACTAATCCAAACGCTCTCGTGCTTGTTTGGAAACCTTACAAAATCTAGCTTTTAAAATTTACAAAATAAGTATGTGAGAAGAGTTTTGTTTCAAGTTAAGTAAAACCTAAATTTTATATGGTTTCCAAACAGGCACAATCATTGATTCTCACTCTCAAGGTTAGAACTTTCTAAGCTTTCTTTTTTTACCTAGTATGTTTTAGCATTATTTGGATGAAAGGAAAAATGAGATGAAAATAAAGGAAGTATCAAAATCCTATTAATATTTGTTCTCCTTACCTTTCTTTCCCCCAAAATTAAGGGAGAATTTAAAATTGGGAAAATTCTATTAATATCAATTTAAAATACCAGAATCTAAATTCATTCGGGTTAGGTTTCTCTTCTAATCTTTTTCTCATTATCCCTTATCATCTTTAAATCTATCCATCCAATCAATCACAATACTACTTTAACTTCTCTCTCCTCTTCTCAATCAATGGCCTAGATGAGGCCAATAAGGGAAAAGGAGAAACAAGATCATGTCCCCGAAATTCATTCATAGCAAGAGAAGGATTTTGAAATCTTGTTAAATGATCATATTAGCCCCATCCTTTTTTCGAAGCCACCTATCGGTATTTATTTCAAAGCTACTAGTCTACTACCACCTCTGGTCAGACCTCATCAGTTTTTTTTTTGGTTTGCTAAATAAGTTATTTTAAAATATTTATATTCATTGTTTTACTCCAAGCTAATTTACACCACTTATAAATTGATATATAATCTAATAATACACAACATATAATATGATTAAATAATTTATTTTGCTTTTTTAATCTCTTTAAAAAATTAATAGGATCTTATATTTAGAATCGAATGGAGTACGGGTATCTACCATGGCCACCCATAGCACAAGTTTTGCCCCCAGCCCACTTCTGCATAATTATTAATATAATCATAATTATTGATTTAATATCTAATTTCAAATGCAAATTCACTTCCTTCCTATTCAAACTCCAATGATTTCGTATGGATAATTTTGATGATGTGATTATCTGCCCAATCAACCAAATATTAAATAAATTGTTTAACTGAAATTTGATCACATAATATATTTTTAATTTATTGCACTAATAGCCTAATTATGGATATCCCTACAATCAAATATAAAGCTCATTGGTATGTTTGGACCATATTAATATAATTATTACTATAATTATAATTCATGCATGATTTAACGTATAATTTCAAATTCAACTTGCTTCCTTCCTTACTGTTAAACCCCATTAATAATGGATGTACAATTTTAATTGTATGATTATCCGATCCATTTGTGAGTTAAACGAACTACTAAGTGGATATTACAAAATTTCTAGTATAAAGTTGATGATTGATTTATTTTTAATTATTTCCTTACATCATTCATATTGATTGTTTGTATTAAGGGGCTTTTATCAATATGTTTGTTTTAATGCACATGATTTTACACAGAATATTTTAAAGAAAGCAACACACTTTTATTATAAATAAGTAATTTTCTTTAATATTCACAAATTATTTGTGTAATTCTAATATTAAAAATTGGAGATAGTTTTATGTACGAATGAATTTGATGCTACTAGCAACCTATAGCTATGCTAATACAACGTAATGAGAATTTTGTAAATGTCATTACCTTATTAATTCTTAATAATAAACGTGATTTAAGATTTTAAAATTTTAAAATTCACTCTTTATCATTTTCTTAGATAATTACATGCTATGTTGACTTTTAAGTTTAATCAAAAAGAATATTTTAAGTCACTGTCTTTCGTAACATAATTATAATTGCAGGAGATTGTAAAGCTTATGTCATACGTATATAGACTTTTTATGGGATAATTACGTATCTAGAACTATTCATATACCTAACGCCATAGAAAAATGGTTTGAAATGAAGATAAGAATCAAGATAGCATAGTTTGAGGTTGGTGTGTTTTACTTCTCCACGCAAAGTTTACTAAATTAATTGATGGATGGCATTACGAAGCAGCATTTTGACCATTCATTGGAAAAAAGACAGACAAACAAAAAAACACTGAGCTGTAAGCGAGGACTTTGGATGGGATTATTTGTCAATTAAAAAAAGGTTTAGAGATGACTTCAGATCCTGGTTAGTACTCAGTAATCTATTATTTATCGGTTATGATATGATAGTGAATGTACTTGATAATATTAAGATATTAAATATAATTAGAAAATAATATCAGGATATATTTAGATATATAATAATGATATCCATTATTATTATTAAAATCGTGCTTCAACTCATAAAATTGTACGAATTTACACTTGCACCTTCCCCTTACGTGTTGATTGACTTGATTCGATGACAATCTCGCAAAAAAAAAAAGGTACTGACTTGCAAGTCAAATCTCAAACTCACGGTCAAAATCTGTAAATGGTACATTTAAGACTTTTTACCACCAAATAAAGAAATCCCAAATCATGAAAAAATGATAAAACTTAACTCTATTCAAATTACATTATATTAGTAATAGAAGCAAGTAGTGTAATTTCAGCTTTTGGAATTTTCTTAACTACTAGTTTATTTTTATTTATGAATAGAAGGATTTGAATTTCTACAATTAAGACATGTAATATTAAATATTTTTGTTTATAAATATGTTTTTATTTTTTTTATTTATTTATTGGCGGTTTAATTTGATATTACCTCTGATCTTAATTATAAGACAAAGTTGCCTTTTTTTTTGAGGAATTAAGGAAGCTAAATAAGTTACTTAATCATTTTATATGTTATGTATTCTTAGATTATACATTAGCTTATTAGTCAAATTAATTAGTTTGAAGGAAAAAAATAAAACTAAAAATATTCTAAAATAATTTAATTAGTTTTTTTAATATCTAAAAAAAAATTCAACTATATCTTATAATTAGGATTGGAGGGAGTACTATGTACCATTATCTCTCATCTTTAATGTAAGAGCTAATTAATTTTTTTCTACAGATTAAAAATACTGATTAAATTACATTAAAGTATTTATATTTATCTTTTGGAAAAATTTTAAAAAATAATATTAAAAAAAATTTGTCAAAATGGGGTACTGTTTAAACATATGACCAATCTTAGACTAATTTGTGGCGCCATGTCAGACGGCGTTACATGTGGCGCCACTGTACAGGTGGCAGCGCCACCTGTTTTTTTTTTAAAAAATTCTTTTTTTCAAAAAATTTGAATCAGCTGTCGCAGGCAGCCTTAACTGACAAGGGGCTGACGCCCCCTGTCAGTTTTTCTTTTTTATTTTTTTTAAATTAAATTAAATTATAATATATTATATAATTTAATATTATATAATTTAATATATTATTAATAATAATTATATATTCATATTTTATTCTCTATATATATATATATTATATATTATATTATTATTAATTATTATATAATTATTAATACATATTATATAATTAATAATATATATTAATTATTACTATATATTAATATTTTATAATATATTATAATTTAATTTAATTCAAATTATTTTTTCCCACACAAAATCTATTATACTCCTTCTGATTCTTATTATAAGACATCAACTAATAATTTTCATAAATTAATAAAAACAATTGAAGTTTTAAATGATTTCCAATATTACTCATAGTAATTATACTAAATTCTAATATCATATTAATTATTACCTTTACCCACTACCCTTATTAATTATGAGCATACATAGAAAAAAAATATATTTAATACTCTTTAGAAATAAGCAAGTGGCTTATAAAAATAACCACACATACACTTGTTAGTTAATGTCTTATTATAAGAACCAGAGGGAGAACTAACCCAAATACTAATCCAAATTTATCACTTGTGTTTTGTCAAAATCAAAACTAATCCTGATTCATTTCCAACCTAACAAACCAGAACAACACCAAATACACATTCCATGCCCATCCCTTTGGGATGAACATGGAATGTGCACCCGAATAGCACCAGACACAACCAACGTCCTCAATTAGTCCAGCTTCAACCAACATTGTATTGTTGTGTCAAAAATGGAGCATATCCGTAAGATTATGAGTTTAAGTCTTGCTGATGTTAATACTTTATCAGTTGGCGAACTATTCAAAGGCATACCCTGATGCTAATGAATTATCAAGACTTGACTCAACTAAGATTTTTTTGGTAAAAAGGAAAAAAGAAAAAGAAATGTGCATTGGAGGGACGGAAGCAAGCACATGTTTATGAATATATTCCTCTCTGTTTAAAACCCCACATTTTTTATTTATGTTCTATTTATAAATAATTCATGTACGTTGACGTTAATTTCAAAACACGAGTCACCTAATAACTTAAGTCAATTACGTGGTTTGAACTTTGCCCCCCAAGGAACGATAGGGTTCTTTTTAACTTATTATATACATAAAAAAAATTTTAGTTGTGTTTTCAATCACTTGTTTAAAGTGATGAATGACATTTCCACTTGTACTAACTTTTAGTTTGTGGTTTAAAATTAAAGATGAGTATTTTCCACGAGAAAATTTTAAGAAAAAAAATTGAAATAATTCGAAAAATAATAATTTTATCATCTTTATTTAATAGAAAACTTGATAAGGAGGAAAATAAAGCAAGATACAGAATCCAAATATTTCCAATAATATTTTTAAAAAGTAGCTGATACGCAAAAAGGAAAGATCATTATGGTAATAATCGAGATCATCATGGTATAAAATATTAAAATCTAACTGCGACTTTATTGCTGCCTGTATCGTAATCCATTTCAATAAAAAAATCGAACTACGTACGATCTACACAAGTAGATTCGTAGTGATTATTTTTTAAATATATTCAGCGTTTTAAAATATTTTTCAGAAGCACTCATTATCTTAAAATATATTTTTATGAAATTATTTTATTTTATTTTATTTTTTTGGCATTATTTTTGATAAGTAGCACCCCTGCACGTGTCTCTATTAAAAGATTGGGGAAGGTTGGGGTCTTTTTCATGTTGCAATTACTTTATGTGTTTTTCTTTGGGAAAATTGCGTTTATGTCTTAAACAAAATAAAATACTACAGAAAAATTCTTTAACATATAAAATTTACAATAAAGTCCTATGAGACATTTGTACCATATATTTCAAATGTGAAAATTTGAAAATCCCTTAATGAATTCTATCACACGGTCATTTGTTGCCTCTCTTTATTTAATCAATAGTGTTATTTTAGGTTTTTCATACTTGTAATATATTGCACAAATATCCACTGGAATTTAGTACAAATTTGAGATTTTAAAGGGTATTTTTATCATATTTTCTTTTATTTGGGACTTGATGCAATTTACCCTTTTTGTTTTGGGCCGAACAATATCATGAACTTCTCTTGATCCGAATCTTATATAAAACGGTAAAAGAAAAAAAGAACCATCTTTTATTTATTTTATTCTTTTGGGGGAAAAACTACTACTATTCCCTCAAATCTTTAATATAATACTACCTCTGATCCTAATTATAAGATAAAGTTGACTTTTTTTAGGGGTTAAAGAAACTAAATAAGTTACTTAATCATTTCATATGTCGTGTATTTTTAGATTATATATTAGTTTGTTAGTCAAACTAATTAGTTTGAAGAAAAATAAAAATAAAAATACTCTAAAGTGATTTAGTAAGTTTCCTTAATCTCTCTAAAAAAGTCAACTATGTCTTATAATTAGGACCGGAGGGAGTATATATTTAGGGAGTTTATGTGAGTCCTAAATATTACATGTAATTTTTATATTTGTCAATCTTTTATAGTTTACCTTGATTGATTCTCTTTTAATAATAATTAAGGAGGAGAATAAATAAAAAAAATTAAGGAAGATGACTGAAGTATTTTAGAAAATACATGTCATATTGACTAACTCAACTAACTTTTTTTAATATATTAAAATTAGATAAATATATTTTATACTAAAATTACGTGGAGTACACTCTACGGATGAAGACATTTTTCAAACCAAACTGATAAAACTTGCGGATTATCTAGTCATTAAAGCATGAAAGAGGGGTAAATATGGAAGTCCATGGTATATATAGGCTTTTTGGGAAATTCATTGAAGCATCATTTTTGTTTTAATTAAAACATATGGATGTCATAAGGTAATTTTAAGCATTTTTTTTTAAAATGTAGACTTTATAAATCTATAATTCCCAAAGACAATCAGCATCAAGCAGTGTAACACGGTGCGTTTAATTGGTGGAAAGACTAAAATACTGCTTCTATACATATAAAGTTCATTGTATTTTTTGATGGGCTATCAAAACTAAAACAATAGGTTAGAAAAAACAATGACAATTTTTTTTAAAAAAAAAATCATATATATTATAATTAAATAACTTAACTAATTTTTTAATTTAATTAAATTAATTAAATATTTCTTACTCCCCCTATCCTTAATAATTGTATGAGCTAACTGTAGAGTTGATTTTAGTCTTGAAGTCTTTTTATTTTTATTTTTTATATATATCAATCTGTTTCTAATTTAGTTTTATTTGTGCTCCCTAAATAATAACTAATTAAGAGAGAGATGAACATAATTAAAGAAAATGATTAGCATATTTTAAATAAAATATGTCATTTTAATTAACATAAGTATCTTATTTAATTTAATCAAATTAAGTAAATTAGTCTTAAAATAAAGTTGGGAGGAGCATATTAAAAATGACCTGTGATATTTTTGGGGTCCAGATTCTCTCATAAGCAAATCTTCTCAGCATCCAAATCAGGTCCGTCCCAATAATCAAATCAATAAAAAATTTTGAGAGATTAAAATAAATCAACGATCAGAATGAGATTTTGAAAGAATATGAGAGGGAGGCTTATGAAATAATCTGCTTTCGATATTTTTGTCCGTCTTCATTATAGAGCCACTGAGTTACCATTTACCAACTCCCAATAGTGAAGCACCATGATGGGAAGTGAATATATGCGTCATCATGGAAGGAGAAGATGATCCTTAGAGGAAAGAGAAGGGGTGGATCATACCTTGCACTAAATTAGGAAAAAAACAAGCTGCAACGGGTGAAATTGACTTTTTTGTTTTAGTTAATCTAAATATAAATCATATTATATAATTTGACTTCTATCCTATTTGAGTTTGCAAAAATCATATCAATGTCTTTGGAATTTTTTTTTAGGTCAATAGGGTGTGTTTAGATTAGAAGTGACAAGCAACAGGTGTGATATTTTTCCTCTAATTTGACTTTGACGATTTGTGTGATACAAGTTAGATTGTGTAATGTAATTTATATTAAAATTGATTCTTGTAAAAATCAGTTTGGAAAACTAATTAAAGGTTGTTCGAATGATTAGCGGGGAAACAAGTTTAGAGCTAAAATGACCGAAATGAATATAAATTTTATTATATGATAGATATATATTGTATTCACTTTAATTTTAAGAAAAATATCAAAAAATATTAAAAAATAGTTAATATATTATTGGTAAGAATTTGTAAACACTAAAAAATATTTAATTAGATATACATATAAATCATGGTAATGTTAATTTTTTTCAACTAAAACCTCAATATTGTCCTTGTCATTATTATTACTAACCTAAAGAATTAATCTCTTCAACAATAAGACAAAAGTGGGGAGGGGCGGTGTGGGTTTGAGAAGGACATCAATAGCATATTTGTGGGACCCCTCACCATGTTCATCCCGCCGTGATGCACCTCAACAAAGAAACATGGAAACTCGTAAAAGTTAGGTAGATCCCCCATAGGGCAGATAGAGGAAACGTTATTCCAAACATCAACAAAATATAAAAAGCCACTTTCGACCGTTGAAATGCACATTTTATTAGAGAGTTTGAAATATTTTTTGGGGAATATTTTATGAAAAAATTGATAAAAGTACTTTTTTTAGAATATATTCTAGACAGAATAGATTCTATGAAAAAAGTGATTTTGATATAATGATAGTGTTTGAACATTGTTATCATAATAGTTTTTTTATGCTCAAATTACTAAAAAGGATATTAGCTTTTTTGATAATTGCATATAAATGATAAGATTTCATTTTAAATATCTTTAACATTAAAATTAAAAATAGAGGTGATCATTGTTGCTAAATGATGGCGCATCAAGGTAATCAAATGGAGACTCGATTGGGATGGTTTCACAAAAGTGATTGTTACTGAGATCTAAGTGGCCGACAAACTTGGATGACGATAACAAAACGGGCATTGCAAATGGAAGTAGGAATGGGAGCATGGGTTAGTTTTGGCCTAACAATGCATGACTCAACGTGCAGAGGTTGCTGAAATTGGAGGGGAGTTTGCTAGTGAGCTGGTTGTTGTGGAGGTCAAGGTGCCTGAGGGCGATGAGGGTGATAATTGACGTCAGGATCTTGCCAGAGATAGCGTTGTAAGCTAAGCTCAAAATGGCAAGGCTTTACAACTTTCTGATGTCTGACGGAATCTCACCAATGAGGCTGTTGTCGATAAGGTCAAGGATGTGGAGGGAGGAGAGCAAGGTGATGTGGGATAGAACCTTGCCAAAGATTATTGTAAATTGCGAGCAATCTGGAAGAAAGACGTAGATAATTTGAGTCGTATCCGAAAATACTGTCCTATAGAGTTATTCTGCAACCATCGGTAAAAAAAGAAGCGGTACTCCCCAGGATTAAATAAACCCTTCTTGATTAAATCAAGGTTACAAAACTAACGGAAGATAAAGTAATTTTGCAAGAGATTATCGATGTTTTCTAGTTCTCTCTTCAAATGGTGCCATAATTGGGGTATTTGTAGACAATAAATCAATGCAGGGTGCTTCTTGAACACTATACCTCTTCAATTAAAAAGTTATAACTATTTGTTAAATTCATCAACCATGTTAATTCATGAACAAATATAAATATCTTAATTTATAAGAACATGACTTCTCAAAACACATCTTTTTATTTAAACATATTTTATAATATTGAAAAGACTTTTTCTTTGACACGCCCATATGCAATATTTACAATAATCATCCACATATGTAAAAGAAAACACCATTATTTGTGTTACACCCATAGATATAACCATTGTATCTCGTGGTCCTTAGAACTTTGAACTAGACTTATACCAATAACACTTGATACACAGAGATGTTAGTGAAGCATGCTTCTATGAACTAACAAATCTTGGAATGTATTAGAGGCATTAATGGTCAAATTATACCCTCACATTCCCGCCGTTAACGACAGTTTTGCGTGTTAAGACAACCATGCGCGTGCTTGGTGCATAATGAATGCTTTAGAGATTTCGCCGCGATCTTATAGGAGCAAACACACTCCACATTCGTAGAGGCGATTTCATGTAAGTGTGCATGCACTGAGCACACCGTTATGTAAGACTATGAAATCATTAAGAGCTTTTGCTTAACATAAAAAAAATGTATTCTAGCACACTCCTATTGTCATGGGAGGAGACGATTGATATTTTTCGTGCTAGTCAAAATTGACGAACGACTTGTTCTTAGTAGTTGAACCTTCTTCATGGGATCATCAATCATAAAGGTTGGGTTGCCATAATTGTCAATTATAAGTTGGCTTTAGTCTCATTCTTCTCGACCAAGTTATTTCATCCTATAGGGTTTTGTTAATGGCTGATTGGTCTAGTATTGACCTCACCAAATCAATTGAGATAACTTCACTACAATTCTTAAACTAACTTTTCACATTATATCTCAAGCGATTTTTTATTTGCATCATTGTTTTTTTTTTCAATGGCTATTACTATTTGACAATCATAGATCATCAACGTTAAGTGTCGGTTTCTTGTAAAAAATTTGGTAAGAGTTTTTCAACATTCTCAACATTCCATCCATTTCCAGAGTAATCAACTCTGACTCACTTAATACTTTAATTTTGTTACCACTAAAGGTCAATGATAACCAGTGGATTTTCACACATAGATGGGATTTTAGTTAACATCTGTGTGCATATATCAACACAATAGGAATCCATTACATCATGCCAATATTATTTATGGCATTATCCCTTATCTATTTTTTTCCCTCTTAGTGAGAGTTTACATATGCTAAATCTCCACATATCATTTGTTGTGTCATAAGATTAACATTTATCACTACTACAAATTCTCAACAATTTGTGCATACATTGATTGAGCTTTAGAATCATCTCAAGTTGTATCATAAGAACTATTCATATAATGGTTCTCAAAACCAATGTTTAGAAACATTTCTCATTTATCATTAGTATACTTTTATGATCTTTAACACCCAAAATCATATTCAATTCTCTCATGCTTTCAAGCACATAATATGATTTTTGACCTTGCAAGTCATCCACATTAAATTAAATATTTACAATATCATGCATGCTTATGCCAAGAGAAATTAATAATACTATAAAAATTAAAGCCCATTTATCTTTACACTAGATAAATGATTAAACTTTCATACCACTATCATAAGCTTGTTTCAAGTCACAAAAAATATTTGATAATTCATAAAATTTGCTTTCGATACCAAATGACAAAGCCTTCGTTTAATTAATCATAACGCATGACAATTCTATAATTTTCAATATATTTTCTTCTACCAAAATAATAATTTTTAAGATACCCCATATCTTCAATACCTCCACACTTTCAAATATCTTATAATCAATAAAATTCGAATTAAATTAGAATCTCACATAACATATTTATAAAGATTCACACTTTATAAAATTACATAATCATGAGACTATCTATTATAATAAAAAGATATACCAATTTAATCTTTCATTCTAGTTAAAAGAGAATGTCTCAAACATTATCATTTATTCCACTCAACAAAATTTGCTTTTCACCGAACATGACAAAGCGTCAACTTAATTAATTTTATTTTGTCAAAATAATATATTTTTTTGTATATATTAATATTCTATCCTTAGACATAATTTTTCACATAAAATTTATAATTATTTAATTATTTTAAATACCATTATCTAATAACATTTACCGTATTTAAACATGTGTGAAACGAATGGCACAAGTTCTCTGAGAAAATTTTAAAGGATCAAATTATAAGAATCATTGAAATATAAACACAATTTGCAACATTGAAATCTATAATTTCAAGATTCAAACTAACTAATATGATATATCAAAATAAATCACACATAGTGCAATTTATTATTTATATTCATTGATCATCATGGTAACAGATCTTTATGGTAAATTAAATAGTGGCTATGATATTCACAAATATATCACCATATTTATTAAAACAAAAAATTGTTTCCACTTCCAACTATTATCACAATAAACACAACAAATCCTCGGTTTTATTTAGTCATATTAATTTAAAAAGATTCACAAGAGATTAGAAGATTAGAAGTTATCAAACAAATTAATATCTCAATTGATGGTAAAGCGTTAAACTGGAATAAATTCCCTTTTCATTCTAATTAATTAAATTAGAGTTTTTCAAATATATAACATCCTAAAATTTAGGACTCTTAAATAAGTTCATCATTTAACTGTTAAGTATGTTTAATTTATGTAATTAGAAACCAAATAATAAAATGACAAGTATGAAACCAGTAAAGATCTTATTATCACCAAAATTTCATCTCCGTGTAACTAATTTAATTCAAAATATTAACTAATAAAAACAATAGAATCTCCCAATGAAACCAAGGGCATAAGATATACATTATCTTTACTTTATAATTTAATATTAATCAAATTCTCATCAAAATAACAGGAGAGATAGTAGGAAGCAATTCAATAGTTTATTGAATGAAGTGTCATTTGTTCCATTAAGTTTTCTTATTCTTCATGTATTAAAAAAAATATCTTCCCTATAAATAGGACGTCAAATTTTAGTTAAAAAAAGATAAATTCTAATCGTCATGGAAACAAAATCTACTACCGCATGAATAAGCCATTTATATAGGACCACCAATATTTTGGTTAGTGTTAAATCGACACGTACCTGGTGGAGAAATCGGTAAGCGGGACATCAAATTGTAACCCAATAGTCACAATCAATTTGATCGTCAAATGTCTCCTCTTCCAAAAATCAGTTCTTATGGTTTGATTAGAGCCATAAATATGCAACTCTTTCTTCATCGGTTTCCTTGGTCGATCTGCTACCTTTCTTCTTTTTCATCATCATCATCTTTCTTCTCAGGGCATGAAACCAAACGTTGTTCTTTTGAATGCAGTTGCTTCGGTTAACGTGGAAGATCCATTTAGAGTAGAGTTAAAAGGAGGACCCAAGGCCTAGAGACAGAGTCCTCGACCGTTGCCTATCAAAACATTCCAATTGATATTGTTATTGGTCAGAGAAAGTAGAAACATTGGCAGCCGCGGAAGAACAAGAATGCAGGAACCCATATGCTTGCAACAGACTCCTAGATAATCACGGTTAACACTGTAGATTGTTGTAAATTGCGAGCAATCTGAAAAAGAGAAGTAGATGATTTAAGCCGGTTCTAATAACACTATCTTATATTTTATAGAGTTATTCTACAATCACTAGTAAAAAAAAAAAGCGGTATCGAATAAGATTGGGTTAAGTGCCCCGAATTTCACCAAAAAAAGAAAAAAGAAAAAGCGGTATCCCTAGAATTAAACAGACCCTTCTCGATTAAATCAAAACGATAGAATTGACAGAAGATAAAGTGACCCAGCAAGAGATTACCGATGTTTTCTAGTTCACTCTTCCAATGGTGTCACAATTGGGATATTTGTAGACAATGAATCAATACTTTTAAAAGGTGCTTTTTGAACACTACAACTCTTCAATTAGATAGTCACAACTATTTGTTAAATTCATGAACTATGTTGATTTATGAACTAATATAAATCTTTTTATTTATAAGAGTATGATTTCTCAAAACGTACCTTTTCATTTAAACATATACTATATAATATTGAAAGACTCTTTTTTTGACATACCTATATATAATATTTACATCAAAGATTCATTTCTAGTCAGTAATGACGATACTCGTGAGGTTGTCAAGGCTATAGATCTCTGGTGAGATTGTTCTTTAAGGTAGTTG
This sequence comes from Acacia confusa, assembly GCA_037074495.1. Taxonomy (NCBI): domain Eukaryota; kingdom Viridiplantae; phylum Streptophyta; class Magnoliopsida; order Fabales; family Fabaceae; genus Acacia; species Acacia confusa. The sequence goes on along the minus strand of CM073512.1, from coordinate 759,913 downwards.
GAGAAATAGAGATCGAAGATTCTTTCTTTGACATACCTATGTATAATATTTACGTCAAAGATTCCCTTCTCGTCGGTAATGACGATACTCATGAGATTGTCAAGGTTGCAAATCTCTGATGAGATTGTTCCCTTGAGGTAGCTGGAGAAATAGAGAAGAAAAGAAAAAGAGAGAGAGAGAGAAGAGCAATTACAAGAGAAAAGAGAGACAGAGAGAGTGTGCAAAATATTAGTTTTTCTAAAACCATAGTTTTATCTAATAAAAGCATTTTTGACCTGTCTTCATGTTTGATAATTTTTTTTATCAAAGCCAAGGTTTTATCTAAAAAAAACTTTATTTACTTTAGCCAAACAGGCACTAGAGCCCCAACATGATGTCAAAAACACAGCCTAAATATTAAGATTTCTATCATCTTCACTGCCATATTAAGCTAAACATTGTAGTATTAGGCTGGAGATTATTTCCTCGAATTGACTTGACTTTATCGGATGCCCCCAAAAACAAAACGCAATGATTTTTTTTTTTATACACGAAATCCTAAGAATAATTTCCTTCTCCTAATCGCACTCAACAACATAAAAATGATAAAGAGTAGTTTTTTATCCTAAATTTAATTTATGATTGACTTTTTAAAAAATTATTAAGAAAAATAATTAAATTAATTTAAAATATTTATATTTATCAATTAATATATATAATTTAAGAATACACAATAAATGATATGATTAAGTAATTTGTTTAACTCCCTTATCTTAATTAAAAAAAAAAAAAGGTTAAGGCTGTCATCTATACAGCCAACATATATTCATCGCATATAATCCCTGCAAACTTTTGTGTTATTGGCCTCAAATCTCCAGAATCGTCAAATATACCAATGAATGTACTCTAATTCGAAAAGTACTTTCCTCAACGTTAATTAAACTAATGAGTTTTTTTTTTTTTTAATGATAAACACACGTTGACAGATCACAGATGTAATGGATCTTGCTTGCATAAGCGCCGTTTTGTCGCCTTCCTCGTTATTTTATACAATAACCAAGTATCTGTCAGCCATTGTGGTTTTGCTTATCCTCTGATTCGCTCATCCACGATCATCGTTATTAAGCGGAGCCAGTCCTTCGCTTTCTCCACTTTCTTCATCTCTGGCTGCCTTAATTATCTTAAATGGCGGCAGTGACAGAAATGTTATTTCCTTACAGAATCATGGCCGAAGAAGCTTCAACTTCGGCTCCTTCTTCTTCTGATGTTGACTTCAATCCTGCAGATGCTGTAATTTTCGTAGGACTCAGTCTGGCTCTGGGAATTGCTTGTAGGCATATTTTGCGTGGTACAAGAGTCCCTTATACTGTTGCTCTCCTCATCATTGGCATTGGCCTGGGATCATTAGGTTTGCTTTCTGATCATTCGTACTCAGATTTCTCTTCCTTCTTTTGTTTTGTCTCAAATTTTGCTTCCACCTTTTGGCTTTCTGAACTGTTCAATATTGGATGTGAAATTTTTTTATCAGTAATCTTTTTTTCTGGGTTGTTGGGAGCCTTGTACACCGCCCTTCTGTTACAAGCAACAGAGGGTTGAAAATAATAATGAAGCATGAAATTGTTGCAAAAAGGTTATGGGAGCTAGAAAACATCTGATCGCAAACATAATAGAAGGAGGAAAAAAAAAATCCCAGATGATCATGGACTTTTGATCTTAATTTGCCTTTAATATTTTATTCATCACATTTGGAGAAAGTGATTTCGTAAAATTGGCGGTGAGAGCTCTTTTTCATTAATTAAGTCCTGAAACTAACAGATAAGTAACAGACGTGCTAGGAGAAGATGCAAGCAAAAAGTTTTTAAAGTTACTTTCTGACAGCTTTTCTTTTTTCAATTTCTAACTCTGGGTCTTATAGATTTTCTTTATATGCTTGATCTATAAGCTTGCTTAATTTTATGTTCTTTTTTTTTAATTTATTTTTATATAGTTATTGCATGCAAGCTGCAAGAGTTCATTCATTGCTATTTTTAGAAAGTTTGCTTGTAAAACATCATGTCAAAACGCAAGTTTTTGAATGTAACAGTAACAACTCTAGTTCCTAAACAGGTGACATTTGAATTTCTGACCAAGGATTAATGAATAGATAAAACACTTCACAGATCATTTATGCATGTGATATTTGAATTCAGAAGATAGAAAGAAAAGTGATTAGACATCGGGCACGTGTAAGTTATGTCACCAAGGTGGTGGCTGCGAGGACAAAATGCATGGTACAGTCATTACTGTGTCAAAAATCACAACAGTAATGTTATAGTAATATGAGTTTTGACAAAATCTTTGATTCATCTGATGTAAAATTAACAAAATCCATTTTTATGATAATTACGGTGGTCCAATATGCCAAGCAAAGTGATTTCCAGAGTCTTTTGTCAGTTTACTTAGTCTGCTAGTTTTATTCATTTTCAAATTATCTGGCTAAATTATCTTGGCAGCACTCTTAATTGATTATCATGTCAACCCATAAAGCTTAAGTAGTTCTGCACTGTTTCATTCTTTGGTCCATAAAGGCACCTTGGGTCTATGGACATCTTAAAACTTTCTATTGTAAATTTGGCACTTCCTGATTTCTTCAGGATGTCAGAACAAATTACTCTTTGTTTATTCTTATGCATATAGCCTTATATGGCTGTGTTTTTAGATTTTACCTATTCTTCCGATTACAAGTAAGTTAACTGATGAGCATTGAACTTCTGAACAGAATATAGTACTCATCATCAGCTGGGAAAGATTGGCAATGGAATTCGTCTTTGTAAGTTTGAACAACATTTCATTTTAGCTATTTCAAACTGTATGTACATGCCAAGGAAGATATAAGTTAAACACTTGGCAATTAGAACTTGATTTTGTCTTAAGCATAATTTTTTTATTTGAATATTCTCTTATTTAGCCTGCATTCCTTTTCTGGATACCTCAGAAAGACTGAACTAAATTACAACTGAGAAGAAGAAAACTCCTTCTCTAAAATATTACCTCGTCTCGCTATTTTGTTCTGCTAGCATCACTATATTAACTGTATTTAAAAATCTAAGTAGTTATTGATGATCTTCTTGTGGCACTATATAAGCAGCTTCCTTTTATTTCAATTTTGAACATTTGGAGCTAGTAAATTTTCTTGGCTAAAATTATATCTATTGAATAAACTTCTTGTACCACTAGAAAACAACTTAAGCATCTTTGGTGTTTCCTTCTGATTGTTCAAAATAATTAGATATTAGCAATTTCAATATGCAGGGGCGAACATTGATCCCGATCTTCTGTTAGCTGTTTTTCTTCCTGCCCTCCTTTTTGAGAGCTCTTTCTCAATGGAAATTCACCAAATTAAGGTTTCTTTACTTTGTTTTTTCTTGGAGCATGTGTAGTTGTATTTAGAGTTACAATATGATAATCTCATACTGTTGTGCTTGACCCTTCCTCATGCATCCATACATGCAATGTTATCTCTTACATGATTATGTGCAGGAACACTATCCAATATATCTTACATCTGTAAAAATTCCCTCACCTAATTATAAATAATTTATGAACTAATTTTATGCTTGCCTAAATTTAAGTGGAAAGCTGTAATGCACTTATATTTTAGTTAATGTTCTCTTCATCTCTTAGAAATGAAAAGTAACAATACTAAACATATGTGAAATGATTCTACAAATTTGAGCCTGAAAATTTTGCATATTTTAGTTATGGACTATTTGAAATTTGATCAGAAAGGGCTATCTTGTATGATCAAGTAGTGAGACTCTAAAATGGAAACCAAGAAATTGGGAACTCTGACAAGACTAGAAGAGTAACTAGCAGTGGTGCTATAATGTAATGAATTTATTAGCTGCATTATGTTTCTTTGCGAGCTGAAGTTGTCTGATTTTGTTTTCTACTTGAATTTTGCTGCAGAGGTGTCTTGTACAAATGATATTACTTGCTGGTCCAGGTGTTGTGATATCAACCTTCTGCCTTGGATCTGTTTTGAAGGTACATGAATTTGTGCGCTTAGGTTTCATCTTCCATGTCATTTCTTATTAAATTTTATATCAAAATGCAGTTCACTTTTCCATATAACTGGAGTTGGAAAACATCACTATTGCTTGGGGGACTTCTAAGTGCAACTGATCCTGTAGCAGTTGTGGCTTTGTTGAGAGAGCTTGGTGCCAGCAAGAAATTGAGTACAATAATTGAAGGGGAATCCTTGATGAATGACGGGTATTCAAATTTAGATGATTTTGCACTTATTCAAATTTACTTCTTGTTTGTTGAGGAACTGGCTAAGAGACTTAAAGTATAACTTTGTAATTGTTTTTGCATATGATGATTCAATGTCCTTTACATGATTTGTTTTTGAAAGTGCTTACTTTTTTCCATGTCCAGAACGGCAATTGTGGTCTATACTCTATTTTATCGGATGGTCCTTGGAGAGAGCTTCAACTCAGCGTCCATAATCAAATTTCTAGCACAAGTTTCTCTTGGAGCGTAGGTTTCACCTTCTTTATTGAGCTAATTGCAAATTTCATCTTACTTAAATAATTCTTCCTTGGTCCAGTGTAGGAATGGGTCTTGCTTTTGGGATAGCATCTGTTTTGTGGCTTGGATTTATTTTTAATGATACAGTGATAGAGATCACTCTAACACTGGCCGTTAGCTATATTGCTTTCTACACTGTAAGTTCCTTTTTTGGACCTAGTTTCTTGTTTTAATAAGTTGAGATGTTTATGTATGATATTCAACATGGGGAACTTAAATGAATTAATTATCAAATGCTGTGTTAATTTGTGTCATAAATTTTTTAAACCAGGATGACATCATCCATATCTTCACATCTTCTCACAGCTCTTGCTCTGTTGAAGTGTTATGGCAGTATTCTGTGACTTCATCAAGCCTTTGGGCTCTTATAATTTAGCTTGGCTTATGTTAAGCAAAAGTTAGGAAAAAGCAAAAGACAAAAATGTGTTATAGAAAGTTTAAGAGTTTGAAACTGCATAGACAAACCTAATATATTGGTGCAGAGTGTCTATATTTTTCTATAGAAATTTAGGCTAGGCGGGCTGGCAGAGGGATATAAGGTGAGAGAGCCAGAGGAATTCTGAATAATACCCAAAATATAACCTTTTGATACAATTAGTTCCCCTTTTATAGTATTTAAGTTCTGGCCCTGACTAACAGCTATTGTTATTTATTCCTTTGGGTAACAGTATTAACTAACATTACCTAATCTTATGATATTTACAACTTACACATCACTAGCGCTCTTGTATGGTATTTGGATTTAATAAAAAAAAAATGTTGTGCTATTGGTGTAATTGTTTTTCCATTTGCTTTAGGTTTGTCTAATTCTTTGTTAGGCTCACCAATAAATTTAAACATTTGATCATTCTCTTTGTACCTGATCATTCAAGTTTCTCAGCACCATGATGTTTCAATTTGTTTATTTTTGATGAAAAAATATACATCTTTTTGCTACCAGACCAAGCCTGTGAGTATTTTTTTGGCCAAACAAAGTCAATCTAAGCCTGTGAGTATGAAGTCTATAAATATTGTGCTTTCAAGTGAAAGTGTAATTAATTGTTTTAGGACCAGTAGCAAGCGTGGGGAAGGGGTGGTGGGGGGGGGGGGGGGATGCAGAAGAAATAAAATGGAGAGAAGGGGGGGGGGGTTCATAGAAAAATGGGGGAGCCAAGAGAATTTTATCAATCAAATCAATTTGAAATGCCTAACCCTAACTAGTAAAGGCCTTTACTGAGCCCAAAGGATACATTTAAGAATGCAACATAATATGAAAAATTAAAGGACAAGATAATAGTAATTCTAACAACATATTATGATCCTAACAAATAAATAAATTTACAAAAATCCTTACAAAATCATATAATAGAACATAATAATAAGATGAGATAACAAAAACATAAAAAATTCCAAAATAAAATTTTTCTTAATTTAAATAATCCCAAACTTATTTATGATTATATTTCCGATATTTATCTATAGTTATAAATTTTTAGTTTACAAATAGTTAATATTATATTTTCTAGTCTATTTTCATCCTCATTGCTGACTTAATCCAACCAGATTTTCATTATCTATCAGTTAATGGTAGTTGGTAGGTACCACTTCATTTTATATTCAACCATATCTAGTCTAATAATTTTACCATCTAGTGTTGCTTTTAACTTAGTTCCATCTTGTGTATGAAAAGTCTAATGGCCATTTTTTTCCCTGATAGGCTCAAGAGGGTACTGATATATCTGGTGTTTTGACGGTGATGACACTGGGGATGTAAGTTGAACTTCTATATGAAGCATCTTTATCACTTGAGCTTTAGACATCTTGTAATTGAAACTATTGAACAGGTTTTACTCTGCCTTTGCGAGGACGGCTTTTAAGGGTGATGGACAACAAAGCTTGCATCACTTTTGGTATGGGCTTGTGCTTTGTGTATATAAATAGTACATGTTAAATTTGGTGAAGCTTAAACAGTCTATGGAGCCAGATTTTTAGTTAAATCTTTAAATTTCAATTGGCATTCATTTACAAGCCAAAGCAAAGGAAGGAGAAAAGTAATCATAAGTCTATTTGGAGGGGACTGGAGGCTGTACAACTTTTTTTGGGAGGTTTTTACCTTGTTACAATATGAAATTTCATATTAGTTAGGTGTTTGGGGTAGTTTCCTTGAGTAGTCTGATATATCTATTATTAGCCCTAAGGATGGGTCCCTGATGTTATATAGAGGGGCTTGGACGTCCATAGTCATTCCTTGTGAATAATATTGTTTTGTTTTAGTAGATTTCTTCCATACCTCATATTGTGGACTATGGAAATGTTATTTTCTTTTGGATTGCTCTTGGTTTTATGTTTGTAAGATAAAAAGAGACAATGTAAGATAAAAGAGTAAGAAAAATTAACTAAAAACTTTTAACCCCACTTCTCTTTTTTTTTTTTTTTTTTTTTGGAAAAAATCTAACTCAAAAGTTTTCCCTTCCCTCCAATTCCTCATCCCAAACAGCCCCTAAATATGGATAAGATGACAATAGACTTGTGACTTTAGCAGCGCCGCAGCTGTTATTGCAGAAGAATCTGGCTTTGGAAGCAATCAAAGCACAGACATTTTAGAAAAAGAAGTCTAACATGTGTTGGACCAACGTAAACTTCAAAATAAACCTAGAATCTCTCTATTTTACAGTGGTCACAATGTTGGCATTTGTGCCATGCCCCTTTTTTATGCCATTGTCAATTCTTCTCAACACTTGTTTCAATAGATCCATTCATATTTTCCTCTATTTTTATGTTTTTCAGAGAGTGAATCATTTTTTAATCCTTTCTTTTTCCCAGGGAAATGGTTGCTTATATTGCTAATACATTAATTTTCATATTGAGGTGAGTGCTCAATCTGACTTTCAAATAAAATAATCCGTTGATGTGATATTTTGAATAGGCCGTTCAGGTCTTTTTCAAATTAGTTAATATTTTTTAAAATTCTGGTTAAATGAAATTTCATACAACTGGAGTAAATTTATTATATATTATGTTTTGATTCACTAAATTATCATATATTATTTTTGTTAATTGATTCCCCCCCCCCCTCCCCCTCTCTTTCTTGCAGTGGAGTTCTTATAGCTGAAGGCATCCTTCATGGCTACAATGTTTTTGCTGATGGTAGTTTTCACTTGCTAAACTCTGTTTTGATGTTTGTAGCATTATTCTCTTTTACTCTCTGTTATCTAAAAGAGTATAGCAATTCCAGGAATATCTTTATTTGCTAATAGGTAGCCAGTAATCGGTAAAATATTATATATTCATATATGAGTATGAGATGCTCATGCATCTTAAGCTCACTAGAGAATATCATATTGACACTCTACAATTATTGTCTTCCCTTATCTGACATATCTAGGGAAATGGAAATCTCAACTCAGAATTAAAGAGATAAGAGGATTTTACTTTTCTTTCAAGAGGATATTAGGTCCTGATGGAATCCACTCATGAATTCTTAGGAATCAAACTATGATCCTGCTATGTTGCAAGTTTGTGTAATATAGGCTACAATTCTGGAAATAAACGAGCACAGAGAGCACCCTGTAGCATTCAAGAGACCAGAGACTCTCCCAATCATTACTCACTATTCTTTACGACTTTACCCTATTTTGACCTAAAACCCACAATATATTCCTCTCTTCCTCTCTCACCCACGCTCTCACAAACCATGTTTGTTTGAGAATTACATGTGGAAAATTGTATCAAACCCATTAGGATTTATTTTGTTTGGTTTACTTGTCCTAGTAGGATTAAGATAATTGAAATTACCTGTATAATGCTTAATATGCGCACGTGTAGTTTCATTCTTGCTCACCAAATTGATTTCTGATGAAAGTGTTTTGGTTATGTTTGGGTGGGAGGAAAGTTTTAATTGAAACCTAATCCTCATTAGTCTATTTTCTTTTAAATTCTACAATTTAAGGAGTTTTGGAACAGAGCTTTTTTGAGAGGGGGAAGGTAAATTGTCATTTAACCATCCTGTTCCCTTCCTTTTCCTTTGGATATCTTGTATTTGCTTCTCCTAACTTCCAGACATACTGTTAAATTTTTCTTTGTTTGCTTATGTTTCTGTACTCTGTAACATAACATAACAGATATAAGAATAATTCAACTCAGACCCATTAGTGGTTAAGTTTACACTCTTGTTGTTGTTGTTGTCATTTGCTTCCCTTTCTTGCAAGAGGCCTCTTTTGTTCTTTCCCCTGTTGCCAAGCATAAAAAGTCTTATCTTCTTCTTAAACCTTGAGGTGTGACTGAAAGCTAATGTATGTCACAGGAAAATCATGGGCCAACCTCTTTCTTCTCTATGTTTATGTTCAAGCATCTAGGTGCATAGTAGTTGGAATCCTTTTTCCCTTCCTACGTTACTTTGGTTATGGTTTGGATTGGAAAGAAGCTATAATTCTCATCTGGTCAGGATTGCGAGGGGCAGTTGCCTTGGCATTATCATTGTCAGTTAAGGCAAGTATACATGGACTTGTGGTGCAAATTTGATTTTCTGTTAATTATTACCAAGATTGTTACAAGAAGATTCCATGGGTAGATTTATGGAATTATTTTAGAGTAAATTACTTTAAGATCCTTATGAGATTCTAAACTTAACGTTCACTAAATAGTTTAACTAAAGATATGACATAGAAGTGGCTGGTTACATTCCATCAATAATCACTAAAAAATTGATTCCAGTGATAAAATTTCATGCCGATGTGATAATCCTGTAAAAAACAAGGGGAAGATATGGTTTCACGAGGCTAACATTCACAGGAGTTCTTTGTTTTGTAGTATAATCTTCTAATGATGCAACTTTCTTTTTCTTTTAGCGTTCCAGTGGCAGATCAACTGAATTGAATTCAGAGACAGGAATACTGGTATGTGAACAAATTTAAATATTGATCATATTCAGTTTAGAAATTGATCGGCAATTAATTTGTTAAATCTTTTATACAACAACAACAACAACAACAACAAAGCTTTTATCTTACTAGGTGCGGTTGGCTACATGGATTGCATGATGCCGTTGCGCTCTATCGAAAACCAAATCTTTGGATAGGTTATTGGTCAAAAGATTCCTCTCCATAACCTTATTGAGTGTTTGCTTTGGTCTTCTTTGACCTCTTTTTATAGGACTCCATATTGCTTGATCAACCCTCTTCACCAGCGTACTCAATGGCCTCTTTTGAACATTTCCATACCACTTCAAACAATCTTCTATTAGTTTCTCTTCTATAGATGCCACTCCAACTTGTTCGCATATATGATCATTATGAATCTTATCTTTTCTTGTACGACCATGCATCCATTTCAACATCCTCATCTAGGCTACCCCTAATTCATGTTCATGTTGTTCCTTCAAAGCCTAACATTTACTACCATAAAGCATTGCTGGTCTTATAACAGTGCGATTAACTTCCCTTTACATTATTAGGTACTTTTTGGTCATAAATAACTCCACTAGCTTCTCTCCATTTATATCATCCAGGTTGAATTTTATGATTAACATATCCATCAATTTCACCATGTTGCTATATAATTGATCCCAAATATCTAAACTTTGTCACTTGCAAAATAACTCCCCTCCTAAATTTAACTTCCACTTCACTTCTAACTTGTCTCATATCAAAATTGCAATGCATATATTTAGTTTTGTTTCTATTCAGACGAAAGTTCTTAAACTCCAGAGTCATTCTCCATGTCTCAAGCTTAGAATTGATTTCCTCCTTGGATTCAACCAACAGAACTATGTCATAAGCTAAAAGCATGCAATTAAGGATCTCCTTTTTGATAGGCTCAGTTAGAACGTCTACCACTAGGTTAAATAGATAAGGGCTCAAAGCTAATCCCTTATGTAGGCTAATCCTTATGGGAAAGTTGTTTGTCTCAACTCTAGGTGTTCTAACAATGGTTGTTACCCCCTCATACATGTTGTGAATGGCTTTGATATATGCAACACACATCTCCTTATTTTCCGAGGCTTTCCAAAGTATATCTCTTGGTACATGGTCTTGTGCTTTTTCCAAATCAATGAAAATTATATGCAGATCCCTTCCTTTTCTCCGATACTTTTCCATTAATGCCCTTAGTAAATAAGTTGCTTTTATTGTGAACCTTCTTGGCATAAATCCAAATTGGTTCTCAAAAATACCAGTCTCCAACCTCAACCCGTGTTCAATCACCTTTTCCTACAATTTTATTGTATGACTCAAAAACTTAATTCCTTTATAGTTTGCACAATTCTAAATATCCCCTTTATAATTATAAATAGGAATTTTATTGTAGACTCAAAAACTTAATTCCTTATAGTTTGCACAATTCTAAATATCCCCTTTATAATTATAAATAGGAATCAAAATACTTTTTCTTCACCTATCGAGCTTTTCTTGGATCGTAAATTCTCATTAAATAATTTAGTAAGCATCAACACACCCTCTTCACACAAACATTTCCATACTTCAATAGGAATACCATCAAGTCCAACAGCTTTACCATTTTCCATTCTCTTAAAAGCTTCCTTAACCTCACCAACTCGAATCCTACGGTAAAATGACAAATTGAGCTCACCTTTTTGAGTTGTCAAATCTTCAAAGTCACAAGTTGACCCGCCCTCTCCATCATTGAACAACTTATAAAAGTAGGCTTCGAACCTATTCTTAATATCCCCTTCAGTAACTAAAACTTCGCGTTCTTCGTCCTTTATATGCCTTACTTAGTCCGAGTCTCTCGATTTTATCTCCTTGTTCTTTGCAATCTTGTAAATCTTACGCTTGCTAGCATGTGTCCCTAACTCCTTATAAAACTTCTCATAAGCTTTATCATGAACTTCACTCATTGTCTTCTTAGTCTCCTTTTTAGCCAAATAGTACATACATTTCCCAATTTTCTACATTATTGTTACATAAGTGTATGGCTTTAAAACAATTTTTTTATTCTTGACTTTCTCTTGAACAGTCTCATCCCATCACTAAGTCTCCTTATCTTGGTGACCAAAACATTTTGATTTTCCTAAAATTGCTTTCACAACCTTTTGGTCCCTTTTAGCTATATTCTCCCATATAATATTAGCATTTCCCTTAGCTCCCACACCCCCTCCTCCAAAAGAGTTCTCTTGAAAATCTCCCGTTTCCACCCTTTAATTGCCACTACTTGACCCATGGGTTTAGAACTTGTTAGCGCTTTTGTTTTATACACTTAATACGCACATCAAGGATCAATACCCTATGTTTTGCTATCACGCCATCCCCTCAAGATTCCTTACGAAATGGAAGTCAATCCGTGTCCTGGCAGCTCTGCTCTTGTATGTGAGTAAATGCTCTTCTTGCTTCTTAAAGCAAGTTTGACAATCTTGAGGTTATATACGAGGGAGAAATAATAATAGATTGACCTTCAATATTAAGCTTCCCAAATCCAAAACCACCATGAGTCCTTTCATGTGTCCCACCTCCCTATCAACATGCCCATTAAGATCCCCGCCAATAAAAATCTTTTCGGTTAGTGGAATGCTCTGAATTAGCCCCTTTATATCTTCCCAAAAATTTTCCTTAAGATGTGCTTTTGCTCCTACTTAAGGTGCATATGCACTGATAATGTTAATAGCATCCTTCCCAAAATCATTCTTAAGAAAATGATCCTATCCTCAATCCTCTAAACTTCCACCGCATTCTTCCTCTATTCATTATCAACGATGATACCAACACCATTCCTTCCATTTACTTTTTCTGTGTACCAGAGCTTGCAACCATTAATTTCCTGAGACCCTTCTCCTAGCCATTTAGTGTCCTGGAGGCACAAGATATTAATCTTATGATCTCTCATAATGCCCACCACCTCCATATATTTGTTAGTTAGAGTCCCAATGTTCCAAGTGCCAAATGTGATCGTATGAACTAGCTTCTTTTGCTGCCTTTGTTCAGAAGAGAGCTGTAGCCCTTGCTCATTTAACACTACACCCGGGCGACAATGCAACGGCTCTTTCTCACTTCTCATTGCACTCGAGCCATACAACAAGTTACTTATAGGCAACGACCTAGCATTAGCACAATTTCTTCGTTGATCCATGTTCATAAAAGATTTGACAGGCTTTTACGTTGGCTATCAGGGCCTAACACAACCCTCCTCCTTTACTCGGTCATGGGACCGGCTATAAAACATAGGCGGAGTTTAAATTTGCTAGTCATTTCATCTAAATAATTGCTGCTCATTTCAAATTCAGAACTTTAATTTACTTATGTTAATTCATTGTGGGATTTTTCATATCTGCAGTTTCTATTCTTCACTGGTGGAATTGTGTTCTTGACACTTATTGTGAATGGTTCGACCACACAGTTTATTTTACACTTCCTTGACATGGATAGATTATCTGCAGCTAAGGTTTGGCTTTTTCTGATGTTTTGGATCCAATCTATCTCGTTATTTCAAAAGATGAAATGCTTTGATATGTCGTATTCTAAATGCTGTTTTAATATTTATCTTTGAGATATTTAGCATTGGCACCAGCAACCTTCTTTTATTTCTTTCCTACCTTAAAATTGCATGACCATTTGTATTTTGTATGACAAGCCTTGTTAGATCAGGAAATCACCACCTTAAATTTGCTACGATCAATTATTCCCATGTCACACACACTAGCTTTGAGGAGAATAATACAACTCTGATATATAAGTCATAAATAGTTAGTTGTAGGGCACAATATTAAGTCTATGAGGCCTTAGGACTAACTAGTTATAGTAATAAGTAGGAAAGGGTAGAGTTGACATAATACTAATCCTATAAAGCCATATTAGGGATATTCAGTTACATTAGTTATTGTGTGCGTCTGTATTGCCTATTGTGTGTGTCTATATGGCCTTCCTCTATATATATGTGGAAGGTAGGATCATTAGGAAGTATGATTCAGCATTGTGTATGAATGAAAGAGTGAACAGCAGTTCATCTCCCTCCTCTCTCTCTTGTTTCTCTTCTCAATCCCTCTGAATTTCTGTTCTTTCCCCTCTGAATTCTTTATTTCTCTACTCTAAACCTATCAGTGGTATAAGAGCTGAGTCATCCTCGGTTTGCTTTTGTAAACTCTGAAATTCTTGTGCATGTCTGAACCATTCTTTCTTCTCTACGGTTCAGACCTGATTCAAGAAGTAACCAAAAATTCCAAAAAGATATTCAAGATTTATTCTCAGCCATATTTTGGTTTCGCCTGATTCTAGCTGTGATTCAAGAACAGTCAAGAAGATTGAATCCATTGGGCATTGAACGTTGGGAACTTGACGGAAATATCAGCTCAATTCGTTAAGCCGTGGTGCTCGTCTGCAGTGAATGATCGGCATTAATATCTGCATTGGTGAGCCATTGGGTAATTGACAATATTTTGATTCTAAACTTTCCATTTGACCTTGTCAGCAGATTCTACGCTGGGTCCCACGTCTGTCTCTTTGCCTTAGTCTAGGAATTCTCACACCTTTAACAACATCGCAACAATTCTGGTTCTTTGGATAATAGAAAGATTTCGAATTTTAAGTTCCCATTTGATCTTGTCGGTGGTTTTTGTGTAATGTGTATCGTCGCTAGACTCTGTGCTCTGCCATGTCGACGCTTGCAATAGTCTGATATGCTTTTGTTCGGCGTCCCCGATAATCATCGATTAGTTCTTCATTGTTGGAGTCATCATGAATACTGGTGGTTTCACACGAGTCTGGGTCTTTATTGCATCATCGGTCTCGTCGACAGGAAATTACTTTCATCATCGGACATTCGGATTTCATCGACTGGTTCCTGGGGTTTCGTTTTTCTGGTATCTCGACAAAGGCTGGTTCTTCAGTGAAGATTGCATTAGCAGAATCCTGTAATCAATCTGCGTGCGTCGGACTAGGGGTCGTCGACTGATTTTGTATCGTCGTCAATTTTGTCAGTATTATATGCGTAGTGGGTTCTGCTTCTATTCGTTGTGATTTTGGGTTCGCCCATGAGGTTTGCAAGCTGATGTGTTGAGAAAAAAATAATAATAATAAAAATAAATAAGATAAAATTCTTCCTGTTGGTATGGGACAACAGTTGAAGGAAAAACAAAAAAGATTCCTCTTCTTGTTGGTATGGGACAACAGGTGAAGGAAACCAAGAAACTCTATCAATCATTGGTATGTTCTTTGAGAAACGGCTAATCGAAGAGGGCTACCTACGAAGGATTCTGACCGGAGGGGCTGACCGGCAAGAAGTTGAGTAAAGCACTGTGTAAAGTATCGTGGAGTGAAGTCATCGGGAAGTGGGTTCTCAAATGGATGTTTTTGATTGATTTAGATTTGTATTTTTGAGTTTTGTAATTTTTGTTCTTTAAGTTTGTGCTTTTGTTGTTTCATATCCTTGAGGGCAAGGATGTTTTTGGGAAGGGGGTATTGATATGTAAACCATAAATAAAGATATTAGTTAGTTAGTTAGTTGTTAATGAGTCTTGAGATTGGGTCTTGAGTTGTTGCCTATATAAGCCATACAACTCTACATTGTATTAGTGTGTGTGTGTGTTTTTAGTGAATGTGATGGATGAATGAAATGCAGAGTGATGTGATTCTGTGTTTTTAGAATGGCTTCATCCTTCTTCTCAAGGAGGACATTCAGGGAACATGCCACCTACCAAAGGGTGAAAACTCTTTTTTGGTGGAAGCACTTGTTTGAGGATGTAAAGGACTTTATTAGGCATTGTGATGTATGTGCCCGATGCAAGTATGAGACCGTAGCATATCCGGGTTTGTTACAACCATTACCTATGCCTAGTAAGGTTTGGGAAAGCATTTCGATGGATTTCATTGAAGGGCTTCCTAAGTCCCATGGGAAGGAGGTGATTTGGGTAATTGTGGACCGGCTAAGTAAATACGGTCATTTTATTAGTCTCTCTCATCCATTCTCTGCTTCTTCTTTAGCTCAACAATTCATGGATGGAATTTACTGATTGCATGGAGCACCGGTGGAAATAATTTCTGATCGGGATCCTGTTTTTCTTAGCAATTTCTGGCAAGAGTTTCTGAAAGTCTTGAAGGTGGATCAGAAATTATCTTCATCCTACCATCCATAAACGGATGGGCAAACTGAAGTATTAAATAGATGTCTTGAAACATACTTACGTTGTATGTGCTTGGAATTGCCTAAAGAATGGTCCAAATGGTTGCCCATGGCGGAATGGTGGTATAATACCACTTATCATTCAGCTACCAGAACAACACCACATGAGCTGCTGTATGGTCAGCCACCTCCTTTGTATGTGCCTTACTTACCCACATCAGCAGTTGTAGAGGCTGTAAATAGGTCATTTGTGGCAAGAGAAGAAGCCCTTATGGTGGCAAAATATCATCTTTCGAGGGCTGTGAACATGATGAAACAGCGAGCTGATTCTCATAGGACGGATAGGGAATTTCAAGAAGGACAATGGGTCTTCTTAAAATTACAACCATACAGACAGATTTCTGCTGCAACTCGGAGCCACCAGAAATTAGCTCCAAGGTATTTTGGGCCCTATAGGATCAAACAAAAGGTAGGGGCAGTTGCATATAAGCTGGAGTTACCTAGTGAAGCACAGATTCATGATACGTTTCATATATCGCTACTTAAACTTTGCCCAGATCCTTCCGTCCAAGCCAGACATCCTCCTGAAAACTGGCCAGAACCGTCAATATTAAGAGAACCAGAAGAAATTTTGCAGAAACGAATGGGAAGGCGAAAGGGAAGGATTGTTACTGAAATATTGGTCAAGTGGAAGCAACTTTCAGAAGAGGAAGCATCCTGGGTTCTGTTGTATCAGTTCCAGAAGCAATTTCCCAGATTTCCTGTTGCTGACCCTTTAGGTCAAGGGGTTTTTAAGGGGGGAGGGGGTATTGATATATAAGTCATAAATAGTTAGTTGTAGGAACAATATTAAGTCTATGAGGCCTTAGGACTAACTAGTTATAGTAATAAGTAGGAAAGGGTAGAGTTGGCATAATACTAATCCTATAAAGCCATATTAGGGATATTCAGTTACATTAGTTACTGTGTGCGTCTGTATTGCCTATTGTGTGCGTCTGTATGGCCTTCCTCTATATATATGTGGAAGGTAGGATCATTAGGAAGTATGATTCAACATTGTGTATGAATGAAAGAGTGAACAACAGTTCATCTCCCTCCTCTCTCTCTTGTTTCTCTTCTCAATCCCTCTGAATTTCTGTTCTTTCCCCTCTGAATTCTTAATTTCTCTACTCTAAACCTATCAAGCTCCCAGAGAATACATGGACCATAGATTTACTGAAATGAACCAATTAGTGGATCATAGACTTGAGTTGATGACTCAAACCATGGACTGTAAACTTGTTGAAATGAAAGGCATGTATAACAAAGTCATGAATGATTAGGTTGTTAGGTAAGCAGACTATGGAAAAGAATGTGGAAGGTTTGCTTGAGAATTCCAAACGCACGCTAGAGATGAATACCATCTAAGGGTTAGTCCTTTATAGATCCTAGTGTTAGGCATAATAGGCCACCCCATAATATACTCCACATAATTCTAGCCACTAAATGCCCATGAATCACTACTGGATGATCAGCAAATACCCCTTTTGATTCTCCCTCAGAATCATGGGATTCCAACAGTTATAAACTGCATGTGTCCCTGACTCTCTTTAAATTCATACACACTTGGCTGTCCACACATTTATGAAACGATAGAGAGCAAAACACAAAGGAGATGTTCTGAATTGCATAATTATTTGAAAAGTTCTTTCGATTTAGAATCTTCTCTTGCAGTTATCTTTGCTTGTGGACTTTATGTTCTTATAATTAATGACAGAAACGCATCCTTAATTATACAAAGTATGAAATGTTGAGCAAAGCATTAGAGGCTTTTGGGGAGCTTGGAGATGATGAGGAACTGGGACCTGCTGACTGGCCTACTGTGAAGAGATATATTTCATGCTTAAATGACCTTGAAGGTGAACGCATTCATCCTCATGGCGCACCTGAAAGTGACAGTACTCTGGATCCCATGAATTTGAAAGACATAAGAATACGCCTTTTGAATGGTATGGAATTTGTGGGTGTCCTTAAATCCTATCACCTTTTCAGTTTGTAATTGTAATGTTCTATCATTTGGCGTATCACAACATCAGTAACTTCGTCCAGGCTATCTGTACCCTGTCTTTATGTCTGATTAACTAGATAAACATTTCAAATCTTAATCTTTAATTTAATGGACACCATAATGTAAAGAAATGAAATGACACTGTATTTCATATGTAATTATGTAGTTAGGGCATAAGTTTTCTCTGCTGCACAACTTGAGTAGCATTCCATCTGGACCCTCCATATTCTTTTCTATTAATTCCGACCTTTCATTTTATTTTAATTTCAATGTATTTTTTTTTATATTAGCTTTGAAGGAAATAAAATGCGGGATGAAGATAAGTTTGGACATGACTTGGTGCTATATATAAATTCAATTTTAAAGATTTGTATCTAATGGTTCATTTTTTATGGTGAGAGGAATTCTGATGGCTTCATGGTTATTGCATGAGTTTTTTTCATTTAAACTTCCAGGATATTAATATGTTATTATCATTTTTATTTTTTCACATCTGTTGTTCTGGCACTTCCTTTACAAAAGCCATTACATAGATACAGATAAACTACATTCTAAGCTAACTGAAACAACTGATGGTCTAATGCTGGCAAAGTTCGTAGGTTCAGCTTAACTCTTTTCCAGTCTTACAACTATTAAATGCTTCAACTGATTGAGATCTAATATCTTGACTAACATCTGAGCTTCCATCTTATACAAGGTGTCCAAGCTGCTTATTGGGAGATGCTTGATGAGGGAAGAATTGCACAAGCAACAGCTAATATCTTAATGAGATCAGTAGAGGAAGCTATAGATTTGGCTCCACTTGAGCCTTTATGCGACTGGAGAGGCTTAAAACCTAATGTTCATTTCCCTAGTTACTACAAGTTCCTTCAGACTAGCATTTTTCCACGGAAATTAGTTACATATTTCACTGTGGAACGATTGGAATCTGCATGTTGTATTTGTGCAGCTTTCCTTCGTGCCCATAGAATTGCTAGGCGACAGTTACATGACTTTATAGGTAATAGGCTACCTTGGTAGTTTGGTCTAGTTTACCTTTCTCATTCTAATTCTATGTTCTCGATTTATTCTTAATTAAATATTTTCCTTACTTCTTTGCCCCAATCCTTAGAGTCTATGTGCTTTAGAAAATAGCAATTTTTTGTGAAACCTTTCATGCTTGCACTGAACATGACCATAGTTCCTCTTAACCTTTTGGGCAGAATAATTAATCTCATTGGAGGATTTTATCTATTACCACAATATCCCTAGTCTCTGTACTAGCAGTAGTTATTATGATTTCTTATTTTTCAAGTGAATATATAATCTCGTTGATGCATAAAGTTTTTACATAATAAAGGAGGTTTGTTAAGAAGTACCTCAAAAACGGGATAAACAAACAGGCTTTTCTGAAAGTAAATATATAATCTAAATACTGTTATGCTTCCAATTTGATACTTTCATATGACAGTATATTGTAGGTCTGGTGATATTTCTTTGGGCAATTAGAGCTGTAAATGTTACTGGAATTAGCTATACTTACTCCCTCTTCATCTGCTTCTTTAGGTGACAGTGATGTTTCATCTATTGTCATCAATGAAAGTGTTGTAGAAGGAGAAGAAGCAAGAAAGTTCCTAGAAGATGTTCGCATGGCATTCCCTCAGGTTTTAAGTCAAACTCTTCCTCTGACGTGTCTTATTTTTACTTTGCAGGAGTTTCTGGATTCTGCTTATCAAATTGATTTACTTGTTACTCCATATAACAGTCAAAGTTCATTTTCTGTACAATAAGTATAGTCCAAACCATTATTTTGAGAAGCATGCTCCTCACATCTGCATTATTTTATTTGATATGTATGCTTTCTAGGCTCTGCGTGTTGTGAAAACAAGGCAAGCTACATATTTAGTGCTAAATCATTTACTTGAATATGTTCAAAACCTTGAAAAGTCTGGATTATTGGAAGAGAAAGAGATGCTGCACCTTCATGATGCTGTCCAGGTATTTTCTGGTGCCGTCCGTACTTTTGGGTCATTTGTGGTCTCAAGTTTTTGCCCACTCCTATGAATAATTTCATGATTACATAATGAGTTAATTTGTGTTTCAGACTGATTTAAAGAAACTACTTAGGAATCCTCCCTTGGTGAAGGCTCCTAAAATGAGTGGCATACATCCTATGTTGGGTGCCTTGCCATCTTCTGTCCGTGAACTGCTTGCAAGAAATAGCAAGGAAATGATGAAATTGCGTGGTCTGACACTTTACAAGGAAGGCTCCAGACCAAATGGTATTTGGTTGGTTTCTAGTGGGGTTGTAAGGGTAAGATAGCCATTCTTTACTATACAGCTCTAAACTTACAGAATCTGATTTTTCATGTAAATAAAGTTTCTTTGACTATTGCTACTTTGGCAGTGGGAAAGCAAGACAATAAGAAACAAGCATTCCTTTTACCCCACTTTTACTCATGGAACCACATTGGGTCTGTACGAAGTCCTAACTGGAAGGCCATATATCTGTGATGTGACAACAGATTCGTTGGTTCTCTGTTTTTTCCTTGAAGGTGGTGAGATAGTGTCATGTCTTAAGTCAGATCCTTCAGTTGAAGACTTCCTATGGCAGGTGAGCATAAATTAATAGTATTATTTCCACTGATGCTATAGCATGAATACCTTCTGACTGCATATTGATGCTGGTAGTTTAGAGTAAATGGTCTGTGACATTTATATAGTAGCTCAGAAGAGAGTTTTTCTTTTCTTTCCTCGGTGTGTTTAATTTCAAAACTGTGTCCTTATGGTGTACTTTCTTATTGAGGGCCTCATGGTGTACTTTCTTATCGAGGGCCTCATAACTCATTAAAAGATGTATCTTAATATATGGTTGGTGCTTTGCCAATGGTCGGCAACATGGAAAGCATACACATGTTACTGAATATGATTATAATTATTACGTTTTGCTGCCGCATTTGCAGGAGAGTGCTATTTTCCTTTCCAAACTGTTGCTTCCTCAGGTATTTGAAAAGATGGCAATGCAAAATTTAAGAGCTCTTGTTGCAGAGAGGTCGGTAATGACTGTATACATAAGAGGAGAAACGATAGAAATACCTCATCATTCCATTGGCATTTTACTTGAAGGATATGTTAAAACTCAAGGTCTTCAAGAACTGGTAACATCACCAGCAGCTCTTTTGCCTTCACATGGGAGTCTAAGCTTCCGAAGCTCAGAAAGTTCTGGTGAGTGAAATTATATTTTTGCTCTCTCAAAGATGTTCTCCTAATACTTTCTCTTTTTGGTAAAACTTTCAACAATTAATTAAAAGACTACGGTTATCTCTCAAAGATGCCCATGTCTTTCCCCTCCTATCCGCATCATTGATACTTATCATAAGACTTCTTATTTTGAGGAACTTAAATAAGAGGTTTGGACAACAATTTTTTTAATAAAAAACAGTCTCAATTAATAATCCAGTTCGCCTCTTGCATTTTCTGTTTCTATATTCTTGCTAAAAATCATACAATTGAGGAAAACCTTAATTTACGTTTTTTATTATGTATAAGAATTGTATCTTTGTCAAAATGTAATTTTGGTAATTAATAATCCAGTTCGCCTCTTGCATTTTCTGTTTCTATATTTTTGCTAAAAATCATACGATTGAGGAAAACCTTAATTTACGTTTTATATTATGTATAATAATTGTATCTTTGTCAAAATGTAATTTTGGTAGATTTGCTGTCATGTGAAACTACTTATTTGATTTGATGATTGTACTCCTTTTCTTTTGTTGTAAGAGTATCCTTTTGAGAATTTGCAAGTTTTATTACCGACTAAAATGATTTTGATTTCATCTTTTGCCTGTCAATGATGCCAGATATAAAGAATGCAAGTTTTACTCATAAATCATCCTCTTACATAGTTGAAACAAGGGCGAGGGTAATCATGTTTGACATTGCGGCATTTGAAGCTGATGCTGCTCTTTCTAGAAGGTCAAGTGCACTGTTGCCACTCACAACTGATCATCCCCATAGGCCTCTGGGCAGAGAGCACAGTGGTCTTATGAGTTGGCCTGAAAATTTTGTTAAGCCAACGCAACATAAGCATAATTCTGAAGGTGTTAGGCAACAAACCAATAGTTTGTCTGCAAGGGCAATGCAGTTGAGCATTTATGGCAGCATGGTATGTTGGTACATAAGATTGATATCAGCTTCATGCATGATAAACTTTTTAGTAGATGATATTCTCAAATTTCCAGTTATACGAAGAATTAACATTTTGGGTAATATCATTGTTGGCCCCTTCAGTTTGATCAAATTTTGGATTTGGTCACTGTAATTTCAAATCATTATAAGGACTTGGTCTTAATTTAAGTATAGGGATTAAAATCAAAACTTGTTTAAGTATAGGGACCAGTTATTAAACTTTGAGCAAATCCTTATGGAACTACAGGATCAAAACTTAAATTCAATCAAGCTATAAGGACCAACAATACTGTTAACCTTTACATTTTTGTTGGTGTTATCTAATGGGTAAGCAACCTTGTATTTGCTATCTCATTGTTGCTGTCGAATTTAGTTGCTGGGTGTATCTGATTCTATGTGATCAGGATTTTTATTTTTGGTCTAATATTAATCTTACACCTGCACAAGGGAAAAATACTGACGTGATTATTATGGAATCTAACATGTTCAAGTGGATTTCTTCAAACTGAGAACTCTATTACTATAATGGGTGAACCCAACAGAAAAAAAGTTTCATTGACCATCAACTGATGCTGCATAATCCAATACTATACCTTGCAAGAATACTGTGAAAGTCAATGGGAAGTTAAAAGTTATTTAAGCTTTAACTCTTGTAGAAATGCTATTCCTGTCTCAATCTTATTTCCTTTTAATTTTTTCATGTTTCTCAGGTGGAAATCCCAGTACAAACAAGAAGTTTCTCAAGCAGTCTGCCTCGTCCTCCTCATAGTTTATCATATCCAACCATTCAATCTAATCAGGGACGTGCACTTGTTTCTGTGAAGTCAGAGGGAGCTGCAAGTTCTGGGAAGGACCCCAAAGTGAGGGAATTCACAGGGAATGTTACAAATCTCCCAGCTCAAAGCACGGAACAACAAGGAAGTTATGCTGACGATACGAGTGATGAATCTGGTGGTGAAGAAGATATTATAGTAAGGATTGATTCACCAAGCACGCTGTCTTTTCGACAGGCATCTTAAGGAGTAAGGAGATAAATGGCGAGAATCAGTTGCAACTTGTTTGTATAAAAATAAAACCAGAATGTTTATTTAGCATCGCAATCTATAATGTAATCTTTCTGAAAGTGATTGGATATAGTAGGATGTTGGTGTTTGATCCGTTTTATTCTTGTAATAATGTGGTTTTCTCAAAAGGAAACCGCATGTCTTGTTTTCCATGTATTCTTTTCACTTTTCTTTCTATCTATCCAAACATAGCCGGTTGAGCTTGTTAGGTTTGTAACTTGGGCCCATCAGCTTTCCGATTTTTTTTTTTTTTTGATTTGTTTCTTAAGGATAATTCTCTTTCGTATTTTAAAAGGTTATGTGTGTCTGCAACCTATTGAAGCTAAATTAAAATCAGACTAAACACCCCTCTGAGTTCAATTGGTGTGGGGTCTCTCTTTCTCACTTTTAGGCAGGGGGTTCGATCTCTGTCTTGGTCAAGGCGCTGGGGGAGGTATCCTAAGGGTCCAGAAAGCAGTGGTAACGCTAGTAGAGGTAGAGACATGTGTACTCTTTGGCCAGTATCCCCTGTGGACTGGGCTCTAAGTGCCCTGCCCTTGGATTGTAACTGAACCCGACCCATTTCCTAAAATTTTTGTATCAAAAAAAAAAAAAATCAGACTAAACAAATTGGTTCAAATTCAAGCCTCGCTATGTAAAGTACTTATTGAAAGAGCCATTTTTTTAAAAAAAAATAATAAAAAAAAGTTATATTAAAATATTTATATTTATGGTTTTTTCTAAATTAATTTGCTTGACTTGTAAATTAATATATAATCTAATAATATACAACATATTTTATGATTAGGTAGCTTATTTAGTTTCCTTAATCTATTCAAAAAAGTTAATTAGTTGTAGCATAGATTAAGGATTGGAGAAAGTATTATTATTTGTTGTTCTTACTATAAGATCTCGTTTATAATATAAAAGAAACAAGATCTTTGTGTCAAGGAATGGAGGCATTTTTTTGGGGCCAAAAAGGAACAGAGGTATTATAAATGAAAAGGATTTCGCCTTACTCTTAAATCGTGGGTGATCATTAACCTTTTCTTGAAATTTTTATAAAAGCAAAAAACTCTCCCAACATAATATTAAGGATTAAGTAGCAAATCCGACCCAGAAGTACACGCTTGAAAGCAATGTTGTCATGAAAGTTTTTCCAGGTTCAATCTTTCCCTGAAAGTCTAAAAATGAAGCAATGTTACCTTTTTTCGTTAAAAAATTAACGTTCACTATTAACTTTTTAACGGAAAAAGGGCAACATTACTCCACTTTTAGACTTCCGGGGCGAAATTGAGCATGAAAAAACTTTCAGGGGGTAACATTGCTCCTCAATGTATATTTTGGGGCGGATTTACTACTTTACCCTAATATTATAATATTAATGATGAGGGCAAGTCAGGCCGAATTGAACAACATGGACAGCCAGCCAATTGTTAGCCCAATTGAATATTTGTTGCATAGAGTTCTTAAGGAGATCAGGTCAAGTGTGTTACAATTAATTAATTTACTCAATTTCTTTAATCTAATTAAATACTCTCTTTGCTCTTTAATATAAGATATATTTAGAGAGTTGATATTTATTTTACATATAAGACATAATTTACATAATTTTCATTTTTTTTAAATTTACTCTATTGATACTTCCTCAACAATTATTAAGGAGAAGAAGGATTGAGAGAATTAAGAAGGTGAATAAGCTATTTTAGAAAATAGATTTCATATTAATTAACTTAACTGATTTCTTTAATGTACTCAAATTAGGTAAATATGTTTTATATAAAATACATTAAAAGTAATGTTTAGGATGAGTTCATTTTACTTTAAGCCTTGGACTCGTCATTTGGCTACTCTCAACGTAAAATAATCACATTATTCATATGTTATATATATTGAGGACCAGAGTAGTATATACATAGGGTTAATATAATCTTTCTTAAATTTGCTCTTATTTTGAGTTTGGTCTTTCAAGTTTGAAAAATGGTCCAAGTTTTTATTAAATCATAGGAGATAAATGTTTTGATCAAAATAAAACTTGAGGAATTAAAACTTATGATTTAAAACTTGAGAGATTAAAATCAAAATGAGGTAAACTAGATGGTGAAATATTGTATTAACCCACACATATATATCGAAACTTGACAAGACTAGAACGCATTCATTTTAATATATAATTTTTTTTAATAAAAAATAAAGTATGTATTATAATATTATGAACAAATAATAAATTAACAATGCATTGCATTTACTGTATATTATTTAATATGATATTAAGCGTCCAACTGGGGCCTTAAATTGCTACAGGAAATTGTGAATGAAAAGGAAGGTAGAGAGAAAGAATGAAGCTTTAGGCTAACTAAATAAAGGCAAATATATATATATATATATATATATATATATATATATATATATATATAATGATTCTCTTTTGGCACTTTGCCATAAGTAGTGGGGTATAGCATCTTCCAAAAGTCCATCAGAAGGCCATTCCAATCCCAACTTTCATATTCATTAATTAGTACTCTGTTTGGAAGCCGAGGAAATACAGTGACGAATTTTTTCTCCTCTAATTGAGATAATTATTGATTCCTTTATTTGGTCAACTTTAGCAGGAAATTAAATTAAAGAAAATTCCCACCACTTGCTGCTTGAAATTCCAACACCTATAACAATTATTCCTTGTAGATAGGTAGCTATTGCCTCTTGCCTTTTTAAGTTTTAATATGACTTGCGTAGTAAAAGAGAGAATCAATCCATTTGGGGCTGCAAGTATTTTCTGTTCCGGATCGGATCAGATTTGTGCTGATGGTACGTTCATGCTTTTTTGTAAACAATTATATAATTATTTTTATAAATTTAATAGTTATGGTTTTCATGGAGAGATGTGAGTCTAACACTATGTTTAGGAGTTGATTTTTGGATGAAACGAAATGGAATAGCTAGAATCGCTAAAGTGTGGTCATTTTTAGGAAGAATTTTCCTTCTAAGAGAGAATGTGACAATGGATGGGTTTCCAACCTTTCATTAACTTCTCCCGCTATTTAATATTATATCCGGTTCTAAATATAAGACAAAGTTTTATACTATAAACTTTGTTCTATATTTAGTACCGGAAGGAGTATATAAGATCCACTTTGTAATTCAATTTAAATTATAAAGTCAATTTTATATTATGGATTAGAGATGGTATTACTAATTTATAAGCAAGCTTGTAAGAGTTGTATTGATTGATGTTGTCATACCATTGCTATTACAGAATTAATCCTAACCCCATCAATTAAAACATGGGTATATTCCTTGCACTATAACATGGATCTCCTTTTTGGGCTGGAGCAAATGCATCCTTCTAGTAAATTAAAGGAATCATGTTCGAGATATAGTTAAATATTAAATGTGAACACCTCTCATAACAGGAATTTGAATCTTGATTCATTATTATTGTAATACATTAACTCTGTTGGTGTATAACATGCCCTAATGTGGCTTGGTACACTTAGGTAGGACTAGACCTCCTGGGCTAGGTGCTCAATGAACACCTCTAATCAGATGGGACCTTGTGAAACTACTAAATGATAATGAAATATTGTTTTACTCCATACCATACTTCACTCCGTTTCTTTTTGTTCTATTATCATTCCATTACATTTCATATCAAACTCACAAATGCATTAATTATAAATAATATCTTTTTGTGTTTGTTTGAATTTTAGTGGAGTCGAACTCATTATCTGACAAAGGGAAAGCCAATGCCATCAACAGCAGCAGTCCACTAGGTCAATGGGCTAATACGTGTGTGTCTGTCTGTGTATATATATTATATTATGAAATTAGAAGTAACTTTTTCCTTTAAAAAATCAACTTTGTCATTTATGGTTAAGTAAGAAATATTTGAATACATTTTCTCCGTAGGAAAAGTCATTTCCAAAATCTTGAGATGGTAGGCCAGAAGTGATATCAAGCCTAGGGATAAAAAAGCAAAGGAAACAATGATATCATACTATCATCGATCCTCAAGAGATGATACTAGCAATATGCATATATACTTAAAAGATTATAGTATTTAGAGAAGGGAAAATCATATGAGGTTTCAAGGAATAAAGGTAATCAGTGAAGATTTTATAAGAAGTTAACAGTATGCAATAACAAGTTGTGGTGGACAGGATGAAACAAGTTCATGTTACTCACTATTTATTCTCTAGAATTTCGTAGTGATCTTCCTTCTAAAGAGGATCCGGCTCCCATCCATTTCTCTTCCCATCTTCTTCTATCCCCTTCTTTATCTCAACCGTTGGATTGAAATATGAACAGTTTAAATTTGATCTTTTAAAAAATATTGATAAAATATTAAAAAATTAAAAAATATTTGAAAATAATATTTTTTTAAAAGATGAAATCTGATCCTTTCATATTTCAATCCAACGATTGAGATGAAAAAAAAAAAGATGGAAGGGGATGGGAAGGGAAGTGGATAGAAGCCAAATCCTTCTAAAAACCGCTAAGGAGAAGATGCATTTATTAATATAATATTAATGCTTTTAAGAGCAGATAATTATATTTGTCGGTTCGATTGTTGAACCAATGAATTGAGCCTTAATTTGATTCGAAATAATTCCAAAATCGGTGTGGTTGAAAACCGGCAAACTTAATTCAACAGACCAACCTTTAGTTAATGGGATATGAGATCGTTCAATTGAGTTAGGTTGAAAAGCGGCAAAATAAATCTGGATTTTACACAAATGAATACATAATTAGTACAGATAAATTGTGTTATAAAATTAATATATGATTCTCTAGTAAGAGTTATTTTCGCTTTTCAATTTAATATACTATAAAAAATAGATTTTCTGAATAAAATTAAAAGAAATGGGAAGTAGGGGTTGCACGCCAAGGGGGAATAATTTTTCATCTTTTAAAAAAGGTTGATTGAATGATTCGGATATTTATGGTTACAATTTGTTGGCAAAAGATTCACTCTCACAAAATGACATGCAATTGGTCAACCATATCACAGCTATATGCTTTGTGGGGGCCTCAAATCAATCATTAAGTTGTAATTAATAATATCTGACCAAATAAACTTTTTCTTACATTTCATTACATCTCTCTCACACACACAAATGTGAAGAAATACATACAAGTCGGTCCCGTGGCGTGCTAAGGACGACAATATATATGGTCTTTGATCTCATTGGCTTTTTCATCAAAAGCCTCACTAACTCATATTCTTCCTTTTCCACCCTTTTATTTTCATATACATTCATGTCTTTTGATCTTGAAATCTTTGAAATACTAAAAGTTTGAAAACTTTAAACCCACTCATCACATGTATATGAAAAATGTTAACGACAAGGTATTTGGAAAAAGATCGACTTCACAAGGTTCTCAAATCAATGAATGAATTCTTTTCACTATGAATTCATATTAACACGTTAATCAAGATGGAAATTTTACTTTATTCTATGTCAGTTTTTTTATATAACTGACGTAGAAAGTGACCTTTTTTACTATACGTCCATTTGATTTGATTCACGTAAAATGTTTTCAAAATTATGTCCTTTGTTTGTATGTCCCTCTTAAAACTGACGTAAAAAGTTTTTCCTACATTGGTGACAATTACCTACAAAGTAGTGCATGGAGAGGTGATAAATTCCGACAAGTAGTTAAGCAGCAGCTTGGTTATCCCCACCTAACAACAAAAAATTACCATCAATGTTAACTTATTGTGTGTGTGTGTGTGTGTCTATTCCGACCCCTTTCATAGGATTCTCTCCCAAAATATAGCGTTGGATGTATTTATATAAATATGGCCAGAATTTTGTCGATCCCCAGCCAGATATTCATATCCACAAGGTGCAAATTAATGATGCAAGAGTTTTAAGAGCTACACCTCTATCAAGTCTCATTATACAGAGTCCTGATGAGTTCAAAATACAATACACATCTTTTTATAATTAAATGAATATTGTAACAAAATTAAACCACACATCATACAACCACTTAACCGAATCCGTACTCTAGAAATTAATTAATATCGTATAGATCAATTCTCAAGTTAAAGGGAACATGAAAATAACCAAAAATCTATTCTATCCAATTTATCACAAAGTATTGGAAGATCAGATTGCTCCACACACACTTCCTATTCTAAATGTTAATTAATTAACCCTAATATTTCGTCAAGGCCTCCAAAAACGGTCGTTTAGGGTATAAAACTGATGATCCAAGGGTTCAAGTATAACAACCATCCTAGGAATAACTTTATGTCCTAATGTCATCACAAACAACTCTCCGGGTTTCACACAAATTTAAGTTAGCGCGGGGCAATTATCTATCAATTCAATAAGACAATTACTTGTTTTTGAAAACCCAGAATTTATCGAACCAATGGATTCTAGTGATCTTTGAAAATTTACGGAACAAATGAATTTAAGGATGCATTTGGATGCGGGAAATAGTTTATAAAAGGGGAAAAAAAACAAAAAGGACGATCTTTAACAAGTCTCTCGGATTTCTTTTGGTGGTTGAGGAGCTATATATGTCAACAAGGAAATAGAATAATATTAGTTCACCAAAAAAAAAAAAGGAAGAAAGAAAGAATAATATTAACTAATATTTCGAATTTCCATGTGGTGTATGTTTAGACTTTAGAAGAGTCTACAGCACTTTAATATGAATATTCATCATATACAGATTGTATATAATAATGTGTATCTGCTCGCGAGTGATTAATTAAGAGTTTGAAGAGCTCACGATCGACATCGATTGAGAAGATTTATCGGACTTTGTTTTTAGTATTTGAACCGTGAAACAAATATATAATTGATATTAAACGTTGTACTTTTTTCCTAAAATCTCAAGACATTATAAGCTTTATGATTTTTTTAGCTTTTCTTACTCATATATGTACTCTCATAGTCTCATATAACTCAATTGTATTTTTGTTATGATCTACACACTCGATATCAACAATCTCTCTCTAAACTATATATGGTAATATATATAATTCATTGCATATTCACAGAAACCTACTTTCCATTATATATTCACACGTTCAGGTCAAAAAGTATATATTCACACTTATACGTAATCAAATACACTAAACCATATTGAGCACCTGCTTAGGGTTTCAGGTTATAATTCATTTTTACCAGAGAGTGTACGCACATGTATGCATATGTCCTTTGACTCATATATGTAGAGTATGTAAGAGTCAAAATCCCGTGATGCTTTAAACCATTTTCATGTAATGTACACAAGGAATCATTACCTTTATCTTTACTTTGACATGTCAAAGTTATCTCTTATCCTTACTGTAGTCCATAATAATAAGATTAGAAATGATTACTGATGGGCCCCATTGAACACTCGCAATTATAACCCTAATTATTACACATTTTCCCCTTCCAACACATATTTTTTAACGGTCAAAATTCAATCCTTCAGGATCATGGTCACGCCGCAAGAGATATTTTTCCTTCTTGTTTTGTTTTTGGTTTTGCTTTTCATCCTGAATATATCGGTTCGAATATAATTATATTTATATAGATAAAGGAAATTAGGGTTTTAAATTCCTTGATTCCCGCACACAATTGCTTTTCTCATCTTATAATAGAACCCTAAAACCGAGGTGATAGTGTATCATTTATTTCATGATTGATGATGTGACCCGATTTAATTTTAACTCATCGATCTCATGCATGCAAGACGTTCATATAGTTTATTATATTAACTATATAATTACGCTAATTCCTTAATCTGATTTAAATTTAAAGATTTAAGTTTTGAATAATTTAATTAGCTAGCTAGGTAACGATTCGTTAATTGCGTGTTTATCTCACGATTTTGATTTCTGTTTTTTCGAACTGTTTGACTTATTTTTCTCCTTCTACGCTGCGCAGAATGAACAAGTTGGGGAAGGCAACCTTTGTTGACAAAACTTGAAGAATGATTAAAAGATGAGTGTAGGCCGATCATATAACTCATAAATCTAATTCGTTAAAGTGATTATATGATAATTAGATTGTAAATTAAACGACATTTTACTAAAATAAATACTTATTGGTGGTTCAAAAGTTGGAAGTTCGTAGGCTTGAGCAGTAAGATTGATAATGGGAGGGACGCGTAAAAAGATATCAGGGAAATATGTGTACCTTATCCAACATTCAGATTCCTAAATTAAAGTCACTTTTGACTAATTGGGTCCTTAAACCAATTTTTTTTTAAAAAATAATTAACCATTTCACACGAATCACTGATCCATATATTTCTTCAACTAAGCCTTTTTATTTATTTATTTTTCTTTAATTTAATTGATCTATAAGCACTTAAGTCTTTATTTTGAATTCATATGGAAAAGTGCCACTAAAAAAAAAAATTGTTTTGTAACGATTTTAATTGCAAAAAATGACAATAGTAACGGTTTCAAAATCCATTGCTACATTGTTGCAAGGGGTTTTGAAGCGGTTTTATAGAACCGCTACTCAAGTAACAAAACCACTATTGTATTAGTAGTGGTTTTATGTCATCGCCACAAAATGCATATCCAAATGACACACATTATTTAAGAATCTTAGAGCGGTTTTAAAACCACCACAAATATTGGCAGAATTTGGCGTGGCAGGAAAGGAGAATTGAAAATAAACCACTACAAATATTGACAAAATTTGGCATGGCTGGAAAGAAGAATTGAAAATTCGTTGTGGCGGTCATGAAATCACTACTAAGTACATCCAGGAATTTGAAAAAATTGGCGTCAAAATATTTGTAAAACCGCTAATAATATTCAATTAAATTTCAAAAGTTGTATCAATTATTTAATGTGAATTTGAATTTAAATTTCAATTAAATATTTTAAAACCGCTAAAAAATATTGCAAAAAAAAAAATCTATACCATAATTTAAGTCCGTTGTTATAATATTATGTTGAATGTTTTATTATTTAAGTAACAATTTAAATGGTAGTATTTAATATTTGAGAAGAAAGATCAAATTAAAATAGATAAATATAAATATTATGTAGGTTTAATATTGAGAATGTATAGGTAATAATGTTGTCCACTATATGTTATTTAATTTTAGAAGGAATGTTAAAAATGTTTGAGGAAAAGTCTTTAAATTTTTGGAGAAGAAGAAAAAAATAATTAGTATAAGTATTATAAGAAGGAAAAAATAAATCATTGAAATCAAAGATTTGAATTTTTTTTTTTTACCATACTTGATTAGCTTGCTCAGCTCTTCAGGAAACCTTTACATAAGAGAGAAAATTAGAAAGATGAGGGGTGGAAAGAAATGGAGGAAGGCTTGAAATGAGATGTGGTGGGGGTATTTATAAAAATATGTGTAACGCTTGTAACGGTTAATGTGACAGATTTTGTAGTGGTTTAGGTCATATAATTTTTTAGAGTGGTTTCACATTTGTAGCGGTTTTAAAACAATTACAAAAGTTGGTTGGTAATTTAAAAAAAAAAATAAATTGAGGTTTACAAGAATAAAATTATAATTTGTTTAATCATTCTTTATCGTCATCCCTACAAAAAGGTGTGGAGAAAATGTTGGTAATATTTTGTACAAGAGTTATATTTAAATTAAATGAAAATAAAGTGAGTTTATAAAAACGCATCGAACTATAGGTAAATTGTTATCGCCTTCAAAGAAGAAGTTTTTGAAATTGGCGATGTTATTACCATCACCCATGTTGTAAAAGCCTTGAGGCTTTAATTGAAACACCATATACCAATCCATATGCCTCTTGTCCTCATAATAATAAACTTGGTGTATCTTTGGGGCAAGAATATATGGCTCATCTTCTTCAAATTGACCAGTGTAAATTGGCCAGAAGAAATTTACTAATTGATTCCTTAGTCGTCAGTTGTTGGTCCCTAGGAAGTTGTCGTATTTGCCCTCAAACACTTGAACATTGTTACATTGAAATGACTTTAGTAATTTAGTTCGATGACATCAAGAAGCTTTCCATAATAAGGCATGCCTTTGAAATTCATGTTGTCGTCACTTCTGCTCGTATAACTCTAGCACTACTAGAAAATAGTGAATTTGCAACGGAAAATATTCTATTGCAAAATTGAGACAAAAAAGTGGGATTTTTGCGCAAAAAAGAGAAATTTTGTGATGAAAAAAAAAATTCCGTTGCAAAATTGTGATAGAAAAATAATAAAAAAAGAATTTTGCGACGAAAAAAAAATTCCGTCGCAACATTTTTCAAATTTGCGACGAAAAATAAATTCCGTCGCAAAATTTTGTGTCTTTACGATGGAAAAAAAATTCCGTTGCAAAAAAAAATTAAAAAAAGAATTTTGCGATGGAATTTTTTTCTGTCACAAAACCCGTGAGGTTTTGCTACAGAATTTGTTTTCCGTCGCAAACCCTCAAGGGTTTTGCGACGGAAAAATTTTTTGTTGCAAAACCTCAAGGGTTTTGTGACTGAATTTATTTTCCGTCGCAAATTTGAAAAATTTTGCGACGAAAAATGAATTCTGCTGCAAAAAAAATTTCGCCACAAAATTTTGTCAGAAAAATAATTAAAAAAAGAATTTTGCGATGGAAAAAAAATTCTGTTGCAAAATTTCGCCTTTTTGGCCGCTAACTTCGCCCTCCCCTTCCCCTTTTTTATTTTCTTTCTTCAACTTCCCCCTCCCCCCGATTCTTTCTCTCATTCTTCATTCCTTCCTTTCGTTTTTCATTCCTTTCTTCATTTTCTTGTTGTTCAGTCTCGTCCTCCTTGTGGTCATTGCCATAGTTTTGCTCCGATCAATTTCTTCTTCCTCCTCCTCAAGTTTGTGCCTTCTATTCATCTATTATTTTCAATTTTTTTTCCTAATACTTAGAAGCATAATCAGTTCGAAATGCTAATTTGTCTGATTCTTCTATATTATATGTTGGTTGATTTAATAATATGGATTTGGAATAATTTTTCTTATTTGACCATAACCTGCATCTGAATTATTATTGCTCTTATTCCTTCTAATTTTTAATTTTAATTCTCATATATGAAGAAGGATTGAGGAGTTGTTATTTTTTTAGGTAAATCACGTTTTTTTTCCTCAATTAGCATGAAAATAATCTTTCTTATATTTTATCTATTATATATATTTTCTGATAAATAAATATTATATATATTATTTATATAAATAAAAATTATTAATTTTTCGTTATATAATAGAAAAATATTATATAATATTTAACACCACGTTTTTGTATATTACCAAATCAAATGAAATTTTTTGATAAATTTTGTTATATAATAGCAAAATTTATCTCAGCATCCATCATTTTTTGTTATATAATATTTAACAGCATGTTTTAATTTACTTATATAATAGGAAGATGTTGATAATAGATGAAGGAGCTATTTTTGAAGTATTTACTTTAAATATTAAGTATTGCATAGAAGCATTAAGGCATTCTTATTGTAAACAATTCTGTATGATTGTTATTTTATATTTTTATCATATGTAAAATTTATCTTGAATTTTATTTACCTTTTTAATGATTTTTATATTTTTTATGAAATTTTATATATCTTTTTAATAATTTTATTTTATATATATATATATATATATATATATATATATATATTCCAATTTTTTTAAAATTTAAATTTATTTTTATTTTTTAATTAAAATTTATTTTTGAAATTTTTTATTATTTGCGACGGAATTAGAATTCCATTGCAAATTGTGACGGAAATTTAATTTTCCGTCTCAATTGCGAGGCCTTTTATGCGACGGATGAATTCTGTCGCAATCCTATTTTGTGATGGAATTTTTCCGTCGTAAAAAACCAATTTTTTTGTGGTGTAGCTGTCCTAAAGGTGTCATAAACATCCGAGTTTTGAGTTAACAATCTTTGGTCTCGTGAAACTGTGCAAAGCTTGAAAATATTGACATTGTATTTGTAATACCCCAGATTTTTATTATTTATATTTATAATAATAATAATAATAATAATAATAATAATAATGATATAGTATTAGTTTAATTTTAGTAATTTAGATTAATTTGATTAGTTTAGATGAATCTGATTTTTATTAATTTAGATTGATTGATTTGATTGAATTTAATAATTTTAGTAATATTTTATAATTCATTAATTGAAAATAGCTAAAGAGCTAAACCCTAACTTAGACTACAAGTTTAGCTCTAACCTAGACTACAAGTTTAGCTTTAACTATAAATATTAGCCTTAGCTGCCTAACCTTAGTCTTCGCTCATATTTCTCTTCTCCTTACTCCTTTCTCTGTAAACTTTGCGGCAAATTGCTCTTTTAGGAATCTAGCAAACACAAAGGCCAGGTAATCCTAATCCCTAAGAATTAATTGTTGGTAGCATTAGAATGTTAATTGGAATTGATTGATATTGACTGATTGTAATCCCAATCCCTAGAACAATAGAAATCCATTACTATATGTTTTTTTTAATTCCTTTCTTTTATCTTCCACTCGGTACCATAAATCTTGCTTTGCTCTTCCTCTTTCACCTTTGCTATGGTTGGGTTTTCCTTGAAATCTCATTAAATATGTGACAATATTGTTAATTTAATTCAATCCTTCCATGATGTGATTAAAGTTGGAATCATTATGCCTATTGTTATGTGCATCGGAATCATTTATGCATATTGAAGTCGGAATCATTTATGCAATTTCGTTTTGCTCTCTTATTCACTTAGTTGTGCTTTGATTCATATGTCCAGGAATAGGTATATATAGATTTGAAAATAAAAGAACAAAAACAGGGTTGACGTCTCACGTCTCTGGTTCATTTACACAAAAGTAGACCTAGCTATTGATATATATAATTAGGGTTTGAATGATAGAGCTGGGAATTCTTATGAACATCTTATAAACCATGAATATTTACCTTATAGTTTGATTTGGGAAACCCTACAATAAAATAGAGACAACATTTTAATGATTATGTTTGGGGGTAAACTCACGAGTTCTCATAAAGAGTTATAACTCTTGGGTTTGTGAAAATTAAGATTAACACTTTCTCGTGGGAGTTTTGGATTTTATTTTTATTGTTATAAATATCTAATTACACATAAATATCTGAAAATTAATTTAGGAATTTTATGAGTCTAAATTATTTAAAATAAATTAGCAGTGGGAGGATAACTTTGGGATGGTACCTCCTAAAGTGATGAACACACTTTTAAGGCTTTATGCCTTCGAGAATTTATTTGATGTGAACCGATATATCCATTCTTCCTAAAGTGGTGTCTGGCAGGGTTTCCTGGGACACTAGTAGCAACTTTGGGAAGAGGTGTGCACACTAGGAAGAAATGATGATATGACCAATTTTGATGATTTGTGACTGGCAGGGTTTCCCAGGTCACAGGGTAGACTGGCAGGGCTCCCGGGTCTATCATAGTTCTCTTCCCACTAAATAGACTGGCAGGGTTTCCCAAGTCTAAACAAATTAAAAAAGATAATGATTAATGTTTGATGCAATTTTATAAACAATGATACCTTTAAATTATATATACATATGATACTTTTATTTTGTTTTATTTTGGAATCATTTCATTTTATTGTATAATTATTTTATTTTATATTATTTTTATTTAATTAGGATTACCAGCTTTTGCTGATGTTTGTATTCTTGGGCTGCGATGATTCTTCGGGGGAGTAGAATTTCAGTGAAACAGGTGTCAAAGGTTGGGGCTAGCAGTGAGAAGTGAGGAAGATGGACAATAAATTCTAGTTATTTACTTTCTTTTATTTTATTTTATTTTATTTTTAAACAGGAACATTCTGATTCAGTTTAGATTTATTTCATGTAATAAGAAGTCTTGCACTTGTCTCATACAAGTGCAGCGGTAACACTCCCCGAAGTTGTTTATTTTGGATTTTTAGTTATTATTTATGAAAACCATCAAAGTTTTGTGTTATTTTAACTGCTATAAATTCGGGGGTGTTACAGTATCATATAAACCTTTTTGCATGTTCAAGAAGGCCAATTGCAAGAGCTCTGAAATTTGGAGAGTGTGGGTTGTGGTTATTTAGTATTGTGCACACAAACCAACTTGGAAATTCTTTTATGGACCATTTTGTCAATTTCGAAGGATTTTTGTGTAGAGATCCTGAGTTGACATTTTACATGACTTTTGAATCCCCTGCAATTAATCATGAGATGTTGATCATGAAAATGTAAGTAAAAAATATAAAGAAATATATAGAATAACATATGAGTGTACAATTCTTCCTAAAGGAAGGGTTCAACTTAAGTGCAATTACTCAAGACATGTCTATGGGCTTACAACCTCAATTGTTGTTAGTTTGAAGTTTTCACTTCCTCTAACTGATTTATTAACATGATGGATTAACAACTTTCTTGATGATGACTTGAGTTCATGACCTTCGTCTACACAAGGCGGTCAGTTGAAAGATATCTCAATGTCATCAAAGTACTTTGAATCTATATAGATGACATCATTCCTTATATAACCTTCAGCTGTAGAACCTTATGACCACGCCTTATTCCTTATGTAAGATTTCAATTTCCTAAGCGACTTATAAAGTAAAGAAGGAAAAATGTTAATAAATGCTGAAATGTTCGACTAGCAAATTTAGAAATTAATGTTGATGCACATATGTAAAATGAGTACCTCTTTATAGGATACATCCATCGATATTGAAGTGAGCTAGCGAGCTTTGTTTCATGAACAAAGTGGACTTTCAGGTGAACTATTATAATAAAAAAGGGCTAAGGAAATATCATCTCCAAATGAAAAAGTGTTAGAATGATTTTGTGTTGCAACTGATTGAGTTCCTCAAAGATCAAAACCTTAGAACATAATTTCGGAAAGAAAAAACATAACTCTCCACCAAGACGATGGACACATCGAGAGGCAGTGTATTTTTTATTGCTAGCAAAAGTAGTTGTTACATAAAAATATGTGAGTCATGACTCTTTAGCTCAACAACATTTTGAACTTAGATGTCAATATATTGTGAAACGATGCTTGAATATCCATTAGGATTTTTTATTTTCTTCATTGTCACGAGGAAGATTTCCTTGTTCGGTTTTGTGAGGATGAACTTTGCTAGTTGAAATTTGTCGGTTTCATCTGAGGACGCATCTTTACGAACTCTAATGGCCTATAAATCTTTCCTCACTTGAAGATGATTTTTTGACTTGTCAAGTTTTTTAAGCAGCGTGTATAGCACATTATTATATACATTTTTTCAATGTGCATGATATTAAGACTGTTTCAAAGCTAATTAGATTTTCAATATAAA
The DNA here is from genome assembly GCA_037074495.1 of Acacia confusa. Taxonomy (NCBI): domain Eukaryota; kingdom Viridiplantae; phylum Streptophyta; class Magnoliopsida; order Fabales; family Fabaceae; genus Acacia; species Acacia confusa. Next base: position 721,806 of record CM073512.1, on the reverse strand, counting down.
AAAAATAAAAAATACGCTTATCTTCCGTCATTTTTTTCAATGTGCATGACATCCAAGACATATCTGTTGGATCTGGCCATCACCCAAGAGGGGGGTGAATTGGGTGTTTGATAAAACTTTATGAACTTTAAAAAATCTTTTCGCAACTTAGAAATTGACAATTAGATATTTAAATATAAACATGTACTGGAAATGTAAAAGATAAGGGAAGAGAGTATGCAAACTGTGATTTATCCTGGTTCGGTCCAATCCTTGACATACGTCCAGTCCCCAAGCTTCACTTGAGATTTTCAATCCACTATTTGCTTTCAGCTTGATTACAAGTTCTATACTTGAAGTAATCCTCTCACTAGGATTCACTCCCCCTTACAAACTGTAATCAATACACTTGTTTGATCACACACTCTGTACTCGAAGTAATCCTCTCACTAGGATTCACTCCCCTTACAAGCTGTAATCACACCACAGTGTTTTCCACCTAAGATCACACAATCTTGAGTATCTCTCAAATAAACTAATTTATAATGAATCTTCTCTCTCTCAGAAGTAAATGAATGAACACTGAAGCACCATACCAATAATCTCACTCTCTAAGCTAAATTATATAAACATTGAGATATGCAGAGAGTAGATGAAGCATATGTTAGAATATTAGCATTTTCACTGTGTAAGCTCAAGTCCCTGTTTTTCGTCACTGCGCGCTTTGAGTGTCTTCGTTTCTAGGGTACTTATAGTTGAAGAAGAGCATTTGATCATTTCAGCATCTCTTCAAAAACATGACTGTTGGATATGCACTGAGAATATTTTTGTTAGAGATCCACTTGAAAATGTAGTCGTTGGAAGTCCACTGTTAAGCATCCCTGTTTTCAGCTGTTTGGTTCCAGTGATGGTTGGAAATCTTTTTTGATATGAAGGATAATCAATTTGAAGAGAATATTGATCTTGCTTATCAGAATCTGACTGTTGGAGCTCTACTGAAAATCTTGACGTTGGATGTCCACCGAAAGTATGGCTTGGAGCATTTCTGATTTCTAATTCTAGCAATGATTCTTGAATTCTGAATCTGAAATATATTTAATTTGAAGATAATATTAATCTTTCTTTATCAGAATGGGCAGCAGAGAAATGTCCACAATTGTTTAATCCAAGTTGCAAATATTCCTGACACTTGTGCAGCTATCCATACTGAAAAAGTCACTTTACAGCTCAGCAAAACAGAGCCTACTGATCTCAGCTCCAAACTTCATTTGATCATCTTAAACTTACTAGAAAACTGTTTAAATAATGTTAGGAATAATAGTAAGTCAAGATATGAAGTAATGAAATCATAATCAATGATTTCCACTTTATGAGCACGGTGATTTACTGATGTTGTCTTCGCATGACTGCAGTAGCTCATGTGTTACTGGAGTCATTTTGCATCTGATAACATTCCTGACTCAAGTCTACTGGAGTAATACTAAGTTACTGGAGTCACTAAATCATATTTCGCTTCTGTCTTCAGTTTGACTGGAGTAGCTTAGAGGTTACTGGAGTAATCTTAAGTTATAACAAAGAACTTACTGGAGTAACCAAACTTTGTAACGTTTCTGACTTCAACCTTACTGGAGTAAAAAGCATGGTTACTGGAGTAGCTAAGAGTCATTGTGTTTCAGTCTGTGATATGCTTGGAGTAATCATTTAGCTACTGGAGTATTTGAGGTCTGTTTAGTTTCTGTCATCGAGACTACTGGAGTAGGTCCTTGGTTACTGGAGTAACTAAGGTTCATTTTGCTTCTGTCTGCGATCTTACTGGAGTAGGATATTTGTTACTAGACTCATTTAGGTTCAGGTTGTTTCTGTCCTCGAACTTACTGGAGTAGCCTCTTGGTTACTGGAGTAATGCTAGTGTAAAGGCTGTTACATGACTGAAGTAACTGAGGCATTACTGGAGTAACTTCGACAGACTATCGGGTTTTGCTTCTGAACAAGATTGAAAATAGCGACTTACTGGAGTAAGTAAGTGACTACTAGAGTAGCTTTACTAGAGTAAGAGACCATTACTGGAGTAATGACTTCACAAAAGTGATATTCAAAGCACAATATTACTGGAGTAGCAAGACCATTACTGGAGTTTATCAAAATATCACTAGATCAATTCCAGAATTCTGAACAGACATTGAACTTCCAAAAATCATATCTCTCTCATTTGATCTTCGTTTTCTGTGATCTTGATATTTTTGGAAAGGTGTGTGAGTCTAGTTTCATATGCCACTAATTTCAACTCATTTGAATGTGTAGTTTGTGAGATATCCACAAATTACTGAACCTTGGTCAGCTGCATGACAGTAGCAGGTGGCGTAACTTCAAAAATTCATAACTCTCTCATTTGATCTTCTTTGGACCTGAATTTTTGACAAGATGACGCCTTAGATGTCTAGTTTCATCCAAAATTTGTTTCACCTCAATACGATATCTGGTTTGGGAGATATCATTAAATTACTGAACGTCGCCCAGGTGAAACGCTGACAGAATTGCTGGAACATGCTTATTACTGGAGTAACGCGAGCCTTACTGGAGTAACAACACAAAAACACACATATATGACTGGAGTAATGTGTGTATTACTGGAGTAAGTCGGCCAACATTCATCCCGAAGCTTCTGAAACACATATATTACTGGAGTAACACATGGATGACTGGAGTAATTCACTCATTAATCATCCGGAAGCTTCAACTTGCTCATTTTAACTCCGAATTAACTCATTCCAACTTTCACTTGATCGTGTAAACTTCAAGAATCAATCTATAAACTTGTGTAATGATTTTCTCAATCCTTTCAACAAGTTCTTCTTTCTTTCTTCTCTATTCTTGATTAATTTTCATGAATCAACTCATTATTTCTTTTCTTCCCTTGTTCTTTCTTCACATAGACAAATCTACATTAAATTGTAGCAATTAGTTAGTGTATATGATATGAACTTTTTGCTCTTACTAATGGCATAAGACATCATCAAAACTAATCATAACCAACAATATCTACCTCCATGCAGCAGCACTCTACTCCCCTACCACTACCCCCTCTACTACTACTCCTCGGCAAAATGAGTTTGGGGGACGCTCAAACTTCTTTCCCTTGCCCCTATCTCTCTCGAAAGTCATAATAACTGTAGTTATTACTAAATAATTAAAAAATTATCAATATTTATTACAAAATTAGAATAATAGGGGGAAAATGAAATAATGAGTTAACTTTAATAACCTCAAGTGCTTAACTATGCAAATGCTTGAGTAGAACCTTAGAGATGTAGGAAAATCTTTCAAAGGGCATGTGAGAAGCAAATTTGCGAAAACTAGTCAAGTGAGGGGTGACTGCACATATAAAGAGTTGATATTTGTAGCAATTTTATGTAAAAACCGCTACAAACTGTTTATTTGTAGTGGTTTTACTAAGAACCTCTAACTTAGCCGCTACAAATCAAGAAACCCTACCTTGTGCAACATGAAATTTTGTAGCCGTTTTATATAACCATTATAAATGTGTAGACTCTCTGCATTCTATAGTGGTGTAGAGCTGGGAATCAGGGCCGACCCTTGAAGGGCCAGGGCCTAACAAGGCCTGGAGTAAGAAAAACATATGTTTTTTCAAGCTCGGCCCGAGAGCACCAGGGCTAAGACCGGCCCTACAGGGTCCAAAAATTATTACTATTCTAAATTTTAACTATTTTCCTCTGTTTTTTTCAAATAAATAATTAGTCAATTACAACCATTGAATTTCTAATTTATTAAATAAATATTGTCAATATTAATATCCAAACAACATGAATCATCTAATAAATAATTACATCCACTAATTCGTAATCAAAAGCAAACTATTGTTCATAACATACTACTAAGTAACATTAGTACGATGACTATCATTGTCATTTTCTTCGCTACTACCATCAATTTTAAAGACATTTAATTGTGCTTCAATTTGAGTAGTAGACTCTATTTCATAAGTAAAAATATCATGAATTTCTTCTTTCGGGTCATCCACACATCCATTAAAAGGGCCGCCCTCCAAGGTTGGCCCTTTTGAGGCCGAGGCCCTACAGGGCCGGCCCTGTAAGGTTTATTTCATTTAGCTCATCTAATTTTTAAGCTCGACCCTTGAAGGGCCAGGGCCTAAAAAGGCCGGCTTAACAGGCTCGACCCGATTTCCCAGCTCTTAGTGGTTATACATCATAATTGCTACAAATATGCAGCCTTTTGCATTCTATAGCAGTTCCTGTCATAAACTCCTAAAAAAACTGCCACATTTTATAGCAATCTTTTGTAAAAACTACTACAAATATCGTTGACTAACTAACACGCCCCAAGTCATACCGTTGCCAATTCCTGATATTGTAGTGGTTTCTTTTAACCACTATAAACTGACCGTTATAAATTGACAGTTTTTGTAACACCCTCAATTTCTAGGAGCTATAATGACATAAAATAGCGATAGTTTTTATAAATAATACCAAAATTTAAAATAGATAAATTTAGGAAGTGTTACCGCCGCACTTGTATGGGACAAGTGCAAGGCTATTTATTACATCACAATAAATCTAAATCAAAACAAAATGTCTTGTGTGAAATATAGAAATAAAAAGGGAGGTAATTAAAATTTAATTGGACGTCCTTCCTCACATCTCACTGCTAACCCCAAACTCTTGCCACCTGTTTCACTGAAATTCTGCTCCCCCGAAGGATCATCGCAGCCCAAGAACACAAACATCAGCAAAAGCTGGTAATCCTAATTAAATAAAGATAAAAATAAAAATAAAATAAAAAAAATAAATAAATAAATAAATTGATATGAATTGAAACAAAATAAATTAATTACGAAACAAAATAAATTAATTGTAAGATAAAATAAATTAATTCCAAAATAAAATAATTATCAAATAAGATAAATTAATTGCAAAATAAAATAAAATAATTTTAAAATAAATTAAATTCATTCCAAAATAAAATAAAATAAATTGATTACAAAATAAAATAAAACAAAGACATCATATGTGTATAAGTATAAATTAAAAAGTGTCATTGTTTTTTTAAAAAAATTTTCTAATGCAAAGAGAACCATGATAGACCCGGAAACCTGCCAGTCTACCTTGTGACCCGGAAACCTGCCAGTCTCAGACACCACTTTGGAAAGAACGGATACAATCGGTTCACATCAAAAATTATTTCGATGGCATAAAGCCTAAGGGTTGTGTTCATCACTTTAGGAAGTACCATTTCAAAGCTATCCTCCCACTGCTTATTTATTTTAAATGTTCTTAAAAAAATAAAAGTAAAATAAAATAAACCAAACAAAACAAAACAAAACAGCATCGGATAAGAGCTTGATCTATGTCCATAAGTATTATAATATTAAGATATATCAATATATATGTGTGGAGGAATAAAAAGAAAGAAATCAGAGACGTTATGCTTCTCCAAATTATATATACCTGTATACATATACACATATAGGTATTTATGTTAGCCTATAAATCAAATTTATTAAGCACAATAAACGAAAAACCGAAGAGCAATCTGGAGTCCAGAGGCGTATTGGGCTATCATCCAATATTCAAATAAAGAGTCTAAGACTTGTCACTCATGCCCATATATATGATATATATGAAGATGTGAATTAATCAGAGTCAAGTCATCAGGAAAGCAAGAAAAAAAAAAAGACGCAAAACCATTTCATAGTCAATTACGCAAAACGAGGCGGAGGAGTGAATATAATATTCTCACAGGATGTATATACATCAGTATACAAAAGTAAATTATTCATATTGTCACAATTAATTCCCTAACTGAGACCAACATAACATATCTTAAATTTTTATTGTCTTAGGGATTAGGATTACCTAGTCTCCGTGTTTGTTAAATTCTTAAAAGAGCAATTTGCCGCAGAGTTTTCAGAGAAATGAGTAAGGAGAAGAGAAATATGAGTGAAGACTAAGATTAGATAGCTAGAGCTAATATTTATAGTTAGAACTAAACTTGTAGTCTAAGTTAGAGCTAAACTTGTAGTGAAAGTTAGGGTTTAGCTTTTTAGCTATTGTCAATTAATAAATTATAAAATATTACCAAAATTATTAAATTCAATAAAATCAATCAATCTAAATTAATAAAATCAGATTCATCTAAACTAATCAAATCAATTTAAATTACTAAAATTAAATTAATACTATATCATTATTATTATTATTATAAATATAAATAATAATAATCTGGGGTATTACAGTTTTTTTTTGGTATTGTACTTCATTCTTGAGAGTCAAAGCAACGTTGAAAATATGAAGCTAGGTCGTCCATATATAAATTAAAAGATATCAGTTTTCCTTTTCCTTCATCTTCAGAAGAGAGAACCAAATTATGGTTTATAATTTTTCATGCAAAATAAAATTTGGTTTCAAGAATAAATTGAATCTATTATGCTCATATTATATGAAGATGATAGAATAAGATATGAGTTATGACTGCTACGAGACGAGTTGTTATCATGATAAAAATCATGATAATTTTGAATTCTTTGTATATCTTGTCAAATAAAAATAAATTAATGCCCATAGATATTCTTTTGTTTTAGTCAAAATATTTCTCCCCTTTTTATCTAGTATATAGATTTCCACATTTGGATTACATTTTATATACAGAAAATTAACATAAAATGATTGATTAAGTGATGGCTTATCAAGTAGATTAGTTAAAATATTTAACCTTTTGTCTTGTAATTTATCCCCATAATATTTCACTCAATTAAATCTATAGCAATCAGCTGGATAATGCTTCCTTTTTGCCCCCAACATCTGGATAATGCTTCTACCTAACCAATTACATACTATAAGACTAATTGATTCTCAAAGAGTAGGTTTAATTTCGATATGCGAGTCTTGTAGAATAAGACAATATCGTAGTCGTCTAATTAAGTAATTTGGTCATTTTCAAAGACATAATATTAAAACTGAGACGATTCTGATAATTAATCAATCATATAATTATATTTACTCTATTGTTAATGCCCTCTCGCCAATCACTTAATTTCGGAGATGATAAAGTCTTCGGAAAGATTCAGACACACAAACACACACGTATTACAGACCTCAAGATTCTCTAAAAAATATTATGCATGTGTGTCTCTCTAATCTGTAGAAGGGTTTCCGATTGAGTAGGAGAATTACACTTTGGATAAGAGAGGAATAGTGATTTGGAGGTCAAAATGGGAGAGCAGGTCATTCCATAAGTAAAAAAGTTCAGATATTTGGGATCATATGCACAAAAAGATGATGAAATTGATGGTATGTTAGTCATAGAATTCAAGCTAGGTGGTTAATTTAAATGAAGAAAAGCTATCAAAGTTGTTGTGATAAAAAAGGACTTGATAAAGTAAAAGGAAAATTTTATTGTGCTGCTATTTTATCATCTGTGCTTTATGGTAGTGAATGTTGGGCTGTGAATGGGCTTCATGAACACAAAGTGGAGGTAGCTACGATGAGAATATTGATATAGATGTGTGATCATACAAGGAAAAATAAGATTTGTGGGCTGTGAATGGGCTTCATGAACACAAAATATAATGGAGGTAGCTATGATGAGAATATTGATATGGATATATGATCATACAAGGAAAAATAAGATTCGTAATGAACTTATATGAGGAAGGGTTAGAGCAAGACCTATTTAAGAAAAAATGGTAGAAAATCATTAAATGTATTTTGAACAAGAACAAAGAAGATCATTAGATGCGTCAGTGAGGGGATAAATTAAGTTGTTCAAAACCTAGTCAAGAGGGGTAAAGGAAGACTAAAGAAATCGCTCAATAAAATTATTGAGTGAGATCTCTTAGTTAACAATGTATCTCTAGATTTGGTTTTTGATCGAGTTTGATAGCATCTTTTGATCTACGTAGCTGGACCCACCATGTAAGATAAATTTGTTATTATCGTGTCTCTCTAATCTTTGGATATAAGTTCACTTCTTTATCGATCTTCTTTCTTTCTATCTACACACATAAACTTACAACAAATCCCACTCATTTTTTTTTATTTTTTTTATTTTTTATCTCTGTTTACTTTGCCTCCCTCTCTTCATACCAAACAAGTCCTAAATAGATTTTCGTTGTGGGGTAATTCTGATGCAAATTATTAAAGAGGGTATTTTAATAATATCAATACACATTTGTTCACAAATTAACTGACTCAACTAATTTTTTTAATATGTTAAGGATTGGGGAGTAATTAGCAGTGTGGTTGACTGAATTAATTACTTGGGAAAAATTGATTAATCCAAGTTCAAATGAACAATGAAAGCCAAGAATGTGTGTGTGTGTAGTACGATGGAATATACTATCCCAAAACCCACATAATTATTTATATGAACCAATAAGAATTATTTGTGATATATAAATTAAGAAATGTGATTATACAATGCAATATTGAGAAAGCAATGGAGAGGCACATTGATTAATGATAACATGGCATGGCATTAACAGAGGGGCTAATTGATGTTGTTCCTTCATGGTGGGGCCTCCCTCCCTCCCTTTCTTTGTGTTTACTTTACTACTCTTCATTTTATTATTATTCAATTCATCCTTTTATAATTCATTTATTTATTTACCTCTCAAAGCATTTTCCAACCATAGCTTTTTTTTTTTTTTTGCTCGGATTTTCCAACCATAGCTCACTATCATTGATTCCCCTCTTTTCCTCTGTTCTTGGGCCCCTCACCCTACCCTCACCTTTCTCCGTTCATTCAAAAATCAATTTCTTTACTATATGTCAAACAACCCCATTAATTAATTCAATCCCTTGTCTAGAGCTTTTTTTTAAAGGTATAAATACCCCCTACACACACACACACAAGGTATTGAGGAAGAAAATAATAGATAAAAACAGAAGTAGTAATAATAGAATGAAAAGAGTTCTACATGAAGTCTAAAACAAACTACGTACACATCAAATTAAAGTGAAAGACTTGACAGTTTATAATTTGTGAGAATAACAGGACATGTATAAGATTTATAGAGGACATGATGGATGGGGAAGCAACAGAATCAAAGAGAGATTGAGACAATAATTGGGTGGGAGGGGAAAGCCATGCGTGTGCAAATAAATATAAATGAAGAAGCAAGAGAAGAGAGTATGGATTATATATATATATATATATATGGGACAACATTGTGTGAATAATAAAATGACGTCCCTTTAATACTTTTCATTCTATAAATAAATAAGAAATGGAAACAGAGTAGGTACAGAGGAGGTGTCATATGACTATATCATATGAGTGTGATAATGTTTATGTGTGTTGTGTGTTTATAAATGAAAAGGCACAAAAGGGGAAACATTCTCTCACGCTCACTGACAGGGACAGCGACTCCTTGGATCAAGCAACAACACAACACTGTTTCTCGATTTTGATTTTGTTTTATAGTAGTTTTTTTTCCAATATATATATATATAGCCCCCATCTTTTGTTGGACTGTGCTTCTCCTTTGGTGGGTCCCCGCCTCTTTTCTTTTTTTGACCATCCCCTCAATTCCTCCTTAAATCCCTCTCTCTCTCTCACCTCTGCAAATGTAATCTCAGTTCATACCAACATCCAAATATAACGTATCGTATCTCTGTCTGTCTTTGGACGCATTTTCTTCCTTCTTGTTTCCTTTTGCCTCATCTGTCGCCAATATTATTAGTTATCAATATTTAAAATTAGATTAAAGTGTAAATTTATTCGTAAATTTTTATTGATGAAAAGTAAAGTTTTAAATAGAGCAATATTATCGTTACCATTTAAAAGTTAAGAATTTACTATGTTTTGAAATTTACAATGTGATATTAAAATTAAAAAAATTTCTAAAATGATCTTAAGTGAAAATTTAAGATAAGTTTACATCTTAACCCTTTAAAATTTGATATAAGTGATGTAAATACCACTATACCAGTGCTTTATATACAAATGGGAAGAGAAAAGCTGGATTTCCAAATCCAATTTCCTTACTGCTCATATCAGTTTCTTTACTTTGATATTCTATTCCTTCTCACGTTCCCTCCTTTTTTCCATTTTTTTAAAAACACACATAAAAGCAACTTCTTTTCCTAAAGGCCACCCTTCTCCTTTTCCACAACACATTCATTCTCATCATTCTCGCCACCATCACCCACCACTCCCCCACCCCACCTTTCTCTCTGCCATATCTTTTCAATTCTTTCTACTTCACAATCCTATACCTCTGTGTGTGTGTGTTGTGTTCTGGTTTTGTTCAAGCTTGGCTTTTTTTTTTCTCCATGGAAAAACTCCCACTTCTTCAGATTTTTCCACTTATCTTTCTCATCACTTCTCTTTTCTTCCCTCACCAAGTTACAGCTTCACCATCATCCCTCAAGACTGATGCACAGGCTCTTCTCATGTTCAAGAAGACAATCCAGAAGGACCCTGATAGGGTATTGTCCACGTGGCAGGTGAGCAGAGATCCTTGTACCTGGTATGGAGTTTCCTGCACAGCAAGACGTGTCACTCAGCTTGATCTTAGTGATAAAAATCTGGTTGGGACTTCTTTCACTGCCTTGTCTTCTTTGGATGTGTTGTCTGTTCTGAATTTGCATTTGAACTCTTTCCCTGTAAATTCCACTTCCTTGCTTGACCTTCCTTATAGTTTGACACAGCTTGATCTGTCCTTCACTGGAGTTTCAGGTTCTCTCCCAGAGAATTTTTTCTCCAACTGTCCTAATCTTGTCGTTATCAATCTTTCTTACAACAACTTGACAGGTCCTGTGCCTGAAAACTTCCTGTACTATTCAAATAAGCTTCAGTCTCTTGATATATCTTCAAACAATTTGACAGGGTCCATATCAAACTTGAAAATTGAGTGCAATTCCTTGTTGTTTCTTGATCTTTCTGGAAACCATTTATCAGATTCAATCCCATTTTCCTTGTCAAACTGTACCAGCCTTAAGACTTTGAATTTGGCACATAATCTGATTTCAGGGGAAATTCCAAAACCTCTGGGGCAGCTTATAGAGCTAGAGACAATTGATCTTTCTTATAATCAGATCACTGGTTGGATTCCTTTTGAGTTGGGAAATATTTGTGCTAGCCTTAAAGATCTAAGATTTTCTTTCAACAACATTTCGGGTTCGATTCCACCTACTTTTTCATCTTGCTCTAGCCTGCAGTATCTTGACATATCAAACAACAATATGTCAGGGCCATTACCAGATAAAATCTTTCAGAACTTACAATCAATTCAGGAAGTGCATTTGGGAAACAATGCTATCTCAGGACCGTTTCCTTCTTCAATATCATCATGCAAAAATTTGAGGATCTTGGACTTGAGCTCTAACAAAATCTCAGGATTCATTCCTCGAGATATATGTCCCGGGGCGGCTTCACTTGAGCAGATCAGAATGCCAGATAATCTCATCTCAGGAGAAATTCCAGCCGAGCTGTCAAAATGTTCGCAGTTGAAGACAATTGATTTTAGTCTGAATTATCTCAATGGCTCCATCCCTCCAGAGCTTGGGCAGCTTGAGAATCTTCAGCAGTTGATAGCATGGTTCAATGGGTTAGAAGGAAAAATCCCACCAGAATTAGGTAAATGCAAGAGTCTGAAGGATCTTATACTGAATAACAATCAGCTAAGTGGTGAGATTCCTGTTGAGTTATTCAATTGCAGCAATCTTGAATGGATTTCACTCACAAGCAATGGACTCACCGGTCAAATACCGCGTGAATTCGGGCAGTTGACTCGGTTAGCGGTTTTGCAGCTTGGAAACAACAGCTTGACAGGAGAGATACCAGGAGAACTAGCAAATTGTAGCAGTTTGGTGTGGTTGGACTTAAACAGCAACAAGCTCACTGGAGAGATCCCACCAAGACTTGGCAGGCAGCTTGGAGCGAAATCGTTGTTTGGTATTCTTTCGGGTAACACTTTAGTGTTTGTAAGAAATGTGGGGAATTCATGTAAAGGAGTTGGAGGGTTGCTAGAGTTTTCAGGAATCAGACCAGAAAGACTTCAGCAGGTGCCAACATTGAGGACATGTGATTTCACCAGATTGTATTCTGGTCCAGTTCTGAGTTATTTCACCAAGTACCAGACTTTGGAGTATCTTGATCTTTCATACAACGAGCTTCGTGGAAGAATCCCCGAAGAATTTGGTGACATGGTGGCCTTACAGGTTCTTGAATTGTCTCACAATCAGTTATCAGGAGAGATCCCTTCATCACTTGGCCAGCTTAAGAATTTAGGTGTCTTTGATGCATCACATAACAGGCTGCAAGGTTATATCCCAGACTCATTCTCAAACCTATCATTTCTGGTGCAGATTGATCTGTCTAACAACGAGTTAACCGGGCAAATCCCGTCTAGAGGACAACTAAGTACACTTCCAGCCAGCCAGTATGCAAACAACCCAGGACTTTGTGGCGTTCCACTGCCCGATTGTCAGAGCGATAACAACCAACCAACAGAATATCCAACCACTGATGACAACAAAGGAAGCCATAAAGGAGCAGCTGGATCATGGGCAAATAGTATTGTCATGGGAGTTCTTATTTCCATTGCTTCTGTCTGTATCTTGATCGTGTGGGCGATTGCAATGCGTGCGAGGAGGAGGGAAGCCGAGGAAGTTAAGATGCTCAGCAGCTTGCAAGCATCTCATGCAGCCACAACATGGAAGATTGACAAGGAGAAAGAACCCTTGAGCATTAATGTGGCAACATTTCAAAGACAACTAAGGAAGCTCAAGTTCTCACAATTGATTGAAGCAACTAATGGCTTCTCAGCAGCTAGCCTCATTGGTTGTGGTGGCTTTGGAGAAGTGTTTAGGGCAACACTAAAGGATGGTTCAAGTGTTGCAATAAAAAAACTCATCCGGTTAAGCTGCCAAGGCGATCGGGAATTCATGGCAGAGATGGAAACCTTGGGGAAGATCAAACATAGAAATCTTGTACCTTTATTGGGATACTGTAAAGTTGGTGAAGAGAGACTTCTTGTTTATGAGTACATGGAATATGGAAGCCTTGAAGAAATGCTTCATGGAAGAACAAAGACACGAGATAGGCGAATGCTGACATGGGAAGAAAGGAAGAAGATTGCAAGAGGTGCTGCAAAAGGACTTTGTTTCCTACATCACAATTGTATCCCACACATAATACACAGAGACATGAAATCAAGCAATGTGTTGCTTGATCATGAAATGGAGGCTAGAGTTTCAGACTTTGGAATGGCAAGACTAATAAGTGCACTTGACACTCATCTAAGTGTTAGCACACTAGCAGGAACACCCGGCTATGTTCCACCGGAGTACTACCAAAGTTTCCGGTGCACTGCGAAGGGTGATGTGTATTCCTTTGGAGTTGTCATGCTGGAACTTCTTTCCGGGAAACGCCCTACTGATAAGGAGGACTTTGGCGACACTAACTTGGTGGGATGGGCGAAAATGAAGGTACGTGAAGGGAAGCAGAGGGAAGTGATAGATCCTGAGTTGCTTTTGGTGACTAAGGGAACAGATGAAGCAGAAGTTAAAGAGGTGAAAGAGATGATAAGGTATTTAGAGATAACATTACAATGTGTTGATGATCATGCTTCCAGGAGGCCAAACATGTTGCAGGTAGTGGCCATGCTGAGAGAGTTGATGCTGGGATCGGCCGATGGAAGCAGCAACAGTGCTTGAATTATCATATCATTTGTCTATAAATATATGATAAGTGAATGAAGATAATGACTAAGGAGGCTTGTAAGATTTTCTCTAAATATTTTCATTGAGTTTTCTACTGCCTAGTTTTTCAATCTCTTTCTCTACATTTGTCTATTGAACCAGTTCAACCATTGCAGTAATCAGCTGAGATATAAAAATCAGAATACTAGATTTGTTAAATAAGCCGGTTCAGTTCAAGAAATTTTCTCAAGAGGCATCTATCTAAATATATTGGTCATTTTTTCATGATGGTCTTTTAGCCCTCTCAGTTCATTACGGCACAGGAGAGAACAACAGAGCCTAACAGATTAAGTTGATCATGAACTCGGATAGAGACTTGGATTTTTGTTTTCTTAGGAATTGAACACCATATATACGAAAGAACAAATTTTTATGTACAACGAAATAAAAAAAAAAAATTAGCTAGAATAACAATATATTGTATTCTGACTTCTGACAAAAGATCTATTTCTTCTTTTCTTTCTTCTTTCTTTGGTTATTTTATTTTATTCTATTCTATTGAAGCCTGAAGATTGAATCAGAAAGTAACTCATGCATATTGTTTGAGTTTTCATATTTGAAATTTGAGAAGAAGGACTCTTCCACCATTGCGATATAAGGTTCATCCTGAATAATACGCAATTTGTTGAGCTTCTTCTTCCAATAAAGCAGCATTTCAAAGGATTCCGTCACAAGTTTGAATTTTTAACAAAATTCACTAAACTCAATAAATGATGATGCAATTCATGAAAATAGTAAACAAATTGGAGAAAATTTGAGAATAGGGAGCAAACTATGTTAATATAATAATCTCAACACTCACAAAGGAGTACATCTTGTACACTAGAAAGAAAGAGTGAGATAGCTAAATATTTAGGATCCAGTGAAGCGCTTAGAGATAGCCACACAAATTTCACAAAGACCCTTCAAAGCCTTATTCAAAGATGAGAACGGAGAATTATGTGTTCTTTTGTAAATAGCTTCACAATCATCAGCGGAACGAGAAGCAAGCACAGCCAAATCAGCCAATTCAAAGAAGGTTTCAGAGTTCAAGTCATTGTAAGCAGTTTCAATGGCAGAGACAGCCTTGTAATAGTCACTCGCACATCTCTGAAGATTCCTTCGGATTGAAGAATTAGAGGAAGAGGCTTTCTTGAGCAATTTCAGTATGTAATTTCTGGTGTTAGTGGCGTTGATGTACGCCAAGCGAAAAGCAATGACGGCGAGGCCATAGCTGTCTGATTCTGGGGTATGTGGATCAGAATAGAGAGATTTAACACAGAATGTGTAGTTTGACGTTTTAGCACATACCTCGTTTACTAGTTCTGATGCATGATTTGCAAGGGAAGATGAAGGATTCAGAAGGATGAACAGAAGAAAACAGAGGAAGAAGGAGTTGGCCATCTTCATGATGATGCTCTGCTTCTGTGCTTTTGCGATTTGAGGTGAAGAAGATGAAAAAGAAGAAATAAGAGGGTAATGGCTACTGGGAATGTCATTATTATATAATTATTGGTCATAAATGAGAATAATGGATGGTTTCATGGGAAGTTAAAGCAAGTTACGTTAGAATTTTTAGCATGTTTATCCTGTCTGAAACGTTTCAATCGTTCGTTGCAGAGAGGGTTCTGAGTTGTTTTCTTTCTTTCTTTTTTTTTTTGGTTTAAATGCTTGATTGGGAAGGAGTAAAAAAGGGAAAAAAGTTTATTTAAATATTATTTTCATAGTCGAAATTAAACTCTGTATAATTTTTCCTAAAAGGTTAAAACAAACAAAATAATATAAGGTTATGTTTGGATCGGCGGTAGATGACGCATGTTTTTAGAGAGTAAGTCCATTGATGAGAAAATTTTAAGGAAGAATGATGAATAAATACTAAATCACATTCCAAAATTTCTAAATGTTTATTAAAATTTGTAAAGGATATAAATGCTAAAGGGATCAAATTGAAATTTTAAAATGTGGATGAATTTACCATTATACTCTTTTTTTCCTCTTTCTCTCCCCTCTCCCTCTCTTTCTCGTCATCTTCCGCCATTGCAACCCAGACACATATACACACAAACACTCCCTAATTTGTTCATCCAACTTGTGAAAAGAAGAGCTTTTTTTTTTTTTAAAAAAAAAGAGTTTAATGTTTCTACCTTTGAGGTAGAAACATTTTTTGTCTCACTCATATAAAAGTGAGTAGAGTCTACTATAAAGAGAAGAGAGAAAAAATATTAATGAGACCCACTTACTTTTTTTTTGAGTAAGGTAGAAAAAATATTTCTACCTCAAAAACAGAAACATTACACCAAAAAAAAAACTTGTCGATAAGTTCCCAAAATTCCCTTCTCTATTTTCATAACCTTTGTTTTTTTAAAAAAAAAAAATGAGTGTTTGATTTAGAATGAGAGGTTTTGGGCAACAAACTCATAACTTGATTATGGATCTAATAAAAACACTTAAAAAAAATTTTCTAATTAAAAAAAAAAATCTCAATTCAAAAACTGTTTTTATAGTGGGAGGCGAGATAAAAGATCAGAGTACAATATATAGGTTTTGAGAAAGAAAAAAGTGAACAGTAAATATGAGATTTGATAAAATTCATAATGGAAATAAAAAATTCAATAATGAAAATAAAAAATTCATTCTCAAGAAAAAGTATGTCATTAATGAAATAAAAATCTGACCCTCGTTAATAAATTGAGTATTGAAAATAATAAATTCATTAATAAGATTAAAAAAATTCAATAATAAAAATAAAAATTTTATTTTTCAAGGGTAAGACGTTACTGAATTTATTATTCCCTATAAAAAATGATTTTTTTTATTATTGAATTTATTAATAATACTAAATTTGGAAAAGCTTTGATACAAAATGATTTACCCTAAATTTTAATTTGAAGTCACTATATATTGTAGTGCGGTAAGAGTGAGTCACCGCATGGTATAGGTTTGATTTGATGGCAGTACACCTGTCCAACAACAATGCACTTTTCCCCCCTCCTAAAAGTAAGATTTGATTTAGATAAATTTTGTTTCTAACTCGTAAATATAATTTTTTTTAATCTATCTAAATTAAATAAAGTTTTACAATGGCAGATATAAATAAATGTTCCGTTAATATTAAAATAAGGCCTAAAACGACATTAAACTATTATGTTGCGTCACATGGTAGTTAAAATCTCGTTTTATCACTGCAAATTTACATTTTTACAATTTTTTTTCATTAAATCGATTTTACTAATTTTCTAAACGCTTTTAAGTTTTTACGATTTTTTTACGATTTTGCTATGTGACGATTTTTTATACCTCTTTTAATTTTACGTAAAATCTCGTTTTTAACAACCTTGCATTGCATGAACCCTATCCAACTGCGATGCCGACACAAATAAAAAATTTATTCTAATAAATAATATTATAATGGCTTCCATGCAAATGATATTATAATTTAGCTTGATCGTATTTTTGTTAATTTCATTCACGAGGCCTAGGTGAAAACTTTCACGACAAAGTCTAGGAGATAAAATTTTGAGACATAACTGAAACAATGATGGAATCAGAAGACACAAATGAAACACTTTTTTCGCTTTTAATTTCAACATCCATTCCTTTTTTGGCCTCTTTTTTTTTTTTTTTTTTTAATGTCCCATAGTCTTGCAGAAGATGCTGACGCTCCTTCAAAAGGTCGTATTTATCACGAGGCTTAAGGTTGTCAAATGAACGTTAATGACATGGAGGTTGTTCTGTCTATATTATGAACAATGCTGGCTATCCAGAGATAATAATATTCATCAATACTTGTGCCATTAGAGACAATGCTCAATTACTTTTGGTTTCGTGAGAGGCACTGGAGGAGCAATGAATAATCTGATCTTTTGAAGGAGAACGAGACGAGGATATACTCGTGAGGCTTACTTGGAGCTGGTGCAAAAGATGCGTAGTATAATTCCAGATGTTAGCTATTTCATCTGCAGCAATATATTTAGAAGTTTCTTTCTTCTCTTTTTTTCATTTGCGTTACTATTTCTTAAATCTCGTTCTATTTAATTGGAAGGAAAAAAGAACCTTCTGAAGTTCAATTTATGAAAGACCGAGTCTTACGTTTGTTGCTTTGCTGATTGGTTTATGGTTTGTTCCCAACTCACGCTGTGAACACTACAGGCTTGCATATTACGCAACTAACTTTGTCATATTGACAAAAATGAGTACATATGGGTATGCTGCCCAAAAGTTGTTTTCTCTGTATAAGCAGTTGGCAATTGATTATTGTCCCTATTTCAACAGGAGAAACAGAGGAAGAACATTTGGACACTTTGTCTCTCGTTATATGATATGGCATTCATGTTTGCTTATAGCATGAGGGAGAAAACCCATGCCCACAGGAACTATGTTGATGATGTTCCTGAGCAAATCAAGAGTGTTTTTGATTCACAGATTGGAACTATAAAGCTCAAGAGTGTTTTGATCTACAAAAGCATCCCTCTTTGGTGAAGCACTTTCTATAACAAAATTGAGGTCATTTTACAATAAGAGCGAAGTACATGCATGTTGCCTACAGCAGGTAGAACCTTGCAGTATAGAAGAAAATCAACATAAATTGCACTTTTCTACAATTTAGAGACCATGCATATATCTATTCTTAGGAGAACTATTATGATGTCTCAAGAAATGAACGTAATCATAAAAAAATCTTCTAATAAATGAGACTAGTTTCAGACCATAGGATGGTGATTAAGTGTATTGAACATTAGTTGTTGGATTATTTAGGGGGAACAAAAACGTTGGAGATTTTATCCGTCCGATGTCACAGCCAAGACAATCACCACTTCCGTAACTTGTACAGAACGAAGCACCAAGTTCTAGACAGCGAAGGCGTTTGAGTAGTGAGAAACTGAGAACTATCAACCTAGATTTTGCGCGTAACTTTGAAGTCCATGTGGTTGGATCCGAAAAGCTTCAGATAAAAAGCGTGTAATTTTGAGAAAATGAGTGCTATAGAGCAATCATATGCACAATTCTTTAATATAGTTCTCTTCAATCGTTCATTTTGAATAATCTCTTTCAACATATTTTAAAAAACCAAACAGCATACGGGCAAAGCATTGCAGATCATGTTAGTACAAAGATTTCGATTCATTTTAATGATTACATTTCTCCATGCACATAACAGTTACATAAACTCTTAAAAGGAAATAATACTTTTCGTGTGCGCACATCCAGAGGATCCCTCCACCACAAAAAGACAACTGAAACTTCATCTTTCACAAATTAGCCCCGTGGCAAGGAACAAATTGGTCATGGATCAATATCACAAGGCCAGGGAATCTCAACCATAACAGTCCTAAAAGATTCTTAGGAATTTTGCAAGAAAAAAAGTGACAATACAAGCTTTCAAAATTTCCCCCATATGGGGGGAGGATTGTTTCAAACAGAGCAAGGAGGACTTCAACATTTCCATGTTAAGACAAATATTTTAAACAGGTGCATGATCAACCGATTAACAAACAACACGGAATAATATTGAAGATCCAGAACGCATGTATTCGAAACTAATAACAGAACAACCTAAGCCAGGAACCCCGGATGCAGTTCAATTCCAAAATACTCAAGCCGTTGATGCTTTCTTCTCCTCTTCAATTCGTTTCAACTCTGCAAGTCTCTCTGCCCATGCTCTTTCCCTTGCAACAGCTGCCATTTTACGCTCTACTCTTTTAATATTTTTCATCCGTTTAGCCTCTTGCAGCTGAGCTTTCCTTTTCTTTCTTTCTGTCTGTGAAAGCACAATCGCAATCCATTGAGCATAAGATTATCTTGTGGAAAACTACTCTTTAACACAATATCAGACACAGACATTTCTGCTCGATATGGGCATATAAAGCCAAATTCCAATGTCACACAAATGGTTTTAGTTTTAGAAGTAATCCTGTACATAAGCCTTGTCATTCGAACTTTGAAGAACAAAAAAAAAAAAAACAAATATTGCATGGGTGCTGAATAAGTCTTGAGGAAATTACTCCATCCGCCGTCAAAAAAAAAAAAAAAAATCTTATAACAGTCTCCTCCTGACATTATATAGCTTACTTATTGAGGTGGTGAACCAACCCACTTAAGTAACTCATAGAGCATCCCGAGCAGCTCATATAAGACTCAATATCACATACTGAATGAAACCCTCCCCCAATGCTCTATCTATTGAGATGGGAGAACCAACCCAATTAAGTACCCCATAAAACATTGTATATTTCTCAACAAGGTCATGATGAAAATCATGATCAAACAATGGTCTTTAGAACCTTTAGACACATAAATAGGTAACCTCTCTCTGGGATCAAATTGTGTTACTATGCTGTGGTTTTGGATTTGAAGAATTTACACGCAAATGGAAAATAATAGACCATTATCAAAATACGATAGTCATAGTCCTAGTCATATTTGCACCATCTGCCATGACTCAGTAAAGTCGGTTTTGCAAAAGGTTATAAAGAGTAGGAAATGCTAATTTAGGTTTTAGAATTGGAGTAATGGATAAGCAATTTGAGCAAAATAGAGTGTAGGATGAGGTAATCAAGATAGCAGGTGCTTGTTTAGCACAAGGGAAAAGTCTTTGCCAACCACATATGCTTACAAACTCAATACCCCAATAATTGGTTCGCCTGGTACATACCAATATAAAGGCACGGTGCTGTCTCATTCGTTTTTTCTCGTTCCTCCTTTTGACACTCCCTTCATTAGGTCTGTTTGGAAGAATTGGTTCGCCTGGCACATACTGAACCCAAGCATACGGCCCTGCATTATATAATCCTTGACCAATAAGATCGAATACGAAATAGTCGAATGTTAAGTAACCCAATCACGCAAACATATAAACATCCTATTTGACAAAATCCTATCTCAGCCTGTTTTCCTGAGATCAAATTAACATGCTCAGTTCATTAAACAAAATATGTTTGATAGTGAAATCAACAGTACAAAACGTTATTCAGCTCAGCATTGGTTGACACCCCATGAATTTAGAAACCAATGGCAGG
The DNA here is from genome assembly GCA_037074495.1 of Acacia confusa. Classification (NCBI taxonomy): domain Eukaryota; kingdom Viridiplantae; phylum Streptophyta; class Magnoliopsida; order Fabales; family Fabaceae; genus Acacia; species Acacia confusa. Next base: position 701,090 of record CM073512.1, on the reverse strand, counting down.
TTTTAGTAAGCACGAAAGAAGTATAAAAAGACAGATAGATGATACAGAAACCTGGAGGTTTCATGCTGGCCCTCTTTCGGCGGGGTTTATCAGAAGGACGTCTTTTAGGGAAGCGAGTGTCGGTCAAGCTATGTAAATGATTCGAAAGAGGAATCCATTGAGGTCGTCTGTGAAAATCTGATCCACCGAGTAGAAGGGATGTCGGAGATGTGAAAACGGGAAGAAGTGGTGCCGGAGAAGTTGTACTGAGTCGTGAAATTAGGGTTCTTGAGAGAGGTCGGACAATGTTCCTAAGAGCTCCAAAACCCATAACTCTCGCTATTGCATAGAATGTGATTCTGCTTCAAATGTCTGCACCAATGGAGCAGGCGATCGAACGAAATTACAGAGCAGAGAAGTTTGATGGCATCGTCCAAGAAATGGGAAGAGCAGGGAGTGGTTTTTTTTTTTTTTTTGAGAGGTGAAAACTCTGCTGCTCTTCTGGACCTGAACGGAGATCTATGGCCCATGGTTTTAAACTTTTAATTAGCCCAAGAAACAGCAATTGATTTCAGGCTGCCAAATAATTTATATTTGCATATAAAAAAAATTATATTTGTTGAAAAATATAGAGGAGCTCGATTTCCTGTCCTTCGGAGTTTCATTTTTATTTTTCATTTTTTATTTTAGAGTATTCAGTTTTCATTACTCCCTAATGTCCTTTATATAAGAATTTTTTTTTATTGCACAAAACAAGTTAACGGTTGAAATTAGATAAAAATAATACATGTGAAAAAAATGTCATGTCTTTTCTAAATATGTCTATGTTTGTGAAAAGAGCATAGAAAAGAGAGAATGAGGGAGAATGAGTATAAAGTATAAAAGAGAATGAGAAATAAATGATTGAATGAAAGAGAATTGGTGATTCATTAATATAAAGACAAAATATTTAATAAGAGTATTAAAGAATGACATAGTTTAAAGTTGAGTTAAGGTGCAAATTTACCAACAAACTATTGGTCCAGGAGCACCCAGCACAATTAACTCTCTAGTGGACCAAAAATACAAATAAATTTTTAAAAACGTAAAATTTTCACAATGCCGTTAGATGAGAGTTAACCACCGTTTTCTGGGTCCGGAAAAAATTACAGAATCATACTCAAATATTTATGAAACTATATTTAAGCCCCAAAAGAATTCAAAATTTTTATTTTAGTCCCTCCATATACTTTATATGGAGGGACTAAAATGAAAATTAAAAAAAAAATTGGGGCTGAAAGATAATTTTCTAAAATTTTGAGTTCTTTTCTGTAATTTTTGGGAGACATCCCTATCCCCAAAATCCACTCCTATTACAGGAATAAAATAATCTTTTCTGTAGTTTTAGAAAATTATCTTTCAGCCCCAAAATATTTTTATAATTTTCACTTTAGTCCCTCCATATAAAGTACATGGAGGGACTAAAATAAAAATTTTGAATTTTTTTAGGCTTAAATATAGTTTCATAAACATTTAGGTGCGATTCTGTAATTTTTCCGGACCCAGAAAACAGCGGTTAACTCCCATCTAACGACATTGTGAAAATTTTACGTTTTTAAAAGTTTATTGGTATTTTTGGTCCACTAGAGAGTTAATTGTGCTAGGTGCTCCTGAACTAATAGTTTATTGGTAAATTTGCACCTTAACCCTTTAAAGTTTGATACAAAAAAAAAAGGTTTTTTGTTGAGAAAAAAATGTTTAAATTAAGGATCAACTCCAAAAGAGAAAAAGTTACTTATAAATAGGACGGGAGGGAGTATCTCTCATCATTAATACTCCTTCATGTCATTAATATAAAGTCTATTTGAGTAGTTGATTTTAGTCTTACATACCAAGCATGTTTTTCATATTTGTTAATCTTTTTATAATTTACCCATATTAATATGATAATATCCCCTCAATAATAATTAATGAAGAGAGGGGATGAGAGAATTAAAGAAGATGGTTAGAGTGTTTTGAAAAATACATGTTATATTATGTAACTTAATCAATTTCTTTTATCTACTCAAATTAGGTGAGTACAATATTTCATATATCGATGATGACTAGAGGGAATATATGAGTTAATTGACTAATTGTGATAGATTAAGAAAGTTAGTTATGTTAGTTTCTAATAAATACTACTATATGCTAGTTTTTCTAAGATACTCCTCCGGTCCTTAATATAAGACATATTTGAGTAGTTGTTTTTAGTCTTAAATATAAGATACAATTTTCATATTTGTCAATCTTTTTCTAATTTGCCCTTATTAATTCTCATTCAACAACAGTCAAAGATAAAAGAGAATAGAGAATTAAAGAAGATGTCTACAGTGTTTTAGAAAATATATGTCATATTAACAAACTTTCACCACTAGAAAAAAAGGCTTTAAGAGAGGTTGAAATTTGCTTTTTAGGCCGGGTTTAGGTCTAGTCTTGCATCGATTTGTTTTAAAAGAACCTGTCATTGTTAAGACCAAACATACAACTGATCTTAAAAGTTACTTTTTCAGACTAGTTGGTTAGATGACTAGTGTTAAAAAGTTTCAATTTATAATAGAAAAATGCTGACTTTTTGGACCAAGTAATTTCATACCCGATCTAAAAAGTGGGCATTTTTCTTTAAAAAAATGTATGATATATTTTGTTTCATAGAAGCTATGTTGGTTATTATTATTATTATATCTAAAAGCTATATTATGCAATATAAATTCTATAGGCAGCCTTCAAACAATAATGCAATCAACATAAAAAATAAATATAACTTATACCCATGAATCTTAAGCCCTATATATTATTAGATAATTTATAAATCTTAATTTCGACATATTTTTTTTAAGGTTTACTTTTTTTTTTCCTTGCATTTTTCCCACCTCCAAAGGAGTTGATATTTTTTAATGTTAGGTTAAGAAGATGCAATTTTAGGCCTGACATGTTCATGTTGATGACACATGATTTATATTGTGAGTCTCCCTATAGTTGAATACAACTACCCATTGATTGGCTGCTAAGTTACTTTATTTATGCATTTTGATCCTTTTGAACCTCAGATATGAAATGGCTCTGACCTACCCCAATCTCATGTGATAAAAGAAGAGATTTTTATTTAATGAACCTAAGTATAAAATAGTTAATAAACAAGTATGATAACTGGACTTTATATGTTTGAACATGATCTCCTAAACCAAACTGAAGGCCTATAATAAGGAAGTAATAATTGACTAGGTGAAAATACTACTGACAAGGAGAATTGGTAACTCTAAATTGGAGGATGAAAATTATAGGGCTGGAGATCTAGACTTGAAAGGATAGATTTGTTGACCTAAATAACCTGGTGTTGATTGTAATAATTCATTCATTTAAAAGTTGATTTTCCCAATCATCATTAGGTCATCCAACTCCATGAATTTTTCCTTTTAATACTAGATCATAGGCCCTACCATTTTCATTATCTAATTTAGATGTCTTAATCATCAACTTGTCATTAGTAACTCCACCTAGTCGGGAAGTTCCTTTTTATTGGGCTTCACTTTGATTTCCATCTCAACTAAGACCTTATCACACAACCAAATTCAACAATACAAAATAGAATTTTCAAGTTTGTATATTAGCCATGTTAGACTCTGCTTCATTATATTAAATAAGATACTCCAAATTTAGCACCTAAAATGAAGGTAGGCTAAAGCCATATTCTATTTGAAATCTCAAAAGAACCAAAATGCTTAAGATTAATAAACTTGGCACCTAATCTAAAGGTAGCTACATTCAACTCTAAGGATAGCCCATGATACAAAACACACATCATCTACTCCCACATGTCGGGGGTTAAAATTACAATTAATACTCTCATCTAACACTTAATAATGATCTAAGCCCTTTCAAGGAGGTGGCATCTAAAAAAAAACTTCAAATATGTAATGTCCTAAATTTTGGGTCTAAAGACTTGAGGATAAGCATGTGTTAGGTAGATGATTAAGCACAGGTCTGGAAGAGTCCCAAGAATGTCAAGAGATATAATAGCTATTGGGGGTTATATGATTCGGCCATACTGGGCAATGGACCTAGTATACTAGGTCATAGAATTAAAGTGTTGGTGAAGAAAGGCACAAGACGTTTATATGGTGTTATTGGGTTGATAAAAAGATGCCACTCAAGTATTGCCTAAGGTATAAGTCAATTAGTTAAGTAAAAATATATTGGTATAAGTGTGCATATGTCATTTTCAGGATGCATATATGTACCCTACGTTTTTGGAACATGATGTTGGTTTGTGGTGCCAAGTGAGGCCCACATTCACATTCTAACTTGGTGTCATGTTATGGGTTTCGATATGCGTGCTGCAATCCTGAGTGAGCACTTATAAAAGTAGCTTTATTAAAGTATTTTTATGACTTGTTTAAATAACTTCAAAACCTAGGGTTTGGAAACAAAATCTAGGTTTTAGCAAAAGTTTACTAAACACTCCAAAATTGTCCAGAAGTTATTCTATATCAAAACTTAGATTTTGACAAAAGTTTGTCAAACACTCCAAAATTGTCTAGAAGCTATTCTCTATCAAAACCTAGGTTTTAGATATAAAACCTAAGTTTTGGGATCATCTATTTTTTTCATATTTTTCTCTCTCCTCTGCCATCATTAGTATTTTTTTAGTATCATTCAGTATCCTTAAGTATTTTTTTAGTACCATTCAATACCCCGAAATATTTTTTCAAGATTAGTCATTATCGTTAAATATTTTTTAATATCCTAATATTTTTTAGTATTCTTAAGTATCTTTTTAATATCCGTTAGTACTCTGAATTTTTTTTTTCAAGAGTAGTCAATACCCTGAAATGTTTTTTCAAGATCCTAAAGTAAATTTTTTAAACCATGAGAAGTACATTTCCAATGCCAATTAGTATCTTAAGTATCTTTGTAATACCTATTAGTAGCTTGAAATATTTTTTCAAGATCAGTTATTACCCTAAAATATTTTTTCAATATCCTAAAAAATAATTTCAAAAGCATAAAGTATTTTTTCACTATCCTTAAGTATATTTTTAGTATCTGTCAGTATCCTGAAAATGTTTTTTCAAGATCAATCATTATCCTGAAATATTTTTTTGATGAGTGAAACATTTCTGTGGTTTCAAAATCTTGATCTGAGGTGTTTGGTGTTGTCAGATTTTTGATCCGATCATGGAATCAAGATAAGGTAAACGTATACTTCGTTTTGAACCGATTGATTTGAGGTTTTATAAAGTTGTTATGGTTGCCCTGATTTCGGTCAGGCACTGTTTGGGCATGAAGTAGTGTGATTTTTTTTTTTTGTAGTTTTTTATGCTTCCATTGAGTTTGGAATGAAATTTTGTGTATGATTAAGGTTAGAAACCAATCCCAGAAACATTGTTAGAGAAAATTGAATTTTTGGTCCAAAACCCAAAAGTTTCAGATAGTTCTGTTTATATATATAAAGGAGAATGATTTTACTTTTTTTGAGGTTAAAAATGGATTCCTTGAGAAAAATTGTGTGGGAGTACATTGTAATTATGATTTTAGAAGGGTTAGATTAAAAATCCAAAGATTAAAGTTAAAGTCGTTGGGCTGCCAGATTCATTTTCTAAAGGTAGTCTAGATGTTTTGTGCTTTTGACCAACCAAATAATTTCTCATTAGTCAACATATTGTTGGTTTGAATTATTTATACTTGCTCAAACAACTATTGTCACTAGGAATTCTTTTCTTTTCCTTACTTAACCCTTATATTATGATGAGAATGAATGTTAGACTTTTAAAACATAATGTAGATTTATAAATAATTAAGCTTTTTTGGCTATATATATGTTTGGAGGTATATGTTTTAAATGCTTACCTTTTACACTCAGGTATTGTCATGCATTTTGAAGGCCCAAGCTCTAGCATAAAAAATTCTATGTATATGCTTCAGGCTTTAAATATCTATTGCAGGCACATGCCTATTTAGGTAAAGCCTAGCCTAGCTTATAGCATAAAACCAACATTTGAATAGTTCACAATTAGTTTTATACAAAATATTTTTTATTTTTTTATTGTGGTATTGAATTATTCATATTAAAATTTAGCAATTTGTATTTACTAATTAATTATTTTTATTTTTACAGCATTTTAAAAATAATTTCATAAAAAATTAAATTGAAACCATTCACATATTGATCTAATGGTTAAAAAAGAGAAAGGGAGGGAAGAGGATGAGAAGGGGATGTGAGAGAGGAGGTCATATAGAGAATAAACATATTAAATCAAATAATAATATACTAATCCTAACATTATATATAAGGGATAGAATATTCTTACTATAATTGATAGAATATTCTTACTACCATTTTTTGTTATTACCAATGTTACTATCACATTTTTCCCGTTAGATCAAAATCTCAATAGGAAAAAGAAATTATAAAGACAAATAAAATTCTGATCTAACGTTAGAAAAGTGGTAATAAAATTGGTAATAACAAAAAATGGTAGTAAGAATGTCCGATCTATATATATATATATATGATATATATCAGATGGTGTGAGCAAATTTCGGATCAAGATTGATAAAGACATGGACCCGCAGCAAGAAAAAGAACCCTAATATCTATTCATTAAAAGGCTATATATATATATATATATATATATATATATATATATAAAGGCTACACATACGAACAAAAAGGACAACTGGATGGAGAACCAAAATTCAAAGAACAGAGACGCGACGGCTGAAAAAGAAAGGAAAAGAAGCAGACATGCAGAGGGGCACAGAGAAGACAACCGAACAAGATTCAAGAAGCAGAGAAAGATTGGAGGGCGCACGAAAAACTGGACGGAAGCTTTGACAGATTTGCTTTCTTTGTTTATTTTATTTGAACTCCTATTTTTCTATCATGAATTTTGATTTAGCCATGTGTGGCTAAATTGTTTTGCAATCTAGAGGATCTATGAACTTGTTTGGATTTTAGAGATTATTCTCATTAATTAGTTTTGCTTAATTTTAATTAAGTTTATTTAATCTTGTTTCTATTGTTATTATTTAGTGATTGGCCATCATTGAGTATATTTTAGAGATTTATTATTGGACTTGACGGAGGGAATCTTAAATTGACCTTGAGATTAAATAATGTGAAATTAGATTTTAATCTAATTTGCGTTTAGGATAAACATATACCTAGAAGCTCCGCATAATCAAATTAGAGTGAGCCCAATTTGAATTACATCTTAATTAGTCATATGAGACATTGCATAATTAATTGAGATATGTATATAAATGGACCAACAGACATTTATAAACATTAATACTCTAGATTAGCTGAGTAAATTAAGTTAAAATTAATGTAGTGAGAATAAAATCTAATAAACAAATAAGGGATTAGTTGCTCTAGGTTGTCTTTTTTATATTGAAATTTGCTCTATGTGAGAAGTTTTTGTTGATATTAATTTCTTGTTCTATTCGCATTTCTTTCTACTCAATGAAAACAACTCTGATTTATTTAACTTAAATGGAAAAGGAAATTTGACACCTAATCACTAGCTGACTTGAGTCTTTGTGGGATGACCTTGATTTACCACGTACTATTTTCATGACCCATACTTGCGGAGCTTAGTTAAATTTTAGTATCATCAAATAACCATTCAAGTTGATCATGAATTCGATCCATTAGAGATTGGGATTTTCGTTCTTAGGGGAAGTGAACACCTTATATATGCATGGACTAGGGGCGAATCCAAGATTTTTATCAAAGGAGGCACATACCCTTGAATTTTTTTTTAATAACAAAAGTATATTACAATAAAAATAATTGCAATGTTATCATTTTATACCTTATTTTTTGGAATTTCATCATAATTGTTTTATTATTAATGCTATCAAATATATCTTTTTCAAGAGACAGAGCCACATATTGCTTACACCATCAAAACCTTAACCACAAATCTTTGTCAAGCTCAAGCAATTTTTTAGCAAAAATTAATTCAATCGTTTCTTTAAATGAACTAGCTGTAGTGTCTGAAACATAAACAAGACCAATAAAACACTCAATAATGTCATCATTGCAATTCACATATCTTAAAACAATGGTAATTTGTTTTTTAATTGATATATCACGAGCGAGCTTCATCAACTACTATAGAGAAAAAATTATCCCCAATATATAAAATAATAGCTCTGGTAATTAAACTAGAGCAACATTAGTAATATCTTTTTGAATTGAGAGAGCTACCATTTTCAGATTCTTTGGGACATTATTCAAAGATACATTATTTACCTCCTCATTACTTTCACAAAAGAATTTTAGAAGCTCCACAAAATTTTCCTAATTCCCTGAAGCATCTGTTAAAAAAAAACATTGAAATTCAAGGGGGGCATTGCCCCCAGTTTCAAACATGGGTCCGCCTCTGGCATGAACCATGAAGGACGTGGCTTTCGTCCAATACTAATTTCATCCACTGCGCTCCTTTTCACTCAAAACTACACCGTTTTGTGCAAAATAACATTGTTCCTTCATCTTTTTTTTTTTAAATAGTATTTACCATCCTGTAGTATTTTCAATTTACATTTTACGTATCAGTCAGTACTTTAAAATATGTACCGAATGATATTTAAAAAATACTACATGATGGTGGATGTTTTTTTTTAAAAAAAAAGAAGTAACAGTGTGATTTGGCACAAAATGGCGCCGTTTTAAGTGAAAATGAGCCCAGCAAATGAAATCAGTATCAAACGAAGGCCGCGTCCAACAATGAACAAATCAAAAAGCAACACACATTCATATTGTTAAGTTTTCATAATCGAAATTTGAGAAGAAGGATATTTTCTTCCACCAATGCCATATTAGCTTAATTAATTTATCCTTAATATGTACTACACAATTTGTTTAGCATCTTCTTCCAATGGATCGGAGCAGATGCTTCCATGCACCTATTCAAATAGTAATCCATCACAAGCTTGAATGATATAATTTAAAACAAAAAATTGCGAATCATGAATTCACTAAAAAAATGATTTTATTATTCAATTCAAGAATCCAGAAAATTCTAAACAAACTACGTTAATCTCAAAGCTCACAACAGAAGAAGTGTACTTGTTGTGCCCTAGAAATAACTAAAACAGTATTAATTAGGATCCACCGGTTAGGTGATTAGCGATAACTACACATATTTCACAGATACCCTCCAAATCCTTATTCATAGATACCAATCCATTGTAAGCAGATTCGCAATCTTGAGCAGAAAGAGAAGCATCGTTAGCCAAATCAGCCAATTCATAGACAGTCTCAGAGTTCAAGTCATTGTTACCAGTTGAAATGTCAGAGACAGCCTTGTTATAGTCACCAACACATCTTTGAAGGTTCTTTCGTTCTGTAGGATCATTACAAGATGATAGAAGTTTCAAAATGTGGCTTCTGGTGCTAGTGGCATTGATGGATGCTAACCGAAACGCGACGATGGCTAGGCCTAAGTGGCCTGCATCTGCGGTTTGTGGATCAGAATTGAGAGTGTCAACACAGAATGAGAAATTTGAAGTTTGAGAACATATCTGGTTTACCAGTTCTGGTCCATGATCTGCGAGGCAACTTGAAGGACTCAGAAGGATCAACACGAGAAAACAGAAGAAGAAGGAGAAGATAGAGTTGTTCATCTTCCTCTTTCTGTGATTTGAGGTGATAGAAGAAGATGAAGAGAAAATAGGACGGTTTATGGCGGCTGGAAATTTCATCCCGACGGTGTGTTATGTAAAAGTAGAGGTGGGCCCGTCGAAATTCAAGACTTTAAATGATATAGCACAAAAGTGGGCATTTAATTTGGCAAACCCTACCGGTAAAGTTGTCAAACCCTTAAGCGTGTGAAATAAATTCACCTTATAAAGTTTACTTTTATTACTAAATATATATTAACTGTATATAATTAAATAATTATAATATATAAAATGATAATAATTTAATTTAGATATATTTTAAATCTAAATAAATTGAAATTAAATATATCAATCTTCATAATTTATTATATTTAATAAAGAAATTTTTATAAAGTTTATATATAAAGTCGTTGAAGATGACAAAATAAAAAATGTTAATGCGAGTTTAAAAGGGAATTAACATGGTTTTATAAATTAGAAGTATGAAAAATGATAAACTAGGTGTGTTAATTTGTAAGTTTAACTAAATTTATAGTTGACACATGAGTTTACGAGTAACTCGATTCAATTTAGTAAGGTAAATACGTAAAAACAATAAATTGGGATAGTCAACTCATGAGGTTGACAACAATAGCTATCGGCTCATGTTATTTAAGTAATATATGTTATTTAATTGTTGAATTAAGCCTAGCTATGAGCTTTAACTAACAATTTAAAAATCGTAAAATTATATGGCTTCATGTCAATTATCGTTGGAATTTCTAATAAAAAGATATTGCAAAAATCAACCCGGAAAAAAAAAAAATAATAAAGCCAAGACTTCTTAACCATGATAATTTTATTTTTTTAACTTCTCACCAAATATTGGAATTTCGAATTTCAAAAAAAAAAAATTGATACACTATAACTTCAATTCTAACCAATAACCGTTTTTTTCCTCTTTCTCATCTTAAAATTTCATCTCCACTCCTTGATCGTGAAAATTGAAATGAATGATTTAGATTTAATGTTTTATAAAATTATTGCTATAATATTTTATAAATTAAACTAATTTAAATTTTCCTATATTATGGTTATGAACCGTACATGTCAGATTTTAGGAGTTTAAATTTTTTATGGATGTTTATATTTAATTTTATAAAATATTGAATTAGGACCATTTTTTTTTTCAATCTAACGGTGGATATATATAAGATTATGAGAAGAAGAAAAAAAAAAAGAGAAGCGTAACCTAACCAACCATGATCAATTACACAATGAAGCATTGATTATAATTCATTACAGTGAATTTTTAGCTGCCAATCTTTTCATCTCAATCTCCTATTGATTTTTCATTGAAATTTGGGACTTTTTAGATCTATTTATGCATAAATTCATATCCTTTAATTTTTTGAAACTCAAACCACTAACATTGACAAACTTATAATTTGGTTTTTTTTTTATTTATTTAGAATAGTGACTGAAGCCTTCAAAAACAATTTTTTAATCGTGATTTACAGTATATGAGGTAAATATATGATATGTATTTTATCTCAATTTATGTAAATAAACACTTTTGAAATCTAAAAAATGATCTCAAGCAAGCTTTTAATTAGTTAGTATTTAGTTAGAGAGATAGTGCCACCTCTAATATTTCTGTCTATATATACAAATGTTATACACAAAGTAAAGTAATGTAAAGTACTCTATCTGATTCTAAATATAAGATAAAGTTGATTTTTTTTTAGAGATTAAAGAAGCTGAATAAGTTACGTAATCATATCTCATGTCGTGTATAATATTTATATTACACATACATATCAGTTTATTAGTCAAACTAATTAGTTTAAAGAACAAAATATAAATATAAATATTATAAAATAATCTAATTAGCTTGTTTAATTTCTCAAGGAAAAAAAAATCAATTCTGCCTTAGATTATTATTTTTTCGGTTTCTCATTTCCTTTCTGTTTTGGGGTGGGCATCACAGCCTCGCAGCATTGCACCACATCTTGGTTTCACAGCCGAGCAATATCAAAGGTTGCTGCAATTGGTTCAACAAGAATCATCCCCTTCTCCTAACCATGTTAACAGTGTTGCATCAGGTAACAACGTTTCTTCATCAATCAAGGATTTCTGGGTCTTAGATACAGGAGCCACTGACCATATATGTTCTACTGCTTCCTTCTTTATATCTCTTAATCCTATTTCTCCTATCGTGGTTAATTTTCCAAATGGATCTTCTGTTGTAGCTGATCGTTCTGGTTCAGTTAGTATTTCTGATTCCCTTATCATTCATAATGTTCTCTTCATTCCTAATTTTCATTTTCATATTATTTCTGTATCCAAACTTACTCATTTCCTTCCTTGTTGTGCAATTTTTCAGAGCAATGTCTGCTTCCTAATGCACCAGTCCCAATGGAAGATGATTGGTTTAGCCAAAGAGAGAGAGGGCTTATATTTTCTCCCTCAACAACAGTCTGCACGTTGCCTTGCTTCTTCTGTGGCTCTTCCAGTTGATCCGCCGACTGTTTCCTCTTTTGATTTGTTGCATTTTAGGTTAGGCCATCTTTCTCCCTTTGTTTTAAAATGTATATATACAGCAAATACATTCTTATGTTGTTTCCAATAAGTCATTTGATCATTGTGATTCTTGTCATATGGCCAAACATAAATGGTTACCATTTCCAATAAAATCTTTTCCATGTTACATGTTGATATCTGGGGGCCTTATCATCTTGCTATGGTCACAAGTATTTTTTAATGCTTGTTGATGAGTGCTCTCGCTATATATGGGTTTTTTTTGTTGCATAATAAGTCTGAAACACGTCAGACTTTTCAAAATTTTATTACACTTCCTGAAATCAATTTCAAGCAAAAATTCAAACTATTTAATTTGATAATCGTGTTGAATTTAATATGCTTGAGTATTTTGCTTCTAAAGGAATCTTGCATCAAACCTCATGTGTAGAGACACCTCAACAAAAGTTGGGTGCAAGCATCAACATATCCTTAATGGGACCAGGTCCTTACTGTTTTCCAAGCTGTCTAAAGTTTATTGGTCTTAAAGTTTGCACTCATGCATTGTACGCGTTCTGCATTAGTTTTTACTCCATATAATTATGGTTATAAGTGAGGATAATTGATTGTTTTATGGGGTATTAAAGTAAGTAATGTGTGACTAACAAACTGGTGGTTAAAATGATAAGGAGCCTCACCTCATAAGGAGGAGAACACAATTTTAAATCCTGAAACACGCACTTGTTGAGGGAGATGATAACCTTTTGTCCCTTAAGCCTTAAGGGAGTAATAACCTTGAACAAATAAAAAAAGAAAAAGCAAGTTACATTGGAATGTTTTGCATGTTTATCCAGTCTGAAACGTTTCAATCATTACTTACAGAGACATTTCACAGGGTTGTGAGTTGTGTTCATTTTGTTTAGTAAAGATATACTTAAGAAGATGAAAATTGAATGTATATGCTCCGGTCCTAATTATAAGACATATTTAATCGATTTTAGAGAGATTAAGAAGGAGAGTTAAATTAGTTAATTTTACTTATTTTCCTAAAATGCCCTTATATAAATTTTCAATGATATTAACATACCTCCCTGACCTATAATCTTTCTTTCTATACTTTTTAATTGAAATAATACTCTTACTATATATACATATATGTGTGTGTATATGTACACACATATATATCTATATATGTGTAAGCGCGCACGCACACACACATATCTATACCAAAAAAAAAAAAAACACACACACACACACACCCCACAGCCACACACACAAATACAAATTTCCACATCTCCCCCCACGCACACACATGTATACACATCCACTCACATAAATACACATATACACACACAAATATAATATATATATGTGTGTACGTACACATATAAGTGGGTGAGTATGTACACACATAGAGACACATGTTCACACACATATATATTTTGTTACGTGTTACATAAATATTGGCAAGATTTTCCGCATTCTACTGACATAATTCTAAGCCATTTCAATGAATAACAGATCTATATGTAAAGAAAAGTACATTTGCCATAAAAACACCACATATATATTAGTAAATTAACATATTAGTAAATTAACGTCAACTTATCGATAAACAAATTAAAATCCAACAATTTTAGAATTTTATTGATTAAAAAATTCTATGTAATTAAATGCATATACTTATAAAAAACCAAACACACTTGAGAGAATAAAATAGGAGTGTTTTAGGAAAAAATTGACAAAAATATAAATTTTGTCCTATAATTAGGACAAAAACCAATTCCTAAATATTATCCTATAATTAGGACCGTAGGGAGTACAAAACAGACGGGAGAAAGAATCAAGCTATCATTATATTTTTGAGTGAATGTAGTGAAAGAGATTCAATTCTTCCTAAATCAAGTTAAAGGTTTGAAAATTATAAATGAAAAAAGTAACTTGACCGCATGCATTTAATTGGGGTTGATGATTTATCCTTTTCTATATAATTTATACTCTCTTTGGTTTTTATTATAAGACACCAATTAACAAGTGTATTTAATCATTTTTATAAGGCATTTATTTATTCTCAAGGAGCATTCATTATTATTTTTTTTCCATATATACCCATAATTAATAAGGATAGTGGGTAAGAATAATAATTAATATAATATTATAGTTTAGTGTAATTAATAGAGGTAATATTGTAAATTATTTTAGAATAATTTTAATGACTTTTACTATTTTTATTGGTTTGTAAGAATTATTAGTTAATGTTTTATAATAAGAACAAGAGGGAATAGTACTTTTGTAAAGACGTCGTTCCCCATAAACTAGAGACTCACCTAACCCAGCCAATTAGGTAGATAAATACTTCCTCTAGACTTTATTATAAGACATCAACAAACAATTCTCATAAAGTAATAAAAATAGTTAAAGTCAATGAAGTTGTCATATAATTAATTTCCAACATCACCCTTACTAATTACATTAAATACTAATATTATATTAATTATTATTTCACTCACTACCCTACCCAGCTTATTAATTATAAACATACATAGAAAAAACAATTAATGTTTATTATAAACAAGCAAGTGTATTATATAAACAACCAAATACACTTACTAATTGGTACCTTATAATAAAATAAAGGGGATTAGTAGCTATACTCACAATAAAGTAACAATAATGGATTGTGTGCCTTGTTGGGGAAGAAACGTAACCATGATTCCTTATTTGTTTCATGAAGAGAAATGAATTTCTTCTCGTCTTGTCCTTTTCTATGAAACATTTTTTGTTGGAGCTTGTAACCATTAACCATGTATATGATCGAGAAACCCTGCAACATTCCATAATGAGCCTCTTTAATTTCTTCTCGCACACATACTGTAGATCCAGCAATTTATTTATTGTCCATGTACTAAGCTACTATAATATAAGAAATCATAAACGGAACATATTGAGAAGGTAATGAATAATGATAGTTGAGGTTGAATTACACCCAATCAGATTGGGAGTTCATTCCCAAAATAAAGATTACAGGCTTGCTTACTAGCTTGTTTCTGTTTTCTATTTTTTCCCCCACAAAATTGTTTTCTAAAACAAGTTTTGGAAAAAAAAAATCTTTGTATAGTTGTTATACAAACTTCATTTGAAAACTAAAATCATAAAAAATATGTTTGAAATAATGATTCTCGATGCATCAACTATAGGCTTGTTTGGTACAAGGGATTTGGATTGGAGGGGAGGGGGATGAGGAAAACTTTTATGAGTTTGACTTAAAAAAGTAGAAGAGTTTATATTATAAAATTTTAATAAAAAGAAGATTTAAGAAATAAAAGTAATAAAAATTAATTAAAAATTTTTAATCACACTTCTCTAAATTTTTAAATTTTGCTCTAACAAATTTTCCTTCCATTAGTTTCCCTCCTACCAAACAAACCCTAAGATAACAAAAAAAAGGAAGAGAACTGTTTGATATTCTCACTATTTTTTTATATAATTATTATCTGATTATTTTTTTTTGGGTTGTAAGTAATATCTTATTATATTGATAAAGAAAACAACTATTATCCTATAAAATGAAATTGATTATATGGTTCACACGACACTATTGAGCTCTATTCCCAAGAAAGGCAATCATTGAAAAAGTGGAATTCCATTGCTGGCAATGATATAGCATCAACGGACATGACATGGTGTCGATTGATGGCTATCATCAGTGGCAGATCCAGGAAAATAACGAAGGGTGGACACTCAATAAGTTCAAGTACATATATTTTAATAACAAAAATATATCATAATAAAAATAATTACAATTTCATCATTTTAGGCCTTATGTTTTGGAATTCCATCGATATCATAATTGTCTTATTATATCAATGTTATCAAATAAATCTTTTTCAATATAAGGGCATTTTCGTATTTTCACATCATATTTTAAGGGTGGGCGCTTACCCCCTTCTCATACTCTTGTATGTGTTCGCCCATGGCGATCACCAGGGGTTGTTATGGCGGCGTCAATCACTCGTTTGCAGCACTGAGTCATCAATACTTGTCATATATATACACCATTGTAGGGATGTGGCTATCACGCTATGGCCATCAACGGTTATGACATGGCGAAGTTTGGTATCTGTTGCTGATGACAACATGGTGTCGATGATAGATGGTGGACTTGGATTCTCTCAGTATCCTTCCCTCCTCTTCCCTCAGTATCCTTCCATCCAGCCGTTCATTTCTCTCTCCTCTTCCATCTCATATGTACTTTTAGTTAAGATCAACGGTACAGATAAGAGATACTAAGGGAGATACTGAGAAAAAGATACTGAGAAAATCCTCTTCCATAGATGGTGGCCTAAACCTTTAAGCATAGAAGAAAGAGCTAGTTTTCTCATTATCCAAACGAATAAATATCATGTTTGTTCCCGAAGTTTTATATGAGGAACATTGGATATCTGAAAGTTTTTTTTTTAGAGTAAAATTGTCTTGGAAGTTAACAAAATGTAGCAATTTTACTCCTCCATTAATTTTAATGGTTAAGTTCAACTGATATGCACACATGGCACCAATGCTTGTCATCTCATCAGTCAAAATAGAGTTAAGTTGTAACACCCCCAAATTTTTAGGAGCTATAATGACATAATATAGCGATAGTTTTCATAAATAATACCAAAATTTTAAATTAGCTAAATTTGAGAAGTGTTACCGCCACACTTGTATAGGACAAGTGTAAGGCTACTTATTACATCACAATAAATCTAAACCAAAACAAAATGTCTTGTGCAAAATATAGAAATAAAAAGGGAGATAATTAAAATTCTATTGGACGTCCTTTCTCACATCTCACTGCTAGCCCCAAACTCTTGGCACCTGTTTCACTGAAATTTTGCTCCCCTGAAGGATTATCGCAGCCCAAGAACACAAACATCAGCAAAAGCTGGTAATCCTAATTAAATAAAGATAAAATAAAATAAAATAAAACAAAAATAGTAAATAGATGAATAATTTGATTTGAATTGAAATAAAATATAATAATTCTAAAATAAAGTAATTATAAAATAAGATAAATTAATTACAAAACAAAATTAAATAATTGTAAAATAAATAAATTAATTCCAACATAAAATAAGATAAGGGCATCATATGTGTATATGTATAATTTAAAAGGTGTCATTGGTTTCAGAATTTTCTAGTGGGAAGAGAACCATGGTAGACCGGAAAACCTGCCAGTCTACCTTGTGACCCGGAAACCTGCCAGACACCACTTTGGGAAGAACGGATACAATCAGTTCACATCAAATATTATTTCGAGGGCATAAAGCCTAAGGATTGTGTTCATCACTTTAGGAGGTATCATCCCAAAGTTATCCTCCCACCATTAAATTATTTAAATGCACTTAGAATAAAATTACTAAATTATTTCTATGCAATTGAACTTATTAATATTCAAACGTTATTAATATCAAAATCAAACACATAAAATCAAACATCAAAATATATATGTTCAATTCAATTCATATATATGTGTGTGTGTAATCAAACATAAAATAATCACACAGAAAGACAAAACAGCGCAAGGCATAACACATTTGAAAACTATTCCAGCAAGCATGTCGAGGTGAATACGTGGATTACATTCCTGCATTGATGAAAAAGTGATATGTGTGTGTGATATTATATATTTATATATGATAGATTTGTACAGAGAAAACACAAAACGTCAAGGTAATACATATATGTGCTATTATATATAAACACGTGTGAGGCCAATTGAAGTTTGTAGGCATGTGTAAATCAAGAAGGAGGAAGGTGTATATATATAAATGTAAACAGGGCATATAATAAGTAAATTCGCAAATAATCAAGATGGACCTAACACACCTTAACTTCCTATCGTTATAGGGATTAGGATTACCTGGTTTTCATGTTTGCTAAGTTTCTAAAAGAGCAATTTGCCGCAGAGTTTACAGAGAAAGGAGTAAGGAGAAGAGAAATATGAGTCAGGACTAAGGCTAGGCAGCTAAGGCTAATATTTATAGTTAGAGCTAAACTTGTAGTGAAAGTTAGAGCTAAACTTGTAGTGAAAGTTAGAGTTTAGCTATAGGTTGGCTCTTTAGCTATTTTCAATTAATGAATTATAAAATATTATCAAAATTATTAAATTCAATCAAATCAATAAATCTAAATTAATAAAATCAGATTCATCTAAACTAATCAAATCAATCTAAACTACTAAAATTAAACTAGTACTATATCATCATCATCATCATCATTATTATTATAAATATAAATAATAATAATATGGGGGTATTACATACATATTTTCCAAATCCATGAAGACATGAACAATAGCGCAAGCTTTTTTTTTTTTTTCTAATTAATTAGCTGATAACATCAAAATAGATTATTGAAATGGTTTAAGGTATCCGAAAAAAAAGGGGGGGGGGGATCCAAGAATAAAAGTCAAGCCATCCAAACAACATTCGTTTCAAATTAAAGAATTAAAATTCTAGCGGTATATTTTTGGAACTTTCCTTTTATTAAAATTATAACACATACAAATAATTATTTTATATACTTGATTATGAAGTTGTAAATCTTAATATTTGTACGATTATACAACAACCAAACCATTTTCGAGATCTATAGTATATATCATCGATCTATGAAAATTTTAGAATTAAAAAAAAAAACTTCAAATGCAATTTTTTTATTTATTATTTTTTTAAATAAGAATTTTAGAATGTAATCTGGGGTATTACATAAGTATCATTTTTGCCCCAAAAGTTTTAGATGAGAAGTTGTGGGTATCTGGAAGTTTTTTTAAGAGCAATTTTGAGTTTACAAGACGTAACAATTCTAGCAATTTAGGGAAAGGTGGCCTAAATCAATCTATACAAAGTTAAATATCATCACTATTGATTTGTTTTACCGAACCAATTTTTGAAACAATTCATATCTCATTTTGTGTTTCATTTGCTTAGATAATAAGTGATGCTTCCTTTGGGTAGACTTCTTCCTTTGCATCCTTGATTTCCAGCTCTGCGTCCTTCAACAACTCAATGAAGACGATATTTCTTGTGTTATTCAATTTGATCTTGTTGAGTCGATGTATCCCTTTAATTCCCTTAATATCGATGATTCCTTCAACAAGACGATATTGATATATTTCTATGTTTATTTCTTTATGTTCGCCCTATTGGGCTAAGTGATGTCATCAATACCGATAATTCCTTCAGCAAGAAAGAGATGATGAGGTGTGAAGCCACATCATATTAGGCTAAGTGTTGTGGATAATGAGTGTCATGACATATGTGTTCTTTGGCTAATTTAAAAGTCAAATTTAATGTTGGGGATGTTTTGTAAATTTCCGAGGTAAAATTACTCATAAACAAAACTTTCAAATAGCCATCGCTCCTCAGCTAAAACTTACGGGGTAAAAATAATACTTAATCCTATTTTGATTGATGAAGTGACATGCCACGTGTACACATTAGTTAAACTTGACGGTCAAAATTAATGAAGAGGTAAAATTACTACGTTTTATTAACTTCTGAGGCAATTTTGCTCTAAAAAAAACTTTTGGGTACCCCAGTGCTCCTCAGTTAAAACTTATAGGGGCAAAAACGATACTTATCCCTTATCCATAACAAAAAATAAGAAAAACATAAACAAGAAAGTATCTCAAATTTCTTTTGGTTTTTTAGTTTTTAAAAATATGTTACTATTTTTTTTAAACAACTAACTAAAAATAAATTTCCAAACAATTTTTTCTTTCCAAAAAAATAAAAAAATACCACTTAAACTTCAAAATTTTTAAATAATTGATATGTTAAGGATACTCTTATTGGTGACAAGACTAATTTGTGATTTTGAAGTTTAAGTGATTTTTTGTTTTTAATAGTTTTCTCTTTTTCTTGATTTTTTGTTTTAATTTTTTTGAAACAAGAAAACTAACAAGCCCTCCATTTCACATCCTCTCAACGGATAATTTTTTTTTACATAATTGTGTGATATAATTAATCTGTTAGGGTTACAGTCTTAAAGGATATAAAAAGACTCTGAATTAAGAAATTTACAATAAATACTTTAAATAAGTGGTCCAATGAAACAAAAAATTTAAATCGGTTTCACAAATTTCCAATTGAGCAGCTAAGTTAAAATATTATTTTTTATACAAAATTTTCTAAACATTTTTTAAAATTCAAAGGCCTTAAGTATTATTAAGTTATATTCACAATTATAATAATTATTTATTATTTAAAATTTACATACAAGAGTAGGGGAGATGGGGACCCTCAAGGCAAAATAAACCATTTACATCATACACGCCTCAATCTTGATCCTTGACAATAGTTTCTTTCTTTCTTCTTCTTCTTCTTTTTTTTTAAAAGGAGAATGACTTTTAGGTACCAATCAAAGAAATAATATCAAAAAAAATTTCAGTAACGAGTGAACAGGGGATTAACAAATGAATCTATGACTATTAACAACTTATAGGATTTGTCAATGAATTACTACCCCTGGTCTTAAATATATGACATATTTTATAGTGTAATTTACAATACAAACTATGTATTATATTTAATATTGGAGGAATATTTCCCTTAGTCGAGACCTATAGGTCATTCTCCCTTTTTTTTTTCCCACTAACCAGGGAGACCCCACCACCTCATATATGGGGGCCTTTTTTGGACCTGGCTTTCTTAACCAAGCCAAGTATATGAACAACTGACTAGTCAGAGTTTGAAAATGAGCCCGTTGTTTAATAAGTTATCTCTTCTACAATAAATATATTTTTTGAGATTTAAACTTGTATTTTTATTTTTAAGAGGCGAGACCACTTACCATAAGCAATCCACGTACCATAAGCAATCGCTTGTTGATTTCAGTTGATCGATACTAGTTTATATATAATACTACCATTTTTTTTGCTCAGAATATATAATATTACTATCACCAAACACGCAATAGACCAGGCCTTGTTGATGATCAAAAGGGGAAAACAATGAAGAAACATGACGTTCATTGCTAATTATGGTGTGTATATCTACATACTTAGATACATATATATATATATATATATTTTATAATACTTGGAAGGCTATATATTATCTCACCTTGTTTCAACATTGTGTTGTTTCATGAACTTGTTGACACTCGAAAAAGGGAACGACCATCCCATACAGAGCGCCTAGAAAGTAATTAAATCTGGAATATCAACTTGATTGTGAGGTGGATTATAAGGTACTAGACTTAATGAATCATCAAGAAAAGGGTTGGTTGATGAAATCATACAACTTCCATGATTAAAAGATGCATTAACGTCCACATCAAATACCTCCCATTTCTCAGTGATCACTGTTCTTGAGCCTTCCTTTGATACTGATATTGGTACTATGGCCTTCTCTTCGTTTCTGATCTCAGCCTGTTCTTCAGATTCAACCTTCATCTTCTCGAGATCTCCATTGGCCATTCTCTCCAGAGTTCGAATGTTTTCTTCAGAGATTCGTTCAATTTTAGGGCTCCGAGAGGCATGGACTACCCCAATTTCTCTGCATAACTCAAAGTAACAAGCAAGGTCTTCCCCTTGCATTGCAGCTTTCTGCACAACACGAAGCCCTACACTGGCTTCTATTTTCCCTCCCATGTCATAGATTCTCAAGAGAATTCGAGACATCTCTGCGCAGAGTTTACGGTACATATCAGAAAGCTCAACAACAACACAATCCATGGCTTCCAGGATTAGGGCCACGCTATACATTCGCACGCTCTGAGGCTTGATCTCGAGAACTGTATCAATTAGGGATTGCATCTTCTGCAATTTCTCCAGCTCCCGCATCAACGTGTCCTCGGTTTCCTTCCTCTGTTTGGTTATCCTCTTTTGGTACTCAGACGACACAAACGCCGATCTCTGATCCAAATAGGTAAAATAGGAACGAATGAAGGCATTGAAACCCCAAAGCTTATCAGATCTGGAATGGCTGTCGGTGAAATCCGAGAGATCGAAAGGTAACCGTCCGATTTTTTGCAGAGCAGGGATCTCACAACAGAAAATTCCGTGCACGAGCATCAAGCCCTTGAGAGCGACGGGCCAGCTTCGCGTCTTCTTCATGCGCAAGGAGAGACTGAAAACGAGAGGTTTGAGGTGGAGTGGCGAGGCAGCGAGCCATTGCATGACTCTCTCGACGTTCTTGTAGTCGATATGGTGCTCATCGTGGCTGGTGGCTTTGATGACGGCCGTCTCGAGAACAGGGTTGCGGAGGATGGTGGGCGGAGCGAACCTGGCGACCCAGATGCTGCCTTTGTCTTTGATAGCTCCGGTAAGCCTTATCCACACCGTCATTGTGCGCAGCCACCACTTCTTCCCCTGCGTTCCCTCCTCCTCCTCCTGCTTCCATTCTCAGTTCTCTGTTTTATTCTCAACTTGTCCTCCTTTGTCGCTTTACGCTTCGTTTAACCAATTAGGTAATTATTGTTGGGATACAACTTACAAGGTTGTTTCAAAGAAACTAACAAAACTACATTCCAACTAATTAACGTCCCTAACAAATAAATTGCCTCCCTTTTATTTTCGTCCAAACAACCAGTACCAACCAGTACAGAATAAAATAGAATGAAAAAAATAAAAATTTAAAAATGCATTTTATGCTCATATAACATGAGTTCATAGCATTTCAATGATTTTTTATTTTTTATTTTTTAAAAAAACTATAACTCGTCCCTTCACAGCATCTGAGTACATCATAATCTAATGGTTTGGAATGGCTCATTTAAGACTCTTTGAGGAGATTAATTGAGGGGATTCAATTATTCAAAGATGATCGCCCTATAATTATTTTTTTTTTTGTGTGACAAAAGTTAGATTCTTTTACTTATATATCTATTAATTCTGTTTTGATTTCTAATAAAATCTTACCATAGATATGAAATTTGCTTTATCCATGATAGTTTGACAAAATTTTAGATCTTATTTATCAATTTATGTGAGTTTTCACTGTTAAAAATTCCACTTTGTTAGAATTTGATTGGAAAAACAAATATAATCGATACAAGAAAATGGACTTGAATTTTGTCTTAAAAATTTTCCCCAAATATGAATCATCATTTAATTTTTTTTAAGAAAATCAAATTCTTGTTTGTTTCTAGGAGTCATTTTTTCCCTGTTAGACATTAAACAAATCTCTTAGTTTAGGAATTGTAAAATTCTTTACGAATGAAAAAAAAAAAAACTAATTACTCCTGAAAAAACGAAAGAAACATAAATACTAGAAAAATAAAGGAACGCGAAAGTGAGACAAGCATCGAGCCCCAAATCAGATTAAGGTTTGGAGCGAGGAGAGAGAGATGGCGCGAATGTCTCCGCTGCAGGCCCCACTGCCTCTCCATTACATAAAACGACGATTTTGAATCCAGGTGAAATCTCACCCATTGACTGTATAATCTAATCTTGACCGTTGCTTGAGTAACCGGCAGCGAAGAGACTCAAACCTCACCATTCGCCGCTCTCATGATGGTCACCATCGGCGTTTTCAACTGTGGACATCGAGCCTCATCACCGGCCTCCGTCACCAACTGAGATTTCTGAATGTTCGGAGGTCTGCATTGTCTGCGTCTTAACTGTCGATTTAGCCCCTATCTTCGGTTCATCATTCAGAGCTTCGGAGGTTAGCATTTGCAAACACTCGACAGAGTTTAGCTTATGCTTTTTGGAATCTGAGTTCTCCACTCTGTATCGTTCGCTCAGGTTTGGTTACTGATTTCCGTGTTAGGAGATTCAAGCCAATATCGTTCACCCACTTCCACCTGTACGCCGCAAGTATCTATCTCTGCTGTTGTGTAACTACAGAGCAGCTTATTACCGTGTACTATACTGTGAATGGCTGCATTTTTCTGCTCGGAGGGTGACCAATTTTTATTTAATAGCAAGAATTGAGACACTTTCAAACCCTTTATGAATTAATGTTTGGGAAAATCACACTGGAATCCTTTTCGCATTCTTCAATTGATACAAACAGTGGAGCTAATCTTCAGAAAAACGCACGTCTTCTTTGTTGCGGCAACACTTGAACATGCTACTGTTTTTTTTTTTTTTTTTCAGCTTTCAATTCCCTGCTTCCTTTTTATTATCTCATTTCGTTATGTCTTTCAAGCAAAGAACTGAGCTTTCTTTTTCATTTCAATAGAGTACAACTATTGGTCCAAACTTGATGGATTTCACCTGCTGATTTGATTCCTCATGCTTCCTTAAATGGAACACAATATATCAGACAATCTCCTCAATAACATACCTTCGCTGCAGAGTCTTCCTGCCAATTTGGATCCTCGCATACTACATGCTCGAGCTATTAAAGCCTCAAAATTTGAGACTTCTTTGTTCAATAACCTCATCGCTCTCTACTCCAAATCCAATCTCTCATCTTACCCTCTTCGTCTCTTCCACCAAATCCCTCGTCCCAACATTGTCTCATGGACCTCTCTCATCTCTGCTTCCTCCAACGCCCTTCTTGCTCTCCACCATTTTGTTTCCATGCTTCGCCATCCTACTCTTCCTAACCAACGCACTTTGGCTTCCCTCTTCAAAACCTGTGCTTCATTGTCTTGCCTACCCTTTGGCCTTAGTCTCCATTGTCTCTCTATCAAGCTCTGTTTGTCTGAAGAGCCCTTTGCGGGGTCTGCCCTCATCAACTTCTACTCGAAATGCCGCTTGCCCGATGAAGCACGCAAGGTGTTTGATGAAATTCCCCAGAAAGACAATGTTTGCTATTCTGCTATCATTGTGGGTCTTGCTCAAAATTCGCGATGTTTTGATTCACTATCGGTCTTTGCTGGGATGAGATCTTGTGATGTTGCTTCTAGTATGTACAGCATTTCCGGTGCTCTTCGCGCAACTGCAGATTTGGCAGCATTAGAACAGTGTAAGATAATACATGCACATGCGTTTGTTACAGCATTTGATTCGCATGTGGTCGTTGGCAGTGCCCTTATTGATGGTTATAGTAAAGCTGGTATTGTTGAAGATGCCCGACAGGTTTTTCATGATAACTTGCCTAATGTGAACATCATATGCTGGAATGCGTTGATGGCAGGTTATGCACAACAAGGAGATCATGGTTCAACAGTTGAGCTTTTCAATTTAATGGAAGCTGAAGGACTTATTCCAGATGAATATAGTTTCCTTGCATTACTCACATCACTTTTTAATGCTGCAATGTATGTTGAGACTGAGGACTGGCTGAAAAGGATGAAAGAAGACTATAGTTTGGAACCGACGTTGGAGCATTATACATGTTTAGTGGGTGCAATGGGTCGTGCGGGGAAATTGGAACAAGCAGAGAGAATAGCACTGGCAATGCCATTTAAAGCAGATGCTGCCGTGTGGCGAGCTTTGCTATCGGCTTGTGCTATTCATGGTGCAGCTGACAAAGCTTGGTCTATGGCTACAAGGTTATTGGAGATTGAACCGCACGATGACACGGCTTATATTATTTTAGCAAATGTATTATCAGCTGCAGGAAGGTGGGATGATGTAGCAAAAGTGAGAGGGAGTATGAAAGATGGTAGGGTGAAAAAAAGAGGAGGGAGGAGTTGGATTGAAGTTCAAGGAAAAGTTCATGTGTTTGTGGCTGGAGAATGGAAGCATGAGAGATCTGTGGAAATTTATCATAAGTTGGGAGAGCTTTTGGAAGAGATCACAAAATTAGGATATGTGCCTGTTTGGGATGAAATGTTGCATAATGTTGGAGAAGAAAATAAAAAGAAAGCTCTGTGGTGTCACAGTGAGAAGTTGGCTGTTGCATTTGGAGTGTTGAGTGGAAGTGCACCACCAGGGAAGCCATTGAGGATTGTGAAGAATTTGAGGATTTGCAAGGATTGCCACGAGGCTTTTAAGTACATGACAAGAGTGTTAGAAAGGGACATAATTGTGAGGGATGTGAACAGGTACCATAGATTTTTTAATGGTGAATGTACCTGTGGTGACATATGGTAGCACATATTAGTGATTGCAAACTGGCAAATAATAGCCTAATAGCACATTTTCTTGGAAACACATTTGTTTCTTCCTTCCTTCCTTTATGAAGTGGCGATAATATTTCAAAACTTGATATTACAAGGCGTTGTTATAATTCTAGAGAAAAAAGAAAGAAAGAGAGAGCATCAGATAGAATCAAATTTTTTCTTGCATCACCTCTCTTGAATACATGACACATTACTGCAAAAGATCTCAAAATACACAAAAACAAAGGCCCCCCAGACATCCAAATGACTAGATGTTCTGAAGTGAACGACAAGTAATGTTGTTAAAAAGCGCAAGCCAGCTCAGTTTATCAGTTTTGATACCGGTCAAATGCATGAGAATGGTTGTGTCCCAGAAGCATGACCGTTGATCTAAAACACATCATCAAGGTTGCACAGCCTCCAAAAGTTTCTCGTACACCTGCCTAGCAGTCAAATCCTCCACCTGAAGAACAGTAATAAATTCAGCTCACTTATCACTTGTTTAAAACATATGAATTCATATCCCTCGTGTAAGGGACTCACATAACAAAGCCTTTTTCAAAACAAATACTGTGAGAGCTCCTCACTTAGGATGATTCAGATCCCTTGTTAAATAGGATTGCTCGAGCACTAGCACTAACGAAAAAGAAAATTTTTCCGCAAATTTACATGATGGGTTCGTTTGAATGAAGACGCTTATTCAACTTACCACGAGAAGCTTTGACTTGTTGTTCCATCCTCTCTGAAGAGTCATCTGACTCAACCTTAAGCCCAGCACCTATAGACAAAATATATATTCTTCAATCCAGAGCAATAACAAAAAGTGCAGAGACGAGGAAAGAGTAGAAAACAGAGCAAACAAACAATTTACTTTGCCCATAAATTCTAAAAGTTCATTGTTAGCTTCTCCACGTGCTGCAGGTGCTGCTACAGTGACTCGAACATCATCAGCATTTACTCCTGACAAACATGGTAGGATGATTTTAATTCACACTGAGTTGTGTTGATCTTACTAGGAACTTTAATAAAACAGATTCATACTTGGCCTCAAATAATAAAGAGGAAATTGAACCAAGTGATTAAAAGAAAGGTTACTTGTGATCGCTGATCGTTGTGCACGATCTTCAACTTCTATAGCTATTTGCACAAGCCCTCCTTCTAGTTGGGATATGCATGGTGGCACTGGCGCATCCTAGAGAAAACATGTCACAGAAAATATTATCGCCAGAAGCTCTAAAAGATCAAATTTACAACATATCATTTGAATGCAATCACCTGCAAATATACAATTTCCACAATACATAACCAAATAGTAAATATTATACCAAAATGAAGCCATGATGCAAGAAAATGTACAGGAATCGAATAGATTCAAAGCCTTGAACCTGGTAGCTATATAGCATTGTACATGTTAATAAAATGTTCTTTGGTAAAATTTCAAAATAAAATCCCAGTGACAGCAGAATGTATCTATCACCTGTGGATTGGTTTCAGCCGCAACAGTACTGAGTGCACCATCAACCACATAAACAAAAGATGCACTCTCCAGATCTTCTTCTGCACGATAGCAGACAAAAAGACCACAACCCAGACAATTCATCCGAAATTGTTTCTCCAGTTTCCCTTCACCACTGTAAAGGCAAGACCGAGCATATCAGAATATCTGCAGCAAGTTCCTCAAAACTAGTGTAAGACAGTCAAAGAATTTTAGTATAAAACAAATATGGGAATAAAGAGAATTAGACACAAGGCAGATGGCTGATGCAATTCCAATGCAATGAAAAGCATGAAGTACAAACCAAAACATAGGGATTGTGTTTGCTTAATTACCGAGAGATTAAATGAAAACTATTAAAAGACCTAAATATTGGGTAAATATTTCCATCCTCATTCATAAATTAGCCACTCACCTTGAACAAAATAAATTGAAATTTCAATTTCAAATTTAATAAAAAGCAATCACCAATTAATCTTGACATTTCTTAAATTTAATAGAAATCTAGCCTCCCCAAGCTTTGGAAAAAATTTATGATGCAAAAGGTTCATAAACTTGTCAAATGATCAATACCGTTTTAAGAGAACTTTTCCCGCCTCATTTATGTTCAATCTGGCAAGATGTTTCTTCTTGTCCAATACATAAGCTTTGTCGGTCTTCCTTTTTGGCATTTTCTGCAATTGGGTATCTTATAACAAATATGCTTCAGCATAAGAACTTATCTAGATTATGTAAGAGCTCCACCATGAGAAGGTTATAAAAAAATCAGGAAACACAAAAAAGACATGAAATGCATGTAATTGTCTAAAACTTTCAATTCCCAGACTCTGACTTAGTTTGTAAGGAAAGAGAAAGAATGAGTTATGATAAGGGAGTTAGGATAAAAGATAATGGCTTTTCCACAAGTTTGAGGACATCAGTACATAGTCAATTTAATTCCAATTTGCTTTAACACTTGAAGGGGCAGCGCTTTTCATTTTTCCCATTTAAAGTTTACCATATTAAGAACCATTTTTTTTCCCCATTTCAGACTCTAATTGCTGATAACAGGCAGGAGAGAAGGTATTATTGTGTGAACAGTCAGGTTTGTGTTTGAGTAATGAGACACCTGCTAATATTTTAGCCCTTTGTCTTATTTTCTTGAGATGCTTACATTTTATGAGTGCTGGTGGTTTCTCCATTACACACACAAAAATCAGTTATCTAACAATACTGCCATGGAGAAAGGCGTTTGGGGAAAAATCAGGCATTGGAAGATAGAGAAGCATGCAAAAGTTGCACTTTACCATCCTCAAGACTTCATAGGTTGGAATATCCACCTCTGCTTTCCTCTACTTTGTACTTAATTTAAGTATAAGATATTTGAGTGTATATCTCTGATACTTACCAAGCCCCAACCATCGATATAAGGATTAAAAAATGCTATTATTAATTAATAATTAACTAACTCAAAAAGGGAAAAGTGCAAGTAATTCATCTTATAAATAACGGTAACCTCATGATATCTTGAGCAAAAACCCAGAATCATGAACTAGAAGCCACAAAGTACAGAGTAAAAATTTGTCTGTTTAGCAAGATAAGATACACTATGTCAACTCACTAGCCCAGTAGAATTATTAATTAACCTTGCCTAGAGCACCTACATAAATTGGGCATTGAATTCTCTGAATTAAAGTCGTTTTAGATTTTGGAAGGCCAGAGGGGAGCTTGAACATAAATAACATCATATTAAAATATTTGAAATTAGAAATGTTGTATGGTGCCTTTGATAGTATGGATGCAAGATTATAACCATACCAGTTAAATGGTGAAATACTGAAAGTCGCAAGCAAAGCTTTGGGATAACCTGTTATGAGAACATGAGATCCACAGTGCTTGCAATAATAGACAAAGAGATCAGAGTCTGGCCCCTCTGGAGCTGCATCCTCACTTGAGTATGTATGTGTTGTCCTCTTTGGCATTTCTTTAACTCCTTCTCGCTCCTCCCTCCTTAAGTTGAAGCAGGTCTTTTAAGCTCTCTCTTCAAGACTCAAGTTGTCTTTCCTTTCAATACAGGAATCTTAACAACCAAAAGTACTTTTTTAAGCTTTGAGCTTCGGGAAAAAATCCAAACAACACGAAAGCATTAAGTCTATACATCATATAATACATATCAGGAAGTTATACACACTGGAATCGCAAAATTGGCGTGTTGCATTTGTGTTATAAAAGTGCGTTGAAAAGACGGATTTGTGGCATTTCCATAGTCTCAAATTTCTTCATTTTCCTTTAAATTGGTTCTGCAAACCCTTCTTGAGTGGCAAGAACTTAAGCAACAACTGAAGTGTATGGAAAATGAGAGCCATTCCCTTAGATGGAGCAAAAATTGCCAAGACATCAAACCACAGGCATGGAAAACAAATACTAGAGCTATCTCTTCCGTGAGAAACTCGAAGTCCAATCCGATAGTCATGCCCATCCACACAACAATTAAGTAAACGAAAAATAGAAAGAAAATGTAAAAACCTTTTGCCCGCCAACTGAAGATGAAGAAAGGGAATGAATAAAATAAGAAATACAAGGTGTGGAACCAAGATTCCGCTTACCAGAAGGAAGAAGACACAGGCATATCGGATCTGGCGCAGAGAGAATTGGGCGCACGGCTGGCCGGAGAGGAAGGCGGGGTGGATCGGGTCGTCAAAGGTTCGGGACTGTATGAAGGATGCCAACTGAAAAACTGTGCCCAATCCGCCTTTTCCCAGTGATACTTTCCCCCCAAATAACTCTGGATTAACTTTTTTTTTTCATGTTAAAAAAATAATTAGATGACTCATCTCCATAATTTTCTTTGATTTTTAATTTAAATTTTATTTTTAAAAAATAAATTTTAGATTATAAAAAATTATATTTAATTTATTTTTAATTCAAATAATTTTAAATTTATTTCATGTTGTTATATTTTTGTGTTCATACTAGATCTCTAGAATTTGAGTCCTAAAAAAATCACTTATGTAGGGAAGGGCAACCATAAATCTTAAACTGAATATCAATTGATAATATCAAAAAAGTATGATTTGATTAATTTTAAATTTATTGCGTATATCAACCTCCGTCACTGTTGCTAGTCTTGTTGGAGTTGTATGTTCAGAAAATTCCTTTTATCTGGTCTTATGTTCTTGTTGCCTGATAATGTTTGTGTTTTCTAGCTTGTTTAATTTAACTTACTACTTTTCTTGAACTTAAGTCTCTGATTTTATTTTGTTTAGTTGTTTTGTTTCTACTTATGAGACTTTTTAACTTCTGTATTTAATTGTAATATAATTCTTTTTTTTTTTTTTTTGGGTGGGGGGTGGGGGGTGGGGGAGGGGGCTTAACATACTTTTTTCTTTAAAAATTTAATTAAATTAAGCAGATAGGTTTTAAATATTAAGGAGGAGGGAATCATATTATGGATTGATGCTGTTTAAATATGGCATACTATTAATGATTTTGAGAATAGTATACCTTCTTATAGAAATATAAAGGGTTAAGGTACAAAAATGCACATATATTTTTTTGTCAGGAGTATCTAGCAGTATATTTTTTTTTGTACAAAAATACCCAGACGGTTAGAATTTTAGGGCGAAAGTCACACGGACGTTAACTGGCCCCAAACGTCCGTTAAATTATGGTTAAGTTTGCCAGGTCAACGATTTTTGTGTGTCACTTACGTGGCTTTATTTAGAAATTGACATATAATTAAATCATCTTGACCGACCAAGAAAAGGAGGATCTGGAGTTTGCATCCTGGACATCTTCCATTCGTACAAGCACTACAAGAGGGGTGAGGAATTTGAAATCTAGAGGTAGTTGGATCGTGATTGAAGGCATTCACCACCTGAAGTACGAGCTCAGAGGAATTTGAAATCGACAGGCAATTGGATGGCTTCAGCTAGAATCATCGCACAAGAACCCTAGTCCCAGATCCCCAATAACGGAGTCAGATCCCAACAACAATTGTGAGTTCTCCAACATCGTCTCACCTTTTTCTAAGCGATTCTCTGAAATATAACCTTCTTCCATCCCCAAGAAGCACCGAATTTCTTCTCCTTCATTTCTTACTTCTCCCTCCTCCTCCCATTGCCGCCGCATGGGTAGTCACGCTGATCGACCATCTCCACCGTCACCGATCCTTCCGCCCGAACTCATTGAGAATATTCTCTCCAGGCTTCCTGTCAGATTTCTTCTGCAACTGAGGTGCATGTGTAAGTCTTAGAAGTCCTTAATCTTTGATCCCCAATTTGCTCAATTGCACCTGTGTATGTCAGCCACGGACCCTAACTTCACCCACCACAACATCATCTTTTGCTCCCTGGGACGTATGCGCGGTATTAAATCTTGTCCTGTTGCACCCATACGCTACAGCCGGCCTGTTAATGCCGTGTTGCTCAGATATCCTTTGGAGACATCAAACCGATATGATTTCATTGTGGGCTCTTGCAACGGCTTGCTTTGTTTTGCTATTCGACCTAGCCATATCCTTGTATGGAACCCAACTATTAGAAGATACAAGAAATCTCCTTGTTTAGGTTATGAAAAACGAGCTTGGAGTTATATAGCATATGGGTTTGGTTATGATCAATCAATTGATAACTACAAGGTGGAGTGAAGGTGGGGTGAATAGCCGATGGGAATACCTCTTCGGCAGATGGAGTGAAGGTGGCGTGCTTTGAGCAAAAAAAAAATCAAAGGTGTCGTGCAAGCAATTAAGAGTGAAACAAATGTTGGAAAGCGGGAGTTCAAACATGTCTATCAGCAATTAATGCCTCTGAAAAGCAAAATGCATTTTTTTTTCCTTCCAGGAGAGATAAAATATCATACACGTGGCTTTCTTAATTTTGACATGTTAGCATTTTTGCCTTTCAAGCGTCAGTTTGGGCTAGTTAACAGACGTTTGGGACAGTTAACGTGTAACACCCCGGATTTCTAAAGTTCAAATAACATAAATATTCCAAGGGTTTTCATAAATACTAATAGAAATCCAAAATAATTAACATCCGGAAGGTGTCACCGCCGCACTTGTATGGAACAAGTGCAAGGCTTCTTATTACAGGAAATAATTCTAAACTTAAACATTATTCGAAAAATAAAATTAATGAAAATAAATGAAAGTAGATAACTAGAGTTTATTGTCCGTCATCCTCACTTCTCACGGCTAGCCCCAATTTTTGAAACCTGTTCACTGAAACTCTGCTCCCCCGAAGGATCATCACAGCCCAAGAATACACACACCAGCAAACGCTGGTAATCCTAATTAATTAAGGGTAAAATGAAATAAGATAGAACAGAAATAAGTAGATAGATAAATAAATTTGATATGAATTAAAATAAAATAAATAAATTATAAAATAAAATAAATTAATCATAAAATAAAATAATTTAATTCCAATAAAAAAAAATAATTATAAGATAAGATAAATTAATTACGAAATAAAATTAAATAATTGTAAAATAAATCAATTCCAACATAAAATAAAATAATAAAAATAAATTAATTGCAAAATAAAATAACATAAAGGCATCATATGTGTATATGTATAAACTAAAAGGTGTCATGGTTTTTAGAGTTTTCTAGTGGGAAGAGAACCATGGTAGACCCGGGAAACCCTGCCAGTCTACCCTGTGACCCGGGAAACCCTGCCAGTCACAAATCATCAAAATTTGGCCATATCGTAATTTTCTTCCTAGTGTGCACACCTCTTCCCAAAGTTGCTACTAGTGTCCCGGGAAACCCTGCCAGACACCACCTTAGGAAGAACGGACATATCGGTTCACATCAAAAGTTCTCGAAGGCATAAAGCCTTAAAAGTATGTTCATCACTTTAGGAGGTACCTTCCCAAAGCTATCCTCCCACTGTTAATTTATTTTAAATGTTCTCAAAGAATAAAATTAAATAAAACAACATCAAATAAGAGTTTGCATCTATGTCAAAATTATTATAATATTATAATATATCAATATATATATATGTGTGGAAGAATAAAAAGAAAAGGAATAAGAGGCATATGAGTATGCCTCTCCAAATCTATATATATAAACCTATATGTGTGTGTGTGTGAAGATATTAATGAAAAAAAGAGGGGGGGGTTCACACCAAATTCAATAATTTATCCAGAGGTATAGCTACGGAAAGATTATTCGCATAATGACAAAGTATTATATATATATATATATAAGCCTAAAAATCGAACAAAAAAAACAAAATTGGATGTACTCATTAACATATAGCAATGAAAAGTGAAACCTCATTCATTGATTTCTATTTCACGTAATCATTCAATATATAAAATATATATATCTTTCAATGCAACATTCAATCGTTTTTTTTTTGTTATCATGCGATTTGCCTGCAGGAAATATTTGAATAAACCAAGATCAATCAATTGCTTCATCCCCTCAAGGAGAGTGGTGCTTTCTGGAACTAGAATTAGGATTACGATTTAGGATTAGGATTACAATCAATTAATTCCAATCAACGTTCTAATGCTACCAACATTGCTCTAGGGATTATGATTACAATCAATTAATTATAATCAATGTCCTAACGCTACAAACAATTAATTTTTATTGCTCAAGGGATTAGGATTACCTGGCCTCCGTGGTTGCAGAGCTCCTAGAAGAGAATTTCTGCCGCAAAAATTTTTAGAGGGGGAACTGATAGGTGATGGCTAGGGTTAGATGACTAGTCCTAAGTTTATAGTTGAAATTAGGGTTTCCTATGGGTTGGGCTCTTAACTATTACTAATTTAAATAATAATGGCAAATCACCTATTAGATTCTAATTTAATTTTTTTTTTATCTTTACCTATCCATTTATCATTATTATTATGATATATATATATATATATATATATATATATATATATATATATATATCTACACACACATTACTTTATTATAAATTATAAATTTTAATATTAGTATTATTAGTATTTATTATCATTATCATTATTATTAAAAGTAAAATAAAATAAAATCTAGGGTATTACATTGTTGATCTAATAAATGGTAAAATAATGCAAAGATTATTAAATTCTATTAAATCAATCAAT
This sequence comes from Acacia confusa, assembly GCA_037074495.1. Classification (NCBI taxonomy): domain Eukaryota; kingdom Viridiplantae; phylum Streptophyta; class Magnoliopsida; order Fabales; family Fabaceae; genus Acacia; species Acacia confusa. The sequence goes on along the minus strand of CM073512.1, from coordinate 666,409 downwards.
AAATCTATACTTAATAAAATCAAATCTATCTAAACTAACAACTAATCAAATTAATCTAAACTAATAAAATTTAAACTAATACTATATTATCACTATTATTACTTTTATTTTTATTATTATTATTATTATTATTATTATTAACAATAATAATAATAATAATCTGGGGTATTACATAACGTCCGTGTGACTTTCATCCTAAAATTCTAACCGCATGGGTATTTTTGCACATAAAAAAAAACATATGATGCTGGATGCTCCTGGTAGAAAAACATATAAGCATTTTTGCACCTTCACCCAAATATAAATATTGGGGAGGACGCCCTTAATTAAGAAGAAATACTCCTTCTGTTATTTAAAATAAAATATATTTATTGGATTTGATTAAATTAAGGAAGTTAGTTAATATGTATTTTAAAATACCCTGTGATCATATTCCTTAATTAATTCCCTCATTTTCTCTCTTCCTTGATCATTGTTGATTGATTATCAATAAGGGTAAATTGAAAAAGAATGATAAATATAAAAAATATATTTTATAATTATGACTAAAATCAACTATTAAATATGTCTTATATTAAAAATTAGAGAAACTAATTTACCAGAGTCGCAGATTTGATGGGGAAGGAAAAATGTTTGGTAATTAAAAGTCACCAATCAGAAGTGAACACATAATTGATGACTATATTTTAACATAAATCATATTAGCCTACAATATTCTAGAGAATATTTAGGGCAAATAATCTTGTTGATCACCAACTTTTGTGCAATCCCCATAAATAGCAGTTTCCTCAAAACGTATAGTACCCCAATATTGCAGATACCGCCAGATCCATTAATAACAAGCTAAGCTAGCTATTAATTAATCTCCTCTTATACTAAACCAATTTTGTTAACGATATTAACCCCTCTGAGAGAAATGAACGAAGGAGATCATTAGTTATTAGCTAGCCATGGCGTTCCCAGCAAAAGTTCAGTTCCTTTATTAGTGGCTTCTTTGTTCATATATAGGTTTTGTGATGCAACGTAATGAAACCGTCAAGTTTCTGGTCATTGAGACTGGGGAAGAAAAGGAGAATATAATCAATCCCTTGTTGCCAACAAGGTTTTCAATTAATACTCCATTCAGTCCTTAAGATATGACATATTTTGAGAGTTGATTTTGATATTAAATATGAGACATAGTTTTTATATTTGTCAATTTTTTTTTTTCAATTTACCCCTCTTTTAACAATAATTAAGAAAAAGAGGGATGGAGAGAATTAAGGGAAATAAGTAAGATGTTCTAAATAATAAATGTCATATCAATCAATGAATTTAACTAACTTTTTTAATCTAATCAATTAAATTAAATAAATATATCTTATATTAATTAAGAACCGGACGAGTATGCTCTTTCCTTCTTGTTTTCTAACTGGTTTATTGAAGATAATTAGCTAAATAAATACTCCTTCTGGTCCTTATTATAAGACACTAACTACCCAAAATTTTTTGTCCTTTTTATAAGGCACCAACTACATTTAACTAACTTATTTATTATTATTTCCTATTATGCCCTTATTTTAACAAACTTGTTTAAATCTATTGATAGAGCAAAATTTCAAAGCCTATAACTCCGCAAGTGTACGGGTCGTATCAAGTAATAAAGATGAGTAAAGTATCGTTCCCACGAGGACTTAGTACTCACTACTTCAGTTAATAATTAATCTTGCATTTTTTGTTTAAGTTGAGTAATCAAATTTAATTTGACTAAGAAAATAAAACCAAAATCAAACAAATAATCTACGCAATAATCAAACAGGCAACCTAGAGGCACTAATCCCTTATTAATTTCATAAACATTCATTTCACCAATTTAATTACTCTTAATATTAATTTTGTCAATCTTGAGTATAATAGTTATAAGTGTCTTCCGGTCCACTTACAACCCTCTCTTAAGTAAAAGCTGTTATGCCTAAAAAATTTACTGTAGAGGCAATTTAATCCGGACACACTCTTCTACAACTATATGGGGCTATTAGGTATATTCCTATCCTAATCGCAAATTAAATTATAATTTAATCTCATATTGCTTAATCTAGAGCTTAATTAAAATTCCCTTTACCAAGGTAAATCCTAATTCTTAAAATCCTATTTAAAGATGGCTAGTTAATAAATAGATAAAGTTAAACAAGATTAAGCAACCAAAATTAATACTAAATATAACTAAACCATGAAAACAAAGTTTAATCCATTAATAAGTTTATAGTTACTCTAGGTTGCAATATAAAATCAACTACATAAGGCTTTAAACGGATTCATGACACCATAGAAAATTAAATAGAGATTCAGAGACATAAGGAAATTTACAAGATAGAAGACTATTCAACTGAAGCTCTCGCGTCTCTGCTCTGCTTCTTCGTTTTTGATTCCACGTGATGCCTCTGTTCTGTTTCTCGGCTGCTTCTTTTTATTCGGCGTGTTGATTCCTCAATTGCCGCCTACTGCTTCCTGCGTATTCTGTTCTGTCTCGGCGTAGCCTTCTATTTTTTTCCGTTCTGTGCGATCCCTCGGCTGCCTCCTCTGTCTGTCTTCTTCTTTTCGTTCCAGCCCTCCTTCTTTTTTAGGTCAATTCCCTTGATTAAATTGAATGAATTGGTGGGCCCAATCCATTCAATCAACTCAGCCCATTGACTGTATGTGTGTGTTCTGCTTCTTTCTTCTTGTTTTCTCTAGACTCCACGTGGCTGCTTCTGCAATTCCAATTGCTGCCCCTCTTCCTTTAATTCATTTAAGACTTCATTATCTTTGGGCTCGCGGGGCCCAATTTCAATTGTCACTCAATACCCATTCTCCGTTAACTTGAAATCTTCATTCTGAATGTGCGTATGTGACTTTGTGCCAAAGATAAGAAGGAAATATATAATAATAATAATAACTAAATAGTTTTTTTTTCTTTTTAAAAATTCTAATTACTATTATTTATTTCCTAAACTCAAAAACATTTATTTTAAATTGAAACCCCACAAATGATACACCCATTTGATTTTTCTCAAAAATTTTAAGAAAATCTCTTTAATTTAGTATTAATGACTTCCTAAATATATCAAAATATACCTCAAATCTATTAAAATTAGGAAGTCATCATCTATCTCATTAAAGTAGGGATAAAGTTGGAAACTTTTATTAATTTTAGGCTCATTAATGACTTAACTTCCATTTTCTTAGTTTGTGAGAAAAGATAGTTGGTATGTTATAATAATAATAAGGACCAGGAGTACATATATATGTGGGCATATGACGTGCATGCAGATGGGGAAGATGGGAGAGAAACTGGACATAGATTTCGTGGTATCGACAGGATCGGAGACAATATCTACGAGGATGGTTTACGGAATGTAACAGATCCTGTTTTTGTGCAATCATTTAGTGACATTTACACAGCCAAGAGCCTCCAAAAGCCTTGGTACTCTGGTAACTTTGCTTCAATGCTCTCTCTCTCTCTCTCTCTCTCGCTCTATTCCGGTTCTCCATTTCATGTGAGTCTAATGATACATATCCTCATTAATGCATGATATTATATATAGTTCTGGGAAACCATGATTAATATTATATGGGCGATGCTTTGGCACAATTAAGTCCGCTGTTAAGAAAAATTGACTGTAGATGGATTTGCCACATATCTTTCATTCTTCAAGCAGGTTTTCATCGATCCAATCAAGTACTACCTTCGGTCCTCAATATTTGCACTACAAAATTGGAATGCAACACATAACTAACCCTGTACGGAGGGTATGTTCTCCTTGGCCTTGGACAAACGTTTTTTGGTATGCTTGCTGGTTAATATGGAAAGCTCATTGCACACAGGCATTTGAAGCTTGTACATTGCCTTCAAATGAAGTGGTCCAACAATGTCCTTTTCATTTGATGGAGGAGGTTACAAGTGGAATATACATCCACAAATTGCTTTCAAGAATTAAGGATCAAACAACTAGTTAGCAGCCCCCTACAAGGTACAGTTAGACTTGATGTGGATGCATTGGTAAGAGGTCTTAATCAAGTTGCGTGTGGAGGAGTGATTAGAGATCAATTGGTTGTTGGATCATGGGATTCAAGAAGTCACTTGGCACTTACCCGTAGCAGCTGCTGAAATTATGGCAATTGAAACAGGGTTAGAAGTTTGCAAGCTTATGAACTTAATTTAAGGATGTACATGTTTTCTCTGGTTCTCTTGATGCCATCCAAACACTAATATGTGATAGTGGAATGAGCCACCCCTGTAGGTGAGAAATTGAAGGGGCGAGGTAGCTTATATATGGAAATTGGCAAGAGAGGCTCATGTGGGAACTGATCAACTTATTTTGCTGCATGATGTGCCACCAGATTGTAGTGACATAGTTCAAAGGGATTTGTGAGGAGGGGTTAACTTCTTGCATAGTTGCTTTCTGATAGTGTAATTTTGAATATTCAAGCTTTGGCTTGCTATTTTAATGTTAAGAAAATATTTGCACTATAAACTAGATCTTATACGAAGAATCAGAGAGAGGTAGTGCATAAATTATTCTACTCCTCTATTCCTTATAATATATAAGACCTAATTTACTAATTTGAGTATATTATTAAGAATGCTAGTTAAGTTAGCTAATATGATTTTTTTTCCATAAACCACTCTAATAATTTTTCTTAATTCCCTCTCTCTTTTTCCTACTTGATTATTGTTAAGGGGATATGATTAATAGTATTAGTTTGGGAAAAGAAATGGATATCAATGTGAAATAGGTCTATATTTAGACCAATATCAACTCTTTAACTAGGTCATACATTAAGGAGGGAGCATATAAATCTTAACAAGATGGTCAATGATGTGTGTGTGTGTGTGGAATTGTTCGTACTACATGTAGGAGTTCAGACTCGTTTGGGATAGTGGTGGGTAAAATGATTTATTTTCAATATGACTTTTACAAATGTTAGATAGGATAAAAGTTAGATTGTAAATGTGATTTGTGTTTGGAATGACGGTGGCAAAAGTGACTTTTTTTTTTTTTCCAAATGCACTATTCTTTAGATTATTATTTGAAAAGTCAGTTGAGATGAAAAATAATTCAAAAGGGTATGAATCTTATTGAATACTATACGCGCACACACAGATATGTCTATATTGTGATAATTGAAGATAATAATTTAAATTATTAGATTAAAATCTAATTTCACATTATTTAATCCTAAAGTCATTATAAAATCTCATTCGTCAAGCTCGATCATAAATCCTCAAAACACAAAACATGATCGATGGTCAATCACTAAGCAAGCAATAATAATAAAAATAAGATTAAATAAACTAAAATAAAATTAAGTAAAACTAATTAGTGGGAACAATCTCTAACTCTCAAACAAGTTTATAGATTCTATGTTGAAGAGAAAAATTTAGAAGCACATGTTCAAAATCAATCTCTCCTTAGCATAGAAAAATTCAAAAGCAATCATCATCAGAAAAATTAAGGCAAGACTAGAACCACACTCTTTCCTTAGCTTCTCTGACCAAGAAGGAGAATGGCGGTGGCAGCGTTTGTCTCTCCTCTGATTCAATCGATCTCCTCCTCTATTCAGATCAGCCCTCCTTCTCCATCAACGACAACCTCAAAGACGAAAGTCCCAGCTGCTTCTCCCCCTCTTTGCCATCGTATCCTCTCTGTGCAGATTCGGTCGCGTTCTCTGGTCCAACCACCGTGAATGTCATCCTCTTGCTATCGTATTTTGGTACAGGGGGTGATGAGGACAATGGCTGCCTCCCCAAATATGATGACCAAGATGAAGAACTAGTGAACCTTGCTTCTCACCCTTTCCAGAACCCGATCGTCGAACTCTCTTTTTCAGTAACAAAGACCATGAACAGGCACGCGTTGACATGTTTTTTATAGACACAAGCCTATTGTGCAAAGTTATTTCACTGGAACAGATCATACTTATGATTAGCGAAGCGTCTCCCAGGCAAGCTTATTTCTCCACCCTTCTTAAGGTACGTACTCATCAATTATTTATTGGACCTCATTTAATTTACCTTCATGAATAATATATGGCTTGAAACAATATTATATATATATGAGTTATAAGAGGCATTGGGGGAGTATTATCCAACAAATTGTTTAATTATCAATGACTGAAGAATATGAATTTTTGACTTTTGACTTATGATCGTTACGAATTGAATTATAATCAAATTGCTTTAGGCTGTTTACCAATGTTAGTAATTGACAATTATACAATTTCAACAATTTAATTCAAATAAAATTCTGTATTTCTATTTAGATTTATATAATTTTATTAATAATATATATAACATGAGTTATAAGAGGCATTGGGGGAGTCAAAAGCATCATGGAAATTACTAGTGGGTTACCACGCAATAAGAAGCGTTGGCCATCACGGTGACACTCTTGAGCATGTCAAGTATCTCGACCCTTTGCTCAAGGTACCTATATATATATATCTCTGACTACGCATATACTGTTAGCACAAATCAATCATCATCACACCTAAGAACTCCTAATGTTTTCTATTTTCTATCGAAACACTTATTATTAGTACTATATGTGTGTGTATTCATTCTTATCTCTTAATCAACAAGCATAGATATTGGTGTATTTAACCTTTGTACAAATTCAAGATTAATATAAATAATATAGTATTCTTCTTTATTATTTTGTGTGTGTGTGTGTGTGTTTGTTTTTTTTGCTTGAAGTCTGATATGGTATTAGAGCCTCTGACTCTTGTCAACTATGTCTATGTTTAATTTCCTAATTTGTTTTATACCTCTTATATATACATCCCCCACAATTAATCCTACCTCATTTTCCCTCAAATGTTTCTCACTACATTACTGTCAAGCATGCACCGGATAATTATTTTGTATGGCGCCAGTTTAGTACTGATTAAGAGCCGCTGTATGAGTAATGAACCTTATAGCCTGAAGGATACTTTAAGTTTGTATGAGCAATGAATTAATTAAGAGTATATATATGGTGCATGCCAACGGTGTTGATATGTACATTAATGGCCCGACCACTCTCTGGAACATATAAAGTGTGAATAGGTAAAACTGACAAGACAAGATGTCACTATATTCATTGTTTAAAAACCCTAGATAGTTAGGGTTTTGTCTGATATTTATATATGTTTCATGAATGAATGCAGTCCAGTACAGTATTTAACGAGTGAAGCAGGGATCGAAGGTGTGGAGGGGGAGATGTGAAGGAAATATGTGAGGACTTTGTGAGATTCATGTACGATGGACAAGGTTTCATGTCTACACACGTCACTCCAACACATGCCCACATCGTATTTTAGGATGTCTCTGCCACCATTCTTCATCAATGGACTATGCTCAAGCTCCACTACCACTCCTCCATCTGAAAATAATAATGCCCCACCACCAGATTCAACTCCACAACAAATTATTACTCTTATTTTACCAATCACTTCATCCTCATTCATTTTTCCTCTAGCATATGACAGAATTTGAATTTAGTGTGTACAAAGGGAATAAACAAAGTTTTGTAGCTGCACATAAATGTGTGTGTAAATATAAACCTAATATAAGAGTTTGTGCGTGAATATAAACTTAACCTAACTTGTCACTTAGTTTGGAGAGTGACTGATAAAATATTTGTAAAGTGACCAATAAAATGTAAACAGAAATTATGTACTTGTTTATAAAAATACTGCCTTAGGTTCTTAATATAAAAGCTAGTTGAGGTTAGATTTGGATAGTTATAATATTCCAATCCATTTTGTTAGAATATGAAGGATTGTAGTAGAGAGGAAACAAGAGCCTCTAAATATTATTGAATCTTAGAGTAAAAGAGAGTACACATGAGCCTTTATATATATGCAAACCAAGAGCTAAAGTCTAATCCTATAGTCAAATCTAATCTAATCAAATAATATCTCATATTTATACTACTAAGATATATATAATATAGTAAATAATGATATATGATGTAATATAATATCCATACAAATATAAATACAAATATATAATATATTTGTATTTATATTTGTATGGATATTATATTACATCATATATCATTATTTACTATATTATATATATCTTAGTATATATATATATATATATATATATATATATATATATATATATCTAATAGTACCCCCTTCAAACTCAAGATGGCTTGATAAAAAGCAACTTGAGTTTGGGCTTGTTTGGGTTGGCGGTAGGAGCGGTAGCTTAAAAGCTACCTGACTTTTATCAAAGTCAGATAGGAAAAAAGTCATGTTAAATTAACTGATGTGTGTTTGGATTGCCCGTTTGACTTTCTGCAAAAGTGACTTTTTTTTTCTAATTGAGGTATGTTTGAATTATTATTTGAAAAATCAGTTGAGATGGAAAATGACTGAAAAGGACATGAATTTGAAACTACATATATATATCAGTTGTATACATATTAGCTGTATATGGAAAATTATTATTTTTCATATTTTTATTTAAATTAAAAAATATCATAATAAAACCAATAAAAAAATATAGTTTGGTTTATTTAATTAGATCAGATAAAAATATTAGCTAATATAACACTTTTAACAAAAATATATAGTTATATAACACTTTTAATATAACACTTTTAAAAATATTAGTTAATATTAGATAAAAATATTAGTTAATAACTTAAAATAACGCTTTTACTATAACACTTTTAATATAGTTATATAACACTTTTAATATAACACTTTTTAAAAATATTAGTTAATATAACACTTTTAATATGGAAAATTCTTTTGCAGCTTTTCAATCTCTCTCTCACGTACTAACACAAAAGTCATATATACATACACACACTGAAACTGTGGCCCCCATTTCTTAGCTTGCTTCTTGCTTTTTCCCTCTGCCTTGTTGGTTTAGATCATCTTTGCCGAAAAGCCCAAAACGCAACGCAGAAAAAGCTAGGAATTGTGGCTTTTAAAAAAGCCTGATAACCTAGCGTTTTTGTCCATGGCCCAGCGAACGTAATTGATAACCCAAACAGCCAGCGTTTTTTCCCCCCACAAAAAGTGGCGTTATAGGCTTTTTTTTAAGAAAAAGCTGAGTTACCAGCATTTCCAAACAGGCCCTTTGTCTAATAAAAATTTGAAGCGACCACGATTAAAAGATTTAGTAACACTATAAAAAAGGACACGGCTTCTGTCCTATACCCTTCCTGTCTGCTCCCCTCCTTTTCCTTGGTGCGATGCCGTTTTGGAGCAAAATGGAAGCAGCTGGTCCTATTAAAAAAAAAAATAGAATGCTGATAGTTATTAAAAAGATACCTCAGGTTATTGACTTGTACTGAAAAAATACTTTGTAATCATGAAAAATTATTTTATGATCTTGAAAAAATATTTCAGGGTTCTAATTGGTACAAAAGGCATACTTCAGAATACTGACTGGTACTTAAAAAATACTTCAGGATAGTAATTGGAACTAAAAAGATATTTTAAGATATTGAATGCTATTAAAAAAAAATACTTCAAGATGTTGAAAAAATATTTTAGGATCATAAAAAAATATTTTGGGGTACTAACTGGTACTAAAGAGATACTTCATGATACTGAAAAATACCTCAGATAATTTTTTCAAGATCGTGAAATAATTTTTCATGATCACAGAATATTTTTCAGTACATGTCAATATCATGAAGTATCTTTTTAATAATTGTCAGTATCCTAAATATTTTTTTTTAATAGGACCAGCTGCTTCCATTTTGCTCTAAAACGGCGTCGCACTAAGGAAAAGGAGGGGAGTGGACAAGAAAGGTATAGGACAGAAGCCGTGCCCTATAAAAAATTGTTGGATTAGAGACGGAATTACCAATAAAAAAATTCTGTCGAAAATTATTAACGGAATTCTGTTGAAATTACTAGCAAAATTTTGATGGTAATTTCATTTGCGACAGAGATCACCTACTGAGTTCCATTGGTAATATCTTTTACCATAGTTTTTTCTACAACGATATTTTTTTGGTAAGAAATTCAATTATTGACAGAATCCTGTCTGTAATTTTCGTGGCAAAGCAAATTGCTGTTGGAATTCTGCCAGTAATCCGGCGTATTTTGTTGTTTAAACAAATCACGTTAATTGATACTTTGGTCAAATGGGGACAAGCTTGATAGTGCCTCACACAAGAAGTTGACAAGTAAAATGAAAGTCAATCTCAATATGGTTTGTTCGCTCATGGAACACACGTAAGCAATCTTAACAACTGCTTGACTATCACAATACATATCAGTGGAGGATGTCTTGGAAGCTCCCAAATCATCAAGTAGCCAACAGAGCCATACAACCTCAGTAGTAGTATCAGCTAAAGCGCGATATTCTACCTCAGCATTGGATCGAGAGGCTAGAGTCTCTCTCTTACTCCTCCAAGAGATAAGAGTCACCAAGAAATAAATAGAACCCAGTGGTAGACAGCACAGTCACCTCCCCAATTAGCGTTAGAGTAGGCTCGTAAAGTGAAAGAAGACCTGGCATAGAAATGAAGGCCATGATACAATGTACCCCTAACATATCGAAGAATCCAAAGAACGACCGCATAATTAGTAGTCTGAGGTTCAGACGTGAACTGACTCACAAAGTGGACTGCGTACGCAATATCTGGATGAGTCACTTTAAAATAGAGGAGTCCCCTAATTAACCAACTTTCCGTAATGTGTGGGGTTCTCCAGCAAAGTCCAATTTGTAGGAACAAAGTGTGCATCATGCTCAATGGCAGTATTCTCAACCTCCTTGTTAGTGAGAAAGGCTCGAGATATCAAATCATAGGCATACTTGACCTACGAAGGATACCACTCTCCCTATAATGTACCTCAAGACCAAGAAAATAATTCAGTCATCCAAAGTCCTTCATCTCAAAATTTCCCCCCAAGTTTTAAGCTCCTGAACTCCTGTCAAATCACTACCTGTGATAATCATGTAATCAACATATATAAGAGAAGTAGAACAACACCATGGTCACTACTCTGAACAAGTAGAGCAGAGTCATGATGGCTGCAAGTAAAGTCAAGATGGCTCATGGTACTACTGAACTTAGCAAACCAAGCTCGAGGGGTTTGCTTAAGTCCATAAAAGGCTCAATGAAGATGACAAACTTTCTGTTGTGGATGAGGATACCCAGAAGGAGGCTTCATCGAAAATTCTTCCTCCAATTAATTACTATTCAAGAAGGAATTTTTGACATCCATCTAATGAAGAATATAACAAGAAGGTTGCGTATAGAAGTAATCCAAGCAACGGGAGTGAAAGTCTCCTCATAATCAATATCGTACTCCTGAGTGAATCCCTGGCTACCAAATGTGCCTTTCACTTCTTAAGAGAGCCATTTGAGTGAGTTTTATTCTTATATACCCATCTGCACCCAACTAAAGTCTTACCAGGGGGAATATCCACAAGATCCCATTTGTTCATTTTCTCTAGGCTTGTAGTTTTTCATTCATAGCTCTTGTTGCCAAAGGGGATCATGCGAGGCTTCTTTATAAGATTGGGGTTCCTGAAATTGGAGGATGGCTAACAAACAATGTTAATCATTTTGGTAGGAAGGATAATGTCTTACACGGGTAGGCCGAGTGGTGTTAGATGATATTATCTTTGTAGGCGTAACTTGTGCAGGAAGAGAAGAGACAGTAGGCTCATCTGGAGTGGGTACTACATCAGTCGTCTGATGAGCTCAGTTGGTGAGTATGTATATGAGTCACTAGGAAAAAGACCAACATAAGTATCTGTGAAAATAGAAGGCTCGGAAGGAGAAAGTGAGGAAAGAGCAGTCAAAGATGAAAATTTCATATGTACCCACAAAACAACATGACAAGAGACTCGAATGCGGTGAGAGATAGGGTCCTAGCAGCGGTAACCCTTATGTTCTGAATTATAACCAAGGAAGCAATAAACACGAACACGAGCTTCTAATTTAGTGGTCTCATGAGACGAAAGGAGGACAAAACATACACAAGCAAAGACTTTTGGAATACTATAGTCAAGATTTGCACCATGAAGACGTTAAAAAGGAGAGACGTTGCCAAGAACTAGTATAGGGACTCTATTAATGCAAAAAACAACAGTCAATGCTGCTTCACCCTATAAAAGTTCAGGACAGGAAGAAGAAATAAGAAGGCTATAACTGAATCAAGGATATGATGGTGTTTACGTTATGCTCGGCCATTTTTCTTAGAGGTGTAAGGACAAGAGTACTGAGAGAGGTTGCCTAATTATCAAGAAATTTGAGCAACTTGGAATCACAGTATTCCAATGCATCATCATGGCGAAGGACTTCGATAACTTTTGAGAACTGAGTTTGAATCATAGTAGCAAATTTAATATAAATATCGAATAACTTAGATCATTTTTTCATCAGATATATCTAAGTATAGCGTGAATAGTCATCAACGAAAATCATAAAATATCGAGATCCTCCCATAGAAGGAGTAGGTGCAGGGCCCCAAATGCCTCAAAATGAACCAAGTCAAAAGTCGAATTAGCAATGGAATCATTTTTATAAAACGATGAAGCAGGTTGTTTGGCAGTTTGACATGAAATACATTGCAAAGACTCATCATGGACTTGAACTAATTAAGAGACCACGAGAAAGTAAGGGACGAAGTTTACTCAAGGAAAGATGAGCAAGACGGCGATGCCATAAATCAAGAGATGAGGATGTGGTAGTAGCACACAAACTAGGAGAAGTGACTTCAGGGAGATGTAGTGAGTTGAACTCGAACATACGACTGACCTTACGCCCAGTCCCAATAACCTGTCATGTCTGAGAATCTTTCACGACACAACCACATTTGGTGCATAATACATCATAATCCATATCAACAAGTTATCCAATGGAAATGAGATTAGAGTTATTAGTAGGGACAAAGTAAATGTCAGGAAGAGAAAAAGAGGGCAAAGAAACGGTACCAATATGACTAACAGACAATTGGGAATTGTTAGCAGTATGCAAGGATGGGCAGTAATATTCTTTGACATGGAAGAAAATAAGTTTTCCTAGCCAGTCATATGGTTGCAACAAGCAGAGTCAAAGAACCAAATGGTACATGAGGGAGTCGAAGTTTGTTGAGTAAAGCCTTAAGGTCTATTGTTGATCTTCCCTGATCAGACCTGGGAGGGAAGGGGCATTGGTTAATAAGATGTTCAGTCTTCTTACAATAGTGACAGAACATGGTAGGACAATTTGCAGCAATATGGCCTTTTTATTGACATTTTCAACACTTAATGTAGGGATAAAGATCAGAAGAATGATTAGACTGAGAGCATACACGACAAGATTTTGAGGTTCAAACTATGTCAAAAAGCTGTCTGACACGTGGATATTGATATAACCAGTTGAGCTGCAAAGGAAGGAACATGCTTGCAGCGGCGCATCAGATGGGGGTAGAATAAATGCGGCAAGCAAGAGAGCAAAAAAAAAAAAAAAAAAAAAATATATATATATATATATAACTCTGATACCATGTAAGAATATGAAGGATTGTAGTAGTGAGGAAACAAGAACCACTAAATATTATTAAATCCAAGAGTATATATGAACCTTTATATAGACAAATTAAAAGCTAAAGTCTAACCTATAGTCAAATGTAATAAAAAAATTAAATACATTAAGATCTCATATTTATACTTCTAAGATATATAGAATATATCATATAATGATATATTGTATAATATAATATCCATATCAGATATCTAACACACTTTATCTTCTAAATTCAAAACATTTTTTTTATATATAGTATCCATATAGAAATTACACACATATAAGTTGGTTCCTACTCCAGCAGGGTAGTTATGATTGAAGAAGGCATTTTCTTTTTTTTTGAAAAAAAAAATTAACCCACAATCGTTACAAGCAACTAAGGTAACTAAATTTTATAATATTTACAAATTAAGTTATATATCTAACTCTTAGTACCGGAGAAAGTATTTGAATGATTATACACACACTGACACACAGAGATACTTCTGTATGGTCTTCCTAATTCTCACTTCTACATTAATTGTTTTAATTTCTATTTGATTTACAACATAAGGCCTAGAGAGTACGTCCACTTAAGTCCTACTTGAACCTTTCTCCCCCTTAGTTGGCCTTTTTGTCTTTTATTTTATTTCGTGTTAAGTCTCTTTGGTTGGTTAACTCTATATATAGACTATACTGTGCGTTGACATTTACATTATTATAGATAAATTTCCTAAGACCACTGATGTTATTAGCTTTATAGTGTTCTTTCTTTTTTGAAACTTTCCAATCATTTTCAACTGAAAAGTCTTGAAGTGACCCGTAATGAATGAAACATGTCAATTTTTTTTCTTGGGTGCGCGTGATACCATTGAATGGGAGAAAAAGATGGAATCACAAAAAACTTGCTTTTGTATTTTGAAAATATTCTTCGTACTTTTAAGAGAAAAATAATGATAAAAATAAAAAAATATGTTTAAGTTACTATAATTTCCGATTTTTTTTTTTTTTGTAATAACTTTTAAGGTGTCACATTCTCAATTGAAATTAAAACAAATATAAGCATCGAAGTCGAATAATTCTCAAGAACCAAATATAGAAAAGGCATTGAACTTCTAAGCCCCAAGGATCATAGGCCCAATCTATTATTCAATACTTTTTATCAGACTGAATGTTGTTTTCCTTCTTTTTTGTTTTCTTCTTTGTCCAAGATATCTGCTGTTTTAGCCAGCTTCATTACTATATTTCTGACATACAATATCCTTATTATAATTATTATTAGGATGTAATTCAGTTTAATTAAACGACAATTCGTTGTGATTAGAAAAAGTATAGCTCATAAGCCACTTAGTCCACAAATACTGATTACTTTGTAATCGTAAGTGAGTTGGAACCATAATCAGTGTCGGTTCTTTCTGATTGTGATAATTACACTCACCACACATAGGATTTTTTAAATAAATATAGGGTTAACGTGTAATTTTGTTCTAAAAGTAACTATTTAGGAGCATTGGGTATCTGAAAGTTTTTTAGGAGTGAATTCACTCGAGAGTGTTAAAAAAGGAGCAAATTCACTCAAACCATTAAGAAAATCACGTTATCTGTTAAAAAAATTGATATTGATTGTTGACATTTCTTAATAGCAAAGGGTAAAATTACTGCATTTTGGTTGTTTTCGAGGCAAAATTGTTACATTTTGGTTACTTCTAAAGAAAAATTTATCATCAAAAAACTTTTAGATACACATCACTTCTCATCAGTTACTTCTAAGACAAAATTGCACTATAACCCGATAAATGTATGGAAATGATGTCGTCCACTCTTGAAAAAAAAAAGAGAATATATAATGATTCTTAGTTATTTATTTTGCTTAAATGAAAGGAATATTAATTTAATGGTGAATCTAACACTACTATAAAAATTGTGATATATAACGGTTATTAACTGTCATACATCACAGGTCCACATCGTCATATATGCGGGCACTATAAAAGCTCAGCACAGATATATTACAGCTCCTAACTGTTATTTATTTTGAACTTACAATAGTTATAATATAACACTCATTATGTAATAAAGTTTGATAAGACCATAATCTACCCATTGTAATAATAATTAATAGGCGCACGTAAAAAACCTTTATGATATATGATAATGCAATTGCATGATACATAAGGTTTTATTTTGCAACCGTTATTTATTTAGCAATATATATATATATATATATATATATATATATATATATATATAACAATTTGTATATAAGAACATGACTTTTAATATAAATTAATAATTGTTTCATGTTGATAACTGCTATGTTGATAACTTTTAACACACACACACACAACAATAATACCTTCCACACTGAGTGGCTATGTAATTTAGCATATATCGAGACATTTCAGATTTTGTGAGGAGAATCAATGGCAACTATTGATTTATATCAGTGATGATATAAATTTTAACCTATATATAATTGTATCTCTTCATAAGAATTAACCCTTGAAAAGCAAGACTCTGAGGAAAAAAATATATACTCCTATAAAAAAGGGCAAAGGCTTTGCATAATTGTTGCTGTAATATCCCAATTTTCATAATACATGTAAATATTAAATTTTGATAAATGACACCTATTACAATAGGTGAATTTGTAGTCTCAAAATTAGTGAAATAATTATCTTATTTTCTAAAAGTAATTTCTCATGAAATTAGAGTAAATAAAGAGTTAAAAATCCCTAAGTGAATTTATGGGTCATAAAATACTCTGAGAATGTTATGATAAATCCTAAAAGGCAACAAAATAATTATTAAAATTGGAGAATATGTTGTCTCCAACTTTTTAGTTGATTTATTATCATTTTTAGGAATTATATCATTTTCTAAGCAATTAAAAACATCGGAGGATGATAAAATCAATTAGAGAAAATTAGTAACAATTATTGGGCAATTGAAATTGCAATAATTGATATGCTCTAGTAATTTTTGAGATTAGCTAGTAATTAATTTATAAAGGTCATAATTAAGGAAATATCAATTAAATTAAGGATCAAATGATATTTAGAAGCTAAAATTAACACACAAGAAGTTATTAATCATCAAAATTAAATTAGAAACCCCTAAAACATGATGTTAGAAATTAAAATTAGGATTTAAAATAATTATTCCTAATTTATTTCTATGAGACGAAAATTCCTATAAGATGGTAAAATTGTGGAAAATGAAGTCATACAATTTCCCTTTTTCTCCACCGACTTCGACTTGGAATGAGCATGTAAATGTGACCATTTTATGTAATTATCTTCAGCTGGACAATGCATTTCGGTCAACATATCATGTGAAATGGAATTAATGGCGTTATGGTAAATAAATAGAAAAGCTAATGTCTATTAATCCTCCCTAAGCATTCACCACCGACTTGACTTGCTCAATGTTCATTAAAATCCTTTGCTTCTCTCACATTTTTTTTTTCGGTCAAAGTAGCTTGGGCAAGGAGAGAAAATTATTTTACATACACATGGGATAATTATATAATAAATGGTCAATAGAGTATGGAAGAAGATTGGGTTAACTTAGGGAGCAAGTGTTTTGGCTTAGGGAGCAAGTAATTGCTTAATTAGAAGAAATTAAATGAGAACCTATAGGAAATAAATCATAACTTGAAATCTTAAAACTAAGTATTTAAGATAAGTACATATTTGAGATCAGTGAATTATAAACTTCAATTTGGCTATTCCCCAAGTTATTTTCGGTTACTTTTAAGGTTCATACATAAGTGTTTTGGGAATTAAAAATCACCATAAATCTAATCACAAAATTAGGATTTCAAAAGTGAAATTGGATTTTGAAGAAGAACATTGGTTGATACTTAACTAAATTAGCATTTGGGATCAAATAAGAGATGAAGCAAAACTTGTGAGCTAAGGGGAATGGGGGACGGTTTTGGTGAGGTGGAGGGCTAGGATTTATGCCTCCTCTCCAAGCAAAACTCAATGGACAAGATCAAGTAGGAATTTCTTGGTGACTACTCCTTCTTTTGGCTATAAATAGAAGCCTTTAGCAACACAAATTCCTCACCCAAACTCAAAGCAAAGGCCGAAAAACATAGAAAAGAGGGAGAGAGTGAGGAGCTTCAGGAATTAGAAGGCAAGTGTTCTTCAAGAGGTAAGAGAGTTTTTAGTTTTGGCTTAAGTTCATAGTTTATGAGATAGAAATGTTAGAAATGTTGTTTTGATCATCAATCTTCCAAATCCAGTTTTATTTTCATGTTTTTATGGTTTCCATTGCATTTATTTCGAAAAAATGATGAGGAAAGAGTATGGCAAAAATTTCCGAAAGATTATGATCAAAATAGCGAAGCTCTGGCAAAATTTCAGCAATTAGTGTTTTCTGGAGTCAGGGGTAAAAATGTCAGTATCTTATGAAGAAGATGTTGTTCAAAAATTATGAGAAAATTAATGGTGAAAGTAGACATCTAGGGCTTTTCAAATATATAAAGAGTGTGTCATTTGAAGCTCTGTGCAAAAAAATAAAAATCTCAGAAGTTAGGCAATGTTTTCTGTGCGAAATTCTAGGCAGTGTTGGGAAACGTGGAAACTGGGAATGATATCGTTGGAATGAGTTGAAGCCGTTATTTTTCCTTAAAAATAGACTTGTTAAGGGAAATTTTGGCTTTTGTTTCACCTCAAAATGATTTTTCTAGAATTAGTTATGATTTTTCAAAGTTACCGAAAAATCTGCCCAGAAAATACTGCACTACGTTTTTCAAGAAATGTAAGGGCAAAATTGTAATAATAAAGCTACCAAGGGTAGAAGGGTAAATAGAGGTGAAATTATCTCTTAGGATACTATTCTAAGTGACATGGTGATATGTTAGGACATCCGGGAAGTCCAAAGCTGGATTCAAGGGTCGGACGTTTGTCGAATCCACGGTAAAAGGTACGGACGCGTATTATAACATTAACGCTTATGCTTATGGTATAGTTATATATGATAATTGTTTTCACATGTTGATACTCTGTTTTGAAATTGCTCATGGATTTGAGTTGTATACGGGTGATAATCTTGATAACACCGTTGAGTTTTCCTAGCGCTGAGGACACGATAGGCCATCGTGGCACTGGTTATGTGCAGACTTGGGTAACATACATATTGCAGTGGCTGTGTTATGTTACTTTCTGATATGGTTTTGAAAGTTATAAATGTGATTTTATCATTGTGATATCTGTCATATACTGTTTACATAAGCATGAGGTTAACCGTTACCTGAGGTCTAATGGGCATTGGACCTCAGTCTTAATGAATAGTATAGGAAAGAAACCGGGATAGAGAAGATGCCGGTGGGTAGAGCCGTGAAGAGGCAGCAGTCAAAGGCAAAGGTCGGTAGAAGTTATTAGGACTTAGCTTCTGGCTCGAATTTAACAAAGTTACTTTGAACAGTTTGGTGTCTAAGGCTGGGTTAATCTATGTGGGAAGCCAATCAGTCGCCGTATAAGTCGATGAGGCC
This sequence comes from Acacia confusa, assembly GCA_037074495.1. Taxonomy (NCBI): domain Eukaryota; kingdom Viridiplantae; phylum Streptophyta; class Magnoliopsida; order Fabales; family Fabaceae; genus Acacia; species Acacia confusa. The sequence continues at coordinate 647,431 of CM073512.1, read as the reverse complement.
CCCATGAAAGATCCCTACCTGGCCAATCTGTTTAATTAACTGATGTTAGCTTCTGGCTCGAATTTAACAAAGTTACTTTGAACAGTTTGGTGTCTAAGACTGGGTTAATCTATGTGGGAAGCCAATCAGTCGCCGTATAAGTCGATGAGGCCCCCATGAAAGACCCCTACCTGGCCAATCTGTTTAATTAACTGATGTTAGATTCCAAGTCATGGGTTTAGTTTAAAGCGTTCTTTATCAGAGAATTGTATTTAACCTCTGTAAATTGTATCACATGAATATTCCTTCGGGATATTTAATATATCAGCTTATGTCGGGCATCATCATATGTCTAGGCATTTTTATATCAGATACTCGTTGTCCGGGTCTTAGCGCACGCTATCAATTTCCGCAGTACTCTAAGCTGTAGCATCTCAAACTCTGTTGTTTTTCTTAAAACTAAGTGTCGACCGACACGATTTTCAAACCTGGAATTTGGGATGTTACAGTTGCACCATTTTTTATAGGGATATTTGTTTTTCCCCATCTTCTTTTATTTTCTAGACTTAATTGTTGAACAGACATACATAAGGTAAAGGTGAGCGCACGCGCATGCGCACACACAGTGATTGATTCTAAGAATGATCACAATGTTGAATTTCATAGCTTTTAACTTGGTGCCATTTACTCAATAGAAAAATATGAGAGGAAACTTCAGTCAACACAATATGGGATTTTTTTTATAAAAAAAAACATAACTTCACAAAAGCAATTCAATATGTCACCTAAAGTTTATTCATAGAGCTCATTCGTGGATGATTCTCGGTACATCTGAACTAGTTTATTCACAAAGCTTGTTCATGTATGACTCTCATAGGTAAAATTGAACTGGTTTTTTCATCACATCCCTATTGAACTTTTTGAAGTAATTTTCTGAAAATATGGATATTTCCAAAAAAATAAAGATGTATTTTCTTAGGGATCATATCTCTAGAAGTTACATAAAAAAAGATCAATAAATTAAAGTAGGAACCTTTAGTTAAAGCAATGGGTTGTCAATGTCCTATAGCAGGAAATGAAATCATAACAATAACAGGTTTTCCAAATAAATATATATAACTCCACAAAACCAATTTAATGTCACATTGAATGTTTTATCGCATCGTGACTTCACAAAAGCACCTCAATCAAGTAAGGAGAACAGAGCACCACGGGATTGAATGCAACCTAGCTAGGGCTCACGAACGACAAAAACATGAGTTAGGGCATGTGAAAGCAACTCAATTAGCAGTCATCAAGACAAGTGTGAAGGAATCACCTGCACGACCGTTGTGGAGAAACAAGATAAAGGCTTTTTATGGTGGGGCTCCAATGAAAATGACTCTCAACGGCCAGAAAAGACAACAGGGGTAATAAGGTTACAATGTTGACCGGTTTCATTTGAACGAACTAAGTGTCAAGTGTAATCCTTTTCAGACTCTTAAATAGAAGAGGAAGGGTAGGGTTTTTGGGGTTATCATGCCTAAGACTTTACATAACGGCTGTATCGATAAAACTGTTATTTTTATTTGATTATATTTATTACAATTCTTTATTAATAACCATGAGTTATGTCATTGTTTTAACACACATCATGATTATTAGTTAATAACTATGATGTGTGTTATTATGTTTTTAAATGTTTTTTAGCAACTAGTGCCTATATAATTACATATTTATATTTTATAAAAATAAAATCAAAAAAATATCACCGTTGATTTGGTAGCTAGTTGCATGATAGATGATATGATGAGGTCTACTAAGAATTTAGGAACTTTTGTTTCCTTCAATTTGAATGAATTAAGAGTTTCATATATTCACAGCAAACCTCTCGCGCTACTCAACACTAGAAGAGTGACTTGAATTATTTGAGAGTATGCCAAGATCATGGTGGCCAATCTCATTTCACAATTTGTCATTTCTTATTCCATCTCACAGTGAGTTTTCCCCCTCTCTTAATTTTCTTTATGGACCTCCTTCATTACAGCAAAACCCTTCCCTAGTACTCTTTTCTCTTATGTCATCTTGTTAGTAAGCGCAATAGATGGATTGGCAGAGGGGTGGAAGTGCTAGCAATGGCGAAGGGAGTGACGTGATGATCAGGATCCACAATACTTGAGCCATTTGTTGCCATCAACAAGCCTTGAGGAGAGGGGATGGCGGTGGCAGAAGAGTTCCCTAGGATCTTAGCATGATGAAGGACAAAAGGAAGAGGCTGATAAAGAAAAGTAGTAAGAATCACAAGGGTCAATGAATAGTTGAGTTTAAATATAGGTCTAACGGATTACAAATGGTTATGAGTTATGACTTATGAAGGTCTAATGAGATATTACAAAGGGGTATGAGTTATGACATTGAATGTCCAAATGTTACAAAGGGTTTGAAATAGTTAGATAGCGGTTGTTTTTTAAGACTGTTATGTTTTGTCTTTGCAGATATAAGTGTTGGAAGATGAATCGTTTCTAAATGTTATATGATGGTTGTTTCTTAAGAATCATAATTTTTGTCATTAAATAAATGACAGTTATTAACTACAACCGTTATTTTTGTGTTTTTACGAATTCTACCTCGTAATACATGACACTATGCATAATTAAACATTACATTTAAGCATTATATATATCCTTGTGTGACATCCGCCTTGACCTACCTGATATTTATTAGTTATAACCGTTATGTATTAAATGTTATAAATGCTTAAATATGTAGTAGTGCATGTAACATATTCCAAAAACAGAATGAAGAGGGTTATTATGAGTTGAAATGGAGTGTCTTTTGAACTTATTAAGATATTCATGACACTTCATTTGACCTAGCCCTATCCCTATTGCCGATTAAAAGACCTCCATGATGAGACTCTCAACAAAAACACCTTTATTATAATAAAAGTCTAAATGAAAAGTTCAATCCAAAAAAATTAACATGTTAGATGAGAGAGCTCTTTAAACATATGTGCAAATTACTCCCCTGGTCTTTAATATAAAATATATTTAGGAGTTGATCTTGGTCATAAGTATAAGATATAGTTTTTATAGTTGTCGATATTTTTTAAATTTATCACTATTGATTCTCCCATAATAATAATTAAAGAGGGGGTGAGATGAGGGAATTAACAAAGGTAGATAGGGTATTTTAAAAAATACATATTATATCAACTAATTTAATTAACTTCTTTAACTTAATTAAATTAAATAAATATATCTTATATTAAACACCAGAAAAATAATATTTTTCTTAAAGCTGCAGGATATTAAATTCATAATAGGTTATTTTGAAAGAAGGATGATAGTTACTTTGCCTTTAGTTAGTTAGGTTTGTGGATGACAACTTCACGGCCTCAACACACGCGTCATTAGTCGGTCAGTGATAGCGAAATTCAGTGTGTAGAGCCAACTTCTTAATCCCTCCTATTTTGTCCGAGTAAATTACATATAAAGATGCTCCATTTTAATCGGATGAGTTGTAAACTTTAAAAACTTAATTTGATCCTAAATTATTTAGTGTTTTACAAGCAAGCTCACAGGAGTAGAGGACTTGTAAAACATTATAGAGTTAAATTATCAATATCTCCTTGAACTAAATTATCATATTTTCCCTTGACAAAATCCCTCAAAACTGTTAAAGATTTTTTTTAAGAAAAAAAAAGTAAAATTCAGGAGATGTAAATTTAATCATGATTAGTTAAATTACGATACCAGTACTTTATTATTAACTCAGTGATAATGATTAATTTATGTATAAGTAAGAGACAGAAAGAGGTGGATATACAGTTAGATGAAAGAAACAGAAAGTGCCGAAAGTGTTGAGGCTCATTAATGGTGGCACTGTAAATGCCCTCTTCGCAACGGTTTGACCTCTTTCAATTTTTGGTTACGTGACGACTGAGATACTTATAATATGGGAATAATTGAAGTTAGTTACACGACACTCAAGTATTCATTCTCATACACAGCCATACAACGCTAATTTTAGCAAACTATTAAGTATGTATAGACACATATACAACAACAATAACAAGTTTTATCTCATTATGTGATATATATCAGCTATATGCATCGTATGCCATCATCTTATTCTCTTTAATCTTTCTTTAAATACATTTTAGAGAACTTTATACTATTTGATCTATCCTTCTCAAAAGCACATCTAAGGATTTTCTTTGTACATGTTAGAGCAAAAGATCAACCAATCAATTTTCTACAATTTTCTAAAGAAAAAAAGAAAAAAAACCACTAAATTACTCTCTTTGTACGTATGTACGTAGCTCTTCCGAATTTGAGTAGACTACCTAAATTCCTATATTTATTATTTTATTAATTATAACTATTCGAGAATAGTCTTATATTTATTAGAATTGCTTTTCTCCATGCGAGTGTCCTTTTGTTCTAAACAAATGAACATAAATTTACTCGATTTGGCCTATTGCTCTCTCTCTCTCTCTTTTTGACGATTTTTTAGACTATAATTATTTCTTTCACTCCGTAAGCAAATTTACTTGCATCTATGTGCTCTTAAAATTTGAACTGCATGTCCTTTAGTTTTAATTTTGCACTCCTCATTACGCAAGGTTTTTGTTCCGCCACAAGATGTGATGTTATGTTAAAAAAACAAATACATTTCCTTTATTATTCAAGTCTAGTAGGTTCTTAAAACTATAAATATGTGATTGTTCACTCATATGCTATGATTAATGTACGAATTTTAATAACTCTTTATTATATGTGATTGAGTTTACACACACACACACACACATATTAGTTTTTTTTTTTTGTTATTTTGATCCAATTGTTAACTATGCACTTTTTATTTCAAAATTTTATTATTAAGTCTTTAGAGTTTAAATATATTTTACTGGTTGTAGTCTCTCATTATATATTAATTTGTGTAATATGTTTATTTTTTCGTATTTCTGATTAAATTATTTGATCAAGTTAACTACCATTTGTTTGATTGTTATCCTTATGTGGTTGCATATTTTATTTTTAATTTTTTTCGATGAATGGTTGCATATTTTAGTGTTCAAGTGGAGGCAATGAAACAGTAGCTATCTCTTTAATTGTATATTATTACACACACCACTTGCTTTTAATTTCTTCATTTGGTTTCTTGTGTCTTGGAACTATGCATGCAATAGTAAGAACACAATAGAACCAAACAAGAAAATGATTACTGAAAAATTATTGTTAAACATGCATTTTCTTAATTTATAATTTATGGTTCTTCTTCCATGAATATCAAATAAAAAAAATTAATAGGGAAATATTATTTGACTTCGCTTTAATCATTTTTATATATCATATTTTTATATAACAAATACAACCACTACGTATTTAAATTAGTCATTATTATATTATATCAATAGAACATAATAAATAAAGTGAATTATGTTTTCCTCACAAACTAACTTATTAACTCTGTGTGTGTGTTGTGCCCCAACCAAAATATTAATGTTAATCTTGAATGAATAAGAATCACTACTCTAACAGTAAACAATACATGCATTTTCCTATAAGAGGGATGTATCTGATTTATCTTTCTAAGAAGTTAAAACTTTTACTAAATCAAATAAAAAGAATTTCATACTTTTCAAAAAGATTTTTAACTTCTGATATCTATTTATCCTCAATCAGCTTGGCCCCTGAAGATTGTATCATTCACATAAACATATTCTCTTTGTGTGTGTGTGTGTGTTTTATTTTTGGGCCAAACGACTTAGTCTAATTAAGAAAGTATTTATTTTTTAATATTTTTTCCAATATTTGAACCACGTATTTAAGATGGAGAACACATCCTCATCAATAGGCTAACAAGTGGGTTTTGATAGGGATATATATTCATCCCTCGTGGTCCTATTCAAGTTTTATGACTTAAGTACATGCTGTGCTAGACATGGGTGATTTATCTGGAGACAAAAAATTGAATCATAGTAGTTAGACTTAGTTTCAATAAAAAAAGAAAGGGTTAAATCTATTATTAATTGGAATAAGTGAGTTTGAAATCAAAATGCTCCTTTATCCAATTGGTGTGTTATAAACAAGGCAAATAATAACCAAATACAACCCAAACTTAGTTGAGATAATCGATTTTTGAATGCTAAAAGTTGTGAAGATTCTCATCAGTTAGCGGTCCTGCTAGCTAGATCATTCAAATAATTGACAATAAAAATATTTTAAGTCAATTTTTTGTGAGAATTATCCAATGGGACTATTCAAAATTGAACAACTTCAACACGACAAGTCATTTTTATGTATGTTTGCCACCTAACCACAAGAGGTCAAATTGGGCCAAATGCATCCTTCTCAATTTTAGATTGCTTTCTATAAATATTATCAATTCATCCTCATTTAAGAATTTGGCATATCTAATTGTCAGAAGTTACTCTAACACATGACAACCTTACCATTATCAAAATTTCTTTTAGTATTATATAAGTATATGTTACACATTTCTGGCCTCTCCAAACATTTATGCCCATTTTATATTACTCTGATAGTTAATTGTAGGAGTTATGTGACTAATTTTTAAATATTTAAAAAATAAGTGAAGTTAATTATTTTTACAAAATGTACGTTGGTGACCCTAAAATACCTTCTTTAATTAATTATTTGCATTGGAACTGCTCTTTTAAGGAAACCCTTTAATATCTTCAATCAATAGGAATAATTGAAAAAAAAATTATAATTTTAGAAAATAAAATGAATTGATGTCTTACATTTAAGAACAAAATAATTTATTTAACTAGCTCATAAGATCAGACAAGTAATATATATATCTGCTCTTTAATTTTGAACTCAGTCAAAAAAAGATCCTGCCTCCGTTCCTAAGCTCTTGCACTAAAATAGATCTCATGTCAAAACCAATTAACCAGTGTCAAATAAATTGTTCCTTCAAATTTGACAAGTAAGTTAAAACATGCTAAGCGAAATAAAAAGAGGCACAAAAATAGTTATTAGTTCAAAAAAATTTAGGTACGTACGACTACTGTATTGAAGTTTGATTGCCAACTTCGATTCGTCATTACCTAGCTACCTAGAAGAAAAGATCATGCATGAATACATAAAGAAAAGAAAGAAAATAATTCATAAAGGCAATAAAAATACACACTGTCCCAAAGAAAGGCATACGTACAAAGTCCATATATATTGTTAGTGTCATAGGACTACAATCTTATTTTGCTGTCCTCATTAATTAACATCCGTTGACTACACAAACAGTACTCCTATATATTGTAATACACAAAAAAAATTTCGAGCCAAAAAAAAAAATACACATAAAAATTGAGTAGATCGAGTTTAATCAATCGTTAACATGATATTGATATATTAAGACATATTAAAAAAATAAAAATTGCACTGCTCTTTGCTCCTATATTCTTTAGGATGTTAACCTTCATAGTAATATACACATCTGAATTGTGATTAGGAACTGAGAAAAAAGTTATTTGAGTATTATTCCTGCGTGAAATCTTATTCTTACGTGGTAATACAAAGCTGCAATATATAAATTATACGGTTGTTAATTAGGGGATAATGCTTAAAAACCTGTCCTTACTTGACCATATGCCGTCCACTCAAAATCAAACATTTATCTCTTCAGTATATATATTGGTAGTGATACACACACACACACACATAGAGAGGGTTAGAGAGAGATAATTGGATGGTTAAGCTGTCATAAAATTATTTTAAAAGAATGACAGCTACCCCTGATGAATCTGAAATGGAATAAAAAGTATATTAGAATTGTCTTCCTAAGAATAATAAAGAAGTCGATAATAATACTATTAACTATCTCTATCAAAGACCTCATAAATCCCGAAAAGTACACATTCCACTTTATTCTATTGTTCCCTTATATATCTCAATTGCCAAAGAATCTGGTTGACAATATTTTTTTCAACCTAATCCACGGTCAAGATTAACTTGTCTCTTGAACGTATGTGACCGGCGAGCTAGGAATTAACTTACATTTTCTATGACTGTATCTCTTAAACAATATTTAAAAAAAAAAAACTAATGTACATTTCATCGGAGTAATTAATTATTTAAATTAGGCGCAGATAGTTCATTTTTTATAAAAAAAAAAAAAGTAGCAAAATTCACATGATTTGTAGCTAATCAACGATTTAGATCATTCACGTACATGTTCCAACCTTATCAACTGCACCTTGATTCTTAAAATTCTGTACGACTTGTTTATCCATAGTGGTTGGATTAGGTCTTCTCTTGGGTCTTCTGATTGTGATTTCCCACTTTATTAAATGGACAATGACTAAAACGCCCTTTCTTTTGCCCCACCTTGATGTGACTTTCGGCCATTGCACATTGGTGTTTATATAAATAAATGAATGGACCAGCCTCCAAGCCAGCCATTGCATATTGCAAATACATGCATGAATCACAAGAATTTTAATTTATAAACCACCAATAATTTCTGAAACAAAGAAATATATGCATATTCAACGTGTAGACAAAAATGTGATATGACTATATTTTGAATACATTAAACATCTATATCTATATATATGCCTATAGAAGCTAAGTTATGACAAGCTAAGTAATGATCGAATAGTATGCCTTGTTATATGGGACTTTGTGTAATTTATGAGAGCTCTTGTTTAATTATCTCAACGAAGTTACTGATCGAAATATCTTAGTTAATAGTTTATCCTAATATTTTATTTTTATCAGAGCTTAATGATGTCGTTTGATCCATATATTTATTATTGTTGTATTGTAATGTTTATACCATTTTATATCTCAAGTATTCTGGAGGTGAATTACCAGAACAATCATTTATAATATTTATAAATTATAGTGCAGTCAATAAATAGTGCAGTCAATAAAAGATAGATAAATTTTTGCTTTAATACACCATTTGGTATCTAAAAGCCTACTTTGATTTCAACTAATTGTGATTTAAGTCAGATTGGGTTCCAAACAAGGATAATGGTTCTAATTAAAGGCATATTCTACATTCATATACATACTCAAAATCAAAACATTGTGCTTAAAGAATCATATCTTTTTGTAAGACCAATATTTATAAATAAATATAGATAAATCTTTAACGTTAAATATCGTTTGTTGACACGTGTTTTTATAAGGCTTCCCAATCCATAACTTAGCCTGCTTTGTGGGCAAGACTCTCACAATACATGGGTTACTTTAGTACCCATTTTCTTGTAGCATTGTGCTAATCAGTTTAATTTCTATATTCATATAGATTTAAAGTTGAGACTCCATATAATATATAGCCTATTTCATTAGGACTAACACTTATTGGTAAAGACCGAGAAATCTTTAATGTTAAATATTGCTTTTCATTTAATATATTTTTATTTATAATTGTCATTTATTGAAAATCTAGATCAATAAATTCAAGCATCTTAACTCAAACAAGTAACTAGTCAGATTTTCGGATTCGGCGCTCATTTTAAGGTTGACCACCGTCACTCTTAAAATAAGATCTAAACCATTTAAATCTAACTTTTCTTACATGCATTTAGGTGAAAAGAACCCCCATATCCTCTAAAATTAATAGTGCCAATTAAATATGACATTATATAAAGAGAAGGAGGTTTATATATTTCTAAAGGCTCAAAGAATTAAAAAGGGCATAAAATGAATTACATTAGATGTCAAAGGCGGGCAGAAAGCAGATGAATTGGGCATGAGGCCACTTTTTTGCACTTTCCATGTCAGTGACTAGAAACGGTAATAGTACACATACTCTGGCACAGAGCAAGAAATTCAGACCAATTTTCTTCAGACTTCACCAATCATGCTTCAGGTGTTTTCTTCTTTTCTTTCTCAAAGCTAATTAATATGATCTATTTCTTCCCCTCTTTGGTTCCATGCTATATTTGTGTGTTGTATTGGGATTTACTGTGTTAGTTTCACCTCCCTTCAGTTTTCGTTGGTTATTTGATTTTTTAAAATATTGGTGTGAGGACCAGTGTGGGGCCCGGTGATGAGAGAAAGTTTGTCTGTGAGTGAGTAAGAAGATACCATACAAGAGAGAGAGAGTGGTGTAGTAGCTGTTTCATGCTGCTTTCACACATACTGTGTCGTTTTGTGGCCGCGATTGGGTCCACCGACTCGCAGGGTTTCTCTCCCATCTAACTCTTTTTTATCATTTCTGTGTTCCTCCCTCCCTATCTCTCTCCAATTAATTTTTCATATTTGTGAATATCATTTATGGCAGGGAACAAATGAGCAAAATCTGGAGGAAAAAACATTGAAAAGGGAAAAAGAGGGCAGGGAATTTCAGAGAGAGAGAGAGAGAGAGAGGAAAATAAGGAAGCACATAAACAAAAGCAAGAAAATTTAATTTCTTCACTGCTTATGTGTTGGTGTATCTGCATGACACCAAATCAGTGATATAATTTCAGTAATATATCACTTGGCTTCAAAAATTGGCGTATAAAGTAAGCCACACCAAACCAAACCAGCTGAGAAGAAAGAAAGAAGAAGAAGAAAAAGGAAGAAGCAGAAGAAGAAAATTCATATCAAGTAGTGTGCCCAAATGGAGGGTTTGATTTCCTTTTCCTTCATCATCTCTTCCTCTTTAGAAAATTTCTTCTTTTCATCATTATTAGAGCCTGCACGGATTTGAATTACCTTCTTCTCGGAATCTGCATCAGAATTGCATGTGGCTTTTCAAGAATTCAGATAACTTCACAAGGCCGAAGTGAAGCAGAAACTGAATATCCCCAGCTGAACCAGTAGACCACTTTTATATATTTTCTTGGAGCAGGAGAAGAAGGAGATATATACATATATATATATATATACGCTATCCGATATGGCGGCATCTTCGTCGTCGGCGTCGCTGTTCGGAATCAGAGGAGATCAGAATCCGATGAATCAGCAGCAGCATTCATCAACTACTCCAACTTCATCAACAAACGCAGCTGCACCACCCCAGAAGAAGAAGAGAAACCAACCAGGAACACCAAGCAAGTATCCCAATAATTAATTTTAATGTATCCAATTTAATCATCAAATTTCCAAAAATCCATCAACTGATTCCCCCCACCCCCTTATTTCGGATACTCATTCAATTTTCCGAACCTCTTAAAAAAAATCCCAGAAAACCCTAAAGTCTGTAACTGAAATGAATTGCAGTATATGAGTGTAACTCCTTAAAATTAAGCCAAAATGTTTGAAGAATCCTCATCTGATTAATTAATTGATTATTAGTTGGTCAATTAATTTATAATTAATTAATTTGCTGTTTGGCTTGTTTTTTCTTTTCTTTTCTTTTCTTTTTTTGTGTGTGAGAAACGTACAGATCCAGATGCAGAGGTGATAGCTCTATCTCCAAAGACATTAATGGCGACAAACAGGTTCATATGTGAGGTATGCAACAAAGGGTTTCAAAGAGAGCAGAACCTACAACTTCACAGAAGAGGACACAACCTACCATGGAAGCTAAAGCAGAAGACAAACAAAGAGCCAAAGAGAAAGGTTTATCTATGTCCTGAGCCCACATGTGTCCACCATGACCCCTCTAGAGCTCTTGGTGACCTCACCGGCATTAAGAAACACTACTCGAGAAAACACGGCGAGAAGAAGTGGAAATGCGAAAAGTGCTCAAAGAAATACGCCGTTCAGTCTGATTGGAAAGCTCATTCTAAGACTTGTGGAACCAGAGAATACAGGTGCGACTGTGGCACTCTCTTCTCCAGGTAATTTATAGTCATTATCATCATCATCGTGTTAATTATAACTTAAGTTACAGAGAATTAGGATTAGTAATTGGATTACTAGGTGTAGGTATAAGTGAGAGAGAGTAGGGAAGAAAGAGGGATAGATGCTTTCTTTTGATGATATAAAAGATTCTGCGTCGTCGTTTGTTTCTCTCGTAAGGTTTTCTTTGTCATGTTTCAAATCTCTTTGGGTACGTTGGCATAGAGGAAATGGAAGGAAACATCGTTCCCACGTGAAATTATCTTTGGAAACTGCCACGGTCGTAGGGTATCAGAGAAACACACGAAGCAAATACAGCATCATCGTCATCTTGTTCTTTTTCATCTCTCTCTCTGTGTCTGTCTGTGGATTTTTCCTTGGGAACAGTGCGGTTTTAGCCCATGACCTTTATTATGACTTCTTTTTTTCCTTTTTCCCCCTATTTTCTTCCGATTCACGTGTTGCTATATGCAATGGCGAGGGGGGAGAGAGAGATATAGCAGTGTGTGTTTTTGTGTGTAGTGGTGAGGTGTCACCGTGTTTGTTCTCTTATGGGTTGGCTAGATGTGCTCAGTACTGTGCCCTTGCAGGTACCCAGGTTCTCCTTTTCATGATAAAGCCTTGCCCAACAAAAAAAAAAAAAAAAAATCAATAATTCCATTTCTTTCCCTCTCTTTCATACCAAAATTCAAACTTTCATTTCCAGGACTCGGCTTCTTCATTCATGCAGTGTCCAAAAAATATGGTGTCACGGGGGATAGTCTATAGTCTAATGTCATGTTTTCGACCAAAAAAAAAAATATAGTCTAATGTCATGTTAGCTCTTTTTATAAGGTCTTCTTATAAGTAGTTAAGGTTCTACTTGATCTTTTTAGATTTTAAGTTTGTGTCTAAAAAATACACTTATATTAGGAGAGGTAGTTACAATCCAACCCTAAACTGAAAACCAAATGATAATATCAAAACAAAAGTGGGAGGTTCGCAGTTTTGATTAGCCAGTAACCGTATACCATTAGTTTCTGCTCCTTCAATTTAAAAAAAAAAAAAAAAATCCAAACTATACGTACCTTTTGGGGAGATGATTAAATACATAATTATATTATTTATTTAGTTTTTCTTAATTAATACACCCAGATAAATTTACTCCATCAATGCACGTTAATTTTGCAATGGGGCATATTAAGATTTTTCTGGAATATATTTGGACAAGGCAAATCCCAACTTCTTGTAGTTCTTAAATATTTTTGCGCTGGTGAGGGGTATTGTTTATTTTGCTTGATATATGTGTGTACCTTGTATTTGGAAAGAACTGATCGATCTGGTTAATGTATTGATTGGTTTAATAAATCCATATTCAAGGTTAAAAATAATTAACAAGCCTTTAATTTTCTGGAAATAATTGAATTTTATTCCGTCAGATAATAATCTCCTTCTGAAAAAACTTATTTAACTAACAGATTATGAGTACTAATAATCAAGCATTAATATGTTTTTCAGACGAGACAGTTTTATCACCCACAGGGCGTTTTGTGATGCACTGGCTCAAGAAAGTGCGAGACAACCTTCCAACTTGATTAATGGGGGCCAGCTCTATGGAAGTGACAACATGGCTTTGGGGTTATCTCAGGTGGCTTCCCACCTTTCAGCCGCCGTCCATGACCACCACCCCAACAACCAACCCAGCACTGACATTTTGCGGGCAGCCGCGGCGGCTCGGGCAGGCCATTTCGACCACCTTCTTCCACCATCCTTGATTAGACCACCACCACCACCACCACAAATGGTGGCCAATGTTGCTTCTCCTCCCGCCTTCTTCATGGCGGAGCAATCGAACCAGAACTATTACCGCCATGATCATCATCACCAGCAACACAAGCACCAATTCCATGGACTCATGCAATTCTCTGATCTTCATCATCACAACAATAGTAACAATTCTCCAACATCCGCACCAAATAATAGTGCCACCCTCTTCAACCTTCCTCCATTCCTCTCCAGCACCACCAACAATAACAGTTCTTTGTCTGAAGCGGCCGGAGGAGGAGGACACGTGGACGGCGGCCCCAACAACAACTTCTTCTCAGACCAGATGATCACAAGCTCAAGTGCTCCTTCTCTTTTCAGCACATCTCTACAGAACAGCAGCAACAGCAGCGTTATCCCTCACATGTCTGCAACAGCACTGCTTCAAAAGGCCGCTCAAATCGGTGCGAGTTCCAGCAACAACAGCGCCACAGCCTCGCTTCTCAGAAGCTTCGGGAGCTCCTCCTCCACCACCACCGGATCCAAGTCTGATCACCACCACCACCACCACAACAACAACAGGCCACCGCAACCACAGCAGCTGGTAGGACCAAACTATGGCGCTATTTTCGGAGGGCCGTCGTCGTCGACGACGACCAACAACGATGATCAGAACAGCGATCTTCAAGACTTGATGAACACATTCACTTCTGTTGGTGGGTATGACGGATACGATCATCGTAATCAGCAGCATCAACAAAACAACTCATCAAACACAAGAGATCTGAAACTACCCGTAGGATCTGACAGGCTAACTCGAGATTTTCTTGGTGTTGGGCAAATTGTGAGAAGCATGAGTGGAGGAATATCACCCAGAGATCATCAGCAGCAGCAGCAACAAGGGTTCGTGAACTTGGGTTCTATGGAGACTCATCATCACAGAAATGGTAATAATAACAATGCTGCGCCGTCAGGCCCATCTTATGGAGGTGGTGGAGGGAATTTTCAGTGATTAGTTAAAGTCGATGATGAAGCTGGGAGGGGTAAAAAAACGAAGAAGCAAGGTACGTAAAAAATTGCTAGCCCCGCTCGGTGATTGATTACGATATATGATTGTTGAAGTTTGATTCCATCGGTTAGTGTGTCCAAAAAGTAGGCTACTTTACATGTTCTAGGAGGGGGAAAACGTAAATTTTCCTCGGGGAAAACGTAAATCTAATATTATAATAATGAAAGTTTAATTAATAACCATTAAAATTTGAAAATAACGTATTAGTTAAATTTTTTGGAAAATGATAAAACAATATCACTTAAATTTTAAAATCTTATATCAGTGATTTTTTATTAAAATAATTTATTAATTATTTTATTTAAGTATAGCTAATATCTATACTTTTGTAAGAAATAAGATTCATATGAAATTTTGAAGTTTGATTTTTTTAAAGTTTTCTTGAACTATACGGATTTAATTAATTAAATTAAAATTCCCATTTTGGAGTACAATTAAATTTTTTAGTTTCATATTGTATATATATAGAAGTGTGACAAAAATATTAGAATAGATGAAAAATCATCTTTACAACTTTTATGGGTGGAATTGATCTGATTTGTTTTTATATACAGAAACTATCAATACTTTAAATTTTTCAAATCTTTAACTTTTCATTGATTTTCCTTAAAACTAATGATCAAGCAACATAAAACAATAATTCACTCAGAAAACTGGGGGGCTTTGTGGGTGATTATTAGAAAGAGGATGGTGTAAAGTGAGAGTTCATTGGTAAATGTGAGTGTAAAAGGAAGGTAGCTTTACTTAGTTAATTTTGGGGGGGGGGGGGGAACATGAATATAGAAGCAATGGGAAGGGTTGAATGGTGGGCTCTGACAAAGTTGTCTTGCATGGAATGGACAGTGGTGAGTAGTAGTACTTTGTTTCTTCTATTGTCTTCTGCTTTTCAACTTTCTCTTCCATTTTTGTTTATATTTTCATTCTGATCCTGATTTTGATTTCTCAGAGTCACGAGTGCCCTCCCCTCCCCTCCCCCACCCAACCAACTTTCTGCCCTTCTTGTCTAATTACTCTTTCTCATACAGTAATTATAGAGTATTCCTCTATCTTCTTCTTCGATCTTCTTCTTTTTTTTTTTTCCTTAAAAAAAAAGTATATTGCCTGCAATTTCAATTCTCTTGGTTTTCATTACATTTGAATTAATGAGTCATTACATATATCAAGTTAATCACTCTGCACATGATGAATGAATTAATGAACCGATAAAATAAAGTGATAATTGATTAAAAATCAGTGAAAATTATTTAAGAAATTATAAAAGTTAATTTCTCAATATTTTTATAATACTTTTATAAATTAAATTAATCACAACATATTACACTATAATTAGATTTAAAAAATAATTATTGTCCGAACCCGTTCCATTGTTGTATATAGCCAGGTTAAAAGCTGGTTAACTTTAATTTTGTTAGTTAAACGAGTCATAATAATATTTAGAAAATGTTTAAGAAGAATTATATTACATACTTTTAACTAGTTTTCTCCTCTTATTTCTTGAACTTTGAATTTTGTCATGATAGGCATTCATCAACCTTACTATTATTTCCCACAGTATATACAGGTCAACTGGGATTACCTTCCATCGTCATTCAACACAGAAAAGGCCAACTCTTTTCTTTAAAAAAATAATAATAAATTTTGTCGCTCTGTGTGTGTATTAGTAACAATAACATTGACATATACTAACTTTTGTAGGGATGGATCGATGTCATGAAGATGTTCCGTTATAATTCAGTTTACCAGAAGCAGATGAGATCAGATATAATACTTGCAACTTTGCTCTGTCCTCTCACTCACCACCTTATGGACTGCGATGATCGGAGATAGTTTATAATCAATTAGGCCTCTTTCAACTAAATTACATTATCTTAAACTTCATTTAGAGTTTTTTGCCCCCTCTTTTCCATCAACTGTATTCGCAAAAAAAAAAAAGTAGCCAGCTAGCATCAAACATATCATGCTTTCATGAACTTAATTAGTTTCTAGACAAAATGCATTAGTCTATAGATTTATGTTTCAGACTTTATGAGTTTAATCGATACCCTTCCTTTGTTCATATATATAGTCTTATATATATTTGTATATGCTTTGCATGGTTTCTCTCGTCACACTCTCACTTCACAATCCATCCCTTTTTGTTTACAAATCTGAACTCTCTAATTAAATCTTGATAACACAAATTTAATATTGTATAAAAATATTATTAAAGTATAAAAGTAAAAAATAAATAAATAAATAAATATGGTTTATGAACTGCTGGAATCAAATAAATACAATGAGAAGAATAAAATAATAGAACGAATGCGTGCGCACGTTTAGTAGAAAAAAAATCATGCTTGGAATTCAACTAGATGGAAATAAACCAAAGAAGCATAATTAGAGTCCAAATCTACAGTACGTGAAAGTGAAAGATGACGGAATTCAACTAGATGGAGGCATATATATACAAGTCGTGAACGAAAGACCTCCAACCATATAAACTGTCACTGTTGTGGCTGCAAATCATAGTTCAAAATTTGCGTTACGCGAATGAAATATTGTTTCCACAAACATGAGATGTTTTTAAAGTAAAACTCATGGTTTTAATGCTTCTGCAACGTACATACGTGTCTACGTGAAACACTGAGACGTACGGACTAAGATTCTAAATTGTTTAAGATGACGTGGATGAGGGGATTGTGATGGCACCATTGGAATTTTCAAAGATGAGAAGGTAAGAGAAGACAAGAGAAAGTCAGTTTGACTGGGTAGGATAATATACGATGAGGACAATTTTTTTTTTTTTGACAATTTAATTTGGTACTCTCACATCCAAGGAGAATTTTTTTTCGTTCCTTCTTGGGCTGGGTTACTTAATCGTCTTTTTTGGTCCAAAATAGGCCCAAACTACAAGGAACAAAAGTTGAAATTTTGCTCCATGTCAACAAGGGTTGGGTCTAGCAAAATGAGTTAGTCTCTTACAACATGAGAAATCAAGGTTTGAGGCCTCATTGAGAGAGGTGCCAATATTTGATTCCAACAATATCTTAAATAAGATTTTCTTCAATAAGATGATACCTATATATGCTTATTAAAAAAAATTATAATATTTTTCTTTTAATCAGCGCACAATAAGAATGGCAGTTACATCTAAAGGGGTGGAATTGATGATATAGTTAGGTTACTAAAAAAATGTGTTGCAAAGATCAATTTAAAGAGTTTCAAATAGAAACTTAATTAGTTGCAAACTGATAGTTATATTTGAAACTTAAATATCTTAATTATTGGCACCTGATTGAATTGATGTTGATGTTCACTCTGAGACTAAACTATCATTCTCCCTAACCTAAAAGTAAAAAGCTCATGAAAAAGAAAGACATTACAATCATGAAAAATCAACCTAGTATAATACTCCTCCTATTATTAATATATGATCTAATTGGAGAGTTTATATTAGTTTTTAATATAAGGCATATCTCTCTTATTTTTTCATATTTTTATAATTTTTCTTTATTAATGCTCACTCAATAATAATAAAGTAATTGAGAGAGAGATGGAAGGAATTAAGAAAAATGATTAGGATATCTTAGAAAAAAATTATCATAATGCCCGAAATTTAGAAAATATGGAGCCGCCACCAAAATTATAAAAAAGGATAATTTTGGAAACCTTTTTTGAAAAATGAAAAATAGATGGGTTCAGAAGTCAATTGTGTGTGGGAAAGATGTTAAGCACCACACAGCACCCCGTTAATAAGAGTGATTACCCAAAGTCAATTATTTAAAAATGAATATGACCTTTAATATTATTATAATTACCCAAAGAAAAAAAGAAACTAAGAAAATATTTTTTTTTAAAAAAAAAGAAATTAATAAAGGGAAAATTTAACTATTTATTTATAGAATTGGACTTGATCTAGAAAGAGAGCTTAGTTAAGGCTTATATATCCTTTAGAGAGATCAAAGCCTACATAGTTGGAGTAGAAATACGTGTCACTTTGTTGGTGTTTTTTTAAGGAAAAAGTTCATTTTTACTTTTTGAGAAAAATGATTTTTTGTTGGTTTGTATATTTTATTTATGAAAGCAATTTCTTTATTTTTATTTGGAAAATATTTTTGAAAGACTTTTGGATTAAACTTTCTAAGGAGATTCCCATAATCTTAAATGGAAAAAAAAAAAAAAAAAGATTTTGCTCGAGGAAGCTCTAAAAACCTCACACGGCATAAATCCCTTTTGAAATTGGTTTTATTTATTTTGATCAAAGGAAATATTTTTATTTTTATGTTTAACTTATAAGAAAAGTGGGTTCCCAATTATTAGTGAGCAGACAATCGATGCTACCCTCTAGCCATTGATGCTTAAGCTTTGCATATGTGATAATCATCACAGGAGTATAGGCTTTCCTTGGGGTCCTTTTTATTTTTTTTTAGGATAAGAAAAGGAAAATGAAAAACAATAAGAAAATGAATCAATTCTCATCATATTAGATTCCTCCCTCTAGCCATTGGTGCTTCAGCACCACACATGTGACATCAACCATAAGAGCATAGCTAGTTTCATTGGGGATATGAGGAAAAACAGAATAAAAAAGATAAATAATAGATTTCACTATCTTTAGAGACTCCTCCAATCATCCCTTGTCTTTTCTCTCCTCATTTCCTTTTATCTTTGCTCTCACAATTTTTTTCCATCTTGCTTCAACTTTGGCTCCCTTATTTATTGTCTCAAGGTAGATTTTTCCTCATAAATTCATTTTTTTTAATTTTCATTTTTTGTTAATTTTTTTTTGAATTTTCTGTTGATAAAATTTCCTAACTTGACCCTAACACCATCGATGGGAGTTTTTTTTCCTCGTTTTTTTTAAATTTCTTTTATATTTTTTTCCTCAAACAATTTCCTAATTTACACCTATATATCAACATATAGGACATATATTTTTTTTATTTTTATTAATTTCTATTTTATTCCTCCTCCGCATTGACTTCACACTAAGTTTACTAATCTGTATATCAATCAACATTAATGAGATGAATTACTTTGAAATTTGTTGTCATTTAGTACAAACTTCATTGCAAGACAATCACCATTAATAATGATCATTTTTCAAACTTGAATTATAATCCAATCATCAATGTCATTGCCTTATTATGCAAGAATCAAGGAGGGGGTTTTTCTTCTTGTTTTTATTATTTTTGAGTATGGCTCGGACAAAATAATGTGTTTACAATATTAACTAATCTTTTTAATCTAATCAGATTATGTAATTAAAGACCGGAGGCAGTGCCAAGTTACAATGCAGAAGTACTTGAGGGAACACACATACATATATTATATATATAATACATCAGTAAACTGGATGTGGATGGGACATGAAGGGCTTAGGCCCAGTCCAGTTAACACGGACACATATAATAATGATGCTAAAGTGTTACTTAGCCAATCAAATAACCTCACAAAGTTAGCATGCCCATGGAATGGAGCTGAGAGGATTCGTGTGTTCCTATGGCTAGCTTTTAACAACCGACTACCTACGCTTGAAAGAAGGAGTAGATGGTCGAATGAATCCCCTAACTGTCCCCACTGTGATTCAGGAGTAGAAGATGAATTACACATCCTAAGGGACGGTGTCTATGCCAAACAGATTTGGCTTCATCTGCTAAACCCGGCATATATCTTTTCATACTCCCTCCAGGATTGGATTTCCTTCAATGTAAAGGAAGACGTTGTACTTCATGGTGGCCATGAATGGAATCAGATATGGGGAGTCACTACATGGTTTCTTTGGACTTGGAGGAATAAGGATATTTTTTATGAGGAGTTCATTAAACGTTTTGACCCGATAGTGGTCATTAATAAGTCATGGAAAAAGTTTTGTGATGAAGCTGATAAGGACACCGATGAAGAATGCCAAACAGTAGCAGATAAATGGATTCCTCCCCCTTGCAATTGGATCAAACTTAATGTAGATGGGTCCATGCTGCCTGGTAATGCAAGAGCTGGTTGTGGAGGAGTCATATTAGGGATTGTAATGGTAAATGGCTCTCGGGATTTACACAGATGTTAGGCCTTTGTGGAATATATGAAGCTGAACAGTGGGATGAAGGCTACAAACGTGTTTTGCTGGAGTCAGATTCAAAATTGGTGGTTACTGATATAATCCACAGGAATCATGACAAAACAGCACTATGCTTTACCTTAAGATCAAAGACATTTTGTCTAGGGACTGGGAGGTCAAGATTTCGCATATTCCCAGAACTGTAAACACCTTAGCAGATGGATTAGCAAAAGAAGGATTAGTATGTTCTTCTATTTTAAGTAACTGTCCAAGCAATTTGTGGACTGTGCTTACAAATGAAAGTGTGGGAATTTATCCCCAACCTAGCTTATCTAATATATAAAGGCTGAAGGCCTCTTTTATACCAAAAAAAAAAAAGTTAGCATGCCCAATAACAAACTAGAATTGACTGTCCATTACAAGGTCAAATTTTTCGTTTGCAAGCGCCAACTTTATCCATTACAATATGCATGTATATAATAAGCATTGATTACTTTCGCTTCACAATGTTTGAGTACATAGCATTGCTACGGAAGCAATATATAAAGTGTAACCAGCGTCAATTTCATAGATAAGAAACAAAACTGTTAATTTTCTAGACTAGTTGCATATGTAGTAGTGTAGAAAAAAAAAACCTTTTACGTCAATGACCTCATAATTTAATGACATGAGAGCCCCTTTAAGTGGAAGGTCGCAAATTTGATCATCTCTTATAAACTTGATAGTGCCTGCCCTTCTAATTTAAAACTTTTTTGACACCGGTTGTTAACGGTAACCGTATAAAGTGTTTTATCGAATTTCTTTTAAAAAACATAAATGAATTTCTACACCGGTTTTTGTTTTTAAATTTTATATAATAATTCTCTCAAAAAAAAATAAATAATACAGGTTTCCATGAGTGTTTTTAAAGATAGAGTTCGCTTTACATTTTTTTTAGATTTGTTTCGATTCGTTGTCAAAGACTTCTTAGCTAGTATGAGTTGGATCCAGCTTCTGTCCATTGCCCTTCCCTTCCTTTGCCTCTTATTTACCCTCCTTTGCCCTTTGCCCTTTATCACCATTGGATTGATATTTTAATGGTCTAGATTTAACATTTTATAAAAGTATCATAATTTTTTTCTTAAAAATACAAAATAAATTTAAACAGATAAAATTAATCTGAACTGTAATGGAAAAAATAAGAAGAAAATCTACTCTATAACAAGAAGAATAATAATAATGTACACCTCTTGAGATCAAATTTTAGCATTTGAAATTTATTTTTATAGTTTTTAAATAAAATCATAACAATATTATTATAAGATGTTTCATCTGCATTGAAATTTTTAACCTAATGGTGATAAAGGGCAAAGGAGGGTAAAGGAGAGGCCAAGGAGGGGAAAAGCAGAAGCTGGATCTGTACGAGTCATCCTCATGCGATTTTGATTTGCGTTTCACAGTGTCGTTATAACAAACTCACTAATTTGCGGAAATCCTTCCAGATATATTCATGTTAATGCTTTCAAGATCTTTGATTTTAAATTAGGAGGATTTTATTTTCAATCTTTATCAAGCATAACTGACATTCAAAACAATAAATTTTGAATATATTCTGATATGTCTATGAATATTTAAAAAATAATTATACAAATAATTATTCACTGGACTAAATAATGAATTTGGTTCGATATGTGATATATGCATATGAATTGTCGGTTATGAATATATTTTGATTGAAAATAATCATATCGTGAGAATCATTATTTGGATTTAAAAATATGAAATTGATAAGACCATCATAAATTTTGGAAACCCTAATTTTTCAAAAATAAGAATCCGTCTATAATTATACATGGAAAACATGAATTCTTAAATACTGGCTTTAATACCACATGTAAGATATAATCTGTTTCTTCTATCTCAGAGATTCTCATATAAGAACACAACTCTAAAGAATTTTAGAATATCATGCTTTCACATTCAATAAAATTAAACATATACTACGATCACAGCCACATGAAACATTTCTTACCGTAGTTTGATTCAAAAATGTACAGGGCAATATATTCAATGTCAAATAACAGTTTGATCACTTCCTAATCCCAGAAAAACTGCAGCAGCAATTTTCCAAGCAATCTGAAATTGCCAGCGGTAAAATGCAACTCAAACGTACAACATAGATGATAGCAAAGTGCTCCAACACAATTGACAGCAACATACACCATAAATTAGCAACTATATCAGCAAAATTGAGAGCAAAAAGCAGCAAGAATATTAGTAAAATGGTTTCCACAGACAGTAGCAATTGTGACAGCAAAGTTTCCTAATAATTTTTGAAGAAGGCCTCAGTTCTCAACGAAGAACATGTAGCATTTATGTAAGCACAAACGATGCAACGAAACACAGTGTTTAATCTCAGTAAGAATTGAACAATATACCAGCAACCCCGGCACTCAGATTCAGTCAAGATGCATAGACTATGCATAGTGAAAGCACTTTATCCAAAATCTCACTAATTTTTGTTTTCTTTAAATTTTAGGGGAGCGGCAACCAACCTTAACCCCTAATTTCACCAAGTGTAAATCCCAATACTCCCATTAAATTGTATTAAGGCACTAAAAATAAATAATTTCAAGGCATAGAAGCGAGTGAATCACAGTTTGAATAATAGCCAACACAACCCAAGTATAAACCCTAACAAACTAAGCCAACAATCTCAAGAACATTATGAAATTAGTGTGAATTAACAGAAAAGCAAAGGGCGAATAAAATAGAGATCAAGAATGTGTATTTACCAGCGATAAGTTGTGAAGCTACTTACGAAACAAATTTCTACTCTGATAGATTGCTGCAAGGAGCGAGAGGTTGAAGAAGCAATACGTCGCACTCTGGCCGAGTTTCAAAGGTTGAGATTAAGGTTGAGTTTCGGTAATGGGAGGGAAAAGTTTTCGTTGTGCTCTAGCCAATGCAGAGTGACTTTGTATTTTTGTCTGTAACCTAAAAGTAGCGACAGCCATGCAATTCCGTAGGTAATATTTTATTTTATTTCTTAAAAACATTCACTGTTCAGGGACAGAATTTACCCAACAGAACCATTCCATTGGTAATTTTTGATGATATTCCATTGCAATTTCGTTGGCAATTCTTGACTGAATAAGTCTGTTGGAGAATTTTGTTAGAAATTTATTACTCCTGATGGAATTTTTGATGAAATTTGTCTGTGAGAAATTGCAGACGGATTTTTGTCGGAAATTCCATTGGTAATAATACCGATGGAATTGCCGATGGAAATCGGTCGAAGATATCCAACGGAATCTATTTGGTCGGTTATTCCGTTGGCAATTATTATTATTTTTTTTTTTGGTAGTGTATCATGATCTCAAATAAGAATAAGAAACCAAGTTTAAAATTATCCGTTTGAGATTTGGACTCATCTTATGTTTTTATTATTTTTGTTTTTTATAATAATATATGATATATGTATCAAGGTAAAACCCCATTATTACTTACCTAATATAATATTGCATTCATATTTTTGAATATCTACATTAAATGCTAGCTACTGTTGGACTCATGGAAGAAGAAGGGATTAAAATGTAAATGGCCAACGAACTATTACCAGAGGAACATTTGACACAAAAAAGTATTGAGGATACCTTAATTACCAATGAACAGTTAAAAAGTGAAAAAAAAATACCAAATAACAATTAAAAAATAACAACTATCACAATTATGTTAAAATATTAGGCACATGCAGAGGATGGTGGTGGAGACGCTGGAGAAAAGAGTGGTTATGCCTTCTTGTTGGATAAAGAAAACTCCCACAAAGATGGGACCCAAGCAAGCAACAAGCGCTATGGCAGTGGCGGCTATTGCCTGTGGCATTGGAGGGACGAAACTAGAGTGTAAGGTGAGTGTCTGTCAAAGGCTGTGAACTGTTGGATTTGGTTTTCGATGCGTGATTCTCGCCCTAAAGCTGCATACGGACCTTGATGAGTTCAAAAAGATGAATGGAACACCCAGCAATAATGGAAGCTTTTGGAGACACCGATGTCGCTGACATTGTGATAGTCAATGGAAGATAAAAACGAGAGGAATACGCTAAGACAGTGACGAGGTAGTTTAACGTCATTGTATTTTTTTTTTACTTTTTGTGTTTTTTTATTTCACTTTTTAATGGGCGTTCATGAAGACGCTTTAGCAGATAAGCATGATAAATTTCCACCAGAAAAATTCACCATCACAAAATCGAACAAGGAAATTTTCCTTGTGACATTAAAAAAAAAAATTATAATGGGTATTCAAGCAACATTTTATAATGTATCGATATGCAAGCTCAAAAGGTTGCTAGGTTAAAGAGTCATGACTCACATGTTCTTATACGAAAGTTACTTTCACCGGTAGTAAAAAATATATTGCCTCCCTATGTGTCCATCATTTTTGTGGAGTTGTGTTCTTTCTTTCGGAAGTTGGGTACCAAGGTTTTGATTATTGAGAAGCTCAATCAGTTGTAACACAACTTATTATTACGCTTTATCATTTTGAAATGATCTTTCCTCCATTATTTTTCATTGTGATAGTCCACTTGACAATCCACCTTGTTCATAAAATAAAGCTTACTGAACTAGTTCAACATCGATGGACGTAATCTATTGAGAGGTACTCATTTTACATATGTGCGTCAACATTAATTTCTAAATTTTCTAGTGGCACATTTAAGTATTTATTAACATTTTTCCTTCTTTACTTTATAGGTTTCTTGGGAAATTAAAATCTTACAAAAGGAATAAGGCATGGCTAAAAGGTTTTATAGCTGAAGGTTATATAGGAGATGAGGCTCTTTATTTATATTCAAGGTACTTTGATAACATTGAGACATCTTTCAATCGACTGTCTTGTGTAGACAATTGTTCTGGACCTGAGCCATTATCAAGAGAGTTGTTAATCCTTTGTGTTGGTAAACCAGTTGGAGGAAGTGAAAACTTTAAACTAACAACAATTGAGAAATTACAAGCACATAAACACATCTTGATTAAATGCACTCAAGTTGAATCCCTCCTTCAATGAGAATTGTGCACTCATATGTTATTCTATATTTTTCTTACATTTTTTACTTACATTTCATGATCACCGTCTCATGTTTAATTTCAAGGAATTTAGAAGTCATGTTAAGCATCAGCTCAGGATCTATACAAAAAACATCCTCCAAAATTCATAGAAAGGTCTACAGAGAATTCCTAAGTTGGTTTACACGCAAAATACTAAATGACTATAACCCACGCTCACCAGATTTCAGAGCTCTTGCAATCGACCCTCTTAACCATGTCAATGGTTTCAAATTTTGCACGGTTTCACGAGATCGAGGATTGCTAACTCAAAACTCAAGTGTTTATGGCACCTTTGGGACAAGGAGTTATGTGAGCAATAGTGACAGCACCATGCATTTTGGAGGTGCCCCTTTTAATGGAAAGCTTCTTGATGTCATTGTACTAAATTACTAAGGTCATTTCATTGTGACGATATTCAAGTGTTTGTAAGCAAATATGAAAACTTATCGAGGACTCACAACTGACAACTTATGTATCAAATCAATAAATTTCTCCTGGACAATTCACATTGGTCGATCTGAAGATGATGAGCTATATATTTTTGTCTCAGAGGCGCATCAAGTTTATTATATCAAAGATGAGAGGCATAGGGATTGGAATATAGTGGTTCACTTAAAGCTATGAGACCTTTACAACATAAGTAATAGTGATAATATCGCCTACAAGAGTCATTTCAGCCTGTCAATTTTAAAAACTTCTTCCCTTTAAGGAAATGAAAATTTACCTATGATTCAATGTGTTTTTTAAGTTATGCTTTATTATCATTTAATTTAAATTTAACTTTTGTACTCATTAATAAACTCACACTAATATTTTATCCACACATTTTTTTGCAGGGATGACGATTGAGAATGATTAAACAAATTATATCTTTGTTCTTCTAAACCTCAATTTATTTTTTTTAAAAAAAAATCCCAACTAATATTTGTCTCAATTTATATATATATATATATATATATATATATATATATATATATATTTTAAAAAAAATTCTAACTAATATTTGTAGCAGTTTTATAATGGGTACAAACTAAACAAAAATTGCTACAAATGTACAACGACAATAGAATTGTCTTAACCGCTAGAAATATAAACTCCAACAAAAATCGTTACCTTAACCACTATGAGTGTCATGTAAATCCCTATAAATACTTCACCATTCCTCATTTCAAACCCTCTTCCATCTCTTCTCACCCCTTTTCTCTCTCATTTTCTCTCATATGGTGAAGATTTCCTGAAGAGCTGAGCAAGCTGATCAAATATGGTAATTTTTTTAAATCTTTGATTTCAACATTTATTTATTTTTCTTCTTTTTTTTTGCCCAAATATTTTTCTTCTTATAATACTTATACTAATTATTTTTTCTTCTTCTCTAGAAATTTAAAGAATTTTTGTCAACATGTTCAACATTCCTTCTATAATCAAATAACATCTAGTGGACAACATATATCCTTATTACCTACACATTATAAATATTAACCCTACATAGTATTTTTACTAACCTAACTTAATTTAATCATTCTTCTCAAATATTAATTACTATAATTTAAATTGTTACTTAATTAATAAAACATTCTACATAATATTGGAAAAATGAACTCAAATTATTATTTTGTTTTTTTTAATTTATGCAATATTTAGTAGTGGTTTCAAGGCCGTTGCAAATTTAAATCCAAATTCATATTAAATTTTTGGCGCAACTTTTGAAATTTTATCCAATATTAGTAGTGGTTTCATAACCACTACAAATATTTTGGCGCCAATTTTTTCAAACTCCTAGATCTACTTAGTAGCAGTTTCAAAACCACTAAAATGTTGGTGACAAATTTTCAATTTTCATTTCCTACCATGCTAAAATTTTGGCACTAATATTTGCAGCGGTTGTAAAACCGCTACAAGATGTTCAAATAATGTGTTATATACATATGCATCTTGTAGTGATGTGATGAAACCGCTACAAATACAGTAATAGTTCTATTTACGTGAGTAGCAATTTCAAAAAACTGCTACAAAACCCTTTGTAGGAATGAGTTTTGTAGCAGTTTTTACAACCGTTACTACTGTCATTTGTAGAACCGCTACAAATACATCATTTTAACCCTTACAAAATGGATTTTTTTTTTTTTTTTTTTTTTTTGCAGTGAATCAACGAGGAACAAAGAATATGCAATCAGTCCATCAAGCAAACTATACAAACCAAATCCCAAATACATCAAAGTTCAAATTATCTCGTGATACAACCATATAAATAATAACAATCAGAAATGCAATTTACTCCAGTCTCCATAGGAACTAGCGAATCAATGACAGAATCTGAGAGTAAGAGTGAACTTGAGATACTCCCCATTTGAAGCAATGAACTCAAGCCTTGGATCTCTCTCGAGGGGCTGCAGGAATTAGCCATGAACGGACACCATCATAGCTGCACCGAGCATCAACTGCGAACCATCCATGGTAGATAAAATTTTCCAATCAAGTGGAAAGACGAAGGATGGAGTAAATGGTGAAGACGACGATGAAATTGAAGACTCCTCGATCTCCAGGCTTATGGCTACTATATTTCTGGAATTTGGGTTTAATCTGAATGATGAAGGTGGGTGAAGGAACAAGGATCATCAGTGACAGAGGAGGATGGAGGTGGCGGTCGCCGGCAATGATGGTGAGCAAAGATGAACGTGAATGAAGGTAATGCATGAGAGCCAAGGTCAAATCTACAGGTTGTTCGCTGGCCCTTCTCGATTTTGATCTCTGAAACTTAAATGTCCAGACCTAATTTTAATGAGCAAAATGCTGCAGTTTGATTCTTGGACTAATTTGGTATTTACTAAATTTTTTATACTAGTCTGTCATTTCTAAAATTCAAGCTTCAAATTACCATATTCAAATTTGATCCAAATTTTCAAGAACCTATAATTAAAAAAATTAAACCAACATCAATTCCTATGGAAAATCAACGAGTAAGAATAATTACAATTATTATGTTAATTTTGCCCTTTTTAGTTTTAATTCAATGCATTTACTCTTAATCCAAATTAATTATGATAAAGACATTTCAAACTCAATAATTATGATAAAATCATCAAATTAAGTATAAAAATATATAATAAAATGTGGATTTGTCAATCATACAAAGTGAAACTGAAATTAAGGTAGAAGAAACTCCCTAGAAGCACGAAGAACTCCGGCTAGCTTCATCAATCACTATTCACCACGAACTAGTGATCAACCACTCATGACTACACGAACATCTTCACTGAAGCTTAAGGAACGCTCAGCTATGGCAGAAATATAATAAAGAGAATCGAGTAGTGGAGAAGAGTGGTGCGACAATGAGAGGAATGAAAATGATGATGATCGGTGATGGAGATGGAGATGGAGGTGGTTGAAGCTGAATGGAGATGGAGGTGGATATGTGTGTGTCGGCTTGCTGAACATTAAAAAGAGAAGCCCTTAAAATCTGATTCATATTGCCCAAAAACGCAGCAGTTTTCAAAGGTACTATATGGCATTTCTGAAATGTGGGTCCTTTCTGTTATTTACAAATTTGAGGTCCTCAACGGTCATTTATGCAGCTTTTTACTAGGTTTTAACTCTAATACCTCCCAAGTCATCTACAATAAAAATCAACAATAAAATGTAATACCTTCCATTCCAAAAATTAATTAATTAAGAGCAATCACAAAAATATTACATTTGTACCCTTTTAAGTTCTATTTTCATACAATCATTATTAGTCATAATTAATCACAATAAATGCATTTTTGACCCAAATAACATGGCAAAATCCTCAAAATAAAAAAAGGAAAAACACTTCTCATGTTATAGGAGAAGTGTTTTCTCATATCTAATTCATACATATATGTAGGTCTTACTATTTTATGTGTGTGTAGGAATCTTCTTTTTCTCATGCAATATGAGAAAATCAAGTCCCAATAAAAAAATAAAATAGATGGTAAAATAGGGATTCATCATAAGTCTGTCTTAATTACTTAATTTAAGCCACCGGGTTCAATCTTATTATTTTATTCATTTAAAATCATTTTCGTCCCTTCATTTTGTCGAATACCCTACTATTAGTCTCGCAAAACCATCCATAATTATTCATTGTTCTGTTGTCTGGAGGTTCATATATAATTGTTGAAAGAAAATGTGTGCCGAGGGACGTGCATGCATGAAATTAGTATAAAAAATATAATCAGTACTCACTCAGTCACTCTTGCAAGACATATTTATCTAATTTAATTATGAAATTTAGTTTTTTGGGATCAATATTAGGGAAGTTAATTTAGTTAATAGGTATGTTTTTTCCCCTCTATAATACCTTAATCGTCTTCTTTAATTCCCCAATCTTATTTGATTATTGTTAATGGAGCATTAAATAGAGGTATATTAGAAGAAGATGTACAAATAAAAAATAGGTCTTACATTTAAAATTAAAATAAACTCAATCCCCAATTAGCTTTAATTTGTTGTATATATTCCTGCTTCTACATATAAGTTGCTATACATGGTTACACTTCAATCTACTCTCTCATCGTTTTGCATGCATTTAGATTCCATCGTTGGGTTTTCTTTAAATACATTATCTCGTTGTTCCTACTTGTTACCTCAATTTTCCGTAAGATTTTTCTTGCTTCCTAGATTTGTACCATATAAAGAAAGAAAAAAACAAAAAAAATTTAGGTTACCGAGGCAATTTGATTTGTTTGTTCTCATTGGCCTCCTTGAAATCTCATTAACTATGTGACAATATTGTTGATTTAATCGAATCATTCCATGACGTGATTGAATTTGGAATCATCTATGCGTATGGTTATGGGTATTGGAATCATTTATGCATATTGAAGTCGGAAGCATTTATATGCAATTTTGTTTTGGTCTCTTTTCCATTTAGGTTTGAGACTCGCCGATATAAGTTAATGGCAATGGCGTAAAAAAAAATAGTAATAATAATAATTATATATATATATATATATATATATATATATATATATATATAATCACAAGAGTTAAACTTGTTTGCTTGAGACATTCCTTTCACATAAATTTCAAATAAGCATAGTTGAAGTGATGATAGTCATACTACTGTAAGATATATACTTTTCCTATCTCTTAAATTTTTGTTTCCCTAATAGAACACTCCGGCTACTCTTCTTCTCTTAATGGAAGAGAACAAAGTAGTCATAAAAATAATTTAGAGATTTTATTATGAGTGTATTAAAAATCATTTAACAGTGAGAGGATAGCTTTGAGATGGTACCTCTTAAAGTGATGAACACACTTTTAAGGCTTTATGCCTTCGAAAAATTATTTGACGTGAACCAATATATCCGTTCTTCCCAAAGTGGTGTTTGACAGGGTTTCCCGTGACACTAGTAGCAACTTTGGGAAGAGGTGTGCACACTAGGAAGAAATGATAATATGGCCAATTTTGATGATTTGTGACTGGCAAGATTTCCCGGGTCACAGGGTAGACTGGCAGGACTTCCCGGGTCTATCATGGTTCTTTTCCCACTAAATAAGACTGGTAGGGTTTCCCAGGTCTAAACAAATTCAAAAAGATAATGATTAATGTTTGATGCAATTTTATAAACAATGATACCTTTAAATTATATATATATGATACTTTTATTTTGTTTTATTTTGGAATTATTTCTTTTTATTGTATAATTATCTTATTTTATTGCAATCTATTTTAAATTTATTTATTTATCTATTTAATTAATTTAATTTAATTTATTTCAATTTATTTTAAAATTAATTAATTATTTATTTACTTAATTATTTTATTTTATATTATCTTTTCTTAATTAGGATTACCAGCTGTTGCTGATGTGTGTGTTCTTGGGTTGCGATGATCCTTCGGGGGAGCAGAATTTCAGTGAAACAGGTGCCAAGGGTTGGGGCTAGCAGTGAGAAGTGAGGAAAACGTTAAATTTTAATTTGGATTTCATTTAATTATTTTATTTTATTTTTATTATTTTATTTTATATTGTTTTGGTTTTGCGTAAAACATTTCTATTTAGATTTAGATTTATTTAATGTAGCTCGTAGCCTTACACTTGTCTCACACAAGTGCAGCGGTGATACTCCCCAAAGTTGATTATTTTGGATTTTTAGTTATTATTTATGAAAACCATCGAAGTTTTATGTTATTTTAACTCTAGAAATTCAGGGGTGTTACATCAACTCATAAGGTTCTACAAGGAAATTTCTATAAAAATATTCATAATTATTTCACAAAATACTCACAAACAACATATCAATATTCATAACAAGTGGAAAATGGTTATCTCTCGCCAAAGCTAATTACTATTACTCTGCTCCTAAACCGATAGCTCAACACACTCCATAAATCAATCTACAACAACCAATTTACTAACAATTAATAACTCTGTAAAATTCCACATATTCAAAATCATAACTTATAATTTCATAAAATTACAAATATTCAAATTTTAATAATAAAATTTGGAATACTTGAAGTGGCAAATTATCAAAAATTTAAGGAAACCATTAAACTTTAAATTTCCCCTTCAATTTATTATTAATTAATAACTTCTTTTATATATATATATATATATATATATATATATATATATATATATAATTTGATTACCTCTAATAAATAATAACATTATTATTTATTATCTCACTTATTCTATTTAACTATTTCTCCACAATTATTTAAACTCCCAAGTATTATCTTTCTCCTTTAACTTAGTATTCAATAAATAATCAATTAGAGTCTATAAATACTAACCATCATTTAAGAACATAATGAAATGTATTAATTTAATGATACTCAAAGTTTCCTCCAATTTTCCATAATGCTAATTATGGTTTCCAAATTATTTAACAAATACATACTTTAAATCAGGCACAAATACCACATGGACTAATTTTTAACTAAGAGTTTATAAATATTAATAAGTAATATTCATTTTAATATTTCTCATGGTTTCTCTTAAAACCTGGATAAATACTAACTCTACATAATTTATACTTCATGTGAATTTTGAGTTAAGCATATTTTTTTAAAAAAAAATGCATTTTGCAAATTAACTCCCAAAAATCACATTAACATAAATTTCATAAATACTAATTTGAATATGATAACTCCATAACATGTACATATATTTAATTACACATACACTTATAAATAATAGTGGGTAAAAAAAATAACAACCTTCTTTTATTAACTTAAAAAAAAAAATCACTAAGCGGTGATGCATACCCATGCAACAAGGGAAAAGTTTGAGTCTAATATATACTCCCTCTGGTCCTTATTATAAGACACCAATTGTCATTTCTTTTAGACCAAGGAAGGGCAGTTGAGTCAATAAATGAGTGTTCAGTTAATAAATATTTCCACTTTTACCCCACCTTTAATTATACAGATTTATAAAAATTAAAAATATTATTTTTCAGATTTGTCAAACGCTTGAGGCAGAACTGGAGAAGACACACCTTGAGAAATGGAAACTTAATTTTGGGGAGAGAGAAACACGGTGATTGGAGATGAAAAGGTAATTGCAGCATGATAATTTGCCACGTTCTTATTGGAGTAAATGTTTCTCCCTCTAGCCTAAGAAACACACCGATTGGAGCAAATGTTTAGGTTGGGCAGATGATAATTTATGACGTTCAATGAGTGATAAAAATAAGGGTAAAATAGGAAGAATACAATAAATCAGACAGTTAGAGGCAGTTAGTGCCTTATAATAAGGACAAAAAATTATTGACAGTTAGTGCCTTATAATAAGAATCAGATGGAGTATATATTCAACACAGCCACAGCACCAAAAATATATATTCATATACTCAAATGACAAAGAAACAGATCCTGCAAGTACCTTATTAACATTTGGAAACTCTGCTCATTTTGATTTGAAAGTTACGCATGAAATTTTCAAAAACATAACAAAACAACCTTTGCAACTTCTCCAAAATCCATTCTCATAAATTATACACACATACCATGGCATACACATGGCTTGTATCTTTTATTATTATATTCGCAAATAGGACATGCATGGCTTCATTATACAAGCTCTCTCTCTATATATACGTTAATTAAACATCCCCACCCCCCTCCAGTAGTACGGATGCGCGTTCATTGAATGGATATAAAGATTTACTTAAATATTTCCCAAGCATGCAATTTGTTTTCTTTCCTTCCCTTCGGCATGTGACAGCAAGATATTCCTTTCCCTTTGCATATATCAAACATTACCGCAACATAATATATAAGGAACAGATTCACAGATGCACATATATATATATTACTTGACAACAAGCTCATGTACACACACAGTGAAGTTTACGTTGGGAGATCTTTGGTTCCATACATGAAATAACAACAGATATGCATTTCAATAAGTCTCTTGTATGCATCATATACATCAGCAACGTTTTGACAGAAAAACACAATGGTTCCGCAGTGAGAATGACAGCAAAATCATACATATTCATGCACAGTAGTAGCAAAGAAGAAAAAGAAAACAGCCATCATGCACAAGGTAGTCACGGCGAGTATATATATATATATATATTTATAGTATGCTTCTTTTCTTTAATCATAGAACCATCTTTCATTTTATTCCAGACCCATCCAGAGACGCAACCAGAAACTAACGGCCCCCTGTTTGGTTTCGTTTTCAGTTTAACTTTCAGCAAGCTTATATTTAGATTCCTTTAACGTCATGCTCAGCAAGACAATAATGGAAAAACGAAGGAAAAGGCCACCTTCGATGCTTTTGTCCAAGAGATGAAAATATCTACTGATCCTCTTCCTTTGTTTTTGACGGCAAGAACAGGGAAAGAAAAACCTTGCTTCGGTTCTCTTTTTCTCTCTTTCTCCAACACTCTCTCCTTCTTCACTCTCGGTCTATTTTCTCTGTTAACTCTCTTTTTGTCTGAATGCCGAAAGAGATGGGAAACGAATGAGAAGGAAGCTGAAGTGAAATGATTTTAAAGAGCTCATGATGGACCAGTCACAGATGAAGCACGTTGGATAATGGACTCATGGCTCGAGAAGCATGGAACAATCTGATATTTCTGTGTTTCCTTCGCTCATGGATCTGCTTCTTCGTTTCTGGACTTCTGCTTCTTTCGGTTTGGATGGGTTGAGAGCTATTAGATATTAGATGGAATGGATATTGGACTGAAGGTGCTTGGGGCAATTGCAGCTGGTATTTTCGATGGGCTGAAGGAAATGGGTCATTATGGAATGGGCTTTATCAATGTGTTGGATCTGTTTTGTTTTTGCTGATTCCATTCTTTCATTCAATTTTTTTAAAACAATATATTTTATTTGCAATTTGGTTAAATTGCAATTATTGATTAATCTAAAAATTAAATTCCTAGTTTTCCTTTATCCTATAATATTTAGGCCTAAAATTATCACTTACAAATATTTCTTGAATTTATTCTTTTCCCCAAATAAATTAAGGTAAAATAGACTTCAATTTCAAATAATTATTCTCACAATTATTTGAGCCTAAATTTCATAATTTAATTCCCATACATTTTTTCCAATATTCAAATCCCAGAAATTTTGGATGTTACAATTTTAACAGTCAACCTTTGGTCACCGTTAGTGGAGAGCAACATTGTTACGTATTTGAACTTTCAAGGCAACATTGAGTCAAAAAAAACTTCTAAGGCAACATTGCCTATGGGCATATACTTCCAAGGCAAAATTGTTACTTAACCCTTAATTCAAATAGAATATTTGTAACAATAAATGAATAAGTAAATTCAAGGAAAAATCTCATTTATGTCCCAAAGCCTAGAAAACAATATTAAAAAAAAAGTTATAATGTAAATTTCTCTATAAAAAAAAGTCCCTAAGGACTTCAAGTGATGTAGATTCCAAATATCCAAATACGAACTTAGTGTATATGACTATATTGACATATCATAATCATAAAGTGATCATTGATAAACTCATATATATATTAACTAATGTAGCTCACATTAACAATTGTATGTAACTACATTAACAAGTCATATAATATATTAACAAGTCATATAATAATTACTTTGATAAGCCTACATATATTAACTAAGGATTTAAATATTTTTTCTGTCGCACTCACATATAAGTGAGTGGGGCCCATTTATTTTTTCTCTCTTTTTTTAATAATGAGCCCCACTCACTTATATATGAGTGTGACAGAAAAAATATTTTTGTCTTAGAGAAAGAAACATTAAACCCTTTTTTTATATTTGTTTAGCTGAGTGAGATTTTTCATTGAAAAAAGGATAAATGAGCAAAAATACACATGTGTTTTATCCCTGAGAGCACTCATCACCATATGCTTTTTTTGGAAGCAAAAATACATACGCGGTTACCATTTTTGAACAAAAGTCATATAACACCGTTATGTTACTGTTTACCATGATGAGAGAGAAAGAAATTAAGTGAACAGTAACATAAAGACGATGACATAACATTGGGATGTGACTTTTGCTCCAAAATAGTAACTATGTGTGTATTTTTACTCCCAAAAATACATATAGTACTAAATATTCCTAAGAATAAAGTACATGTGTATTTTTCTCCCATACCCTTAATAAAGGAAAATTAGCGCAATCCAACTTCGATCCTCTTTTTTGGCCAAAAAAAAACTTCAATCCTCTTTTGGTCAGTAAAATCCAAAATCAATATGATTTGGGTCAAGTTTCTCTCATTATTTATCATCATCTTTAAATCATATCTATCCAATCAATACACTACTTTTCTCTCTTTTTCTTTTCCTGGATCGATAAATTTATAAGGACAATGAAAAGTAACGATAATAATGAGAGGATCTGACTTCGTCTGATTTGGCTGAAGTAAAGAAATACAGGGATAGTTAGAGAAGCGAAGCCTTATCTGCCCCAGCCTGCCTCCGTTGAATGGGGCTTCCTGCATGTACCAGCTTCGATGCTATTTCTAAGGTTTCATTGTCCCCATTTTCTTCCAAACAAGTCTTGTATGGAAACACTGCTGTTCGTTACCGGAACATTGGGTTCCTATGGTGTAGAAATTCAAAATCTTTTGCTGGAATCGCCATGAGTTCAGATGAAGATTCCTTATCAAATGATTATGCAGTAAGACAGAGCCTTGGAACTAAATCTGGAGTCATCGACGTGATTAGCATTGGCAGCAGGAAGGATGCGGTTCTAGATTTCTGCTTAAAGTCCCCTTTTCAGTTATCCTCGCTGCGATTTTGGTAACCTTTTATTTTTCTTTACTTTTTGTACTCATCTTCTGTTTTTTCTTTCCGTTGGAGTTGTGAAGTTGGTATGGTGTCTGGCCAAAAAAAGAAAAAGAAAAAGAATGAATGAATGACGTTGGTGCGTGCAAAATCCATTTGCAATTTGTTATGAGCTTCTTCTTTGATGCCCACTTTGTGAAGAAGTTCAGAGCAGCTGTAATTACGATAATCTTGTTTGAAAGTTTCACTTCAGTCATGTTGCTAACTTCTAACTTCTAACTTCAGTCCTCTGCATAAACTATACTTGAGCGTCGAATGTAAAAGTCCTTTTTTTGGGATGCCACAGTTTACCTACCCAATAGATGATCGAAACGTTTGATGTCATTTGAATGTATGAACTATGAAGATTCGCCTTTCATTTTTGGGGAAGGTCCTTCCTCTACCTCATGGTTCAAATATCCTTGATGGTAGTACATGATATTCTATGATCTTAACATGTAATGTAGTTACCGTAATATATGTGAATGGCTATATAGAAATGTATAAAAGCATTAGGTCACTGCTATATATAGTCTAAATTCTAAAATGTAAGAAGTGAGTCAAGTGACTAGCGTTTTTAGTTCTTTTATTCTGCCATTTATCAATCAATAAACCATCCAGTTGGCCAAAGAAACTGTAACTAATTTTAGCGTGTCAAATATTTTTGCTAGTTCTGATAAAAAGATGTGATCTATCTATGCTTTGAATTTACTTTTAGTTGTGATTATGAGCTTTGGTTTGTCCAGCCTCGTTGGACCATTTTTTAACAATCTGGTTTAGAGGCATGATTTGCAATAAATAAGAGTAAAATTCATTTGGAAGTGTGCTATTTTTGCATCTTTGTGGCTGTTGTTTATTCTTCTTTAGGTGAATCTGTTAATTTCCTGAGGATTGGTGATCTGTTTTCTTCAGCTGAGTTTTTCTTTCTTATTTTTTCCTTCTATGTTAGTTACTGGAGTACTTTGTATCCTGTTTTGTGCTTCATTTTCTCTTAATAATTATAAACAATGGATTTTTAATTCAATGAATGTCAATCTTTTGCAGGAATATTCTTGTGAAGGAATCTGAAGAGATTCAATTACAACTAAGGTCTTATGGAGAAGGTTTTGCTCTATATCAGTATTGCTGCTATTCTTTTTTGTCCCATATATTTTAAGCTGTTTAATCTTATATGGATATTGATATATTTATTTTCATTTCCATGCTGTCTAAGTAGTTATAAATTTGTAATTTTGTTTCATCCTATGCTATGCAAATGAAGCTTATACTAGATGATAACTTATTCTCATCCTAACTTTTCAAAGAAAGAAATTACAGAATAGGACATCTTGAATGGCTTTATTTAATAGAATTTCAGTTCTCTCAAACTCTTTACATCTGGCATTTTGTTCTCTATGGTTAAGGTATTGGACTGAAATCTTGATGTACTTCTGCAGATTCTCTTCCAACAATTGTCAAAGCTCCATTATTTGTGAAGTCATGCTCAACGACTATTATTCTTGTTTGTACATTCCTTACCTTAAACTCTTGTAGTATGAGTCTGTGTTGTGATAATGTTAAATTTAATCTATTAAGCTGCCATAGCAAGGACTATTATCTGTTAATTGAAACGATATTATCCTCCCTAACATCTATAGATGTAGAGTTGTAGGCCATGAGCAGCTGTGTGCTTCAAGCCTACAACATGTATCTCTTTTCCTTGCTCTAAAGGTTCTATTTTTTATTGAAAATAATGGATGGATACTTGTTTTATATGAATGATATGTGAGCTCTTCCTTTTTTTTTTTTAGTTTCAGGATCACTGTTTGCCAAATTCCTCCTTTTCTTTGTGATACTTTTTCCTTATTAGTATATATATCTTTACTTTTGTGCATAAAATTAATTGTTGAAATATCATTTATTATTATTTGTCATTAAGTAGAATACCTACAGATGTGTTATAGTGTTCTTTCTTTGATTTGTCAAAGTAGTTGATATGGCCTTTTTTTCTCACTGGAAATTATTTACTGACAACATTATGTTTCCTGTTATGAAGTTTTCCTTATTTTTATTTTCTAGGTAGCTAGTGCAGGATATGGATCAGACTACTCCGTTGCAGTTGATGCTTTCAAAACAATAAATTCATCAAATGGATTAGCTGTTGCTATTATCTTGAAGCCTTTTGTCTTTGAAGGGTTGAGGCGACGAGATGAGGTATTATCTATGCCTAATATAACAAACTTTTTGACATCATGGACTCTCTGAAATGGTGCTGAGTGTTTTTCACCTGAGCCATATTCAGATCAGCATTACTTGGAACCATAGTTTTTGGGAATTTTGCTAACCAAGCTGCCTCTGCCATGGTTGCATAATAATGACATTGCCAAAATATTTAATTGGTGACCATGATCTTACATGGCCGTATTTAACATACTCAGCCAAGAGCGAGCAACTGCACACCTTATTGATCAATGAATGGATATCCAATACAGCATTTGGCTATTTGTAGATTTTAATCTAATTCTGTTACAATATCTGGTCGCTGATTTTAACTGACAACAACCACAATCAACTAATATTCTAACATGCATTTCTACTAATGTGTTTTCTTCTTCTGTCTTTTTTCATCCTTCTGCTTTGTTTTTTGCTGTATCAATGTATGTTTATATTTTTATTTGTCATAACTTGATTTACAGGTAAAAAATTTGGTAGAGAGACTAAAGGAGAACACAGATTTACTTATTGGTGAGTTATGTACCGTATGTTTGTTTAGTTGAGCATGATCATGTCAGTGCTTTTTTAGTTCACTTTATACCATTATAGATTGACATATAATGAACCTGTCTGTTTTGTTGGTGACCTTGTTCACTTTATTCTCTTAACTCCTCACCTTTGTTACCTTCTCTGCTTACTATAGGAAGACAAATAATAGTCGCTCAAAAGTTTATTAATAGGCAGGGGTTGTGAGAGTGGGTACTTTTCCAATTGCCAGAGCTTGGCAGGTCTGTTGTAGGTATAAAGATGTCTAAGTATAATGTGAGTCTAGATGCTTTAATAGTGCCCACAGAAGCTTCTGGTTGAGGATGATAATAATAGGTCTGAAATGGTTGGAGTGTATTGATAGAGGGCGAGTAAAGTGAGCTAGAAGGGCATCACAAAGTCTAGAGGACAAGAGGAAGGAAGCTTTTAAGGAGCTCAGCAGAAATTGTAGAGTGGGAAAGAATCATAACATGGTTGGTTTTATGGACGAAAACAACAGGACTTATTCCACTAGGCGGGCTAAGGCTTGGGTGATTTTATGAAGATTTAAATGACCCTTGTTTATGGATTAACTGACCAATGATTGAAATTGTTCATTTAGACTATTAGTCAATGACATGGTGTCTGTCATTATTGCAAGTTGATGAAAAATAATTTGAGGTAAGTAGAGAGAGAAAAGTATAATTGCATTCTTTGATTGCCAAAATGCCTGTAAAATTCCTGACCACTTACTCATCACTATTGATTTGTGGTACACAGAAATTGATATTGATTCACTACTTAAAAAGGACTTGGTGACTCTAGATGAAGCTATAAAAACTGCAAATGATGCAGTTTTGTTGGCCATTAATGCCATATCTGTTCTCAAATCAGTAAGTTTTCATTGTTCTTATTTTTTCTGGCTGTCAGTTTTTAGAAACTTTCATATGATTCCGTCTTGGACATTTCTAGGAGATGCACAGGAAACTTATAGATGGCTTGCATGGTGGTGCCATGAAAGAAGTCAGTAATTTGGAAATTGATAAAGTAAGATTCTAATATCCTTTACCATTGTTTTGGACCTTTGCTCCCATAAGAATTAGCGTCTTTATTGTGGCATTGTTACGCACCAGAAACAGAACCAAACTTCAAATTTTACTTGTTTTCCCCTTTCTAGAACTAAGTAATATTTTCTGTTCTTTCTGTTTGCAGATATTCAAAAGCTATAAGGAAGCTAGAATTGGATTTGGAGCAGCTTACAACATGAAAACTTCTATTCTGCAGTCTTTATTTGATTGTCCTTTCCTTGGTGTTAGTTTGAAGGTATAACCCAGCTTCATAACGTGAATTGATTGGTAAATTTTCTTTATTGATGTGTCATGATGATACTCAAAAGTTTTGTTTCCTCCAATGTTGGCTTTCTAATAATATTCTTGGTTCAAATAAAATCATTTCATGAGTAGTACATCGATTTTCTTAAACATTTTGCCTTCAACCATTTGTTCAGTGTATCATTTTAGTGGTTTATCATACGATATTATAATTTTATTCTTGAAGTCATATTTTAAGTATGATTCTGTTGTGTGTGTGTGTGTGTGTGTGTGTGTGTGTTTGATTTTAATGTTAATTTGTTGGTATTTAATTAAATAATATGTGCACCTCACTTCAATGTTACATTGTGCCACCATGCCTTTCGGCACTAGGCGCATCTATTCATCAAATGTCAATGTGCACTACACATTATCAGCAACTATGCTCAATATTAATTTTATGTCTTCCTGCTTGCTTTCTTCTTCTACTACTAAATTGTTGATTATTATGATCCATATTATTTGTTTAGGACTCAAATAGCATGGTTATCTGCAATCTCACAAGTTCAGCTCTTCTGAACGAGAATGATATCGCTGCCTTTCTGCATACTTTCCGTCAAACAACAGGATGCACAAAGGAAATAATAATATCTACAGATCAAGAGCCTAATCTTGAGCCAAACCTGCTAATCACCACTGTTCTAGCACTGGGGTAAGTAAATTACTTAGTGGTTTGAACTTTTATTGCTGAACTTCATTTTCAGTCCACACAGCACAGAACATAAGCCACTGGACTTTTGAGAAGCCAGTACTCTTCCAAACTTGCTTCACTAACCGAAAGACTGAACTCTGTCCAAAATGGAGGATTTAAAACAAAACAGTTACGGCACACACTGCCTGCACCCTAGCTAAAACCTACTTATTCACCCCTTCTTTATCTTTACTGCCTGGACTCTTAGCATAATCCTCCTGACTGCTGGTATTGCCCTTTTTCACATCATTGTCCTTCCTTAATGTTCTGCTATAGGTCCTAGGAAATTATTTATAAATCTTTTTTGAATCTCCAACTCTATCATTATCTCACAGTAAATATTTTTCTTGGTACAAATTATACAAGTGCATGTGAAAGAATGTGAACCTCCCAATTGGGCATATTCATGTTTTTATCTTGCATAGTACAGACATATTTGCTCACTGAGTTAAGATTGGATATAACCTGACATTTGTATTCCGTATAACATATCTTTGTGGTGATTCAGATCTGAACCCTAGATACATTAGGCTTTTATAAATTGGCCCTTTAAATTGGCTTCACCCGTCAAACGTGTTTTAGTGAGTCACTTCCGGCTCAAATCTGACCTAAATCTTTCTAATGTTTTAATGTTTTTCAATCTGTTTGTTAATTATTTTTTTAATGCACATGGGTTTTGTGACCATTTCTGCAAGTTCATTGATCACTGTAACATGTATGATATTGCTGGTAATTTAAGGGTAATGTTGATTGGAATCATTAACCGAGTGTATCAATAGCATAACTGTGGCTGTTTTGCAGTATTTCTGTTTGTGCTGCCAAGTTTCTGACTAGGCAAAGGTGATCTGATTTGTTCCATTTGATTAGCAGCGTAAATATGCAACAGTTTTCCCAGAGTGGTGGCATGCTCTCTAGACTTGCCCAGCATTTTCCTCTTCTTTTCAGCTTCTGGGGGAAACGTCAACATCAACCAGCTGACACTCGGAAAAAGAATTCAACTGAAAGTATATCTCATTCTCAAGTGACTGAATCATACGAATTAAATGATGGGGATAGAAGTGCTTCTGACATGATAGATGACAAGTTCTATAAGAATTTTGAATCTTTGGAGCCACTTCTGCGTAATAAAACAATGAAGTCAAATGAGTCAAGGTTTCTTCTCTCTCTAGTTTGCTTGTTCTTTATGTTTTTGTCGACTGATAATGGTGCCTGTAAATGAATGAATGGATCTTTGTTTTCCTCTCCCATTTTGGCTATTATTAGGTGTTCTGAACAAAACAAAGAAGAACAATTCGACAAAAGTTCTGAGTTTTCCTGCCTTGATGAAACTGTTAGAGGTAACTATGAGACACTGAAATATTTCATTGCTTTGTATCTGAGCACTAGAAACAAGGGCTTGTTTTCCTTCCCTTTTATTAAACATAAATTATATCAGGTGACTCTGCTTGCCGAAGGGAGAAACTCATAAATTGGAATCTTGGTCCTGGATATGAGGTTGCACAGGAGTGGGCCAAACAAAGGGCAGCTGATGCTACTAATACAGTAGCTGATAATGTTAGCATCTTCAACCTTCCTGTTGGTGTAAGATCTTCAGAACAGTTAAAAGACTCTTCAGAAGTCTCCATGGCACAAGAGCCTGCAACTGAAAATGATGTCAAAGTTCCAAATAAAAGCATGTTTTGGAGTGCATTGACTGATGCAGGTCTGGAAGCAGTGGCGGATTTTACATCTACGCTCTTAAATGGAAAGTATGCAGACAAATCAAACAAGCAAGGGCTTCTTTCTGTTCGAGCAGCATCCATGCTGGAAGCAGAACGTGATTCATCGAAAAAATGGATCCCAATTGTGGAAATGCAATATAGAGGAGGTCAATACAAGGGACGATGTCAAGGAGGTCTCCCTGAAGGGAAGGGGCGACTTGTCCTCAGAGATGGAAGTATATACGATGGCACATGGCACTACGGGAAGAGATCAGGTCCTGGCACACTGTATTTCATCAATGGCGATGTGTTCCAAGGATCGTGGAGGGACGATGTTATGCATGGCAAAGGTTGGTTTTATTTTCACACAGGGGATAGGTGGTTTGCAAACTTTTGGAAGGGAAAGGCAAATGGTGAAGGCCGTTTCTACACAAAGAATGGGGATGCCTTCTTTGGCAATTTCAAAGATGGATGGCGACACGGGCAGTTTCTATGCATTAATGCTAAAGGAAGTAGGTACATTGAGATTTTGGAATATGGTGTTATTGTAGAAAGCAAGCATTTAGACAAAGATGATGGAGAAGAATGAATACTACTGTATCTAAAATTACGAGACTAGTTTAATATCTACTGGCTTGTCTTTGCTGGTCCTGTGATTTTTCTCCCCATTTTGTAAATCAGTAGTTAGTAAGTCCCCACGAGTTTGGGTGTAGTAGCAGTGGATCTACTCGATATGTATATACTACCTCCGATCCTAAATATAGGATATCTGTGGTGTAATTTATACTACAAATTATGTTCTATGTTCAAGAACTGAAGGAGTTTTTTTTTTTTTTTTGGTGTATTGTAACTTCCTTAGGATATTCTAGTTCTCTCATCAAAGTGACTTCCAGCAAGTCAGAATTTTTGTACGAGATATGAACCTATTTTCGAGCATTATTAAATATTAGTACATAGTACTGTAGCAGTGTTATCACACGATATCTTCCTCTTCATCTCAATTGCATTATTTGATTACCTATCAGAAAGCGTGCTCGGCTGAAAACAATAGATGAAGGCCATAAAAAATCACCGATAATATCCTTGTTAATAATACCATGCTTTACAAGTTCGTTCATATTATTTGTAGTTAGAATGTGGAAATTGTTACTGTATATATTGCTGTTGATTCGTTCATCAATCTCATCACTTTGCTACACTACACTGATCTCATCTTAGTTATATGCTATTTGGTGCTTTGATCAGATTTCAATCACATCTTAGTGACATGAATGACTTGTAATCTTGCTATCCTCTCGTTGTTTTTGAACATAAACGGCTCTATTCTTTTTTACTTTTCTTTTTTTCTTTTTCCCTGACTCATCGGCTCTATTCTAATCCTTAGGAGATGCTTAAATGCAAGATACTTGCCTTTAAGAGGTGAAATTTCATGCCTACTAGCTTTGGTGATTCAAAGTCTTTTGTTAGACAATGTAGATGTCATGGACTTTGACTTTAATAGTAACGATCAAATTTCAAT
Organism: Acacia confusa; assembly: GCA_037074495.1. NCBI lineage: Eukaryota > Viridiplantae > Streptophyta > Magnoliopsida > Fabales > Fabaceae > Acacia > Acacia confusa. Next base: position 602,543 of record CM073512.1, on the reverse strand, counting down.
ATTTAAATTTCCGGATTGAAGTCGTGTTATGTTGCCTACATCTTGTTCTATGATAATAATACTACCTCCGATTTTTTAATGTAATAGTTCGATTTCTTTATTAAAATAAATCTTATATTAAGAAACAGTGGGAGTATTATAAGATTGAATAATTTGCATGTTTGGTTTCATGCATGTTAAAATAGATTAATAGTATAATGGTAGGGAATTGAAGATTATTAATACTCCTCTGGTTCTTACTATAAGATTTATTTTGGAAGTTGATCTTGATTCTAGATATAAGACAATATTTTTATATTTGTCAGTCTTTTCCTAATTTACCCTCATTAATTGATGCTCCCTCAACAATAATCAAAGAGGAAAGAGAATGAGAGAATTAAGGAAGATGATTAGGGTATATTAAAAAATATATATTATATTTACTAACTTTAGGTAAATATGTTTTATATTAAACAGTGGACAAGTAGAGAAGTAGTTTTTAAGATGATGGAACTAAGCATGATCAGTATCAATAGCATCTATTAGGCTATATTGACGGTATATAGGCTTAACCCCATCTTGCCTCTTGTAATAACAAAGAAAAAAAAGAAAGAAAGAGAGGGGGGGGGGGAAGAGACTTGGCCCCATGATCAGATCAGTGATGAGTAATTCGAGAAGAAAACAATGTGGAAATAACACAAAAGGAATGTGGCAAGAGGTGATCAATGAAGAGGACCACCGGAGTAGAAGAATGAAGTGTTATTCTTCTATTAAGGGACTTGTATGTTAATTACTTTCAACAACTAGTAATATAACATGAAATACAAAATAAATATGTGGCAAATTATATTATTCATAAATTGTATAATGGACAACTAAACGTGAGGTAGGTCTAAATTGTGAAGGCTATTAATGAATTATATTTAATATTTATTATTCACTTAGTTGTTTTATTATAAAAAGGAGAGCCTTTCATATATATGGGGTATATATACTGATCTCCTGATTGTTTCTCTCTCGCAAACTTCACACACACACACACACCGTGACCATTTCACTTTGTCCTTTATCTCACAAAAACAGGAAAAGTAAAAGACAAGTTATGGTTTACAATTCTTGCTTGTGATTTACAAGCAACCGAGATTCCATCTAATCTGTGAATTGTACTTACCGCTCGAGAAATAAAAACTATTGGCTTTCAATTCGTCCTAAATATAAGGTTCTAGCATTTGGGGGATATATAAGTTGGTTATTTGTAATTAATATGTAGAATTTACGACATTTTTTCAAAAATAACCCTATCATTTAAAGATTAAAATTAATCTGGGAGATGAGAAAAATGAAACCTTTTATTTAAGACTAAACCAAGCCTACCTTTAAATGAATCTTACATTTCTTTTATATATAGTTACATTTCCAGGTATTTTCTTATTGAAGATAATTATGTTTGAAATGTTGTTGAGCATTAAATATTAGCACATCTTTTGATAGAGTTTCAAACCTTGGTTTGATGCATTATGAGGGATTAACCCCGTTGCTAATCCTATATTTAGAAACTGAAGGAATGTGTGAGACAAAAGTCAATCAATAAGTACTAATATAATAGCATTGTATGAAGAAGTTGACATACATAGACTGTACGCAAGGGAGGAATATATTAATTTAGGGCGAATATGATCCGATTCATTGGCTCTTGAGGTTCTTAATTTTAACTTCTATGGATACTCCATCTTATAAGAGACATGACTTGATTATAACAATTGAACTTAATTATTTAAAAGATTCGTAAAGCAGTATTTTTACAAAATGACTTGTTGATCAATTACTCCAAAGTCCAACATTCGTATATTCCTACCTAATGTGTTTAATTCCCTATTTAATTAGTTAAAAATCATAACTGTGAGATTATTTCCACATTTTTGTGATCAAAATTATTATCACCTTGACTTAATAGATTAAATTGTGCTATTTTTTTTAAGTTTCTTGGATTGGTAAACCACTAAACTGCCAAACTTTTTTTTTTTTTTTTTTGCTTCATAACTGAATTTTCAATTATGCAGAGTATTACTTATTTTTCAAACTAAATCTAGCCAACATGTGAGTAAGTGACAAGAAACCCTTTTTAAGCAAAAATTAAAAGTTTTCAAAAGTCAGATAAGCGTTATTGACTTATTGCATATGGAAACATACAAATATGGAATCTATTAATATGCTGAATGCTGAGAAATCACAAAATACATGCACAATCAATAATGAAAACGAATGGAAGCATATGCATTGCCTCCAAACATTTATTTGGATCGGAACAATGAATAAATGTATTTAATTTCCTAGTTATATATCATACCAATAACTACAATCATCTATGCAGAAGAAACTCATCAGAGAATGATGAATTGAATTTGATGAGCTGACGAGAGATAGATCATATAATATATCTCTCATCATCGGAAGATTTTTATTTGGAGATATATATGCTACTTACATTTATGTTTTCTACATTTCATACTTCACCCAAAACGATATGAATCGATGATATATCTGTGAATTAAGATGCTGCATTAATTAATTTTTGCCTGAACAACCCTTGAGAGTTGAGCCAGTGCAATATCAACGGCATCTTCAAACCCAATATTGCTTGCATTGGGATGAGCATATGTCAGCCTTGGGATCATCTTTATCACATTCTCACGCATTCTCTTCACTTCCTCGCTCGGAATCTTCATTAGTTCCTCCTCTATCATCTTGCTTCCTTCACCTTTCTCATCAATGTACACCGAGTACGCCTCTTTCTCCTCAACAGGCATGTACCAAGCGTACTGACTGTACGCCGTGTGCGGCGAGAAGAACACCGGAATGCAGCCGGCCAGCACGGAGTCGAACGTCGAACGCCGAGTGAACGAGTCGCCCGGCGCCTGCAGGCAGAACTCAGACTTGGTCATCACGTCAAGCACCACACTTGGCTCATGACACCTGATTCCTCCGGCGTCCCCACCGCATTTCAAGAGCTTGCACCGTGTTGACTCGTCGCACTGCTGGAGAATCTCCCCTCGGATCGCCGCCTTTTCCAAGTCTTTCCTGGGACCACCGACAAAGGAAAACAGATACGGTCGCTCCGATTCCGTCACCGTCCTCTGCCATCTTTCAAGCTCTGAGACTGTCGTCGGATGAAAATAAGAAGGGTAAGGAATCCCATATTGGTTTGACCCTTTCCAAGGTTGTCTCTCCACGGTCAACACCGACATGTTCTGGACATGTGGTAGGTTCAGGAGGATGTTGGCGCCAAAGTCAGGTGCATCTTCTGCTCTCATGAAATCCCATGCGGTTCTCCCCAGGGCAAGGAAATGGTCCTTACCATTGTGCTTCTGCCACGAGGGCTGATCCTGTAGGTACCGGACAAGATCAACGGGAAGCTCATCGCGGAGTGTGTGGTTGGCCTCGCGGAACGTGCTGGAGGCGTGGAGCCCACCGTAAAAGGGAACGTAGAAGAGGTTAGCTTTGGCTGGGTCCCGCGTGCGGCAAGGGTGATTCTCCACGCGCGCGTGGATAATCATCTCGGCGATGAACTGGTGGGTGGCGAACCAGGTGGCGGTGGCGGAGGAGAGAGACATGTAATTGGGAATTGGCTGGCCGAGGCCGTGATTGGCTACATGCGGACACATATTAGTGTATATGTTGAGGTTTTGACAGTGAGTGAGGAGGCCGAGGTTGAAGCGAGGAGGTAAGTTGTAGACATAAACTGATACAGTGCCGTCACATTGAGCTTTCGGAGGAGGTAAGAACTTTCTGATGGGGGAAGTGGTGGTGGCGGCGGAGGAGGGGTGTGGTGTGAAGCAGAAGAGAAGGAGGAACCAAGAAGCAAGGAAGAGAGAGAGAAGAAGAGCGTACCTTGAATTAGGAGTGAGAATGAGAGAGGTTTGGTGGTGCTCTCTGAATTTGGGGAAGCTCCCTGATTTGAAGGTCCATGGCGGATCAACTGAAACTGGTGATGGCTTTCTGGAAAACATGAAGAATAGAGAGGAGAAGGGTGTGTGATGTGATATCCAGCTGGAGAAGAGAAGACTAATATTGCTCACGAGAAGGAGAACGTATCAAATTATTTAGGACAATTAATACAAAAGGTTTGACAATTAATGTAAAAATGAGGAGCTGCGCGGAATTTATGGTAGGCAGAGGCATCTGCCTTATACTTATTCGGTGTTTTGTTTCATATAAGTTATATTTATTGAATTAATTAATTTGATTAAATTAAAGAAGTTTGTTAAATCTGTATAAAATACCATAATCTTATCATTTCCTATCTTCTTGTTGAGGAAGTATTATAAGAAATAAATTAAAAAAATATTGATAAATATAGTCTTATTTTCAACACTAAAATCAATTCTTTAAATATATCTGATCGGCAGGGACGGCATTTGTTTTCCGGTTTTTTCTTAACTGAACAAGTTATATTTTTTTCCATGTAATATATTAAATTAAAGAGATAAAAATATAAATGAAAACTATATAATAAAAAGGGGGGTGAGATCGATAAAGTCAAGGAAGGGTGGCTTGAATGAGAAGAAGTTAAAGGAGAGAGAAGGATTCAAAATATAGAGCGAGCACGCACGCACATGCAATTGGCTTAGGTGTCAAAAGTTTACAATGAACTTCCTACAATTACAACCCAATCACGGCTTAGTATAATGGTGGGTGGTTGGATGGTCATGTATATATAAACAAATATTATATAATAAAAAAGGAAATAATGTATTGACCAACATCATACGACGAATCAAATGCGGACACAGGAATTTCACAGCTAAGAATTATAGGGACGAGAAATATATACGTATATGCTCATTTCTCTCAATCATATGAAATATATAAAAACTTGGCACTAAGTTATATATTTAAATTATAATGCACACATGCATTCATCATAATGTATTGGTCCCAAAAAAGGACGATTCAATTGTATATAATTCATTTTGTATATTTTTTGTAGAATTAATTTGTGTGAATATTATATGCAATTGTATATATGTGTAAAGTGGAAGGTAGGTAACAAAATGGGAAGATAGAGGGGTGAATTTGTGTCCGGCGGTGGCGATCTGTTTCATTGGCTTTAGAATAGAATCATATACTGTAAATGGGTCCGGACGTTGGGAAAAAGAGGAGGAGTGTGAGTGTCGGCAGTATTTTTCAACACATTTTTCTGCGAGACATACACAAATAGGATGGGTACATGTAGCAGTGAAAGGCACCGTTCAACGAGGTGGGCCAAACCACAAATTGTTCCCACACAACCTCTCTAATTCATATATATATATAGATGTGTTTATGATGTGGGAGAAGAAATTTATAATATTCTTATTTATAAAGTTGAGTATATTGCTTAAAGTGAAACATAATTAAATGTTTTAAAATTAATGATAGTGGTAAGGAAGATGATAATGATAGTTCATTATACTAATGTTACTTAATGATATGCTTCTTATGTTTTATGTGAGTTATTTATGAATAATAATTTACTTTTGATTACAAATTAATGAATGTATTTATTTGTTAGATGATTCGTCTTGTTTAGATATTAATGTTGATAACATTTATTTGATAAATTAAAACTTTATTAATTATTGTTATTTACTAATTATATTTCTTTAAAAAATAAAAAAATAGTTAAAATTTGAAATAGTAACTTCCAGACCCTGTAGGCTGTAGGGCTAACCTTGGCCCTAATATTCTCAGGCCGGGTTTTGAAAAATAAAGGTTTTTCTTACTTCGGGCCTTGTAAGGCCGACCCTGATCCTTTAAGGGCCAGCCTAACCCTGATTCCCAACTCTACAGATTACAAAGAAATCTTAAAAGATATGAATTAATTCCAATCATAAAAAATACAATGTTGTCTCGTATTTAATTTGAAAACTAATATAAAACTGATGAAAATAGAGAATAATAACAAGAGAATCTAGAGATAGAAAGAGAGAGATTATATTTCAGTGTGTTCTGAATGTTTACAGAAGGCCTCTATTTATAGAAGGAAAATGGGCCTTTAGTGTAATTTCCACATATGGGTCATTTGGTGTAATTTCCCCCTAAACCCAAATTACTATGCGCCCGTGAATCCTCCTGTGAAGCAATCTGTGATTGTATAATTGCATGTGGGTCCCACCAAATAGCAAATTACTATGCGTGGTACTATGCGTAGGTCCCATGTCATCTTGTAATATTTGGAGACCGTGAGTCAATGGATATCCACATAATAAGTATATTCATAACACTCCCCCTTGGATGTCCATTTATGAATGTGACTCGTTAAAAACTTTAACTTGGAAAAACTCAATGGGATAAAAACCTAGCCAAAGAAAAGAGTACATCATTTATTGATACACTGTTGAGTGCTGCCTCATTAAAAACCTTTTTAGGAAAACCCAGTGGGACAAAACCTAGATGAGGGAAAAAGAGTACAGCGTGTATCGACTCCCCTTGTTGACAATATCAGTTGAGATCTCTGAATCTTCGCAGACCAATGCCATGAACAAGTTTTTCTAAGGTTGTACATGAAAGAGATTTAGTAAATAAATCTGCTAGATTTTCACTTGAATTGATTTTCTGGATATCAATTTCACCATTTTGTTGAAGATCACGAGTATAGAAGAATTTTGGTGAAATATGTTTTGTTCTGTCACCCTTGATATAACCCTCCTTGAGTTGGGCAATACATGCAGCATTATCCTCATATAGAACTGTTGGAACCATTTTATCAGAAGATAAATGACAAATAGTTCGTATATGATGAATTACTGACCTCAACCACACACATTCCCGACTTGCTTCATGCATTGCTAGAATTTCTGCATGATTAGTTGAAGTGGCTGTTATAGTCTGTTTCATAAATCTCCATGAAATAGCTGCACCTCCACATGTAAATAGATAGCCTGTTTGTGATTTTCCATCATGTGGATCAGACATAAATCCAACATCTGCATAACTAATCAGTTCATGCTTCGATACATTTGAGTAGTATAATCTTATATCCATAGTACCTCTGAGATAACGAAGAATTTGCTTTACACCATTCCAATGTCTTTGTGTTGATGCAGAACTATATCTTGCTAATAAATTTACAGCAAACGATATATCAGGTTGTGTATGATTAGCAAGATACATTAGTGCCCCAATAGCACTTAGGTATGGTACTTCTGAACCAAGTAGTTCTTTTGCACCTTTGTCATTAATTATTTGAGGTCGAAATGGATCTTGATCCTTATCCAAAAGCCTTACTATCATTGGAATACATAATGGATGTGACTTATCCATATAAAATCATTCTAGGATCTTCTTTGTATAAGTTTCTTGATATACAAAGATCTCATCCTTCAGGTACTCGATTTGTAGTCCAAGGCAAAATTTTGTTTTGCCCAAATCTTTCATTTTAAATTCTTTCTTCAAACAATTAATTGCTTTCGAAAGCTCTTCAGGAGTTCCAATTATGTTGATATCATCAACATAAACAGCAATTATAACAAATTCATTTCTCGATCCTTTCATAAAAATGCATGGTCATATTGGATCATTTTTATACCCTTCTTTCAACAAATATTCCTCAAGACAATTATACCACATGCGCCCTGATTGTTTTAAACCATATAGGGACTTATTTAATTTGATCGAGTATTGTTCCCGAGAATTTGAATTAGATGCTTCTGGCACCTTTAGTCCTTCAGGAATTTTCATATAAATATCACTATCAAGTGATCCATATAAGTATGCAGTCACTACATCCATCAGATGTAAATTAAGCCCTTCATTTATTGCTAGGCTAATCAAATAACGAAAAGTAGTCGCATCCACTACTGGTGAATACGTTTCTTCATAATCAATGCCGGGTCTTTGTGTAAATCCTTGGGCTACAAGACGTGCCTTATATCTTGTAATTTCACCCTTTTCATTTCTCTTTCTTACAAAATACTCATTTGTATCCAACTGGCTTTACACATTCAGGTGTTTGGACTACAGGTCCAAATACTTTTTATTTTTCCAGTGATTTCAATTCTGCATTAATAGCATCTTTCCATAAGAGCCAATCTTTTCGCTGTTGACACTCTCTAATAGATTTAGGCTCATGATGATCTTCATTATTCATTACATCATATGCTATATGATTAGCAAAGATGTCGTCAACGTTGACTTCATTTTGATCCCATCAGATACCATTCATAACATAATTAATTGAGATCTCATTATTTTCATACATTCCAGGTACCTGAGTCTCTTCTGAGACTTCAACATTCTCTTCTGGAGATAACTCTTCAAGAGGTGACTCTTCTGGAGCTACTGACTTTTTTTTATTAATCTCGACTTGACCATCAATATTTTTAGCTCCTTTTCTCTTTCGAGGATTTTTATCTTTTGAACCGATGGGTCTGCCACGCTTCATGCGTGCTTTAGATTTATTCATTATAGATTGTCCTTCAGGAACATCAATTCGAATAAGAGCATTCGCAGCTGGAACATGTGACTTTGTCACTCTCTTTGGGTCAGTGAATGCTTCTGGCATTCAATTAGCTAAATCCTGCAAATGAATTATCCTTTGAACTTCTAATTCACATTGTTTTATACGAGGATCAAAATGAGCCAATAATAATTCATTTCAGCTAATCTCTTTACCCAACTGCTTATTCTCTCCCCCTAATGTTGGGAAGACTGATTCATCAAAGTGACAATAAGCAAATCGTGCAGTAAATAAATCTCCTGTAGATGGTTCTAAATATTTCTCATCCTCCTTTGAGGACCCATTTTAGTGCGTTGTGGTGGTGCTACTGGCATATATACTGCACATCCAAAAATTCTTATATGGGAAATATTAGGTTCTTGACCAAAAACCATTTGTAAGGGGGAAACCTTTAGGTAACTAGTAGGCCTGATGCGAATTAACATTGCAGTATGCAAAATGGCATGACCCTAAGCAGAAATCGGTAGATTAGATCTCATAAGTAAAGGTCTTGCAATAAGTTGCAATCGTTTAATCAAAGATTCTGCGAGTCCATTTTGCGTATGAACATGAGCTATAGGATGTTCAATATCAATTCCAAGGGACATACAATATTCATTAAAAGCTTGTGAAGTAAATTCACCAGCATGATCAAGACGTATTTTCTTGATAGGATAATCAGGGTAATGTGCTCTTAATCGAATCAATTGAGCAAGTAATCTCGCAAACGCTAGGTTACGAGAAGATAATAAGCAGACATGTGACCATTTGGTTGATGCGTCAATTAAGACCATAAAATATTTAAATGGTCCACATGGTGGATGTATTGGTCCACAAATGTCTCCCTATATCCGTTCTAGAAATGTAAGAGATTCATCTTCTACTTTGCTTGGTGAGGGTCGAATAATCAACTTTCCCTTGGAACATGCATCACATAAGAAATCATGGGACCGTGGTATTTGCTTACACTTCAGGGTATGTCCACATGAATTTTCAATTATTTGTCGCATCATAGTTGACCCAAGATGACCTAACCGGTCATGCTAAACATTAAATTCATGAGTAAACTTCTGGTTGTCATTGGCAAATTGCTGGTTTGTATTGACAAACTTCTGGTTTGTATTAGTAAACTTCTGGTTTACAATAACATGTATTTCAATTGTACTTATAAAAGTATAATACAAACTAGAAGAAAAAACAGGAAAATTTTCTAATATGCATTTTCTACCAGAAATTATGTTTGTGATAGCAAGACATTCTTGATTATCTATAGTTGTCGTTTCTATATGATATCCATTTCTACGGATATCTTTGAAACTCAACAAGTTCATTTTTGATTTGGTAGAATAAAATGCATTTTCAATGCATAATTTTGTTCCTTCAGGTAACAAAATATTAGCTCTTCCGGAGCCTTCGATCAAATTTATACTACCAGATATAGTCTGAACATTGGCTTCTCGCATTACCAATAAAGAAAAATATTTGTCATTTTTTAGTATGGTGTGCGTTGTTGTGCTATCAACGAGAAACAAATCTTCAGGATTGTTGTCAACAAGATTCATTCTTCATTAAAGATACATGAAAATAAAAATAAAACATAATTAAAAGAAATACATATAACAGAAGAAAGTTTCAACATATTAAAACATAATCATTAATCATGAAAAATGATTTATACTAAGTAATTAGCAATATCAAAATGAGTCATCTCAACATCTTCTTTTCCAGAATTCTCTGCCTTATCCACATGATTTGCTTCAATCTTTGGTCCTTTACCATTATTTTTCAATGATTCTTGGTAAAGGTCAACCAAATGTCTTGGCGTACGACAAGTACGTGACCAATGACCTTTGACACCACAACGATAACATGCATTTTCTGCATGTTTGTTATTTCCACTTGTTTCCCTTTTGGGGTTCTTATCATACTTTCCCAATTTAGGGCGGGAATTTGATCCACCATGATTTGAACCACGACCACAGCCACGACCACGTCCACGCCCACGATTGTAGCCACCTTTACGTCCACGTCCTCGACCACTTGAAAATTCATTAGTTACTACATTCACTTCTGGGAATGGAGTTGAACTTGTTGGACGTGATTCATGATTTTTTAATAAAAGTTCATTATTCTGTTCGGCTACTAAGAGATAAGATATTAAATCTGCATATCTTTTAAAACCTTTCTCACGGTATTGCTGCTGCAGGAGCAAGTTAGATGCATGAAATGTGGAGAAAGTTTTTTCTAGAATGTCTTCATCAGTAATATTCTCTCCACATAATTTCAGTTGAGAAGTAATTCTGAACATAGCTGAGTTGTATTCACTTACAGATTTAAAATCTTGTAAACGTAAATGAATCCAGTTATATCGAGCTTTTGGTGAATGACCATCTTCTGGTGGTCATATCTTTCCTTCAAATTGTTCCAAAGAACAAGTGGGTCTTTTACAGTCAAATATTCAACTTTTAGATCATCATGCAAATGATAGCGTAACAAAATCATGGCTTTGGCCTTTTTTGATTGGATTCCTCATTCCCTTCTTTAATTGTGTTTTCTAGCTCATGAGTATTCAGATGGATTTCCGCATCCAACATCCAGGATAAATAGTTCTTTTCGGTGATGTCAAGAATCGCAAACTCAATTTTGGAAAGGTTTGACATGATTCAAACTAATTAAAGAAAATAAACATGAATTAAAAATACGAATAATAATAACAATAAAATATGAAAGACAATAATTATAATTAAAGCATTACAGCTTCAGGCCATTTATATCTCATAATGAGAAAATTAAATTTATATGGCTTCTGGCCATAAAAACAACATGACTTCTGGTCATGAAGGCAATATGACTTCTGGTCATATAATTTCAGAATAAGAAAATATAAATATATGGCTTCTGGCCATAATAACATAACATTAAATGTTAATAACAATAAAAGTAAATGTTATGTTAGCAACAGTAAAAATAACAATATCTGCAAACAGAGAATATCAAATCTAGATATCCATGTAGGAGGTAAAACCTTCCATGTAGATGTTAAATGAACAAAATATAAAATTACCGTGAATAGTAGAAATTACTATTCACAGTAAATAAAGTAAAATTACTGAAAGATTAAATCTAGACTTCCAAGTATGAGTCAGATGAATAAAATGTAAAATTACTGAAAAAGGGTAAATTTACTATGAATAGTAAATTACTATTTACCGTAGTAAAATAGTAAATAATCTCAAATCTTAACCATGGAACCCGATATTTAAAATAATCGGTAAAAGTATATCTTTAATTCTATATTGTGGTCAAGTTATCCTAGATAGATAAAATAAACAAATAGTAAAGAAGATGGTGATAAAATCTTACCTTGGTAGAGTCTTCGTGCTGATAACGTAATATAAAACTGATGAAAATAGAGAATAATAACAAGAGAATCTAGAGATAGAAAGAGAGAGAGTAGAGAGAGATTCTATTTCAGTGTGTTCTGAATGTTTACAGAAGGCCTCTATTTATAGAAGGAAAATGGGTCTTTAGTGTAATTTCCACATATGGGTCATTTGGTGTAATTTCTCCCTAAACCCAAATTACTATGCGCCCGTGAATCCTCCCGTGAAGCAATCCGTGATTGTATAATTGTATGTGGGTCCCACCAAATAGTAAATTACCATGCATAGTACTATGCGTGGGTCCCATGTCATCTTGTAATATTTGGAGACCGTGAGTCAATGGATATCCACATAATAAATATATTTATAACAAAAACAAAAAACTAGAATTTTTAGGACTCAATCGTATTGGAAAAGGTTGAGCTCTTTTCTCTCACCTCACAAGGTGGAGTGAGGGAGAAGAGCTTGACTTTTTCGAATACACTGAGCCCAAAAATTTCAGTTATTTTTTTTTTCAAAATTCAATAAAGAGTGAAACTGTATTTTTATATTTAAAATTAATTGCACTCAGCTTTTTTGAGATTTCATGGCAATTTTCAAAGGATCTGGTTACCATTGAGTCTATTAATTACAACTTGGTTACAATTTTTCCTATATTATAGAATATTAAAATGAATTGACATTGTCTTTATACTATGATTATTGATTTTTTTTAAGGAAAGAAAATACTTTTTTTAAATTTCGTGTGTGAACTGAAGTGAGAGTTTAAACTAATTTACTTCAAATTAGAATAACCAAACATATTGATTGGTGCAAAAATAAGAAAATTCTTATTAGTTTTACAACAAATAATAGCATTAAAGACTTAAAATGCCTACACAGAGACTTGATAACATGGACAGAAATACTGCAAAACAGCTATATTTACCTTCATTAACTTTGAATCAAGTTATGACAAATACAAATATAATTAAACATAAACATTCACACAACAAAGATAATTATTTTATTAGCTAGAATGACCAATAAAAATTTTAAGCATCGGCTTTTCATTGATTTTATATTTATTTGTAATTCAATGGGCGAGAGTTTACATTAGTTTATTTCAAAATATAATGACTAAACACACACAAAAGGGGCTGTGTGAATGGTGTAAGAATTTTCCCAATATATTACAACGATTAATTCCTAAAAATACAAATAAATAAGTATTTAATTGTCTGATCAGAAACTTGGCGGGATGCATGGACGGATTATTTTTTGAACTTATTTAAGGAGGAAGTAGTAGAGCGCTCAAACATGTATGTGAGGTTTTTTATCCAAATCTACTAGGTGTGTGTGAATGTGTGTGTGTAGAAGGGATGCTGATGAAGCTGAGATTAAGAAAGCGCTGTTTAGTATTGGTACTTTTAAATCCTTGGGGCCAGATGGGTTTACTACTCTATTCTTTCAACACCAATGGGAAGCGGTGAGGGACTCTATTATTCAATTTATAAAATAGGTATTTCACAACCCAGAGTTAATTCTTGATGTGAATGAACACTTATTGTCTTAATTCCTAAGATGGATCACCCAGAGACATTTTGAGACCTTCGGCCAATTAGCTTATATAATATCATATACAAGCTAATTACCAATGTGGTGATTAATAGAATGAAGTGTTTTATGTCAGGTGTTATCGCTTTTAACCATTGTAGTTTTGTGCCAGACCAACATAGTTTGGATATAATCATGGCCCAGGAGGTGATTCATTCTATGCGAACAATTAGATAGTTTGAAAGTAGCCAAAGAGAGTTGACACAAATGGTAAGGGATTCAGGATTAGTCTCTTGGGACGTGGGTTTGATTTCCTCTACCGTTGCTGAGACTCTTTTGGTAGACGATCTCGTAAGTCCCCAGTAAGTGCTTATAGAGCCCGGGGCCGTGCCCTGACCTTGGTGTCGAACTTCTCCAAAACTTTTCAGTATTAAAAAAAAAAAAAGATAGTTTGAAAGTACAACGTGATGCTCTCTCTATTTATATGATAATCTTGAGTCTTGACAAGTATTTTAAAATTTTAGGGAAGCCTTTTGATCATCCAATGCTGATTAAAAAAAATTACTTACGGAATACTTGTAAAGTAATAATATTAAATGAAAAATAACCGTTGCAAATAAAATAATTTTCATAATAAATTTTGTAGTTATTCAAATAAAATAAGATTAACATGGTAAAAAAATAACTAAAAATATAAGAATAACAAAAAATTAAACATGAATGATTGAATTGCGCTTAATTTTAATCTAGACAAATAACGAGCATCCCACTCCCTCCCTGCATGAAATTTTTTTGGCGGTAATTATGTTAAACTTCATGCAAATCTTTACGCTTTGATTTAGGAAGAAAAGTTGGCAACCATAAAAAAAAAAAGGAAGAAAAACAACATTGCATCGGGTCCTGAAACTGGGTCCAATAAAATATTTTATTTTAAAAAATTGCCCTCGGGTGTGTTCACGGCGGGGACAAAAATGTCATTATATGCCCGTTTGTTAACCTTCTAAAAATTAAGTTTTGCATAATACGAAGTAAGTATGTAAAAGTTTTGTTTATAAAACCTAGATTTTATTTTATTTGATTGCCCCAGAGGCACTATGACTATATCAAAAAAAAAAAAAATGTCACTATGACATTCATGTCATCTTCTTGCGGGGCTCCATTGCCGATCTGAAGATCCCAGCGAATCTCACAAGTGAGCGAGACAGCGACAACGAGCTTCTCCAACAGCAACAATGGCATCGGCCTTTATCAAGCTGGACGATTCCCCCATGTTTCAGAAGCAGGTAACCTGGCTGTGCAAGATTCATTGTTGCGTCTGTTTCCAATTCCAGTTTTTGATCACTCTTTGGATATTGTATCATCCTCATTAAGCATCACTTTTTATACGATGAAAGCAAAAATCACTTTTTCGTCTGTTTTGTGACACTGGGATTCTGTGACGCGCAAGCGTGGCCTTTTTATTACTTGAAGCTCCCTGAGAGGTTGCAATAGTAGCGAGGATGCTTGATATTTACCCCTTATTGCTTCTCATGATTCTCAGATCTCTCAAAGTCTCAATTTTATTTTTGTTAAATATTATTTCATGGCAAACCATAGGTTCTTCGTTTGAGCTAGAATTGCTTGGCAAGGAACTGTGCTTAAATTAATATCTTGTGGTTCCGATCTGAAATAAGTCTTTGACATTGTGGCATATTTTTATGCTTTTCTGAAAACAAAAGCCTTGACCAGACCGTTAACTCGAGTTCTTTTTGCAAGATCAAAGTTGCATGTTTTAAACTATGGTAGGTCATAATTTCCAACTAAGTTATAAAAAGACATTTTCACTTAAACCAATGTGGTGTATGAAATAAACATAAATGCATGGATGCTGACATCTGCTCCTAACTACTTTAAAATCTTAGCCAAGGACTTTGAGCTTTATTTCATGCTTTTATTTGTTACCAAAGTTATACGGGTTCCTCTTATGGAATTCAAAGAGCTCTAAATTGAAATGTTGTAGATCGTTGTAAACTAAAGACATTTTACAGGACGATGAAATGAGAACTGATTACGTTAATACTGAAGATAGTTGAAGTTTGCTAAAATTCTAAATTAAATTCCAGCCGGAGATAGTTAAATAGAACTTCACTACTACCTCCTTATCCACTGCAGAGCTTATACTTAAAAGAGAATAAAGCCCTCACTGTGGTTGGCTTGTGTTCACTTGGGATTGTTGTGGATCTGTAAACCAATCATTCCACTAACTTCGTGAAAGATGTGGAAAAGCAGTGAGTAAAGCTGTGTTGCCTGTTTCTAGCGTGAGTATTATATGGTTAAGGGGAAGTTTTGAGTTTATTTCAAGAAAGTGTTCGAAACAGATTTCATAATAGTAAAGTGTTGTTGCTTAAATTATTGTAGTAGCCTGAGAAGCTTATTTGAAAAGCTTAAGCTGACATAATTTGTTCATCTAAGTGGGAATGTTTTGTCCTCTAGAATTTCCATTCAATCATTCATAAGCCAAAAAGGTTGATCTCAAAGTCTTTTTACCTTTTCTTCTCATACACTATTGATGGCTATGTTAGCATTGAATGATCACTGAAAAACATCCTCCTTAAATAACTGTAAGGATGAACAAAATTTTAAACCCCTAAACCAGCCTTGAGTTGAATCCTAGGAGAATTGAAAAAGTATCTCTCTTCTAAAGATAGTATGTAGCAAAAAAGATTTGGTTAAGGGCTCTTGCAATTCTTTCCTGCCAAAAGCACCAGATTGCCTAAGGATTTCTATTAATGGCCAAACCTTCAAAATTCAAACTGAATTGCTAAAAAAATGAACTAGAGAAGCTAGGAAAAACCACTGCACTTTAAAAAAAAAAAATCCCAAAAAAATTGATCTGACATTTGCCATGTTATGTCACCACGCAAAACATGTTTATATTTATTTTGGTGCTGCTATAACACATTTAGTGTGATAACATTGAGGGAAAAGTAGTAATGTCCAATTTGTGATGCTAGTAGTAATGTTTGTACTTTGTATTCCTTTTGGATCTCCTCAAACACATAGCGTAAGCATAACAAAGCTTTACTAGGATGATTAGTTTGAAGCATATAATTTGTGTTGATTCTATTCTATAGATCTATGCTATCCGAACAAAACTTTTGACCTTATAGTTAACATTGAGCTTTCAGAAATTAGATATTGCAAAGATCATATATTTTCATCTAGCAGAGTTGGAAGAGGGGATTCACCAAGGATATGAATAACAGAACAATATCATGAAAAACACTGTTAAGGTTATGAGGTGAGGAAATTCCAATTATAATGGACCCTTTTTAAATTAGAAATTTCAAAGATGGTGCTTGACTTAAGGCTGATAGACAATAAAGTTGGGGAAATCTCAGGGAAAACTGAAAAACCAATCCACTGGTCCTTCAAAAGCCTAAACCTAAAACCATTGGAGAGTACTAATTACTATAGGCCAACAGTATATTACTCATGATGAGCCTATATTTGTTGTTTTGCTGAATGAATCTGGTTGATGCTGGAAAAGTTATGCTTATGAGGTGATGATGCACATTGCTTGTGATATTTTGGTAGAGAAATACCAAACTATTTGAGTATAAATATTCACTTTTGCCCCTTCTACCGGCTGCTTTTGTGCTTTTTCCATTTTTGATTTCTGAATTAGGAGTCTTTATTGGAACATTTAATTGTCTCTGATCAGATTTATAAATATTATTATCAAAAAAGTTTCTTTCTTTTCCTTGTGACAGATATGTTCTCTTGAAGAAACGACTGATGAATTAGCAGATCGCTGCCAGAAACTATACAAAGGGTGCAAGAAATTTATGTAAGCTTTTTGATATTTTTTCTTCTAAAGTAATAGATCTATTGTTGTGTTTGCTAAGTCAATTCCTGGAATTGTCATATCTTAGTTTTTTGATGGTCTATATATTTAATCTTGTGCATTAATTTATGTTTTAATGATGATTACGTGTTTCTCTCACCTCTCATCTAAGATCACTCTCTGCTGATATGATCCCATAGACATTATGTATATTTTTATGTATGTGTTTGTATTGTTAGGCCATTTTCTTTTCTTCATATCTTTTGTACTTCTTTTATCTCATCAAAGTGCAAGAGGGACAAAATGGGGATCTGGGAACTGGATTTGAATTTACAACAAGGACAAAATATATTTTAGCTTCAAAATAAAAGTGTTTTTTTTTTAAAATAAAATTTTGCTAATGAAGGTAGACTTTAAGATTTTTTTTATTGTTTTCGAATTAATGGCATCCATATTTTTTACATTTATTATTTGCAAGTTGCACTTATTTGATGCTGTTTGTGTATGAAGTTTCATGAATGGAAGATCTTTCTATTATAGTTGGTTAAGTTAAAAGGAAAAAAGGAGTTTTGATATATGCATTCCTTATCAGGGACTTAATAGTAAATAATAGTAGGGAATAGTGCACTCATTAGTCAGTTAGAAGAGAGAGAATGGGCCATGACGTGGCCTCAATGAGAGGATATACACACTGTATTGGGTCATTTCCATTTTCGTGAATGAATTAGTCCCTTTTTCCCCTTTTAGTTATATCAAAGGTATCAGAGGCTCTTGTCTGGCCATGGCGCCGCCGCCGGCGGACACGCGATCCCAAGACCGATTGAACGAGCTGGAAAACCGCCTCGAGCTGCTCCACACTATTGTGCAAACTCGGTTCGAACAGAGCTCCCAGGATATCACTGAGCTGAAACACACGGCTGGTTGACTGGAGGAACTAATGAAGATGCTCGAGACTCGTTTCGCACCGCCACCGTTGTTGAATCAGGGCAAACAACCTCTGGGCCCTACTGGAAATTCCAACGATGGATCCAGCTCCACCGTTCTCCATCGGCATTCCATTCCGCCTTTTGGATCCTTCCATGAACTTCATCAACTGCAGCAACCTTTGCTTTACTTCATTCCCACAAAACAGAGTCGTGTGGAATTTCCTCGATTTGACGGGACTGACTTCCGAGGATTGGCCTATCGATGCAAGCAATTTTTCGAAGTGGATGGTACACCACCAGAGCATCGCATTTGTCTCCTAAGTATCCATCTGGAAGGCCATGCTCTTTAGTGGCATCAAACATTTATGCGTCACCGTCCTTTTGCTGAGGTTTGTTGGGACGATTACTTCAAGCACATGGAGGCTAAGTTTACGGACGTTCGCGAGGAACACCCATTGATTGCCCTGAAGAAACTCCACCAGGGTGACAGTTCTGTTGCAGATTATGAGCGCTAGTTTGATGAGTTGCTTTCAGAAATCGACATTCCGGAGCCTATTGCACTGAATCTGTTCATCGGCGGCCTTCGACCAGACATCCGCCAATTTGTTTTGAACTTTAATCCATCATCGTTGGCAAAGGCGTCTTACTCGGCTAGATTGCAGAAGACCACCATCCGAACTCTTCACGAGAACGCACCAGTCCGTGATCGTCGAGGCTCATTTGGGAGGTCTGTGGACATGGGTCTGTCTTCGTCTACAGTAACGGGCTCTAAATCTAGCCCATCACTAACAACCTATTTGGAGTCCTTGAAGTCTCACACGACTCTAACCAAACCACCAGGCCCAATGACCTCATCTTCAAGCTCGGTTTCACTCACTCCAGGTTCATCCGCGAAACCTACTTGGCATCTGTCGAAACGTGAAATGGATGATCGACGTCGGCAAGGGTTGTGCTATTGGTGCCCGAAAAAGTATTCCTCCTCCCACAGATGCAAGGATTCTCATATTTATATGCTATTGATTGATGTTGAAGAGGAGGTTTTTGAAGACGCAGTGGGCGATGCTCAAGCACTCACGGACGGCAGCATCAGCGCTATTGAGGGCCGAGTTAACACATCCACTCTAAAATTACTTGGCAGGGTCAAGAACCAACCGATCATCGTTCTTGTGGATACCGGCAGCACACACAACATCATTAGCGCATCTGTGGTTAAACGTCTTAAACTCAAAATGCAAGAGCGTGCTCCTATCAGTATGACTGTTGTTGATAACCGCCAGGTTTGTCTCTCTAAATGCTGCCCTGCATTGCAATGGGAAATGGGGGGATCACTCTTTTGTGCTGATTTTTTGGTTATGCGAATTGGGGGCTATGATGCTATCCTTGGTGTTGACTGGCTTAAAACTCTGGGACGCTTCTCTATGGACATGGATCTGTGACTTTTTGAATTTCACCAACTTGGTCGCCCTGTCACTTTAAAGGGGTTAAATTCTGGAACTCAATTTTTCTCCGAGGAAGTCCTTAGTTTGCGTGAATTTGTCACTGCTAATGAGTTGTATCTCATACAAGATCAGTCCCAGTTACAATTGAAGCTTGAGGCTGATTCCACCCTGTCTCCTGAACAACAATCTGAATTGCAAACTCTTCTGCAATCCTTCACTGATGTTTTTCAAGAGCCTACTGAGCTACCTCCCTCCAGGGCTTTTGATCACTCAATTCCTCTCAAAGACCAGACCCCCATTAGTTGCAGACCTTATAGATACGGTCTTGTTTAGAAGACTGAAATTGACCACCAAATTCAACAAATGCTGCTCAATGGTATTATCTGTGAGAGCTCTAGTGCGTTTGCTGCTCCAGTGGTCCTTGTTTAGAAGAAAGAGGGGGCTTGGAGGTTCTGTGTTGACTACCGCAAGTTAAATGAGGCCACTATCAAGAATAAATTTCCTATTCCGGTCATTGAGGAACTGTTGGATGAACTCACAGGTGCTGCCTTCTTTTCTAAACTAGATTTACGTGCTGGTTACCACCAAATTCGGATGAGGCCAGATGATATCGCCAAGACTGCTTTTCGTACTCATGAAGGGCTGTATGAGTTCTTAGTCATGCCCTTTGGCCTTACTAACGCTCTGGCCACCTTCCAAGGACTGAATTCGGTGTTCAAGCAGTTTTTACGCAAATTCATTTTAGTATTCTTTGATGATATTTTAATCTACAGTAAGGATTGGCGTTCTCACCTACATCATTTGACCATTGCCTTTACAGTTTTGCGACAGCATCACCTCTTTGCTAAGGCTTCCAAGTGTGTCTTCGCTGCCTAGAAAATTGATTATTTGGGCCATTTAATATCAGCCCAGGGTGTCCAGGCTGATCCTCGGAAATTAGAAGCCATTTCTACATGGCCTGTTCCTTCTTCTCTCCGGGAGCTACGAGGTTTCCTTGGCCTCACAGGGTACTATCGTCGATTCATTCGCCATTTTGGATCTATCAGCAAACCACTCACTGATCTGTTACGGAAGAACGAGAGATTTAGTTGGAATGCCGATGCTGCTACTGCCTTTCAGACTCTTAAGGATGTTATGATGTCCCCTCCGGTTTTGGCTTTACCAAATTTCAATGACCCTTTTGTTATTGAAACAGATGCCTCTGGTTCTGGATTAGGGGCTGTTCTCTCTCAAAATGGTCACCCCTTGGCATATGCTAGTAAGGTTTTAGCTCCTACTAAACGCCTTCTCTCTACTTATGAAAGGGAAATCCTTGCTATTCTCTTTGTTGTTAAGCAATGGCGCTCTTACTTGGGAGGGTGTAAATTTTTCATTCACATAGATCATTTACCCTTAAAACACTTGTTGGAGCAACGGGACCTGAATCAGGAACAATTCAAATGGCTACATAAATTGTGGGGTTTACACTATGAGATCTTATACTGTAAGGGAAGTGACAATGTGGTCGCTGATGCTTTATCCCGTAGGCCTGAAGGCTCTTGCTTAGCACTTTCTGTTCCTGTTTCCCCGCTGTATGATAGGGTCCGTGATGGATGGCTGGTTGACAGCTCACTGCAACTTATTATTCAGGACCTAGAACACGATCTAGCTTCCCATCCTAAGTTTCTGTGGCAACACCAACTTCTGAAACGCAAGGGTAAACTGGTGGTGGCTGTCGATAGAGGGCTTCGTCGAGATCTCCTCACTTACTTTCATGCAGATGCCATTGGGGGACACTCAGTCATACACGCTACTTTCAAGTGCCTAGCTTCAGTTTTTTATTGGAAAGGAATGGAGAAGGACGTGAGGAATTTTGTGCGTGAATGCACCACTTGCCAACGCTTTAAACCTGAGTTAGTTGCCTCCCCGGGGCTTATTCAACCCCTTCCCATTCCGGAACACGTCTGGTCTGAACTGTCTATGGATTTCATCAGCGGTCTCCCCAAATCTTATTCAAAAACAGTCATTTTGGTGGTAGTGGATCGGCTGTCTAAAGCTGCCCATTTCATGGCACTTAAGCATCCTTTTACTGCTGTGGATGTTGCCCATGTATCCATGGATAATGTGGTAAAGTTGCATGGTTTTCCTAAATCGATTGTTAGTGATCGGGATCCTATTTTCTGTGGTAGATTCTGGAAAGAGTTCTTTCACCTATATGGGGTCCAATTGCATTATTCTTCTGCCTATCATCCCCAATCCGATGGGCAAACAGAAGTTCTTAATCGTTGTTTGGAGTGTTATCTCCGTTGTATGACTAGTGATTTCCCTAAGCAATGGACTAAATGGTTAGCCTTAGCTGAGTTGTGGTATAATACTTCTTATCATTCTGCCATCGGCATGACACCTTTTGAAGCTGTTTATGGTGTTTCTCCACCTATCCACCTTCCTTATATTGCTGGGGATTCCACTAATGATGAGGTGGACCATACTTGCTTGTCTAGGGAGATGGTTCTGCAAACTCTCAAGCAGCACTTGCTTAAGGCGCAACACAGAATGGTGCGGCAAGCTAATAAGCACAGGTCCGAGCGCTCCTTCAGCAATGGTGACATGGTTTATCTAAAACTTCATCCCTTCAGGCGGAATTTACTGAATAATTCTTCTTTGCATAAGCTGGCTGCCCGCAATTTTGGACCATTTAAAGTTGTCAAAAAAATTGGGACTGTTGCTTATGAACTAGAACTCCCTACTACTACTCGTGTGCACCCTGTCTTTCATGTTTCTCTGCTCAAACAGCATATTGGGCCCTCTGCTCCTGTTCTCCAGACATTGCCGCCTGTGGATGATCAAGGTCAGTTTGCTCTTGAACCAGCAGCCATTTTAGGCCGCAAGCTTTACCCGTCGCAACAATCTTCCTGTTACCCAAGTTCTTGTTCAATGGAAATTCACTCAGCCTGAAGATGCTACATGGGAAGATCTTTCTGTCATTCGCACTCAGTTTCCTCACTTCCCTACTGTTGCTGATGCTACTCATGAAATCCTTGTGGACAAGGATTCTTTTTAGGGGGGGGGGGAGTATTGATATATGCATTCCTTATCAGGGACTTAATAGTAAATAATAGTAGGGAATAGTGCACTCATTAGTCAGTTAGAAGAGAGAGAATGGGCCATGATGTGTCCTCAATGAGAGGATATACACATTGTACTGGGTCATTTCCATTTTCGTGAATGACTTAGTCCCTTTTTCCCCTTTTAGTTATATCAAGTTTGGTCTTTCTTGTTACTTGAATTTCTGTCTGATTTTAGTAATGAAGATTCTAGGCAAAAGACTCTGGTGGCTAGAACTGTATTTTCTAAGTCTGTTACGCCAATCAAACTACATGTTGGAGCGACACAAAGGTGCTAATTCTTTGTTCTATTTATCATCAGGGCAGCTGTAGGAGAAGCTTATAATGGAGACATTGCCTTCGCAGACGCTTTAGAAATATTTGGCGGTGGGCGGGATGATCCTGTTAGTGTATCAATTGGAGGTGGTTGGGAATGAATTATCATATATTCTTTTATTTCTCTTTCGTATGAAAGAAAAAGAAACCAAAAAGTTGTTTCTCTCATGAAGTAATTAAATAGCTGTACTATACTATTAAACCCATTAGTTACTTTGTTTGATATCTTGTCTCTACCAAGTTTCAGTGGTGAGCACTTTTTTTAAAAGAAAAGAAAGATGGATGTGAATGTATGTGCATGAACTTTTTTGCCGTGAACACATTATTGGGCAGTAGCTCTTACCAACCATCATACATGGATACAACAATGGTCCGTATGAAAGTTGGTTGTGATATGCTTTTGACTGTGTTCTTTCTTCCAGGACCTGTCATATCTAAATTTATTAGTGCACTTCATGAGCTTGCATCTTTTAAAGAGCTTCTCCGGTCACAGGTGAGTCCCAGATTCCGCATGCTGAGTTCTCTCTAGATTGTAAATTGTTAACAATGATTGAGGCAAGTCTTGCTTTGGGTATGTTTTCCCTGTGGCAGACAATAATTTTTCTCTTGAATGCAATATTATATTCTCTCTTTATTCAGCTATCCCAAGTCTAGCTTCTGCCAATACTTCTCTAGAATATTGTAGACTTGAGTGTTTTTCTGTTTCACTCATTTGAAGTTATGGATGTGTCCCTTAATTCAGAAAAAGGCTACTGTAGTGTTCACTGTTGAGTATGATCTCTTCACAGCATTACATGTATCCTTTTCAGTCTGAC
Source organism: Acacia confusa (assembly GCA_037074495.1). Taxonomy (NCBI): domain Eukaryota; kingdom Viridiplantae; phylum Streptophyta; class Magnoliopsida; order Fabales; family Fabaceae; genus Acacia; species Acacia confusa. The sequence continues at coordinate 578,744 of CM073512.1, read as the reverse complement.
AGAGGAGTAAATTATCTCCAATTTCAGGACACATTAAATTTACCAGCCATGATTTGATCATATTGGTCTTTGCTCTCCATACTCTAGTTTTGGTTCGATGGTTTCACCAGTGATGTTTTCCACCTTGCCTTTTCCATGATGAACGTACCAACTCCCTGAGACCATTAAGGATGACTTGTTTCATTGAACCTATGATTGTCTTCAATAGAGTAGTGCTGGTGCTCGTGGAACCAGAATCAGTTAGAATGACTGGTGTTTTGAGGTGTGGAAGCTTCTGAGTTAGGGTCCAGAGTCCCTCTGAATGGCTCTCATTGAGGTGCATGTGATCATCTTAGTGTTGCTAAACACCGTGTATGAAATCAGGGAGAAAAGATGAAGGAAAACCAGAGAAAATGTTTGTGTTTTTATTCACTCAGAAGGTGCAGACTGCAGAGACATTTAGGGAATTAATGGGATAGGCTGGCCGCAAACCAGCCACTCAAATCCCAAAATGATAGGATAGTGCTTAAATTAACAAAACAACCTCTGTCTAATCTCCACATGGATAAGGACTGACAAGTGACGTTTGAAAGACTTTTATTGTAGAAAGTGTATGTTGAAAGTAATTTCTGGCTCAAGAAATCAGCATCAAGGAATTGTAAACGAGAGAATTTTAACCCCTCCATTGCAACTTTTATACATTTCGTAGGTCCCTCTCTCAAAACCTATGGCCAATACATGATTCAGGACGTCAATAACAAAGGTGAACAAAAATGAGCTGAGAGGATCGTCTTGCTTTGCTCCATGTTGCTCTTCAAAACAAGAGTTAGTTCTCTGTTGCAATGACAGAAAAACACTAGTAGAAAGCCAGCCTTGAATCCATCTTTTCCATCTAACTCGTAGCTCCTTTATCATATTTCTATGTTTCTCCATTTGCTATATTGGGAAAATATTTAGAATTCTCACCACACCCCCCCCCCCCACACAGAAAAAAAAAAAAAATTAATCCTACTTTTCTATTACTGGCTAATCCCGCCTTACTAACTTATTTCTTAAAGGTTAGCCATTGTGCTTGATCTTCCAACAAACCACTCTCATCTCAAGCACTTCCAAAGATCTTATTCGTGAATAACATTACTCTTTTTACTCATGGTATCCCCAAGAACCCCCTATTCCAACTCTTCAGCTTCTCTTTTACAAGCTTCAGTTGTTGCATTAACTTGGATCCTTCCTTAGCAATGACAGAGCACTTCTCCCACTAGATTTTAATCTGATAGGAAATAAAAAGGTCATGCTAAATCCAGTTATTGGATTTTATTCCTATTTATGGCTGGCTAAGTGTCCAAAGGCCAAAATGTCTTTTTTTTTTTAAAAAAAAATATTATTATCTTTTTTATATGGATTTCTTATGTAATACCCCAGATTATTATTATTTATATTTATAATAATAATAATAATGATATAGTATTAGTTTAATTTTATTAGTTTAGATTAATTTGATTAGTTTAGTTAGTTTAGATAGATTTAATTTTATCAAGTTTAGATTGATTGATTTAATAGAATTTTATAATGTTATATTGTCTTAAAATTCATTAATTGAAAATAGCTAAAGAGCCAACCTATAGCTAAACCCTAACTTTCACTACAAGTTTAGCTCTAACTTTGATTATAAGTTTAGCTCTAACTATAAATATTAGCTCTAGCTGCCTAACCTTAGTCTTCGCTCATATTTCTCTTCTTCTTACTCCTTTCTTTGTAAACTCTGCGGCAAATTGCTCTTTTAGGAATTTAGCAAACACGGGGACTAGGTAATCCTAATCCCAATTAATTGATCTTTGTTAATCGGATACCTCCTGTAGCCTATTTGCACGATTTATTTTGCTCAGAATAATTGATCTTTGTTAATCGGTTTTACAATGCTTTATGGGGTTATAGATATATAATAACACATATCTATATTATTATTTTCGTTTTGCTCTTTCCCTGAACAACCTATGGGCAGATTTATATATATAATAACACTTATATATGTAGTACTTTTTCGTTTTGCTTTTTCTGATTTTCTCTGTACCACCTATGTGTAGGTTTATATATATATAATATCACATTATACATTTCTCTTTCGTTTTGCCTTTTCTGTACAACCTATGCAAGTATTCTTTCAATTATAAATATTATTTTTTTTTTTCAGATGTCAGGTATCACAATACTCTAATCTACTTGAAACATCATGCCTGCACCTTCGTGATAGTGTTGGGAATTTTCTCTGAACATCTTATAGGAATCATGATATTTACCTTATAATTTAATTTGAGAAACCCACGATAAAAATAGAGACAACATTTTAATGATTATATTTGAGAAAACTCACGAGCTCTCGTAAAGAGTTATAGTTCTTGGGTTTGTGAAATTAAGATCAACTATTTCTTGTAGGAGTAAAATATTTTATTATTATTGTTACAAATATCTGATTACACCTAAAAAAAATAATTTAGAAATTTTATAATGAGTCTAAACTATTTTAAAGATAATTTAACAGTGGGAGGATAACTTTGGGATGATACCTCCTAAAGTGATGAACACAACCCTTAGGCTTTATGCCCTCGAAATAATATTTGATGTGAACCGATTGTATCCGTTCTTCCCAAAGTGGTGTCTGGCAGGTTTCCGGGATACTAGTAGCAACTTTGGGAAGAGGTGTGCACACTAGGAAGAAATATTTTTATGGCCAAACTTGATGAATTGTGATTGGCAGGTTTCCGGGTCACAGGGTAGACTGGCAGGTTTCCGGGTCTACCATGGTTCTCTTCCCACTAAATAGACTGGCAGGATTTCCGGGTCTAAACAAATTCAAAAAAAAAAAAGGATAATGATTAATGTTTGATGAAATTTTATAAACAATGACACCTTTAAATTATATATATGTGATACTTTTATTTTGTTTTATTTTGGAATTATTTCATTTTATTGCATAATTATTTTATTTTATTGCTATTTATTTTAAATTTATTCATTCATTTATTTATCTATTTAATTATTTTATTTTATTTTATATTATCTTTACTTAATTAGGATTACCAGCTTTTTGCTGATGTTTGTGTTATTGGGTTGCGATGATCCTTCGGGGGAGCAGAATTTCAGTGAAACTGGGTTCAAAGATTGGGGCTAGCAGTGAGGAGTGTGAGGAAGACGTTCAATAAATCCTAGTCATTTATTTTCTTTTATTTTATGTTCTGAATAAACTTCTTGTTTAGGTTTATATTTATTTAATGTAATAAAGTAGCCTTACACTTGTCCCACATAGGTGCGGCGGTGACACTCCCGAAGTTGATTATTTTGGATTTTTAGTTATTATTTATGAAAACCATTGAAGTTTTATGTTATTTTAACTCTAGAAATTTGGGGGTGTTACATCTTATGTCTATTATTAGTTGACAGAATTTTGCTTCAGGTGGAGCATGTGTTGATCGATCGGTTGGTGCAGTTTATGAATGTTGATCTACAAGATGCAAAGGTGTTTTTTCTTTTCTCTGTAGTTCACTTACTATGTTAGCATGTTTTTGTTAAAGTGCGAGTTATACTTTTGCTAAACTTTTGTAAGAGTTATACTTTTTGATCTGTTCTTGTTTTTGGTTGCCTTTTGTAACTGCAAGTCATTTATACACCACAGCAATGGTTTTGGATAAATCTTGTTTATTTTCACGTTTTAAATACATAAAATGGGTGGTTGAAATTGAATACTCAATAGGTGATGATACTTCTGCTTTTCTTGAGTTCGTTTCGTTTGACAATTATTTATTTGCTGAAAATCATTACTGTTTTCATTGTGCTCACTCATTTTCACCCTTCTTTTCTTGCTTGTTTTAGGATTCTCGCACTCGTTTTGACAAAGCTGCACATTCATATGATCAGGTATCAAAAAGATTCTTTGGTAAAATGCTTTAATATAATTGATTTTATTGGCGTTTATATTGGAAAGTGTAATCCGCAAAACTTGGTCATGCAAATTCATAATTCATGTGATCTTATTTGTCCCTTCGATGTTCAGATATTCTTGAAGTTGCTCTATTGCGTGGTATACTGGCTATGGATTATTTCCTCTTTTCCCTTCTTACATATTCATAATGAGATGTAAATTCATCCTTTTAAGTCTACTTTTAAGGCGCTTTGTTATTTTCCTCTTTGCAGAATCCCTCTGAAAGGGTTCACAAGAATTTTTAAATGACAATTTCTGAGTCAATTGTCTGGTTTATTTCAGTTCCAAGACATTTTGATGGTAAATCTAAATGATCAGGCATGTTTTGTTTGGGGCACTCACTTTTTCACCTCTTGATCTGTTTTCATTAATTTCTTAACAAGTCCCGCTATGATGAGAGCCCTAATTAGCTCCAGTGATAACTGATAGTGATCCTTGACTGGCCCTAATCAACGCCAGTTACAACTAATGGCGATCCTTGATTTTTTTCAAAGGGCAGATTTTTTTTTTTGAAAAATATGTGACTGCCAAATAATCAGTACAAGTGTTCGCTTAAGCGTCAAGTTAAGCTTGCTTAATTTTCCTGTTGCTTATGCATTTAACTTCTCATTTAAACTAGCATGGAAAGTTGTGCTTATAGAAGCAGGTCATTTTCCCACTTAAATGGCTCTTGTTGAAAGCCTTGGTTTGCTAAGTCCTCTGTTATAGGTCATGCACTTATGGTTACTTGTAGTCAAATGCACCATTCAGAATGGCAACTTATTATGGTTTCTAACCGTGGTCACTCATCTATTTTCTCCAGGCACGAGAAAAATTTGTGTCTTTGAAGAAGAATACACGTGAAGACATTGTTGCTGGATTAGAAGAGGTTTTTTAATTGATTTTTAAAGATTAGTAGTTTTTCTTTTTCTTGTCTCTTTCTTTATTTTCAGATTAGACACCATTTAATATTTTATTATTTCTTTTTGGGTTAAGGTATAAAAATACACGTGGTTTTTAAAAGTGCGCCTAACACCTAGTGCTTTTTTTAGGTACAAAAGTGACTACGTGGTTACAAAAATAGGGCAAAAGTCACTGATTATGTTGAATATAGATGAGGTCCGTTAGATTAAAGTTAACTCCGTCATCTACATTTAACGAAATCTGTGACTTTTGTCTCACTTTTATAACTACAGTCACTTTCATACCTAAAAAAAGCACTTGGTGTTAGATGCACTTTTAGAAAAACCATGTGTATTTTTGCACCATTACCCTTTCTTTTTCTTTCTTTCTTTCATGTAAATCAATATTATTTCTTTTATGCTATATGAATTGTCTTTTGTACTTAATCTAATTTACAATCATAAAAGCAAATTTTGCATAGCACATATCACAACCGTAAATTAAGAGAAAAAGAGAGATTTGGGAAAATCCTCATCATGGCCCAAGTTACCAAAATATTATCAAATAAGGCCCAAAGAAAAGTCATATGCTAGAAAAGGCCCTAGTATTATTTCAGAAAACGTTGTACAAATATAGTTGTTAATGGGTGCTGATATAGTTGTTAATGAATACTGATTTAGTTGTTAAGATATAGTTGTTAATATATACTAATTTAGTTGTACTGATATAGTGTTAACATTTCCTGAAATAATACCTAGGTCCTTTTTGACATGTGACTTTTATTTGGGCCTTTTTTTACAATATTTTGGTTACTTGGGCCTTGAGAGGGATTTTCCCAAAATTATTCAGTGTATATTGATCTACTAGGCTGTCTTATGTTTATTCATTTGTACAAGACAAGTAATTAATGCTAATGAACACAAATAAATGCAAATCTTATCTACCTACTCAAAGTCTAGTCAGTGCTGATAGTATACAATAAATACTAAATCAGAACTTATTCTCAAAATGAGTCAGTTTTGAGATTTGGAGTCTATAATAGATATTTCAGTATCACAGAACCCTAACATCTATATTAATTTCAAGCCTAAAAAGTGTGATTAATCTCTAATCTGTAAGGACATACAATCTGTAACATTGATACCGGAAAGTATATGATTATATAATGTGTCTATCCTGATTTCCAGTGACAATCTCCTCATTTTCTGAAGCCTTTATGATAAGATGGTCTGCTGTCGGGGTGCAAACTCTCTCTCATAATTTTAGGGATTTTTAACATTATTAAATATTCTTAACAATATCATTGTTGATGTTAATTCCTGGCTAGCTATGGCTAATTAATCCGATTGTGACCTCATTCGTTATTTCTTCTCTTTTAGTTGCTTCATTTTCTCTCGTTAATGTCTTGGTGACTCACATTATGTAGATTAATACTTTCTCTACTTCATATCTATGACAGGGTCTTCAAAATTCAAAGTCAGCATTCGAGAAAAGTCGCTTTAATCTAGTATGCCTTCTACTTTTGTTGTTCTTTTATGTGTCTTTAGATCAAATATTTCCTTATCATATGAAAATTCCTGTGGTATTTTAAGGACTGCAGGTAAACTCACTCATGAACATTGAAGTGAAAAAGAAGTATGAATTCTTGGAGTCCTTTAGTGCAATAATGGATGCTCATCTTAGATACTTCAAGCTGGTGTGTTTATTAATTGCTAATTTCTTTATTTGGAGATTTCCATTTTGTGGTGCTGCACTTAACCAGTTGGGTTCAAAACGCTACAGGGTTATGACTTACTGAGCCAAATGGAACCTTATATTCACCAGGTATATATATGGTTTAGGTTTGCTTTCTGTTCAACAGTTTGAAAATTGGGTTGATGACTAGCGGACTAGGCTCTTTCTAGTTGTACTGCCATTGTACTTTATCATTAGAACTGGACACAGAAATATTATTAAGTCCATGAATTCTAGCCTCTGATGACATTTTATTTATAGAGATGTTGTAGAAGAATTGCGTTAGGGTGATTGTACAATCTGTGTACAGCTAGCATACTGTTAGTAGAACAGATCTTATTTATGTTAATGATGTTTAACATATGGTATAGGTATAGGGTTGGAAGCATTATGTTTTTCATTTTAGTGGGTTTATTCACGCCCTTTGATAAATAGGCAATCCTTGTCTAAATTTTACGTGTCTGAATGGGATTCTTATCTTGCGAGGTTAGGTTCCCTGTTCATCTGTTGGTAATTACTCCCTCTATTCCTTTTCATACCACAAAATTACGGATTTGGATTGCCTCCGATGCATCAGAGGTGCTGATTTTTTTTTTTTTTTTGTGTTGTCACTTTTTTTTTAACATCACATATTTACACTGCCTCTGATGCATCGGAGGCGGTCCAAATCCCAAAATTACCTACCTTACACATACCAAAAAAACAGTTTTAGCTAATTTATGTCTTAAAATTTATTCCATCTTTCCACTATCTGCTCTCAATTAATACTCAGCATTTTCACTATTTGGGAGAGGCCGCATATATCTTTTCTCCAAAGTGGGTCAAGTCTTTTTATTAATTGATTAGGGGCAGTTTGGGGGAAAAATTCATTACTCCTAAAATTTTGCAAACTGTCTTGTATACTGGAATACCTCCCACCCCAAAATGTTGTCTTATAATACGGAACAGGGGGACTATAAAATTAAGTCAAGTACACTATGATAGAACTACAATAAGTATAGGTCACTTGTTAACACATCAATTAAACTAGCCATCACACTTCTAACAATTTTATCATGATCAATGTTGAAGTAATTTATTTTTTTACATTTGGTAAAGGCAGCCGTTATGATTTGAAGTTTGATAGCTCCTTGGAGATGATCTAATAATTCTCTTCTTGTTCTGAGTTAAGGTATTGACATATGCACAACAATCTAAAGAGCTGGCCAATGCTGAACAAGACAAGCTTGCACAACGAATTCAGAAATATAGAACACAAGCCGAGCTGGACAATTTACGAGCTTCTAGTAATGCTGATACTTTATCTGGTGTCGACAGCAGCCGCGTTGTTGGTTTGAACTCATATAAGAACTTTGAAGTAGGGATTCCACCTGTGCCCCAAGGAGAGGTAAGTAAATCTGCTTTTGTAGGGTTTAATGATTTATTAGCCAACTGGGTAGTGGTCATCAGTCAGCTCTCCTGCTTGTCTTGACTATTTTGGTTTTGCTCTTATTATTATGGCTTGTAATTGTTTTACTTTTTTGTTACTAGTGTCAAACAATTAAGCAAGGCTATCTGCTAAAACGATCGTCAAGATTGCGAGGAGATTGGAAGCGGAGGTTCTTTGTGCTTGACAACCACGGGAGTTTATCTTACTATAGAGGGAAGGGAGCCAAGGCAATGGTGATTATCTCCCCTCCTCACTAGTTATTCTGTTGACTGTTAATTGATTGGGCATTGATTGAGTTGAATTTGTTTTAAAAACCATACACAAAAATCTACAGATTCCCAAATATCCTTGGTGGTGATACAATTTGTAAGCATGTTTTCTTGTTAGAATTAACCAGAAGTTCTGGAATTTGCTGATGCATCTGTACCCATATGTTTATCCTTTCACTTGGAGGGCTAGCTTTTGTCTGTGGTTTATCTTTTTCCATTCAGCCAAAACTTATCCACACCATATTTTTCCTCTCTAGGAAGTTAGTTTTGTCTTCATCTAACTTCTTGTATACATAGTTTTGGATGTGTTAACAGTATCTTTAGACACAAATGTCTTATTTTCCAGATCTATAACATAATCAGAGTACCCAATGCACTTTACAGTCATAAAATCCACTCAGAATAAACGTACCACACTCAAACATCAAATGGACGCTGGAAAATACTTCAAAGAATCATGACTTGATCTAAACAAGTTTTAATGGGAAAAAACTGCATCTGCTTTGATCCAAAAGGAGTTTGTTCAATTCTAATCCAAGCACAATCAATCAACCACTTCAAGATGATGTATTTATCAAGTAAAATTTCTATTTTTTATATTTTAAGTTATTCTAATTTTTCTCCTCCAAATTTGACTCCAGGGCTCTCAATCATATAATTTTATTAGATCAACTGAACAAAACAGTGGCATGTTTGGTAGATTCCGCTCTAGGCACAACAGAACAGCATCACTTAATGAAGAAATTCTGAGTTGCCGTGCAGTTGATCTGTGCACATCAACTATAAAGATGGATGCAGATGATTCAGATCTACGACTTTGCTTTCGCATAATTTCCCCGTCCAAAACATACACACTGCAGGTAATTTTTTTGATCCTGGTCAACTTCTGATTTAAGATATTTGAATGCTTCATAAAATAAGTTTCTCTTATGCTTTATTTTATTTTCGGATAAGTTTATTTAAAAATAACCATTTGATTCTACACTATGTGGTGGATGGAAGTTTTGGAACGACTCAATTTTTAGAGAGCCTTGGCTCTGTCTCACTACCTTCAAAATTATCCTGTTTTTATGATTTGGAATAAGTAAGGAGTGAAAAACTGCAATTGGCCTTTACATAAGCTAGAATTAAAATTGCTTTCATCCATGGATATCTTTAAGGAGAGGTTTACATGGAGCAACCAGCTTGGTGCATATGACATGTATGCTCCAGTTGGACGGGAGCATGTTAGAATGGTATATTGTTTAGATTATGTACAATATATTTGTCTCTATTATAACTGTATTACATGTTGGTCACTGTATTAGCTGTTCTGAAGTTGTAGTAAATCCTAGATTGCTCTATAAATAAGATATGAGTTGCCCATTATGTACCCCAAGCAATTGGGTCTTATTTCTTCAACTTAGTCTTTTCTTGAACTTGCGATGTTGCAGCATTTAGATTGAATAGCTTGACTGATGCTGTAGAAAATTTGGTTTTCTGATCTATTTCAATTCTAGTTTGTCTTATTGTTTGTGGATCCGCTAACTTCATTTTGATCAGGCTGAAAATGAAGCTGATAGGATGGACTGGGTAAATAAAATTACTGGAGCTATTACATCGCTTTTCAACTCTCAGTTTCTTCAACAGGTTCTCTTCCAAAATGTTAGAAAGCATGACTATGTGCATGAATGAATACATTAGATGTTAATGTGAAAGCCTTTCAATGTGATTTCTGCAGCCCAATCGGGTTGGATTGCATCAAGAAAATGATAAATCAGCCATTGTTGCTTCATGCTATAGTCAATCACAGCATAGCCATGGATCTTTGACTGAAGACATATATTCCAATGAAGTGGAGAGTGTCTCTAAGATTTTATGGGGAATTCCTGGAAATAATAGGTGTGCTGAGTGTAGTGCAACTGAACCGGACTGGGCATCTCTTAACCTTGGGATATTGCTGTGTATTGAATGCTCTGGCGTTCATCGAAATCTTGGAGTTCACATATCAAAGGTTTGTTCTTTCAGAAAGACTTGCAAATTATTTATTCCTTTACCGTTTTTAATTTTATTTATTTTTATTTTTTGGTCAACCGCATTTTAGGAATAGTTATTTTCCATATGGTTTTGTTACTTGTACTGAGCAAACTTTTCTCAATAATATAATCTCTGTTTTGATATCTGCAATCTAGTATCATTAAGATGTTTTGTCTCTGTTTCTGCCAACTGCAGGTGAGATCTATAACATTAGACGTCAAGGTTTGGGAACCTACTGTTCTGGACTTATTCCGGAACTTGGGTAATGCATATTGTAATTCTATATGGGAGGGTTTGCTACATGACAATGAAAGGTAAATATTTTTCTTTCTTTAGGGGAAAAAAATATACAGAAATTGCTGTATTAGTTGTGAACACTTAACTATAGTTGTGACTTGGTAAATGCCTTGCTTTGTTAGAGTTGTTCGTCCTTGAATGATAATGTGGATGGTGCTTTGACATTGAAACCAGTAAGAAGTGCCATTTTCTGTATTCATGTGGTGATTATAACTAAAGATTGGAATCAGGGATAGGTTAGTGGACCGGAGAAGTTGGGTCACTATAGCTTCCAAATAATCATTACCTCAGGTAATGTTAGGCTTGAACTGGGATCTTCGGTATTTCTTACTAATGCTGGTGTCATCACTGGCGCCAAAGATGTTCCCAAATTCATGGACGCAATAGTAGCACCAAAAATGTTGCAACCTACAGCATCATTCCCCTTTCCTTCTGCTTTGCTTATTTATTTTACCTCAAGGTGGCTACACCAATGAAGATGGCAGGAAAAGTGTCAAGCAAGTTGTTGAATGCTTCCTTGAAGGATGTGAAGCTGAATCCTAGCAGCAGATTCAGCTAGCTTGACAACTTTATGGATGTTGAGAGATGTGTAAATACAATGAAGAAGATTGGTAGCATGTTGACGAGAGGATGGATCAATGTTGATACAGAACGGGTAAATGTGCTGCATAAGGGTGAGCCCTGTGCACTGACACTTAGAGGCCTGATTTAGTATGAATATTGATTGCATCATCCAAGAAATATGTGTGCACGCCTGGTATAACAGGAAGGTGGGCCCTTTAACAATCTTATAGCTGGACATATTGAAGGTGAATAGGAGGAGATAAATTGAGAAAATATTGGAAATTGTTTTCTATTTATTATTCTGTCAATACGCACCAATATAAATTGGACAAAAGGATACATTTAATCCCCTTAATCCTTTTCTGATTCCAGACAGAGAGTTTTAAGTTAAGCCAAAGGTGCCGTCACACTGTAATAAAAGGACAGAAAGTAAGGACCATTTAAAGGGAAGAAAAAAGAATATCCTCAGTCAACTGAGAAGGGAAAGAAGCTGTTAAGGCTTTTTAAAGAGGCCAATCACGTCTTGTGTCTGACCACTTCATTAAGTGGTCAGTGCAACTTACGGTGACTGTTCTAAGGTTATCAGCTGCGCAGTGTGGGATTTCAGCATCAGTATTAAGAAGTTTTAGCTCTGATCCTAAAGTATTATGGGTTGAGTATGAAATGGAGGGTGACCCTTTCTAGTATTTACAGTCTTAACTGTGGTCTATTACTTCCTTAGCCCTTCCTATACTACTCCTAACATGTGCAATTACTGGGCAATAATATTCATTACCCCTTAGTTACTGAATTGACTGAGATTTGAGAATTGTTGTTGTTTTTCCCTTTTGTCCCTTTCCAGTTTAGTATCATTGTCTTACAAATGATCGTTTTGCATTCAAACAACTATCTGTAGGAAAAATGAGCCAGATGCCTTTCCAATTAAACCATGCCCTACGGATGCCTTTCAAGAGAAGGAAAAGTACATCCATGCGAAGGTTAGTACTGGTACTTTAATTACATGGTGTGTGTGCATGGATCTCTGATTTGCTAGGAAAGAGACAGCTTTACATGTTAGACATGTGGCTTCTTCTTTCAATGAGTGAGAAAGCATATTGTTGATTTATTTTCATTTCTGTTCTTAAGAATCGTAGTTCATCCATTCGATGATTCAATGACTTCCAATCATAGAAAGCTTATTGTTGATATTCCAAATATCTGTATTTAAAAAATCCTAATAAAACAATCCTAAATGTCTGAAATAATCTTTGTTATATCTTGTCCCATATTCCATCAGAATCGTTCATTTCAAACAAAAAAAATTAGTTTACTTTTTTTCCCTCTTCACTCCTAATCATTCCATCCTCCCAGATAAGCCTTATAGAGTTTATTGGCAAAGAATTTGATTGTAAGCGTATTATTTGAAATATGATGATCATTTTTAATCTCTTGGAGAATTTGAAATGGAATATTGGTGTTTATTTTTATGGAAAAATCGGACATGAGATTTTTCTGAGTAATTTCATCAGATTTCTAACCCGGGTAAACCGTTTTTTTTTTTTTGTTAAAAAAGTCTCAAATTGAAATTTTTTCTAGTTGCACATCAAGTTTTCATGCTGGCAACTATGTTCTGTGCAGCTGCATGTCTGATTTTGAAGTCTAGTTCTCTCCACTGCTGTTTCTGGTTTCTAAATATCATATTATTTTATGTTCTTACTATAAACAGTACATAGAGAAGTCACTAATCAATAAAGAGACTGTACCCGGGAATCCTTCTTTTACCTTAAGAATATGGCAAGCAGTTCAGGCTTTGAACGTACGGGAAGTGTATCGCCTCATTGTCACTTCTGATGTAACTCTGGTAAACACCAAATATGATGATGCGGCTCACCATGCTGAGGCAGAAAATTTGGATTTAAGATGTAGCACAACTGAAAGCCAGCAAGATCCTGATAATCCTGTGAGCTGTGTCCAAGGTTGTTCATTGTTGCATCTGGCATGTCATTCTGGCAGTGAACTAATGGTTGAGTTGTTGCTTCAATTTGGTGCGGATATAAATGTGCGTGACTCCTATGGAAAGACTCCCTTGCATCATTGCATTTCCAGAGGAAACCATCCTTTGGCAAAGCTTCTACTGCGAAGGTAATACTTTCAAGTTCAGCATCTTGTCTTGTCTTCTTTGTTTTGACTTGATTTAGAAATTAGATCTTATATTAAGGACAAGAGGTAGTATGTCATAAATATTAGAGAACATTGCATAGCTTTTCGTAATTTATGTTATACTTGGGGTTCACGCCTTCTGAGAAAACATGAAATAATGTGTTCATACATCAGGGGTGCAAGACCTTCCATTAAAGATGGTGATGGATTCACTGCACTTGAAAGAGCAATGGAGATGGGAGCAATAACTGATGAAGAGCTATTTATTTTGCTGGCTGAATCCGCTTGAAAATGGAAATGGTAGGTAGCGTGTTAAAGCATGTTTGGCAGTTTGCCGTTGAATTCATCGAGAATCACTAGTACAAATCATTGGATTTGAGATATATATCAAGAAAAGCAAATCACCTGACCTTGGTCACCTTCAGTGAAACTGATTTAGGTTGGGTCGTTTCATTTATATATAGTTGTTCAAAACTTGTAAATCACATGCTGCTTCAGACTTATTCATATTATCGATCAGCAATTCAAGGGTGTTAGTTGATCAATATTACTTTGGTTTGTTTATGCTATGATACATAAACTTGCAAGAAAATTTGTAACTTGTATTGCATATTCTTTTATGGTGAACAATGTTATATGATTAGACACCGTCTTAATAGCCCATTGAAATTTTCAACGTATTTAGCATGTAAATCATATCAACACAGTTAGTGTAGTAGTATAATGTTCCACTAGATCTTTGAGTCTTGAGTTCGAGTCTTAAAGAATTCATTTGTGTTGGACGGAGCAGTCACGACTCCCAAACCGGATACCAAATAATATATATATATATATATATATATATATATATATATTATAAAAAAATTATTGTACATGAAAATAAAGTCTCTAAGACTCTAATTGAGTTCTATTTGCATTATTATTTAATTAAAATATGTTAAATGGGCTGAATATAAATTTTTGTAAAATAAATTATGATTATTTTTATTTTTATATATTAGAGTTGAATGTTAAAATTAAAATTTTTTATAAACTCAATAGAGAGCTCTTTTATTGGTGGCTTTTTTTTGTTGGATATATTATTGGTAGCTTTTTACTCGAGCTAATTCATACGTTTTTTTTTTTTTTTGACCTCAATGAAACAGATCTTACCGGATCCAACCGATTAAGGTCTTTATTTGTCATATGATAGATACAAAATGGTGCAAATATGCATGATGTATGTATGCATGTATGTATGTATGTGTAGGTCTCCATCTGTAAAAGTTCAAGATGTGTGCGACTGAGATAATGAACAATATAAGCAACTTTGACTATTGATCAAGTATGTTAAAAGTTTAATGTGGTAAATATATGTTTTTGAAAAATACCATACTACTTTCAGTTCTAAATGTATGTTTCGTTTTACTCTTAAATATAAGTTTTTAATTTATTTTGCATATTGAATTGATTATTTTTTTTCTAAAGTATTTCTATTGATTATATATATTAGTAAGTTTTCATCCTGAGGTAATTCTAATTCTAAGGCACATATTTAAAAATGATATTTTCAGAAAACTAATGTTTTGTTACCGATAACTAATTTAATTAATTTTTGCAATATGGTCGATTTAGTTACCTGCCACTTGGACAAAGGACGTAAGGTGGTAATTATACATGAGTGGTTTTTTCCACGTTTTTCATTAAAATTAGTTTTCAAGACCAGCGAGCTTAAATTCATGATTTATCACTATGATTTTACGTTTTTATGATTTTTTTTCATTAAAATGATTTTACTAATTTTCTAAACTCTTTTATGTTTTTATGATTTTTTTTTGTCATAATTTTACGTTTTATGATTTTTTTATCCCTCTTTCGATTTTACTTTACGTAAAATCTTAATTAATTTAGAGTGGAAAAATCCATATGATGTAGCAAACGGTTAAGGCTTTATCGCGCCCAACAAAATTATGCACTAACGAACAAGTTCCAATGCTTCGAACAAGACATGTAACATCTTACATTAAGGAAATCTTAATCACTCAACTAGGATTTGTGACATTCCCTTCAAATTCTCGGACTCTTACAACTTCCACCTGTAATGTTAATCTTCAAGAAGCTTTGCTGCAGATGGCCCTCCTGGGCCCTCAAATCAAGTTCGAAGGTTACAATGCCATCTTGAATGAGTGTGTGAACCAAATGGCCATTAGAGAAGGACAGAGAGTGCATGCCCACATGATCAAAACTGATTATTTGCCTTCTGTATACCTCAGAACTAGGTTGATCGTCTTCTATATGAAGTGTGAGTCATTGGGTGACGCACGGCGAGTGCTTGATGAAATGCCTGAACGAAATGTGGTGTCTTGGACGGCTATGATTTCTGCTTATTCTCAGAAGGGTCGTGCTTCCGAGGCTCTTACTCTCTTTCTGCACATGTTAAGATCAGGTATGCTTGGTTTCCACTTGTTATCTTACCTTGGCACCTAAAAAAGTACAAAATTATAAGATAAATTTTTTTCTTTAAGAAAAAAAAGAAGATCCATATCCAAATATATGGACAAAGAAATGAAAACAAGATATCTCAAGCCGTTTTTTTTTGGGTGGTTAGATATCATGAGCTTATAATAATCAGGGGGGAAACTCAGTCGTGGCACACTTTTTAATCTAAAAAAAACCTTGCTATCTCAATGTTTTCCCTATACCGATGGTAACTATGCATTCCCTTTGGCAGGAACCAAACCCAATGAGTTCACTTTTGCGACTGTACTTACTTCATGCACAGGTTCTCCTGGTTCTGTCTTAGGAAGACAAATCCACTCACTCATCATTAAATCTGATTATGAATCTCATGTCTTTGTTGGAAGCTCACTTCTCGACATGTATGCCAAAGCCGGAAAAATTCATGAAGCTCATGATATATTCAAATGCATGCCAGAAAGGGATGTAGTTTCTTGTACAGCTATAATCTCTGGCTATGCTCAACTGGGTTTTGATGAAGAGGCATTGGGACTATTTCGCCAGCTTCAAAAGGAAGGAATGCAATCAAATTATGTCACTTATGCTAGTGTTTTAACTGCACTTTCTGGGCTTGCTGCTCTAGATCATGGTAAACAAGTTCATAATCATGTTCTTCGCTCTGAAATCCCCTCATTTGTTGTCCTTCAGAACTCTTTGATTGACATGTACTCAAAATGTGGAAACCTCACTTACTCGAGGAGGATCTTCAATACCATGCCAGTGAGGACGGTTATATCTTGGAATGCAATGCTTGTGGGGTATAGCAAACATGGAATGGGCAGAGAAGTGCTTGATCTTTTCATTTTAATGAGAGAAGAAAATAAAATCAAGCCCGACAGTGTCACAATTTTGGCTGTGTTATCTGGTTGCAGTCACGGAGGCCTGGAAGACAGGGGGCTGGATATCTTCAATGATATGGCTAGCGGTAAACTTGGAGTTGAACCAGAGATTGAGCATTATGGTTGTGTTGTTGACTTGCTTGGTCGTGCAGGTCGAGTGGAAGAGGCTTTTAAATTCATCAACGGAATGCCTTTTGAGCCAACAGCTGCTATATGGGGTTCCCTTTTAGGTGCCTGCAGGGTTCATTCGAATGTTGATATAGGTGAATTTGTGGGCCGTCGACTTCTAGAAGTTGAACCTGGAAATGCTGGGAATTATGTTATTCTTTCTAATCTATATGCTTCAGTAGGAAGATGGGAAGATGTAAGATCACTGAGAGATCTGATGTTGAAGAAGGCTGTAATAAAGGAGCCCGGGAGAAGCTGGATTGAGCTTGATCAAATACTCCACACTTTCCATGCGAGTGATCGTTGCCATCCAAGAAGAGAGGAGATATTTGCCAAGGTGAAGGAGTTATCAATCAAGTTCAAAGAAGTTGGTTATGTTCCTGATTTGAGTTGTGTCCTGTATGACGTGGATGATGAGCAGAAGGAGAAGATACTTCAAGGCCACAGTGAGAAATTGGCTTTGACTTTTGGCTTAATTGCCACCCCAGAAGGAGTGCCAATCCGCATTATAAAAAACCTCCGAATTTGTGTTGATTGCCACAATTTCGCTAAACTGATCTCAAAGATTTATGGAAGAGAAGTGTCTTTAAGGGACAAAAATCGTTTTCATCAAATCATCGGAGGGAGATGTACTTGTGGAGATTATTGGTAACAAGATCTAGAAGCTAAAAGTGATGATGAGTGGCGAAATGAAATCCCACCAACAAGTGGAGAGCAAAGGAAACTGAGCAAGACTACAGGTTAAAGGTCTACAACCGACTTTTTTTTTGTGGGACAACAAAATGGTAGTAATGAAGTTGATTGTGGAGTTCAAGATTATTGATCAACATGGGAGGATCTAGTGGTGACTGTAACACATGGAACGAATTGGGGGAATCTACTTGCACGCTTGCCTCAGGTAATTTAACTAACGTTTGGAGACTGATTTAAAAGGATCTATGGAGAGAATTTGTATATGGATGTGGAAGCAAGTAGTGGGATGAAAGTTGGGTATACACTTGGGATGAAATATGTCTTCACGACACCAGCAATACATTCTTCTCTTGAATCTGCATTATGTTATTTAGAAGGTCAAGTCAAGAATGAGTGCTTAAAGAAGAACCCGATTATATAATATTGAAATGAGATCTAATTACTTAGATCCTAAATGATTAGTCATTCAAGTTTTGAGCCCTGCAGATGGGTAAACTTATGCATGTTTTGAAGATCTTGGAGACAGCTATTTATCGTCATCATTCGGAATCTTTGATTGGTTCTTGCAAAACGTCATTGCTGGCATGTTTAATGGCAATATGACTAGTTCTTGCAATGTATTGGTACCTCTGATTCTGTATCATGTATTTTCAGATGAAGTGCATAGATTGTTTCTGTAGTCTGAATGTTTTCCATTAAGAATATTGTAAACACATGATGTTCTTGCAAGATCTCAGTGCTGGCCTGTTTACCTTAATGCTAACCCGACTTGTTCTTGTAATATAGTTATCGTGCATTTTAAAGAAAATTTAGATTCATGAAATCAATAATTTAGAACCAATCCAGATCTTTTTTAAGAAAAATATACTTTTCCTTTAAAGTCATATTTAAAATATTTTTACATTAATAAATATAATGTTTAAAATAAAGGTAATCTTCTGATTATGATTTTTAAACACTTTTTATTAAAATTAAAATTTAATCATATCTTCGCAGGTTGCGCGGTTAAACTTTCGCGCTGCGGCCGGCGGTCATCATAAACCGTTGCCCTCGTGTTCCTGTACAGCTTCGAATCGCTAATGAGAAGGGTCCTTCTCGATACTACGTTGGGGTTGTTCTTCGAATTGAAAACGGAGAACATTTGGTCCGTGAGTTCTGTGTGATAGAATTCCTGGTTAGATCATTCAATTGATTGAATCAACCAATTTCGAGTCTTTTTAGCTTTTCGGAATTTTCTCTCAAAGGGTAACTTGAAAAATGCTTCTGATCCTTATCGATGGGGATGTGTGATAACCATAATTCGGAGAAAGAAATTGACAGAGTTACCTCTGAGAATGCAAGTAGACGGAATTTACCATCATGGATGCTGCCGAAGGTTGCAGCCGCTACCACCCCCGTGCGCAATTCTGTCGGTGCTGAAAAAATAATTACTTTAGAGAAAGAAGCCACAGCTGAAGCTCCTTACTTGACGGAAAACGCTGAAATTGCACTGAAGAAAGCAGGAGCAAGTCTTAAGAGGGAAACTTCAAGGAGGAAGTCATACTCTAATGCAGAATGCAAAGTTAAGAGAAGAAGAAAGTTAAATGAACAGGATGCAAGCAGCGAAGGTAATGCTACACAAAGGGTCAAGAAGAAAAAGGATAGTTCTAAGGTCAGATCTCTGAAGAGTTCTTCAAAGAAGAGCCAAATTGTCGAAGACCCTAACTGTGGGGATATTAATGCAAATTCAGTACAAGGTTTTAATGATGGTGACATAGAGCTAACGATTGAGGATCTGATGACCATTGCGGAGGAGGTAATTTAAATTCTTATAATGTTTTGAAGGAAAATTATGACACATGGTTTCGTTTGAGCAATGTGAATATAAATATGTTTATTATTTCTAATTATATGCTTGACTGCATAAATAATATGTATAGTGCCATGATGCAAATCTAAAAGTAGTTGAGGTTCAATATTAATTCCTAGTTTCACGTCTACAGTAGAATTAAGTCATTTTCATGTTTGCCGGTATGAATTTCTTATTTCTACCTGCAGTATGTCAAAGATTATGAGAAGAAGAAACAAAGAGAAGCATCAAATAGCCAGTGTGAATCAGTAAAGCAATTTCCAAAGACAGGTGAATATGGAAATTCTCTTGATTCACATTGTGAGAGGAAAAGATCGTCTACTCCTGAAAGAGATGGTCTACACAGTTCCACTTCAAATAAAACCGGTGAATTTGTTCCCACTAGAACTTCTCGAGCTGGTGATCCTGCTCAAGAGATGCTGGAGCTTTTGTTGGGTCCCTTGCCGAAACCCCTTGAGAAGAAGAACAAGTCTATTATAGATAGTGTGGAGTTCATCCAGCCTGGGAAAAGCCAAGTGCAATTTTCTGGAGAAGATAAAGTTCCCTTGGGGAAGAGAAAATGTAGTTTGAAAGACAAAGTAGGATTGTTTCTTGACTAAGGTATGTGGATCCATTGAAGGCATAAACATTACATATCTCGTGGCAAAGCACAAAATCAAGTTTTTGTGTGACTTAGGCTAAGTGCGCATGTATATCATTCTTTAATTGCTGTCTCATCTCGTCAAAGCATGTCAGTATAAAATCTATGGATGAAATTCTTATACAGTGAAATTGAAATTCAATAAGAAGGATTCAGCACCTTTTCAATCCAACAAAGAAAGCATCTGCATTTGGCATCTAACAGGAATGGTGAATAAAATATGAGTATGTTGCAATGAAAGAGCCCGCCTTTGGTGCTGATTATGCAATGCTGGAATAAGGCGAGCGAGCATGTAGCCAAGGATATGAACTTCTGCATTTGAGATTTTTTTTCTTTATATTTTCCTATTGACCGTGTATTTAAAATTAAAAGGAATAATTTTAAATCTCATTGCAATTTAGGAATTGCGCTTTTTGGAATGTAAATAGGCTGTGTAATTGAACATATTTAACATATTTTTTATTCTATAAGCTGTATTAGGTGAAAAATAGGATATTATTCCGTAAATACTAGTCTTTATTCACTTGTATTATCTGCTGTAAATACAGAGCTTCATGTGGATACTAACTACGTTTCGCTCAAGGGTTTTCTTCCCCTCTTATCTCTATATCTTACCGTGATTGGTAATTAGCAATTAGTGATCGGTGGTTAAGCTTTCCTACTACTTAATTGGGTTAGGATTAGTTAAATAAGTTAAGATTTAGAGCGAATTGGGGTTATTAGGACATCTAAACATCGCACTTGTGCATCTTTAGTTTTATATTCTATTAATGAAATGAAACTGAGTTTGCTCCTTGTCCTCCAAGTGTAGTGTGTTGTGTGTCATATATGCATGTGAGCAGCATGTAAGCTTCTTTTTGCGTTTGCTTCTGTATATTTTTACTTGGGGTTTTGCTGAAGTAGTTCACGTCTAAGCTACTTGCACAGTTGTGCATGAAGACAGTAAAAGCTGAAAGGAAAAGAGGGAAAACATATAATGAAAAAAGAAATGGCTGTTTATTTTGGTGTACTTTATGTATGCATTACTTGATTACAAGACTCTTTTCACTCGTATATGTTATATCTTTGGACTCCTCTGAAGATATATAAATATGAAGGAAATTTAATAAAAAACAAAAGAAAAGGTATTGGAACCATCTGTTTGTCCATATCTACCAAGGGATTATAGTATTAATCCCACTAAATTGGTACGATAAAGTTCAATCTTTATTCATTTCAACGGATCGGTTTCTTGAAGAAATCTTGATAATCCAAGTTTGTGTCCAAATTTTTTGACATCATCCTGAATTTTGTTTCTGTATTCTCCAAAGGTAAATTTCCTATATATTGAAGGCTCTGTGCAGCTCCCTATCAAAGTATCGTAAGATGGGCATAGCAAGTATGCTATGGAGTACCTATCCATTTTGTTATTTGCCATGACCTTGTGCTCCACACTTTTATACTCATCGTTGCTCCATGCCTGTATTTGGGTTTTTCCAAGAAAAGAACTTGTTAGTAAATTAATCTGTTAGTAATTGATGCATTATACTTTATCTGATTCCCGCTGCTTATTATTGACTTCTGTTTTAGCGGTACCATTTGACAATATCGGTGCCTCAGGCTTTAAATTAATCATTTTCAATTGACTATACTTGTGTAACCAAGTGTTAACTATCTGGTTCCTCAATAAAACCGTAACATGTAGAACAGCTCAAAAGATAATAATCCAGTATCAAGCTATAAATCTTCTCAAAAGGATTCTTGGTGGGAAATAGATTTGTGCAGAAATCAATCACATGATGTTGAACTGCTAAAATGATTTACTCTGTTCCACTATTACTGGAAAACTTGACAGCAAACGTCTAAAAATTGAACTGTACTTATGTTTTGTTCTTGATTTGAGGAGCTGGATGACACATCATTCTTAATGAATTTTCTTTCAACTGGTCTAGTTGTGTTATTGTGTATTAGCATGCTAGTTTTCTATGGCAATTTTATGAAGGAAAATATCAAGTTTTACCTGGAAAAGGTCTCCAATGTTAACAATGAGAGCATCTGGGTTTGGTTTGACGGCCACCCATTTAGAATCTTTCATGAGTTGGAGTCCTCCCACATGATCTTGATAGAGGATTGTTAGGAAATCACTGTCAGTGTGAGGCACTAGTCCAAAAGTTTCTTCTTCGAATTTTGGGCATGCAAGGTAGTGATTTAGTCTCAGAAAACATGTGCTTTCATCACAAACTTCCTCAACTGCGTCCTTAGGATTCCCCAAGTTCTCTGCCAGGACACCCGCTAATAACCTTGATAGTCTTAACATTGCTGTTGCAAATTCATTTATCACTTCCCTGTAGTAGCAGCAGTTGGAAACCCAGTTAAATTTATTTGTATTCATAACTCCAAATGCTTCTCATTCACAGAAACATAAATGAATTTCTTTGGATTCAACGTCAAGAACAACCAAAAAAGCGCTTATTTTTTTGCATATGCATTTAATTTATTGTTGTTTGTAATATTTTATTCATCTATTGATCTCCTTCCCGAATAGAAAATTTCTCAAGAAAAAAAGAAGCTGGACAAAGAATATTCTTTTCAAAAAAACTTTTTAATAGCAGTAGGCAAATAAACCATCAAGGCTCTGAGCTCATAGTCCTGACTTTCATAACAAAGCTCCAAATACTTCTCAGTCACAGAAGAATAAAAGAAAAGATTACGTTGTGGGGTCGGCATCAATAACAGCCGAAAAAGCTCTGATTTGAGTGTAAGCGCCTTTGTTTTTTTTTCTTGTTTGTAATTTATTCATGTATTGGTTTTCTTCCTTCATATGAAATTTTTTATGATTAAAAAGGAGTCGGACCAAAAAGATTAATAAACATTTAAGGGCAGTAAGAAAACAAAGCCATATGGCTTTCATGACAAAGCAAGGCCAATTTGAAAAGCGTGTTCATATATATTGAGATAAAACTCCTCTCATACACTTATGAACTATAAATCACATTGAAAAAACAGTTTCTACCACTAACCCAAACAAGCATGCGACATCTCAGCCACTGAAGAAAACATGCTTCCTGTGGGGTTGTGTTAACAAGACAAGACAACCAAAAAGCTATTATTTGTTTACAAGAGCATCTAATTGTCAACTCATTAAAGGAAAAAAAAAAAAAAAAGCATCTAATTTATCCCTGTTTATTCTTCCTTTATGTGTTTATTGATCTCCCTTGATATGAAAAAGAAGAAAGATCTTGAAGGAAAACATAAAGCATTGAGATTGCTATGGATATAGGACGTGAAACAGTAAGACAAGCTAAGATGTATGGAGTTCAAATTGCTGTTTGGAGTGTAATGTTGAAACTGATGAGTATAATGTTAAATTATGATGCTTCTTTTATAGGGAGAGATGGATTTCAACTAAAGTAGATCAAAGGCGTAGGGTCTTGATACCTTAACGAGCTGAATTCACCCCAGCAAGGTGGTTCTGAAATCTTGGTAAGAGAAATGTGGAAAGCTTCTGACCATGAGAACTGACTTGGACGTGTAGCTGTTGGTGTCCCCCACCTGTATGAGTTATTCAGAAGCCCACTTGTTGCCTTCTTCTCAAAAGGCATATCAAACAACTTCACTTGCTCTCTCCTCATCTTTCTCAATAGCTCAGGGTCTATTCCATGGTTGATAACTTGGAAGAATCCCCATTCTGATGCTGCCCTACATATTGCTGCAGAGCATGCTAGCCTCTCTCTTTCATCACAGCTCTGAAGACCTTCAAGGTCTATCAATGGCAGCTCACATTCCTTTATTACAGGATGAGGATGATGATGGGTATGATCAAAGAAGCAACTTCTACTCTGGTGATGGCCTTTACCTGATTCTTGTAAAAGCCTGCTATAATGTTGCTGGAGGGGTGGATTTGATTCTATCATTTTGCAGGCTGGTTGTTTTGATCAGAACCTGGTCTGAAAGATGGTTCTGCATTTACGTCTGTGAAAATGTTTCATGTATTTATAGGTGTGTAAGTAGAACCCATGTCATAGTGCTCATATAATGTATTTAATCTATATATTCCTAGGAGCAAGGGACGTGCAGGACACAGTTTAGAAGTGGACAATCGGTGAGGACAAAGCCAAATACATGGGGCTTTTCAGGCCATGACATTTGTAAGAGACATAATGAGATCGAACTATCCTTACGCTGTCTAGCGAATATGCCCAAGAAAAAATATGGTCAGATGGAGAAGTTAGCAAGTGAGAACAAAAGAGGGTTCAGAGTTCAAACCTAATTTTATTTTTTTCCCTTGTATGCGCCATAACAAGGTTGATTCTGCCCCACGTTGGAGAGAATCCTTCCAATCAAATGATGTGTACTTGATGACTGCATATTGGATTTTAAATTGATTTGTTTAATCCTTCGGCTATTATGTTTAGGAGTAGGATAGGGAATCAAACGTGGTGAACAGTTATACGTTCTGATTCTTGAAATTTATTTTTTAAATTTGATATGTTTGATTTTTTTAATGACTATTTGATTGGATCATATTTGAGCATTATTAGACCCAACTAAAAATAAGATAACTCTTTCAAAAGTCTTTTTTGTGGTCACAATGACTCAAACTTCATATCTTATATTTAAACGGTCAAAGCACCTTACATTAGAATTAACACCTATTAGTTTGATATAGTTCTTAGGCTTAGAGAGATAATCATAAAATATATATTTAAAGTCAATATGCCCCCAATAGTTTTTTTTCAGAAAAAAATATATGATTAGATACCTAATAATATTGGAAGTACTCAATTTGAATTTGAGATGGTCAAATCACCCAAAATTGTTGGCCTTTCATAATATATAATCCGTGCGCCTGCTGGCTGCTGCGAAAATTGTTTCCATCTAAATGGCGCTGTTATCTAAATTTGTCTTTGTTCATTAAAGTCCTATAAATGCCAATATGATCAATAGATGAAGAATATTATGATGCTTGCGCCTCCGGCCTTTGCTGCATAATCTATATTAAGTTATTAGCAATTGGTTCAAGATCCAAAAAGGAAAATATATAAAGTCTATTCAATATTTCAATGTCTCACGCAATATTTGCAAAACATATTATTATTATTAATTATTTTACTAAAATGATATCCGCTTAAATGAATAGTACACACTTATGAGTTATTGACAAATTGCTGTTGAAAATGCTCAAACAGAAAGTTGTATAGTTTGTGAAGCTTTGTTTGGTTCATTCATTGGCATGACCTGCAAGTTGTGAAGTGAAGAGAGGTTGTTGGTGAGAGGGTGAGTGATGTTGACTTGGTAATGGCCATGAAACAGTGTGGCCTCAAGAAATCCATTAGAGTCAGTTTTGGCTTCCAGTGACTGTGAAAATCCCCACTCGTGAAGAAGCTTATCCACAACATCTCCACAGGGCAAGTTCTTGAAATTCTCGTCAACCAGACACATAGCTTCACAATCTTTCCATGGTGTCCACAGAACAATGCCCTGAATATGTGGGTGTGAGTGTGCCTCTCTCAGAACTTGTTCCAGATACTCTGCCTGCACAAATCATCATTAATCAGCGGGGGCGGGGCGGGGGGGAATCAAATTATATTAGGCTTATTTGGATTAATTTTTCCAAAAGTGAAGGTTGCCTCAACCAACTTTTGTACACTGAAGTTGGAGGAAAGTGAATTGGTGCCATGTGATATATGTTTAAATAAACTTTTATCTAAATAAAATGTCAATTTAACAAAAACTGGTTTGAATAATATATTGAAAAATTGAGTTCAAAATGTTCAAATATGAAGAACAGTCAAAAGCTAAAAAAAGTTGCTTCAACTCCAACATGGCTTCTAGAAAAAAAAACTCATTTGTCCTGCCACTATCTCAAATACCATTTTTTTCATCCAGCTGCCTTATTTTGTCCCAAGTAACTTTTGAGCCTTCTTTAGGCTATTCCAAACATGCACGATGTATATAGATCTCAGCAAAGACAAAATTTGAAAATGACTTGGGTTAGATCTCATTAAGCCTTACCTGATTTGGCATGTTTTTGACATCCACTTCTGTGAGCCAAAGTGGTGAACCAGTAACAGCAAGAGTATCGATAGATGACCTCATATAAGGAAGATTAGGAGGAATACTGAAATGGGACTCTAGCCCAATTCCAATTGGCCATCCTGAGTAACCAGCATATCCTTCAATCTCTCTGAGCTTATCTAAGTACCTTGCAGGGTTTGATACACCATCTCTATTATCCTCAATGGTATTATAATCATTCAGAAACAAAGTGGTCTGTCCATCAATATTGTGAGCATCATGGTAAATCTTGGCTGAAGCATCTTTCCCAAGTTTGCTTTCCAGAAATGAAAAGTGAAGATTCTCATTAACAACATCCCAAGCAACAAGTTGACCCTTGTACTGCAACAAAACCGAGTTGAGCCTTTTCTGAACTGCTGAGTTAAGCTGGTCTGGTGGGAGGGAGGGGACCCAACTAGGTTGGTGTCTAGGGTCATCCCAAAACACATTGTGACCACGAACAGAAATTTTGTGCTGATTGGCAAAGTTCAACATTGCATCAGCAATGGAATAGTTTTCTTTACCTTGCACACTTTCTGTACTGTACCACTTCATTTCGTTTACAAATGTAGTGACTGTGAACCTTGAGGTGAACCAGCTTTGGTATGCTGTATTATCAAGGATGTACTTGTTCACGGCACAGCCAAATGGAAAATTTGACCTCTTCTGTTCAAAGATTATGCTTGCATTTGCCAACGGATTTCCTCTTCCATCAATTGCTTGGATTAATACCCTTTCCTTGTGTTTCTGCCAAACCAAAATTTGAACCTGCTTTTAGTTTAATCTTCCTTTATGTCATAAGCATTCAAAAAAAAAATTATAATCTGTTGCTGTTTTCTGAGTTAATGGGTTTATAATGCTTCCCTCCATAAGTAATACAGACAAAAATGAAACTGCAACAAAAAAGGATTGCCTTCTCAATGCTTTGTTCTTGATGAAGTCTCCATTGTTTCTGTGTGAATGGCTGTATGGAAATGCTATCAGCCCATATCTCCACAGAAGTGTCATTGCTCTGCAAAGTTTAGAGTTTTCTTGAGTCTCAAGGAAAAATGAAAATCATTAATTTGGCACAGGAATAGTCCTTTTTTCCCCATAATTAAGGAATGATATTTCAAATCCTAATATAAAAGTACCTCAAAGTAAAGCTCAGCAGGTCCTGGAGTATCAAATGTGAGGCCACCCTTAAGCATGGACCAGCAATTAGACTCTGCAACAATGGCTCCACCATATTTGAGTCCTTCCCTTGTTCTCACAACTGCTGATACTGTAGCGTTTCCTTGACTCACTTGTATCCAAGCTGCATAATATTCAATCTATTACCAAGCAAGAAGAAACAGAATAACATATCCATTAGTGTGTAGAGAGGAGAAGCTTACCAGATAATGAATAGAGTTTATTCTTTCTCATGTAAAACTTCTGGGAGACACTATCATTTGGTTGATTTCTGTTATGGGCCACAATAAATCTGTTGCCTCTTGATTCTCTTAGTTGTATTTTAGCATCTCCAATTGCAGTCCAACCTTCTAGCCCATCATTCAATTCTGCGTTTTTTATTATTCCACCATTGTACAATGGCTTTTGAGGGTTTTCTAGGCACTAAAGTATGAGAACATTAGAACATTTAAATGCTGGGGAATTATATGTTTTTTTTAAGTGTTGGTCACTCAAATTTCAAACTATTGGTTTTAGTTGCTCAAAAAGCAAAATGGTTGAGGTTTTTAATGAGTCATATTGATCAATATTTTAATCAAAACAAAACTTGAGGGACTAAAACTAAAATGAGGGAAAATTTAATGAACCAAAGATTATATTAGCCCTAATATTAATGTTGTTTGAAAGAACTTACCTCGATGCTGGCTGTGTAATCATATGACAAACCCAAGGCTTCAAATCCTGTGGATGCATTATGTAAATTGATACCAAAGACTTGATAAGAACTTCAAAGACTCGATGAGTGTGACAATCATTTGCATACCATCATGTAATATTACAAAAAGTCAATTGGAATTTAGTAAACTGAATTGTCATTAGATATTTCATTTGTTGATGAATGCATGTTTGCTAGTTTATTATATAAATCACGTTTCATTTCAGCAAGATAACATTCAAGATAATTTCTTAAAAAAGAAAAAAGAGAAATTGATGGTAAAAAGATTTTTAAAAAAGGAGTTAAGGAGCAAATATCTCTTTAAAGTATTTGTTTAGGAGCGCTGAGTATTCAAAATGTTTTTTACATTCAATGTTGCATTGAAAATTTTTAAATTATAGCAATATCGCTCTGACTATTAATCCAAGTTAAGTTTAAATACTCCCTCCGGTCCTAATTATAAGACATAGTTGACTTTTTTAGAGAAATTAAAGGGGTTAATTAAATAACTTTAGAGTATTTTTATTTTTATTTTTTTCTTCAAACTAATTAATTTGACTAATAAACTAATATATAATCTAGGAATACACAACATATGAAATGATTAAATAACTTATTTAGCTTCTTTAATCCCTCCGAAAAAAATCAACTTTGTCTTATAATTAGGACCAGAAGTATTATTAGTTTACCAAATATGCATCTTGCAAACATGACAATAGTAGACAAAAAATTAAAGTGTATGACATGTAGACCTACTACCTCAATATGTTTAGTCATCTAATGGTTAAATTTAACCTCGATAACGGTTATGGCCACATTGCTATGATTTGGAAACTTCCTAATGACATTAAAACGAAAAAAATCTTCCAAATACCAACACTCTTGAGTGAAAACTTTTAAGACAAATTAGCAATTTCACCTTAAAAAATGATGAAAAATGTTAAACGCAATTTTTTTTTTAAATTTTTTGGTCTACAAATTGAGGAGGAATAAGACATCAGAGAACTTATTAAACAAAGGGGAGATAAGAGGAAGCGTTTGCCTGATATGCTCGTAGATGAAAGGTTTTGTTTATCGTGTATTGATAAAAAATAAAAAGAAAACAAAATCTGCTTATCAATTTTTCCAAACGTGAAGAGTAAATTACTTTTAATGAATTGTATATGGTTTTCTCTAAAAACTAAATTTTGATAATGGCCAGATTTACTTATATAAACTTAAAAGCCGAAAATTTATGAAAACCAAACCTGAGAACAGGATGATAAACAGCACAAGAAGGATGCTCATCATACTTGTAGCTTCAAGCTTCAAGAGATCTGGTTACTTGTTTCTGAGGGCACTTGGGAGGACTATATATGTATAGTGTAGCATCTTTTATAGTATTTTAAGAGTTTAAATAATTTTGGTGCTCATGAATGAATACCAATTAATTGATTCGCTGTAACTACATATAAATGTAAAGAATTTAATCGGTGACTATATATTCATTGTTCTCATTTATTCTTCACGATTTTAAAAAGAAAATTGCTTTATATTGGCTATCTGTTAATCTACTTTTTATTATTATGCAAAAATTGTGTGTCGCTTTTTTCTAAAGATCTCTCCTTTAATAAAGGTGGGAGATAAAAAAGGGTGTGAGGAAAATAAAAAGGGAAATTAATCTGCATAATGTGGGAAAATATTAAATGAGTGAGACAAAATGGATTAATGATCATATATATCAACATATTTTACACAAATCAAGAAAAACCTTAAACTTAATTATGTCTTCTATAAAATTCAATAACTTTTCAATTTTACCCCTATTTAATATAAATTATACCCCTATGAGAACAAAATCAATAAAGGGTAATGAAAATTTTATTTTTGCCAGGACAACAAAATTTATTCTCTCTCTAGTCTATATATAAGACCAATCAATCAGAGGAGCATTTAGATACAAATGGCACTCCACAATATAATCAACTAAATCACATTCATCAATTTACTACCTTATTTAAGACTAAAGGAAGTAGTACTATTTCAATGACATAATAAATGGTAGAACCGTAGAACATACGAGTAATTCCCAGTTATGTTGTGATTTTGTAATTGAATAAAACATAATTTTTAAAAATATTTATTAGCATTTATGTTAAGTTTATATTTTATTCATTAATACTCCCTCTGGTCCTTTTTATAAGGCACCAACTACCAATTCTCACAAACCAATAAAATTAGTTAAAAACATTAAAGTTGTCCTAAAATTCAAGTGGTTTCCAATATTACCCATACTAATTACACTAAACTCAAATATATTACTCTCTCCCACTACCCTTATTAAATATGGACAGACATGGAAAAATACATTAATTGCACCTTGAAAACCTACAAGTGCCTTATAAAAAGGACCAAAAACACTTGATAGTTGGTGCCTTATAATAAGAACCAGAGGGAGTAGTATGAGAATTTCGTATTAAAATTGCTTTATAGTCATTGGTCAGTCACAGATTGGTGACTTTGATATGGGATGCTTCTTTTGAGCAAAAGAAAAAAAATTGGGATGTTTCCAAAAGGGAAAATTGATTACAGGGCCCAAGGAAGCGAAATAATTACAAAAAAGGCCCAAGAAACATTCACATGCCAGAAAAGGCCCGGCCTTTTCTGGCATTTTTTCAAAAAAAAGTGTACGGATATAGTTGTTAATTGTTACAGATGTAGTTGTTAATTGCTACAGATGTAGTTGTTAAAATGTAGTTGTTAATTAGACTGATTTACTTGTTAATGGGGACTGATATAGTTGTTAACCGCTACTGATGTAGTTGCTAACGTTTTTTAAAAAAATGCCAGAAAAGACCCTAGGCATGTGAATGTTTCTTGGGTTTTTTTTGTAATTATTTTGCTTCCTTAAGCCCTGTAATCAATTTTCCCTTTCCAAAATGGGTACTATTCTCTCGGCTAGTCAGGTACAGGGAACTCAATAATAGGTAAATCTTGCGATTTCAATTAACTTCCTTTATTTCACTTATAGTAATTTTTTTAACCACTCTGTTACTCAACTAAACAAATAGTAAAAAGTAAGTTTGTTTTCTTTTTTTGTCTGAAAAAGTTAGGATGGTTAAACCAACAAATTTAAATAAATTTCTAATAGTGACGTGAAATCGTACCCTAAATTATAATCGTAAATTTATAAGAGTTTATTTTTATTAATAATGTATAATTAAATAATTAAAGTATAAAAAATGACAATAATTTTATTTAAATATATTTTAAATTAAAATTAAATCTATCAATATTCATAATTTATCATAATCAACAAATAATTTTTTTAAGAAAATTCATATATAATGTTATAGAGCATAATCAAATTGAAAAAGTTAGCATGAATTTAAAAGTAATTTAACACAATTTCGTAGTTGACCAAAAAAAATAACACGATTTTGTAAGTTATCACTCTGGTTCTATTTACAAATATAAATTAACTAATCCTCACATAACAAAAAAGAGTTAATTAACTCATTAATTATGGACCAAATTGTTTGCCCTTATATATGATTAGTTACAAAAGTCAATGTGAATAAATTACTTTTGTTTAATACTATTAATAGGGGCAAAAATGTTTTTTTTTTAAAAAAAAAAAAAACACACACACACACATGTATTACTCTAAAATTGGACTTATAATAAGAACTAAATTTTTTTGTCGAAATAGACTTATAAATAAAACCATAGTGGTAAAAACAGTAAATTTGGTGTGTGAACTCGTGAGTTTATTTGAGTTTACAACTATTATGAATTTAAGAGTAACTTAACACGATTATGTAAGATAAAAATAATAAATTCTAAAAGTCAACTCCTAAATTTAACAACAAGGATAAAAAGAGTATTTTAGTTTCCAAATTTCATTTTTAATTAACTTGGAAATGTGGGAGTTGAAACATCGAGGAAAACAAATATTTTTATTTTTATATTGCCAATTTGCCACGATAAGGTTGTTAAATTTATTTATAAGTTAATTAATTTAATTTGTACAATTTTTGTTGAATAAATTAAAATTATTCAAGAAGAGAAAATATATAATGAAAATATTAATAAATGGAAAATGACATAAAAGAATTTTAAAATACTTAATAAGTAATTCACAACTCATTTTATGGGAGATATATTATTTATAATTTTTCAATTTCAAAATTCTTTTGCTGTTATTTTCCCTATAGCCTAACTGAAATTTAGTATAAAATTCAGATAAAAAATGGGGAAAATACCTCAAAAAGAACTTTAAAATTTTCAAAAAATAAAAAATGTGTTATGGATATTCATAATATCAAAGAGGTATTAGAGTCTCATTCATCATTTTCAATATTAAAAGAAAATGATAGAATCATCTATCAAAATTATAAATTTTGATTTACAATTTATGAAATTTTTATGAAAAGTATGAAAACTTTTATTAGAATATGTGTGAAATTACGGTTTCCTCTCTATTTTTAATTTTAAACTTAGAGGGACAATTCTACCATTTTATTTTAATTTTGAAAAGGATAAATCAGACCCTAACACCTCTTTAATATTATGAATATTGGGAACATCTTTTTTTCTTTTGATATTTTTAAAATTCTTTTTAAGAAATTTTCCCTAAAAAAATGAGTACAAAATTAAAGGACAACAAGAGTGTGCATGAGAGATAACAATGAAAATTCATAACAGAGATAATTAGTGACATATATTTAATGAGATTGAGAATGAAAAAATCAGTTTAAAATTTCAGACAAAGATGATTCATTCCTTATATTCAAGATCATCATTAAGAGAGATCATTAAGGGAGAGAATATTCCTTATAAAAAGTAGGAGAGAAGTATTAACTAGTACACGAGGGAGATTAGCTGCTTGCTATTAAAAGCTTTTAACTTTTGCATCCTTTTCATATCTTTGCAATATTCCTCTAGCAAAACCGCAAGTGTATATATAATCATAATAATGACCACTTGTAAAGGGTCCCTAGATATAGTCCAAAAATATGTAAAAGAGAGAAATAATTAAACAGAAAGTTGTAAAACTTGAGTCACATCATGCTTAGATTCATCCATTGAAATCACTTGCATGTGCTTAGCTAAAGTGAAGTTGTTGACAATCACTTGGTAATGACCATGGTAAAGATTTGCCTCAAAGAACCCGTTCGGGTCAGTTGTTGCTTTGAACTGTGTGTTAAATCCCCACTCATGAAGCAGCTTGTCCACAACATCCCCAGTAGGCAAGTTCTTGAAATTGTTATCAGTCAAGCACATACGGTAACACCCACTTGGACTCCATGCTGTCCACATAATAATGCCCTCAACCTTTGGGTGAGAATGTAACTCTCTCAGAATCTCCTCCAAGTACTGTGCCTGCACACACACCCACAAATAATCAGAAGGAAAAAATGAAAAAACTTGTCCATGTTGGTGTCCTTAATCCCTAATGATATGTTTGGTATGTTAAAATTGGTGATAGTATTTTGGGAAAGTCCCTCTCCCAAGCTTATTAATCCCTCTAGTCCAAATATAGAAGCTAAACAAAGAATTCACTTTGATTGTTTCAATCTACTTTATCTCTTGAATTTACGCAAAATATCTCTACGAATTGCACATATAAAAGTTTTTATTAAGAAGTGGTTACAATGCACATGAATAAAAGATGGTATTTTAGGAAAATCAACGCTAATTTATTACAAATACTTAACTAATTTTCTTAATATCCACAAATTAGTTATCTAGCTTGCTCTTATATTAAAAAGAGGAGGTATTATCACTGTTATTCCCATTCCCATTCCTATTGTATACCAAATTTAGCAGTAACTGTGTGATTTTCTTGGGCTTTACCTGGTATGGTTGGCTTTTCACGTCCAATTCTGTGATCCAAATTGGTGAACCAGAGGAAGCAAGAGTATCAATAGTAGATCTGATGTAAGGCAGATTAGGAGGGCCAGAGAAATGAGACTCCAAACCAATCCCAATGGTGAATCCATTATTCCCAGGATACCTTTTCATCTGTCTGAGCTTCTCAAGATACCTTGCTGGGGTTGAAGAACCATCTCTACTATCTTCAATGGTGTTGTATTCATTCAAGAACAAAGGGGTTTTTGCATCAATCTTGTGAGCATCATTATAAATCTTGGGTGACAAACCTTGTCCAAGTTCGCTCTCAAAGAATGAGAAGTGAAGATTCTCATTAACCACATCCCAAGCAACAAGCTTTCCCTTGTACCTTGACACTATGGAATTGATCCTTCCCTGAACTGCTGACTTAAGCTGATTTGGTGAGAGTGAATGAACCCAGCTGGGTTGCTGACTAGGATCATCCCAAAGTATGTTGTGACCTCGAACCGGGATGCTGTGCTGCTTGGAAAATTGCAGCATTGCATCGGCAACAGAGTAGTCCTCTTTGCCCTGTGTGCTTTCAGTGCTGTACCACTTCATTTCATTCTCAAATACTGTGACTGTGAATCCTTTTGAGGTGAACCAGTTTTGGTATGCTTTGTTGTAGAGGATGTTCTTGTTTATGGCACTCCCAAATGGAAAGCTTGGCTTCTTTTGCTCAAACAATATGCTTGCATTTGATAAGGGCTTCCCTCTTTCATCAACTGCTTGTATCATTACCTTTTTCTTGCGTGTCTATAAAAGACACAGATAAAAACCTGCTGTTAGTTAAATCTTTCTATATAATATTATTATATAGTTTTAATGCCTTCCACACATAGATAGTCCAAAGACAATGAGGAGAATGAAACAAACTGTAACAAAAGGGTTACCTTCTCAATGCTTTGTTGCTGATGAAGTCTCCATTGTCTCTGAGTGAATGGCTGTAAGGAAATGCTGTCTACCCATATTTCCACAGAAGTATTATTACTCTACACAGATGGAAGAATATATGATCAAGCTATAATCAAAATTGATATCATCAATATAGAATTCATATCAAAATCTAATATTCAAAAGCTATGAATAATACATATTATTGAGACTTATGGGGTGTTTGGAAACCCAAGAAACACTTTTAAGCTTTATGAAACAAAACCTTTTTCACATATTTATTTGGTATAGCGCAAAATCACTTAAAATAAGCTAATCTAAACACTCACAAAACAAGATCTTTGAAATCCTAATATGAAAGTACCTCAAAAAAGAGGTAAGCAGGCCATGAAGTATCAACTATGAGGCCACCCTTAAGCATAGACCAACAATTAGGCTGTGCAATAATTGCACCACTATGTTTGAATCCTTCTCTTGTTCTCACAACTGCTGAAACTGCAGCATTTTGCCCACTCACTTGTATCCAAGCTGCACAATGCTCAGTCATAATCAAGTAAGAAGAACAAGCAAATCCAGATGGGTGTTTGATGCGAAGAAGTAGTATTGAAAGAGAAGAAAAGGAGAAAATATGTATACCAGATAATGAATAGAGCTTGTTCTTTTCCAGGTAAATCTTCTGAGAAACACTATCATATGGGTGACTTCTGTTATAAGCCACAACATATTTGTTGCCTCTGGATTCTCTAAGTTGCACTTGAGCATCTCCAAATGAAGTCCAGCCTTGAGGTCCATTGTTGAATTCTGGGTTCTTGATTATTCCTCCATTGTACAAAGGCTTCTGGGGGTTCTCTAGACACTAATAATAATGTTCCAAAATATTAATTTTCAGAGTGCTATGTTTGTATGATATTCACTTGAAAATGTAAATGTTGTTGCCGGGATTAGAGAGCTTACTTGGATGCTGGAGGAGTAATCGTAGGACAGAGCTTGGGCTTTATGTCCTGTGGAAACATGGCATGTACTGTTATTTACTTATTTATGAATAATTACTAAAAAATATAATAACTCAATGAGGCATCGACAAAAGGAGAAAAATGCATTTTATGACTCAATAAAAAATTATTCTAAAAATTTTAAGAGATCCTTCTATTTTCAAAACCAACGCAAATATCACTTAATTTTCACAAAATTACACAGTTATCTCTTCTTTTTTAAAAATTTTATTTGTCTGCATAGGTTTCAACCAAACTTTTCTAAAATCCTTAAAATTAGTTTATCTATACACGAACTTTCTTTAAGAAAGTCTAGATATAGTTTAAATAAAGTTTGAAAGATTTTGTATGATTTGCCTTATAATTTTATATTCCTCTTGTAGAATGTAGAGACTCATATGCCATGTTTTTCAACAGCATGCATGCAACAAGTTTCTTTCATTTTCAAATAAAACGGAAGACCATGTTCTTTCATACCTTCTTGAGCAGTGCATGATTCATGATTTATAAAAATAAAAATATTGCTTTCGGCTGAGTATGTCACTATCATCGGCCTATTTAAAGGCAGAAAAGGTGTATGTCAAGTAAAATTTGTATAATCAACAACGGAGTTAATAAGCGGAAAGAGATGCTTGATCGTTTGTAAGGTATTAATTTCGAATTTTACGAATATGAAAAAGTTTAGGGAAATAACATAAAAATATCATTTAAACTTTAAAGTTATGTTAACTTCAACAGTAATGGGGTTAACAAAAACATTGACAACTTATTTTATCTAGAAATCACCTATTTAAGGTTTTGAAAATTCAAATAGTATTTTCTTGGGATTTTCCCAAAAAATTTCAAGTTCCATATATGTATCATAAAGATACTACCCCGGTTCTTAATATAAGACATATTTGAAGAGTTAATATTGATTCTTAATATAAAAGATAGTTTTTACATTTGTTAATATTTTTCTAGTTTATCCCTGTTGATACCACTTCAACAATATAATCAATATGGGAGAGAGGAAATTAAGAAAAATAATTAGGATATTTTAGAAAATGTATGTCATATTAACTAACCAACTAATTTTTTTAGTCTAATCGAAATTAGTAAATATGTGTGACCAAAAATAATTAAATAAATATTTTTTATATTAAAGAACAAAATACCTTAAGATAACTTAATTTAGAGAAGGACAACTCTAATGAACATCAAAAGATAAAGAAAGAAACCGCTGAGGGCGAAAAAAAGAATTGAAAAGCAAAAGGACGTGGGCCACTCCCCACGTTACCATAACACAATTAATGGAATTTAATTGATAGTAGAAACAAATGAATAATAATAATAATAATATATTGGTGTTGAAAATGAAAACAAAAATCAAGCAATACCAACATTTTCATTAAATGCCCCTCGCTCAAAGACAATATATGATGCACGTGAATTTCTCTGCAGATATTCGAAAATCTTCTACTACCCTCTTTTAATCTCATTGAATTAATTTAAAGGAATATAAGGAAATATATATAAATGTGTGTGAGTGAGTGAGAGAGAGTCTATATATGGATCGGATCCCTATAAGATTCATGTCTTAAATATTTGTTATCTAAATTTTACACTGGCCTAATATAGTTTAGGAAAGATTTTTGAGTCGATATTAATCAGTTCATGAAATATTTATAGTTTTTTTTTTTCATTTTACTTTTAACCAAGGAACGATTGCCGAACAATAAACAAAAAATGTAGATAAATTAGATAAAATTCAATGACTAATTATTGGATTCATTATACGTACTTGAATCCCTTGCACGCATCTATAATTTTGAAAGGGCTCTCTGATTATTTTTTTACCAAGATTTGAAACTAGTTTCTACCAATGAGATGAAATCATGTGGGGATTACACTTATAACCTATGCAGCGGCCTCCCATTATGACCTCGCTCTCCTTGAAACATATCTCTTCACACGCACAAAATATATATGTATCATTCAAATTGAGAGGCCGAAAACAAAGCACGTACGTGAGGCCACTCAACAGTAGATGTTGGAGGAATTTTGTCTTGTTAATAAATAATAACGATATTATAATATTCAAGAAATAAACTGGAATAATTAAGCAGCAGGACTGATCGAATACGATTTATAACAGAAGTTGAGGTGGGAGTTTGGGACTGGAGAGAGGATATGGACAACGAACCTGGGAAAAGGAATATGCACAAGACCACAATAATCAAACTCATGTTTTTGTTCCCAGTCTTCAGAGCTTTAACATTCGCATAATATATATAACACACAAAACTAAATGTCAGTTTACTTTCAGACAGAAGCCATGAAAACGTACAGCATATAAAGAAGAGAGTTTTGAAGGTTTTACCAGCAGGAATATAATTATTGGATTGCGCTGCTTGAAAGAGAGGGCTCTCAAGTTGAGAACCGAAGAACTTATTTATAAGCAAAAACAAATATATGAAGAAACAGAGAAATCAACGTACGTACGTACGTAATGGACCATCATTTTAGGACATCTTGTCTAGTCCTTTCACAAACTTTCAATTAATTAACCGGCCATATTTTGATAAAATAGTATGAATTAACTAACATGCATGCAGCTGATTTTATATTTGAGAGCGAC
This sequence comes from Acacia confusa, assembly GCA_037074495.1. Classification (NCBI taxonomy): domain Eukaryota; kingdom Viridiplantae; phylum Streptophyta; class Magnoliopsida; order Fabales; family Fabaceae; genus Acacia; species Acacia confusa. The sequence goes on along the minus strand of CM073512.1, from coordinate 540,491 downwards.
CTGATATGTTAACTAGTTATTAGCGTCACGTCTGATACTAACGCAAGAAAGAATCCAACCAAAATGTCTGCTTAATTGTGTACACTTGTCACTGTCGTTGAAATTATGAATCTTTTCCTCAAAAATTCATTTTGGTAAAAGAGGCACATATAAGCATATTATATAATGGTCATTATATTCCTTAGACGATAAATAATATGTACGTGTTGTGTCTAGATATTTGTAATTGAATAATTTTGTCAATTATATTCAGTGGAGGGCTTGGGACTGGATCTCCAAATTTAGAAATTATTTAGTGAATCATAATAAGAAAAAATATATAAATGCGAGATTTGATCAGTTCATGTCATTTTCATTCTGTCTTCTCTCTTTATCGGTATGGAATAAATCTTCCTATTTAATTTTCCTGGATTCTGGGGATTATCTTCCTAATTTGTTTGATATGACTTGTGAGATTTATGATCCATGTATATTTTGTTGCCAACATAATGCCTTGAATAAGGACCAGAAGCAGAAGATATTCATATACCACATATTCATGTCGTATTTGGCACTGGCAAAATCATGTTTTAATATGAACCATTCATTAATATTATGCGGCTGCTTTCAAAATTTGTCTATTTTTATAGCATGTGTTAAATAAGCTCAATGGGCCTCAGGCCCATTATCCTCGGAGGCTTTTCTCCATTGGAACCACAAGACTTGAACCTCACCAATATGAACAGAAAGATTTATTTGGAAAAAAAAAAAAGGTAGGTATGGAAAACCCAACCTGAAATACTTGAAGATAAAAAACCACCCTCCTCCTGTCCTCTCCAATAATTTAAAAAAATATATATACTACCTCCGGTCTTAATTATAAGAAGATAAAGCTAATTGTTATAAAAAAAAATAAGATAAAGCTAACTTTTTTGGAGGGATTAAGGAAGCTAAATAAGTTATTTAATCATTTTTATATGTTATGTATTCTTAGATTATATATTAGTTTATTAGTCAAACTATAATTAGTTTGAAGAAAAAAATAAAAATAAAAATACTTTAAAGTAATTTAATTAACTTCCTTAATCTCTGATCCCCTCTGCCGTCGATGGGACTCCTTTGGTAGGCGATCTCGTAAGTCCCTAGTAAGTGCTCATAAAGCCCGAGGCCGTGCCCTGGCCTTAGTAGGGGACTAGTGTCGAACCCTTCCAAAACTTTTTTTATATCAAAAAAAAAAAAGTTCTTTAATCTCTCTAAAAAAATTAACTATGTCTTATAATTAGGACAAGAGGGAGTATATTTTTTTCAAAAGTTCGTAAATGAGACACCATAGGATTGATGCATACTATAGTCCCATGGGAAACTAAATGGTCTTAATTTGATTTACATCAATGTTTTTGGGCTAATATCATTAATAATACTTGTACTTGTAGTTTGATCAGATTTTGGTTTTGATCCTTATAATTTTTAAATTGTGGGTTTTAATTCTTATAGTTTCATGAGTGTAGCAACTTATCCCCATTTATTTATTTGCTTCTTAAAAATTGTGAATTTTTATTGCCAAATCTAAATGTTAAATAATAATAGATGTGCGTGTTGGACCACTTTCATGAAAACGTTGAAATTGAAAAGAAAAAAGGAAGCTAAAAAAAGCTGTGTAGATGGATAATAATGCTAAAGGTAAAGGATTCTTTCATTGCTTTTATAGGTTTCGTACAAATTTATTGTCAATGAATGAATGAGGTGCATGATCTCTCGTGGAAGAAACGGTCTAGAGCCTTCGATTTATCTTTCATTAAAAATTTGATAAATTAAGTTGTAGAGATTCATAAATCATGAAATGATAAGCCATGTCTTAAAAATTATAATCAAACTCGCAAGTTGGCTATCTAAATTTACCGTTTTTACATTTCTAATTCACAAAATTGTATTGAATTGTTATTAAACCTACGCTAGTTGTAAGTTTGATTAAGCTTGTAAATTACATATTAAATTTACCGTTGTTAACTTACAAAATTGTATTAAGTATTAACCTACTTTTAAACTAGTACTAACTTTTTTTTGTTTTATAATGCTAAGTGGTTTAATATATGAATTTATAGAAATTTTTTTGTTAAGTGTGATAAATTATGGAAGTTGATGAATTTAATTTTAATTATTTTAATTTAAATATATCTAAATTGAATTATTTTCATTTTTATATTTTAATTATTTCATTATACACTATTAATACCTATTTATCAATAAAAGTAAACTCTTATAAGTTTACGATTCAAGTCAATCATACAAGTTTATACCACTATCACAAGCATGTCTGAACTCGTAAGTTTTTATTTATATGGGTAATGGAGATTAATTCAAAATCATATTCATGCCCCAATAAGATATCTTTATAATTAATTAGACTAACATTTTTTAAAAAAAAAATTATTGGGGCAGATTACAAGGGGTACCTACATTTTGTTTTGAGTACCGAAAAATGAGAAATGAAGGGAATTGATAATGAATATAATATTTCTCCTTCAGTTGCTGTACGTTAATGGGATTATGTAGCAAATTAAAAGGCGTTGATTTGATCTAGTTAATGGCGTGGGCATGGAATTAAGTCAATTAGCATTAATTAATAAATGAGTCTGACTTTTTAGTTTTGCCCCGCCAGGTTAATTACCTAAATGGGTGACTTTCATTATTTGACACTAGGGTTGATCAAAGACCGGGCTAAACTGGGTTAGAGGCCAACCCGAGGTCTGGCCCGAAAAGACTTCGGGCTGGACAACTTAGCCCGAGGTCCGGTCCAGTCCTGTACTAGCCCGAGGTCAGGCTAGACCGGACCGGAGTGATTTTTGTAAGTTAAAAAACACATTATGATATCCAAACTTCAATAAGTGACTAAATATAATGGTAATTTTAAAAAAAAAATTAAAACAAAAAAACAAAAGCATTGGGTCAAACCGGACCAGTCCAAGAGATCTAAGTCTCTGGACCGAAGTCTGGTCCAACCCGAACAATGTGGTCCAATTTGGTCCAGTCAAATTGTCTTGGACCAAATTTTTTTTGCCCAAGACCGGGTCGGACCGAACCAAGTCAGACAGGACCAACCAGGCCACGGGTTTTTTGCCCAACCCTATTTGACACTAATAATTAACCATTGAATCTCTCTTCACAGTTCATGCCATATTCGACGTTGAAAGCAATGACTTTATTTTAAGTGCTCCGCGATGTGTAGATCTATGAATGAAATGGTCCAATTTGGCTCTCAACTAAACTTCAATTTTTTGTAAATAATACAATATCTCATCATCTTAGTTTTATGTGGTCAATTTTATTTTCATAAAATTACGTGTTATTATTCTGTTTTAGTCCAGGTTTAAATTTTCAAAGAATGCTCCATGAACCTCTTGGTGTATACTTAAACTATCTCACAAAATCATTGTGTAGTTGGTGATGTGAGAGATTCGGGAATAACGGCAAATAATAACCCCTAATTACAAAAATAAATGATAATCCATAGTAAGAAAATAGTTCAAATGTTGATAATATTTAAACAATTACATTTATATAAATTCATAATAATTAATATACATCCGGACATTATTTAGCTCGTAGTTAATATAAAAAGAAATATTACATTAAACTAATAAATAAATAAATAATAAAAATATAAATGTCACATATATAGCGCATATGATATATACTAGTTGTTGTACTTAATTTAATTTGAAATAATATCTGATTGTTCAATATTTACTCAAAAAAAATGTTTATTAGATAACTTTATGATAGAGATTAATAAAACTAAGTAAATCATTTCATCATAACATATGTTATATATGATTAGGTTATATATGAATCTATAAGTTAATGGAATTAGTTTAAAGAAAAATAATAAATATAAGTATTTAAAAATAATTTCTTTAATCATCAACTGAGTTTTAGGACCGGAATTAATAATAATAGAGAATGTTCGCCATTGATTTCTAAGTTATGGAAGACGGGTGGAAGGACATGTTAGGTGCCAACCACAACTTTAATTTCGTGAGTGCTTTGACAAATTTAAGGAGAAAGGGCCCCCTCCAATGACGAGGCATGCCTCTGCATTTAAAAAATAAAATGTTGTTTGTTTATTTTAATTATAATTTTATATGGAGTATTAAACATAGTGTTCTCAGTGTAAATAGATGTTGTAATCCCCCAACAAAAGTTGATGTAATCAATAAATAGCAGGCCATCCAGGTGAGTGTAATTTAATGGATTCAGTTCACTAGGGGAGCTACTGGGCACGACAGACATCGTTGGAAATGGGAAACAAGATTCTTAATTAATGCAAGAATCTTGCTGGGTGAGCAGCGCGCAAACCCTATCTTAACTTTTTAACGAATATTCCCTTCAAATCTAACTCACAACAACTTCTATACATACATACACGCACGCACGCACGCAAATAATAAATTGTAACTGAATACACATTTCTAATTATTTATGTGTTTGATTTTATCGTTAATTTCCATTATTTGTGGCTGATGAAATACTGAACCTAATAATTTAGGTCCACTACTGAGTGCTCCAACAATCCCATGTTGTTTGAATCTATGACCTAGTTACTGTTGTTTGATCACCATCCAACCCCACTTCCCAAAAATTACAATTTTTATAATTTAATTTTTTGAATCACATATGAAAGTGCTAAGTTGGAGACTTTAACTTACAAGTGGTGTGCTACGACTTATTAGTTGCTATTTATAATTCTTTCTTCTTTTTTTTTTTTTGGGTGAGTATAAGGAATAGGCGCAAGGTTATTAAACTTAAATCGGCCTTTGTATTAGTTGAGGTTGTAAGTTAAGGATCAAACAATCAGCTCATAGCCAATCTAGAATAATCATATGCCTTTTCAAAACTCTTTACGATTTTTTTGATATATTCACATCTAATATTAATCGATTTTCTCATGACACTACAATCAATAATCATAAATGTTCTTCTTAGCAAATTATGAAGTCAAACAGATGATAATAAAATATTATTATTGACAATCTTTAATTATTAAAGTAATAGTCATTAACACAAAAATTGTCATTAACTTCGACTAATATTATTATATACTCTATAAGAAGCATTAATTTCTTAAGAAATGCAACTAGATCAACTTAGCAACTCACCCAAGTTGGAACTAGGTGAAACTCATATCGATTTTGTGGCAAATCACATGTTTTTAGGATGATTAGTTGGTTTGATCCGAGTTAGTTTTGATAACCTTAAATAGACCCCACCATCATCTTACTTGAGTGTTGAGGGTCTAAGGTGGACTACTTCTAACCTACACACAACAACGTGTTTAAATGATGAACTTACATTAAATTAAAATATAGATAAAACTCAAAATGAAAATGTTGAACTCCATCTAATTACAACTGCATGACATGGCCGGGTTGGCTTTTATATATGCAGATTGGCGGTTAATTGGTTGGTGGGAAGTTGCCGGATCCAAGTCAAATCTCCCATCCATTTTCTTAAAGTGACTTTCTTCATAGTGCCTTCCCAATTCCATTCCCAAGTGCCTATGACTAGGACATTTCATACTCTCTCTCTTCATTATTATTATTATTATTATTTTACGAATAAAACACGTATAGCTTCTTATAACATTTCATATATAGCATTTTGATTTTTGTCCAACTGTATTTAAAAACGTGGATAAGTTATTTTTAAATACGATATTAATTTGTTTGAATTAGCCTCTGCTCACTAAAAATATATAGCACACTTGCACAGGCTTGACAGATTCCAGTGATTGAATTTGAACATGTCCCGACCCATGACTATAACTAATAATTTGAATTAGAATTAGTAATTAATAAATAATATGATGACATATATGCACAACTTATATTTCGCCATAGAATAAGGGTTTGTGTCTGACTTTTATTTTTGCCACTGACTGCTTCTCCATTAAATATTCAAGTCGTTGGTCTCTGTTTTTTTTTCCTTGTTGCCTCGAGTGTAAAAAAATGTTAAAGTGCAAGTATTACATATAATAAATATGTTTAATTTTTGGATGTTACCGCCAACAGATATCTCATTCTTACCTCTGTTATAAGTTACTACCTCCGTTTCTAATTATAAGATAAAGTTGACTTTCTTTAGAAGGATTAAGGAAACTAAATAAGTTACTTAATCATTTCATATGTTATATATTTTTAGATTATATATTAGTTATTAGTCAAACTAATTAGTTTGAAGAAAAAAATAAAAATACTCTAAAGTGATTAAATTAGTTTCCTTAATTTCTCTAAAAAAGTCAACTATGTCTTATAATTAGGATCGAAAGGAGTAATAGTGTGATGTTACAGTAACGAACAAAAATTAAGCATCAAATTAACAATAATATTCGATCCATGAATATCAACTTCCCTCTTTCTCTCAAAACTACATGCAATACATGGGTATATAAGTCGGAGAGAATGTGAGCGAGGGTGTCCTTCCAAGTATTTTTAATTTTAATTTCATATAACATAGGAAAAATCCCATATAAATATTATTGAGTTAACCCAAATTGTGATTTGGATCACTAAACTTAACAAATTATATATCATGTTATTTGTTATCATTAAGGATTTAAAATTCGAGTCAAATTACTTCTATAATATTCCTTAGTTATTAAAACAACAAAATTGAAAACAAAATCCTATTATTTGCTCTATCAATTAATTCCATAGGAAATACCGTATGATGGAGCACCTTTTGTTCTTCGACTTCTTTTCAAATATTAGTTATGCATAATATTCTTTTTTTATACAATATTCAGTTTTATAAAGTAATGCATTAAAATAAATTGAAATATATTGTGACCATCAGGGGGATCTATTACCTTCTTTAGATATTTTTTGTTTTATTCAAAATTTTAAGATCCCAGTTTCAATTTTTGATCCTGTATATGTATATCTTGAATATAAAATATATGATTATTTTTTTTATAAAAATGAAAAATCTTATGTAAAGACATTTGTAAAACATTGTAGTATACAAGAATTCACCTCTTTCAATTATACATGTTAGGAAATACATGATTAGGGAATATATTGTATTTAGTACATAGTCGACCAATATCCCTAACAATTAGGGATGAGAGAAAATCATCATAAATTATCATTAAAAGTAATTAATACTAAGACTCCCTCCTCTTATATAAAAATACTCTTATATGTAAATGAATAGATAAAACATTCAGATTAATCATTTGCTTACAATATATACTCCTACTTTCCTGCAAAGTCATAAATTGTATAAAAAAAGAATATTGTGTATAATTAATGTTTGGAAAGAAGTCAGAGAACAAAATGTACTATGTGGTACAATACTTTTCAATGAATTAATTGATAATGCAAATAATAGTTATGTTTTTAATTTTGTTGTTTTAATAATTAAGGGATATGAGATAATTTAACTCAAATTTTAAATCTCTAGTTATGATGCATAACTTAACATAGAGTCTAAATTAGAATTTGGATAATTCAACCGCATTTATACATGATTTTCCTTATAATATATTAAGGGATATGATATTCTTATTACCATTTTTTGTTATTATCAATGTTACTACCACTTTTTCACCATTAGATTAGAATCTCAATAGGAGAGAGAAATGATAAAGATAGATAAGATTCTGATCTAATGGTGGAAAAATGGTAGTAACATTAGTAATAACAAAAAATGGTAGTAAGAATATCCTATCCCTATATTAATAGAGTATTTAATATTGAACATCAATAATTTGTTATTTACATCAAGTCTTGATGATCGTAGGTTTTGGGGCTTCATGCGTTCATCGTATGCAGAGGCCGTGCTGCTGTAATCACTAATCAGGATCATACAAATAATAAATTAATATCGACATTAATATCATCTAAGAAAAAACATGAGATTTTATTATTAAATTTCGTCATTTAATTATTGTTGATAAATTAAATAGCAAAATAATTAACAAATAATTGATTTGCCTATGCTATGATTCTATTCTCATAATGGCACTGTTAAATTCTTTATTATGAAAGGATATATTCAAACAAGCAAACCTAATTATTTCGGTAAGGTTGTTAAAGTGACACTTAGAAATGTTGACTCATATTGACTGACAACTAAATCTCAATTATTCAAAAAACTAGAAAACATTATATTGTACATTTGATCTTATGAGATCTGAACTGAAACAAAGGTTTTTTTTTTTTTTTTTAAACTCTATATAAGTTGTTAAAATGAATCAAGGAAAAGAATACTATACGTTGTATATTACATTTGAGTTTATATGAATACAAATTATACATTTAGAAAAATTACTCCATTTTCGTATGATATAGTGTTAATGCAATATCTGTCTGATAATATTATATTTCAGTTTCTTTCTGTTGAGTCAAAATAAAATAATCTTTTCCCCCCTATTATATAAAGACAATTTTAAATGTCATTGACATATTATTTGTTTTCCCCCTAAATAATTAACATGAATATAATTCTCAAGGAAATTTTTGTGAGCAGTTGTCAATCGCCTGAATAAATTTTTCTAAATAATCATTTCTTATTAATCCTTGTGTTGATATATAATATAACTTGACGCTTTTTTAATATTACAAATATTGGAGTTAATTTGTGAGTTGTTTAATTTAATTTGATTAAAATACGAATAACGCATACAATAATATGTTACTTACACTACGTTCTTGTCTTATCAATATTGGTAATTGATAATTTGTTTATGAGACATGTCTAATTATATTTTCACTAGAAATATATAACTAAATCACTAAAAAAGGATAGAAAAGTCAAATTCAATTCCCTTGAAGAAGCTTAGAATATTAGAATTGGGTTGAGCTGTCAAAGTAATAAAGTCAATGCCATTACATGGTCACCTGAGGTAAAATAGGGAATATAAATAACAAAATCATTTTTATTTTTTTTAGATTTTTACGTATATAGAATACTAAATACTACTAATATTATATGTAATGAAATAAAAACATTTTTTAGATTAAAAAAAAAAAAACATAGAGAAGGTTGGCTGGGAACTGAGCACTGAATATGGCATGTGAAGTCAAGAAAATAGAGGTACAAACCGATTGTATTTTTGCGCGTAGAAGCGTGTTGAAAAATAATAATAAAAAGAAAAAGAAAAATATGTATTAATTGCTGCTCTGCCTTATTGTGATGGCTTGTATATATCCACTTATTAAAATAAAAGTGTTTTTTCTTTTAGCTTGATTGTCCCTTGGTGTATGTCTGATGGTGGCTCAAGACGGGAGATGTTTATCAATCAACAAATTAGGGAAAACTCTGAAATTACAAACAAGCTTCCACTTGGAGAATTGGGGGCGAGTAATATCCCCAAACATTTAAGTTTCTTTGTACGAGGATCAATAAGAGCCAATGATAATTCATTTCACTTTATCTTTACCCAATCTGCTTATTTTTCTCCCCCTCATCAAATCATCAATTTTCTTTGTATATCCATCTTTGTATATCCATCTATGTGCATTGAAGTAGATTAATAATCATTGCACATTTAAAACATTTTAAGATGGAATTATTCTGGCTCCTGAACAAAAGCTAAATTTTACGGGGAGAATTTTGTTGGATTATAAGCTGCAAATATACACGTATGAACAATGTTCTCATAATCATTGATCTATCCATTCATAGATACTTTAATACATGATTTATGGATCATTCAATCTGGAAATTGCGCGCATAATATATTGCAAACATCTGGTTGCAATCATCACTGCAAACTTTGCAGATCAATAATTTCATATGTACTCTTTCAATTTAATATATTTCCAGAGATCCATTTCCAATAATATTTTCATAATCATATCTATTTGAGAACAAGCAGCACATAATATGACTCGGATGATCAAACAAGTCATGCCAACATTCCATATAATTTATCATCAAATCCAATATTCATTTTGGGGGAATCAATATAGAAACATTCACAAAGAATTATCACATAAATATTCACACTTGATATATATTATTCTCCCCCTCAAGTGTGAGACCTTAAAAATTAATTCATTAAATTTCCATACAATATTCCATGATAATAGCATATATGATATCTATTTCATTAAAATTCCACAGATTTCTAAATGCATTATCAATGTATAATTTTGTTACTTCTGGTAACAAAATTTCCATTTTCCAGAATCAACAAACAAATATATATTAAATACAAAATCATCAGGTGTATAATTGCAGATTCACGAGCGCAATACTGTGTAATCACAGGCGCATCACTGTGGAATCACAGGCGCGACAACTCAGATTGTCGTATACATATAAAGTCAAAAAGATTCCAGGCTCGTGCTTTATAGGGAGCAAATCTGTAGAGATTTAACAGGACTACGCAAATCTGCAGAGATTCAATAGGATTTAATTCAACTATAAATAGAGGAAGGCAAACGAACATGCCTCACAAACACTCAAGCATCTGATAATATCAACTACCAGATACTCACACATATTTCTCTAAATTCTATTGCCATGGCAGGACCAAGCAGTTTTATCCCAGTTTCTGATACATCCGAAACAGCATTACTTGATGCTTTGTTGTATGATGATCAGCATAACATGTCATTTACTTCTTTGTTATCTCCTAATCCCTTTGAAATGTTTATTCCTCCTTCTACTATTCCTCCTTCTGCTTCAAATGTACCTACTTCTCCCCCTAGAACAAGTGTTCTTCCTCAATCTACAAGGATTGAAGGTACAACTGAAGCAGGTTCATCAAGGAGGCCTGTTAAGAGGTGTAGAACTATGGCAGAACTAATGGAGTCTACCAATCCAGTTCAGCCAATAGTGTCGGCAGTTAATCAACCAGCATTCACAAGCCAGCAAACTATCATCAGTTTGCCAGCAACAACCAGCCCGACAACAACAATCAGCCAACCAACAACCACTAGCCAGCCAGCAACAATTAGCCAGCCAACAGCTACAAGCCAATTAGCAACTACTAGCTTATTGGAATGTAGTTGCTGTCATGTTTTACGGGAAATTATTCATACCAACGGACTTCAGTACCATAAACTTGAAGTTCACGGAAGAAGAACAGGTATGATTACCCATGCTGTTTTATTTGAAAAAGTACAGGATAAATCTTATAATACTGACAGGCTTCCAATGTTTGATTTCACAAAGAAAAATTTTGAAGAAATCAAACAATTTCTGACACAGTATTGTATAGATTTACAAGCATCAAGATATATCTTGATGCGTGATCCTGTATTAGCCTATCATGAGGTTCTCTGTGTTGGTTCGGAATGGGCTATAAATCCAAATGACCTCCATGGAAGTTCATTTCAAACCAATATTGAACACTCATTAGGCAAAGGAAAACAACCTGCAGTAAGTATACCCTATGATACTTCATCCCTTAACCAGGGTGAATTATATAGGTTATCTATGGAGCAAAGAGAAAGAATAAAGAAAACAACGCTCCATGATATAAGAAATTATTTTCACTTAACCCTTGATGAAGCGAGTAAACAATTAAATATGTCTACTCACACCATACAAAAAATCTATCAAAAAGGAGGGTTAACGGAGTGGCCACACAAAAAGCTTAAGAAACTTATGATGCAAATCTCGATATTACGAAGAGCTTTGCCTCATCTGGATCCCATCTTAAGAGAAGCAAAAGAAGAAGACATCAAATATCTTCAAAATGAGATGATTAAGGTTTGTAATGGAGTTGAGCCACTCGCTATTAAACTTTGTTGAAATAATATTGCCTTTTGTTTAATTGTTTTATTTATAAATATTCTTTTTCTTGTATTCACAAAAATTGTTATAATTATCTAAACACAAAATAATAGTAAAACAACCATAATCACAATTTATTTATTGCTTCATTCACTTCTGAGAATGAAGTTAGATAAAATTCATGATCCATAATTCACAGATTTGTTTGATCATGACAAGAAATTAATCCACAATATTTCTTGACTTAATCACAATTTTGCTACTGCAAGAGCAAATTGGATATATTTATTTACAATCAACCATGATCATACAAACCCTTGTCTCATAATTTAAGGGAATATTTAATGCCAAATATACAATTTTGAGACCTTTATACAACTGATGACATACAAAATTTATGGATCAAATATTGTTTCATAATTTATCACTTGTCATCAGGCTAACTTGCCTCTTGGCTTCAGGCTATCTTGCCTCTGAAATTAAGGCTATCTTGCCTCTTAGGCTCAAGCCAATTTATGCCTCATCTCTCAAGCCAATCTATGCCTCATATCTCTATGGCATTTTGATCTCATAATAATATATATGATCTTTTAACAGTTTATCTTCAAGATAAATAAAATATAAGCATAATAAAATAAATAGATGGAACCCACTAATAGTGTGGTTGCCATAAATAATAAGAAGGGAGAGGGATATATATATATATAGCAATAAATAAATAAAATAAAATAAATGACTGGAAATAAACATGCTAGATTAATAAAAAGAAGATGAGATAGGAATGGTAGTAAACTCACAGCGAGACCTATCTCATCCAAAGATAAGAAAGAAGATGCATATGCAAATGTAAATATATATATATATATATATATAATATATAGAAAACGGTAAAATAAAAAGGGAAGGGGATTTAAAGCAGTAAATAAATAATAAATAAATGGAGTCCACTATACAAGTGTTACCACCATGAAAAATAAAGCAGTAAATAATAAATGGTGCCCACTATACTAGTGTTGCTACCATGAAAGATGAATAAAGCAGTAAATAATTAAAATAAAATAAATGGGGCCCACAAAATGTCACCACCATAAAAGATAAATAAACTCTAAATAAAATAAATAAATAGAGCCCACTAATAGATACTAGTGTGCCTCCATGAAGAATAAATAAATGTAAAATAAAATAAATAAATGGAGCCCACTAATAAATAATGTTGCCGCCATAAAAAATAAATAAATAGAACCCACTAGTAAATATACTAATGTGCTATCATAAAAGATAAATAAATGTTAGTAACAATAAAATAAATGTTAGTGACATAAAACTAAATATTAGTAAAGTCAGTATAGAGCTTAGTATAGCCACCATGAGATAAATAAATAAAGCAGTAAGTAAAGAATTACAAATGGAGCTTAATGACGCCACCATGAAATAAATGAATAGGAAGTGGGAAGAATATATAAACATAAATAAATTACTGTAAATAATAAAATATAAATTTACCGTGAATAGTAAAATTACTATTCACTATAAATAGTGAATAAAGTAAAATTACAGAAAGATTAATCTAGACTTCCATGTCTGAGTCAAATGAATAAAATGTAAAAATTACTGAAAAAGGGGTAAATTTACTGTGAATAGTAAATTACTATTTACCGTAGTAAAATAGTAAATAATCTCAAATCTTAACCATGGAATCCGATGTTAAAATAATCGGTAAGAATAGATATTTAATTCCATATAATGGTTAAGATCATCCCAGATAAATAAAATGGAAATATGAAATAGATGGTGAGAAAAACTTACCTTGGTAGAGTCTTCGTGCTGATAACGTGTTATAAAACTGATAAAAATAATAAGAAGAAGAGCAGAGGTTCTAGAGAGATAAAGTAGAGAGATAGATTCTCATTTCATTCAATAGATGAACAGTTACAGAAAACCTCTATTTATAGAAGAAAAATGGGACTTTAGTGTAATTTCTACCTCTGGGTCATTTGGTGTAGTTTTCCCCAAAAACCTAAACTATTCACTCACGGATTTCCTTCCCGTGAGTGATTGTATAATTGTGTGCGGGTCCCACCAAATAGTAAACTACTATGCGTGGTACTATGCAAATAGTAAATCACTATGCGTGGGTCCCATATCATCTTTTAATATTTGAAAACCGGGAGTCAATGGACATCCACATAATAAGTATATTCATAACAGTTTTTTCTTTTAGCTTGATTGTCCCTTGGTGTATGTCTGATGGTGGCTCAAGACGGGAGATGTTTATCAATCAACAAATTAGGGAAAACTCTGAAATTACAAACAAGCTTCCACTTGGAGAATTGGGGGCGAGTAATATCCCCAAACATTTAAGTTTCTTTGAATTGAATAATATTGACTTGACTGCATTCCTTTTTTTTGTTTTGACTTTGAGCCTCAGCTCCAAGGCAAGCATAATATTCATCCAAATCTTCAAAAATAAATATTTTTCACAATTTAATCTTTATTAATAATTTTTCATTTCTTTTTGGCTATATTTTTCTCTTTATTTTATCTTTGGTCATGTGTGTACTCTGTCTGTATATATATTTACGGCAGATGCTTCAGCAAATGCAAAGGGAAAATAATTAATAATTAATTTATTAAAATGTGCTTCAGTTTTTTTTTCCCCCAAGAGAAAACAATGTATATTCCGGTATGTTGTTTTTGAAAGTTTCAAAAATAATTATTTTTGGAAGAAACACAGGACTATGTGTTAGACCTCTTCTCGTAAGAACCTCACTCAATCTTCTTGTTCCCATTTCTTTAAATTTCCTTCGAAACCTCTCCGATTTCGTCGTCCATCACATTCGCCCATCTATTTCCACTCCTTGTTTTCTTCGCTTCAACTTCTATTTTTCTTGTTCTTCTTCCCCCTCCAACTTCTTTTCATTTCACTCTGTTTCTGTTTCTGTTTCTCTTCATGGTTTTGTGTGACTAGAAACTTCTCTTATTCCGGAGATGGGTTCCGAGGTTGAAGGCAATCCGATTCCTCCAGAGTTGCACAGATTAGCCGACAAACCACCCTCGGCTGTAACATCAACAGAAACGGAGGAATCATCGGCCACCAAGAACGAAGACGTCCATCCTCGCCTTGACGTTCTTTCCGCCGATACTCACGCCAACAGATCAGCCGATAATCACTCTGAAACCACTATCAGTGACGAAACTGAAAGAATTGCCCAACCTCATTCAGATAATTATCTATCTTCGACGACCGAACACGACCATGTTCTGCCTCACCGTGGCGATGTTGCCGCCGATGATGAAATTGATCTCACGAAAGAACGAGCTGAGGATTTGAATTCTCCACCATCAATGACTCCAAGCGATAACGTTCCTAATGAGCGTGATCTTGTTTCTGCCGATAGTGAAATTAATATAAAAGAAGAACGAACGGAGAATTTGAATTCCACGACCCAAAAAGACGACGTTCCCGACACCATTCATAATACTGACCGCCATTTGCAATTTGTGCCACCTCATTCCAATCTTCCGAAGCCACAGATGCCTCAGGGGATGGATAATCCTCCTTCAGCAAAAAACGACGGCAACGTGAGTTTCCCTGCCGTCGACATGCCGGCCATCGGAAAGTTCTTCCGGCAGCGTTCGTTGGCGATCGCGAGAGGAATTTCATCTTTAATGGATGAGAACGATGAGGGATCGAAGAAAAAGAATGATCAGAGAATAATGGAATTCAATCTTTCCGGTCTCAAGGTGGTGGTGAAAGAAAAAAACAGCGACGATCAGGCAATGAAAGGAAGAATAAGCTTCTTCTCGAGATCGAACTGTAGGGACAGCACGGCGGTGCGTAAGTTCCTTAGAGAGATGGGACTGAAATTTGTGGAAATCAACATCGATGTTTACCCGGAAAGAGAGGGTGAGCTGAGAGAGAGGACGGGGACAACAGCAGTGCCGGCGATATTCTTCAACGAGAAGCTGTTTGGGGGATTGGTTGCGTTAAATTCATTGAGGAACAGCGGGATTTTTGAACAAAAGTTGTGGAAGGAGGTGGTAACGGTGAAGTGTCCGGATCACGCGCCGGCGCCACCAGTGTACGGCTTTGATTATGCAAACGTGGAGGATCGGACGGACGAGATGGTGGGATACGTGAAGGTGCTGAGGCAGAGATTACCGATTCAGGACCGTGTGATAGCGATGAAGATGAAAATCGTACATAACTGTTTTTCCGGGTCAGAATTGGTGGAGGTGCTTATTCACCACTTGGATTGCGGCCGTAAGAAGGTACGCCACGCATACCTCATGCTTATTACGACTTTCCTATTATTTGTTTGTGTCAATCAATTTTTGATTCATTTAATCAATATGCATAAATAAATAAACTCCTGACATTCAAAATTATGCATCAATAAATTTCTGACTATTGATAAGCGCGTAAACGCGGTATGTGTTTGGAATATGGAAACGCGTTGAAGTAGTATATTTATGTTTAAAATTTTTAAATCCCTTTGTTACAAATTTCAAAACATAAGTTTTCCATATGCGCTTCTTTAATTGAGAGTTCACTACAGTGTGGGATTTGTGCTTTTTTTTTTTTTTTTTAAATTCAGAGACACACCATAAATAGTAATAATGGCGCGCACGAGCGTGTGGTGAATAATGACGCCGGAGTGCGGAGAGAAATGGGAGCTTCAAAACTTGAAATAGCATAATTCAGTTTTCACATGCCAATAATCACATCAAAAATAAAAAATTTACCTCACTTACTACCATCTCATCATCTTATCGTCGAACGATTTTTTATTAGTTATAATATCTGGGTCCTTTATAAATAAATTGTTAATACTTTAACCCTTATCTTAAAATATGTTATTAATACATTATATTATTATTGTCAATGCCATAAGAGGTATTATTTCAAAAGATTAATTTTTTTTACTATTTTTTATGTTCTTAATATAAGATATATTAAAAAAAGTTGACATTTGTATCATTTTGTAAGGGGAAGAGAACGAGCTAAGGATATTTTTTTCCCTTTTAGGTATATGATGTATAATGGACATCGGTTTAGAGGCCAATTAAAACGAGGGAATGAAAAGTAACAGAGAGAATTATACACACACAATAAAGTTTATTCCTTTTTTAATTAGATGATACACTAGAATAAGTCAAATAAATGAAGGATAACTTAAATATGAGGCATCACTATCACAAGTGAATGCTATTGTTCCATCTCTCAGCGGTAGATACGTCACGGAAACTTCCTGGTGTCCTAACTCCTAATAGCTTGTGTGTTGTTTTTGTCTCCTCTTCCAAATATAATTTTTATGCATAAAGGGTCGTAGTTTCTATTAAAACTTTAATTTTTAGAAGAAAAAAGAAACATGCAAAGCTGATATAACTTTAAAACGCATAATTGTATGAATATTAAATTGCAAAACAAAAATATAAATTATGAAGGGTAAAACTGTAAATATAAAATATAAGATAGAAAATAAGGGTGCATGTGTTATGATTTTGTGATTTCTTTCACTTTAAGTTTGCTACTCCTTTAATTTAATATATTTTCCAGATTTCATGATTAATGCCCATTGCATCTGGTATAAATTTATTGATGGGCGCCGGATTGATGGCTAGTTTCTGTCTTTTCACTTTTTATGCGCGTCTTCCATCTTTCTCTTTCAATTTATGGACCTTAACATGAAAATAAAATGCCAATGATGACCTTTGCCTATTCTAATTTTTAAGCAAGTGGGGCCTTGCTTTGAATAGATTTCTTATATTTTTCTAGACCAAAATAGAAACTCATAATTAAATAATTTTACTTTTTTATATTAAATTTATAGAATTTATAAAATATAGACACATATTAGAACTATTAGGTTTTTTTTTTGTATTACACATAATTTGATAAATAATAATATATATGGTTGAAGACATTTTTTTTGCCATCTATATTGTTGAAGACATATTATTACAATTTTTAAAAATTCCAAGAGCTGGTAAAAACTAGAGAAAAAGGTAGAAAAAGAATTTTAAAATTGTAAAATCCTGAATTAGGTTTGTTATTAAGAGTTGATGAGGGAATGACAAAACTTAATAAGTAATTCATAACTCTTTTTTTTTTTTGAAATACCTGATTTAAAATTTTAAAATTATTTTTCTATCTTTTTCTCTAAAATTTACTACGAGGCAAATTGCTTTTTTCTAAGAAATATTGATCACAATTCGACCACTGATATCCATCTCTATTTAACATTACCTTATTAGAGCACCTTGCCAGACGTAATATTAATTTCTTAATATAATCTATATCGGTTGAATGTGACACTTTAAAACAAAAATGTTTCCGATATTTGTTTGTTCGATGTAAACTGTGTATTGTGTAATATTTCCACTAAGTTTTTGTATTCAAAAACTATTTTCAGGCTGCTGAGATCGGAAAGCAGTTATCCAAGAAGCATTTCATTCATCCTGTTTTCGGGTAAGAGAATAACTTTTAAAGCTAGTGAAAGTGGACACTTATTAATAAAAAAGACTATATCTAATTGCTAATAAAATTTTCAATTAAAATATAATTAGTAGTAGTCTTCTTCTCTAGGAGATTACTAACATGGGCCTTGTGTATTTGACATGCAGAAGGCCCAAGATGAGCCTCAAGGCCAATTTTTAGCCTGTGAACAGTGTGGTTCTCTACATTTTTTATAATTTATATTGATATTGATTATTGCTATAAACTTGTCTATAGTATTTATATTAGAGAACCATAACCATCATGTTTTGATTGGAAAATCCAATAACAATAAGTATATATGATACATATATGTCTTTTTTCCTTAGTGGGTATATGATACACTATTTTTTAGAAGGTTTCTTTATGTGATTGTCAACTTTGTAATGCAGGGAAAATGATTTTGAGGACGGAAACCACCTCTACCGTTTCCTTGAGCACGAACCATATATCATCGGTTGCTTTAATTTCCGGACCATCACAAATGATAATGAACCAAAACCTGCAATTGCGGTATGCCAAAGGCTTACCATGCTCATGTCTGCCATTCTTGAGTCTTATGCTACTGATGACAGGCGATATCTTGACTATGCGGCCATTGGCAAAAGCGAAGAATTTCGCAGGTAAGATATTAGTTGTATGGTTACTAATGGTATTTTTGATATACTTATTGAGAAATTGAAATAAATATGTCCTGTCATTTGAACTTCACACGTGTAAATGTGGTCTATTTCTCTTATTTTTCCAACTGCAGGTATGTAATTGCGGCCCAGGATCTTCAACGAATAAACGTGCAAGAACTGTCAGAAAAAGAGAGGCTTGCTTTCTTCATGAACTTGTACAATGCCATGGTGATCCATGCTCTTACCAGAGTAGGGTCTCCGCAGAGTGTAATGGACAGGAATTTCTTCTACTCTGATTTTCAGTACGTGGTTGGAGGGCTCCCTTATTGCCTCAATTCCATCAAAAACGGTATCCTCCGATGTAATCAGAGGCCTCCATATTCCTTGATGAAGACCTTTCGCTCAGGACACAAGCAATTAGAGGTAAGCAGTATTCAATTATAAAGTTACAGTTTTTCTTCCTATCTTTAAACTTTAAAGCACCCTGAAGTTTTTAGTGTGTTCCTTGGTCCATTATTCTTTGTATAATCCGGTTGATGATGAAGAAAGGTTATTAACTTGTTCCAGCAAATTGCAGTTTGCTCTAGTGAAGATGAATCCGTTAATTCATTTTGGAATTTGTAACGGCACAAAGTCGAGCCCAAAGGTGAGGTTCTTTTCAACCCAAGGAGTTGTAGAAGAATTAAGGCGTGCTGCAAGAGAATTCTTCGAAGAAGGTGGCGTAGAAGTAAATCTGGACAAGAGGACTGTTTATCTCTCTCCAATTGTCAAGTGGTAAGCATTTCATAGCGCCTTGAAAACATTCATTTTCAGTTGGTCATCATATTCTGGGTATAATAAAGTTCTTTAACACAGATTTTGAGAAACATTAAAGGTGGATACTCCCTATGAAGAAAAATCTATGGAGTTCAGTCTAATTGAACTTAGTGAAGCCTAATTATTCTTTTGCGTGGTTTGGATTGTAACAAGAATGGTATTTGGCAGGTATGATATGGATTTTGGACAAGGCAAAGACTTTCTCAAGTGGGTAATACAATACTTGGATCCAACAAAAGCAGGCTTCTTGACACATCTCTTGGGTGATGGAGGCCCTATTCACATCTCATATCAAAGTTATAATCGGTCAATAAATTCTTGAAAACCTTGTTTATTGCCCCGGATTTTGAAATGTGGATCATAGTCCAGATAGAAATACTTTAGCTTTTCTCAAGAAAAAGCTTTTTAAGCCCAACATGAGCGACTTCAGAATCTAGAATCAATACCATAGCAAAATGCATAGTTCTCTAGTTTGTTTCTCTATTCCTACTTTCCTGTGTAGTATATGTGAACATCATTGGCGTCTAATATATATACATAGCAACAGTTTTGGTGTATGTTTGAGTATAGATGTATTTTTAATGGGCACTATTTCAAGTTACTGTCTTCAACAGGATTTGCGACTTGAACAAAGGAAACGAAAAAATACCAAATACACACACATAAATGTCATCTACACCAATGGTAAATCATCTATCTATTGTATTATGAGAAAGCTTGTAGAAACAGCTTAACAACATTGTCAAGTTCAAATGATTTGATTACCAAACATTTTAATAACAGTGTTATAATAACGACCAAAATCATGTAGATTAAAATGTTGGTTAAAATTAGTAAAAGTGAAAAATGTATAAGATATTTATTTTTCTAATTATATACTTATCTATTATATCTATAGAAAAGATATAATTGCCCTTGATTGATCTAAGGAAGGAAAAAAAATTGAATCCTCCTTGACATAATTTGCCTTGAATGAATAGACATAATAGGGGAATTAACTGATAAAAAGGAAGTTCTCCCCACGCACCCGTGTGGGAGTTTTCTCTCTCCGATAAAGCGTGAGAGCGGGAAAATTAGTTAGAGTCTGTTAGAGTCACGGTGGTTGATCGGCGCCGGCGACAGGTTGGCCGTGTTAATTCTACAAATAAGTACATGTGCGTCGTAAGGATCGGTGGTTTGGAGGGTGATTGAAGGAAGATTAGTGCTGATTCTATGCAGTTTCCACAATCGTGAATCATGGAGGATAACCAATTCTCAGAGTCGCTAATATGGAAAGAAGTAGAAGTAGAGAAGTTTTTGATAGGTAAGATTTTGTCACGAAGAAGATACATGCGATCTGCGATAGAATTGATCTTGCAGAAGGCCTGGAATCTCCAAACAGGATTTGACGTAATTGAAGTCGTAGAAAATTCCTTCATGTTCAAGTTCACTGATGAGGAGGAACGAAACAGGATATTACGTGGTAGACCGTGGTCCATCAATGGAAGCTTGCTGAACTTGATGGAGAGATCAAAATTCAAGTCGTATGAAGAATTTGATTTCAGTCGATGCCTTGTGTGGATTCAATTGCATAATGTTCCGATGGAAGCAGTGTGCCTGGAGAATGCAATCAAGATCGGAGGCTTCGTTGGAGAAGTGATGCTGGCTAAAGATCCACAACATAATGGCAGGTACTGTGAGTTTTGGCAAGTCCCACATCGGTGGGTTTTGGGTTTGAAGGGGGGAGGTTTTAGTATAAATAGAGTGCCTCCCCCTCCCTTATTCCTCACCCCACAATTGTCTCTCAAGGCATTTGTATATCTTCCTCTTTTGTAGTATTTCACTTGTAAATTATTTGGAGTGAATTTAGGATCTGATATTTCTCTTATATTTGTCCGATTTATTATTTATTAGTTGCATTTAAATATAGTAGTTGGTGCTTATTATATTATTAAATTACGTCTAGAAACTTTGTTTTCTAGTTGGGTAATTTTCTAATATAATCGGTTACACTCTATATTGCGCTTCCTCAACAATTGGTATCAGAGCCGAGGTTCTGTCTGAGTATGCTCTGTGGTTGCAGCTTAGTCTGAGCTTCCACATCAGAAAAGAATTACTTTTGAGCTTTTGTTTTGGCAACTATTAAATAATTTTTTGGAGCAGAAATGGCGGACAAAAGGAGTGATGTGTCCACAGCAGATGTTAGCGGTTCGTCGTTCTCATCATCGTATTTGACCAGAATAGTGTCAAATGCGAAGTTTGCAGTTGAAATTTTTGACGGATCTGGGCATTTTGGCATGTGGCAAGGCGAGGTTCTGGATGTCCTTTTTCAACAAGGACTAGACTTTGCCCTTGAGGAGAAAAAACCAGATAAAATGGAGGAAGAAGAATGGAGGGTCGTGAATCGTGTTGCTTGTGGTACTATTAGATCGTACCTTTCAAGAGACCAGAAGTATCCATACACAAAGGAAACTTCTGCATGTAGACTGTGGAAGGCACTGGAGGACAAGTTCTTGAAGAAAAACTGTCAGAATAAACTCTACATGAAGAAAAGGCTGTTTCGCTTCACTTACGTTCCTGGTACCACAATGAATGAGCATATCACTAGCTTCAACAAGTTGGTGACGGATTTGCAGAATTTGGACGTGACTTTTGAAGATGAAGATCTGGCCCTGATGTTGTTGGGATCACTTCCCGATGAGTACGAGCACCTGGAAACTACGCTACTTCACGGTAAGCAGAAAGTTTCTCTGGAAGAAGTTTGTTCTTCTTTGTACAGCCATGAACAAAGAAGGAAAGAGAAACAAAAAGGTGGAGAGGCAGAGGCTCTAGTGGTTAGAGGACGTACTGAGGAGAAGAAGAGATCAAAGAAAGGGAGATCCAAGTCAAGGTCTAGACCCAGCAAAGATGAGTGTGCCTTTTGTCGAGAAAAGGGACACTGGAAGAAGGACTGTCCGAAGCTGAAGAACAAAGCCAAACCTGGAGATGTGAAGGCCGATATGGACTCAAATGTAGCTGATTGTGATGATGAGAATTCAGATTTCTCACTGGCTACAACAACGTCATCAAAACCATCAGATGAATGGTTATTGGACTCAGCCTGCAGCCATCATATGTGTCCTAACAGAGACTGGTTCACTGATTTTGAAGAAGCAGAGTGTGGAATTGTTCACACAGCAGATAACTCTTCTCTTACCGCATATGGTATTGGTTCAATCAAATTAAGGAACCATGATGGATTGATCAGAACATTAACAGATGTTCGGTACGTACCAGACTTGAAAAAAAATCTCATTTCTGTGGGGACTCTAGACTCAAAAGGGTTCAAGATCACTGCAGAAAATGGAGTAATGAAGATATTCTCTGGTGCACTGGTGGTGATGAAGGGTATTCGGAAGAACAATAACACGTACCACTATCATGGGAGTACAGTTATTGGGACGGCAGCAGTAACATCCAGTAGTGAGAAGGATGCAGAAGCAACCAGGTTGTGGCATATGCGCTTGGGACATGCTGGAGGAAAATCCTTGAACACTTTAACAAGTCAAGGATTATTGAAAGGATTGAAACATTGCGTCATGGACTTTTGTGAGCATTGCGTAAAGGGGAAACACACAAGGGTTAAGTTCGGTACAGCTATTCACAATACTGAAGGTATTTTGGATTATGTACACTCTGATGTTTGGGGTCCTTCCAAAACAGCTTCATTGGGAGGTAAGCATTATTTTGTAACCTTTGTTGATGACTTTTCTCGAAGAGTTTGGGTGTATACGATGAAGACCAAAGATGAAGTTTTGGGAATTTTTCTCAAATGGAAGACGATGATAGAAGCACAAATAGGCAGGAAGATCAAATGTCTTCGCACAGACAATGGTGGAGAGTACAAGAATGATCCTTTCCAGAAGGTTTGTGAAGATAATGGCATCGTCAGACACTTCACCGTAAGAAATACACCACAGCAGAATGGGGTGGCAGAACGCATGAATCGGACTTTGCTGGAGAAGGTTCGGTGTATGTTGTCCAATGCTGGCTTGGGCAAAGAATTTTGGGCTGAGGCAGTGACGTATGCGAGCCATCTCATTAATCGTCTACCATCTGCTGCTATTGATGGTAAAACACCATTGGAACAATGGTATGGTAAGCCTGCTAATGATTATGATTCTTTACATGTGTTTGGCTCAACTGCATACTATCATGTGAAAGAATCAAAATTGGATCCTAGAGCAAAGAAAGCTATTTTCTTGGGGATCACTTCTGGAGTCAAAGGATATCGTTTATGGTGTCCAGAGACGGAGAAGGTTGTGTTTAGCAGGGATGTTACTTTTGATGAGACTACTATTATGAAGCCGGTAACATCTGGAGATACCACACAGACCGATGGTGCTTCGAAGCAGGTGGAGTTTGAAGGAGAGTTGATTTTCCCAGTTCAGAGAAAGGATAGGGAAATGAGAGAAGACTTTCCTGTAGAAGATGAGCCAGTTGAAAGGGAGGTTTCAACCCAGGAACCTCAACAACAACAAGAATCAATCGCAACCGGCAGGCCACGACGAATAGTAAGAAAACCTACTCGCTTTATGGATATGGTGGCTTGTGCAACTTCAATTGCAACTGATGGCATTCCTTCAACTTATAAATGGGCTGTCCGGAGCTTAGAAAAGGAAGAGTGGATGAATGCTATGAATGAAGAAATGCAGTCCCTTCATCAGAATGGAACGTGGAGATTGGCCAAACTCCCAAAGGGTAAGAAGGCAATTGGTTGCAAATGGGTGTATGCGAAGAAAGAAGGATTTCCTAACCAAGGTGATGTGCGTTACAAAGCAAGACTGGTAGCTAAAGGCTATGCTCAGAAGGAAGGAATTGATTACAATGAGGTATTTTCTCCAGTTGTAAAACATTCCTCCATTAGAATTCTGTTGGCTTTGGTAGCACAGTTGGATTTGGAACTAGTTCAGATGGATGTTAAAACTGCATTTCTAAATGGAGACTTGGAGGAGGAAATCTATATGACTCAGCCTGAAGGATTCAAAGTTGCTGGAAAGGAGAATATGGTATGTAAACTTGAAAAATCGTTATACGGATTGAAGCAGTCTTCGAGGCAATGGTATAAACGGTTTGACAAGTTTATGTTGCGGCACAAGTACAGGAGAAGCAAATACGATCATTGTGTGTATTTGCGGAAGCTTGAAGATGGATCTTTTATCTATCTCCTTTTGTATGTTGATGATATGTTGATTGCTTCAAGAAATCAAGCAGAGATTGAGAAGCTTAAGGATCAACTGAAGAAGGAGTTCGAGATGAAGGATTTAGGTGAGGCAAGGAAGATACTTGGCATGGAGATAACAAGAGATAGACAATCGAAGAAGCTCTTCTTATCTCAAAAGGAGTATTTGAAGAAGGTGCTACATCGTTTCGGTATGAATGAAGAAACCAGGACGGTTAGCATCCCACTTGCCCCACATTTTAAGCTTAATGCTGACATGTCGCCGAAGGATGAAGATGAACGAGCATATATGTCAAGGGTGCCATATGCGAATGCTGTTGGTAGCTTGATGTATGCTATGGTTTGTACGAGACCAGACATTTCACAGGCAGTTGGAGTGGTGAGTAGGTATATGCATGATCCCGGAATGGAGCATTGGCAAGCTGTGAAATGGATTCTACGGTATATTTGTAATACTGTAGATGTTGGATTGGTCTTTCAGCAGGGTGTTGATCAATGTCTAGTTGGGTACTGTGACTCAGATTTTGCAGGTGATTTGGACAAAAGAAGGTCAACTACTGGTTTTGTATTCACTCTCGCAGGTGCACCAGTTAGTTGGAAGTCAACTTTACAGTCAACGGTAGCTTTGTCTACAACAGAGGCAGAGTATATGGCGATTACAGAAGCTGTAAAGGAGGCGATTTGGCTTCAGGGGTTGCTTGGAGAGCTTGGTGTTGGTCAGGAAAGCATCACAGTATTTTGTGATAGCCAGAGTGCTATTCAGTTAGCAAAGAACCAAGTCTACCATGCAAGAACGAAGCATATTGACGTCCGATATCATTTTGTAAGAGAAATTTTGGAAGAAGGTGGAGTCACAATACAGAAGATACGAACAGATGACAATCCTGCTGATATGTTGACAAAGGTGGTGACTTCTATTAAATTTCAACATTGTTTGGATTTGATCAACATTGTTGAACATGGTGTTTTGAATAGAAGTTACAATTAGAATTTGTAAATAGGAGAAATTGAGACTGTGAGATCTTGCCAAGGTGGAGATTTGTGAGTTTTGGCAAGTCCCACATCGGTGGGTTTTGGGTTTGAAGGGGGGAGGTTTTAGTATAAATAGAGTGCCTCCCCCTCCCTTATTCCTCACCCCACAATTGTCTCTCAAGGCATTTGTATATCTTCCTCTTTTGTAGTATTTCACTTGTAAATTATTTGGAGTGAATTTAGGATCTGATATTTCTCTTATATTTGTCCGATTTATTATTTATTAGTTGCATTTAAATATAGTAGTTGGTGCTTATTATATTATTAAATTACGTCTAGAAACTTTGTTTTCTAGTTGGGTAATTTTCTAATATAATCGGTTACACTCTATATTGCGCTTCCTCAACAGGTACTTCCGCAGTTTCTTACGATTGCGAGTTGTGATTGATTTACGGAATCCTTTAATGTATGACTTCTGGCTACCTAAGCCGGACGGTAATAAAGTCTGGATTTCTGTACGGTATGAGAAGATCCAGAGCTTCTGCTATAATTGTGGCAAAATAGGCCATGATAACCGAGGTTGCAAATCAGATAAATTGATGTCAGCGATTAACAGCAATGAACCACGGTTTGGGCCTTGGTTGAAAACAAATGCATGTCGCAATTGGGAAGAGGCACTGGAGGTAGTGCGAAGTGATTGGAAGGAGGCTGAATACTTCAGTAGGAAGAAATTGGAGGCGGAATTAAAACGAAAGGAGGAAGGTAAACAGAAAGTTGCGAAGAATACTGTGAATGATGAGGATGATTTATTCTTCATCAATCTAGGTAAGGCCGCTGGTGAAGGAAAACAGAGGGAGTTTAGAACAAGTATGGAAGAGAAAGTGATGGATAATCAAGGCATTACAATTGAAATTAGCAGTTGTAAAGAAACGATCAACAGTAAACTAGGCGATATTACTAACACAGAATGGGGTGAAAAAACGAAGGAAAAACTGGAAAGGGGAAAGAACTCTAATCCTGTTCCAGAGGTAAGGTATACTGTTGCTCTAGAGACTTTAAAGATGCCAAATACGGAAGCCTATCCTATTGACGAGAATAATCCGGAGGATGTGTTAGAAAACAATCCCTTGGCGATGATTGTATATGATGGCCAAGCATTGAATGAGGTCATCAGTGGAATGAATAATCTTGGCTTGAAAAGGAATGCAGAAGTGGAATTGCAACCTATGGAGAGTAAAAGGAGGAGAGTTACTAAAGAGCTTCCTAGTCTGCCAAAAGCTGCAATCTCCCTATATGCAGACAATTTGAAGAAGACTAGGGTGAAGCTGAAAAAGTTTGCTAGAAGGAAGTCAAGATTAACTAAGGAAAATGTCCTGGAGGGGATCTTAGAGCTGGATGAAGACATGGACGACTCAGAAGCAACCAACACAGCAGATGTGAACTTTGTGTTTAGAGCTAAAACAGGCAGGAGGAATGTGACTACTACTGAGGGTGCTAGTGGCTGGCCTCTAACAGCCACTAAGGCTCCATGAAATTAATCTCCTGGAACTGTCAAGGTCTGGGAAGAACCTTGACAGTTAAAAATTTGAAGGACATGGTGAAAAGATATTGTCCTTCAATTGTCTTCCTGATGGAAACAAAGAGTAATTCCAGGAAATTGCAGAAACTGAGGGTAGTGTGTGGTTTTTCTCATGAAATGTATGTGGAACCATGTGGACTTGCTGGAGGCTTGGCGGTTTGGTGGCAAGACAAGATTTCTTTATCAGTATTATATAAGTCGAAGAATATAATTCATGCAATCATTGAAACTGATAGCTTCTCTGCACCGAAGTTCGTTTCCTTTGTATACGGGCCACCAAAGGAAGGGGAAAGGAGGATTGTATGGGATGTTATGAAGAGATTAGCAACTGGTGTTTTGGGTTTATGGTTAGCAGTGGGGGATTTCAATGATTTGTTAACCCAAAATGAGAAAGAAGGAGGTAATCCTAGATCGATGAGGAAAATCTTAAATTTCCAAAGTATGTTGTCTAACTACAATTTAATAGACCTTGAATTTAAAGGCTCCCAATTCACTTGGTGCAACAAAAGAGAAGGCGCCATTGTAAGAGAAAGACTTGACCGAGCCCTTGGAAATATTGAATTCAGAGAAGAGTTTAGCCATGCTGTAGTTTTGCATGTGGAACCAGTGGGATCTGACCATCATTTTCTGGTTGTGGACTGCTGTTATTGCGAAATTAAATCCCCAAGGTCGTTTAAATTTGAAGCTAATTGGGTAAAGCATGATGATTACCTGCTGGTTGTGAGGAAAGGCTGGAATGAGGTGAATGGGTTGTTGGAAGACAGATTGGTGGAGCTGATTAGAAGATTGAATGCGTGTAGGAGAAGATTGTTAGAATGGAGCAAAAAGGAATTTCCTAATTTCAGCAAAGCAATTGTTCAGTTGAAAAGGAATCTGGAAATATGCTATGAGGGGAGCCTCACTGATGAAAAATTGCAGGAAGCTGAAAATCTAATCAAGCAGATTGAGGAATTGTGGACTAGGGAAGAAACCTATTGGTGGCAAAGATCAAGAGTTGCATTGCTGAACTATGGAGATAAAAATACAAAATTTTTCCATAGTAGTGTTCTACAAAGGAGTCAGTGGAACAAGGTTCTTAGACTAAAAGATGAAAATGGAAACTGGTTGGAAGATAAATCAGCAATTCATGAAACCTTTAGTGACTTCTACAGAAGGTTGTTTACCTCCTCTGGTCCAAGAATTATGATTCAAGCTCTAACTTATGTCAAGAAGGTAGTAACGGATGCAGAAAATGTGGAGCTGCTTAAACCAGTGACAGATCTGGAAATTGAAGAGACAATATTCCAACTTGGATCTAATAAGGCGCCTGGACCTGATGGATACTCAGCTTTGTTTTATCAATCTGCACGGAAGGAAATACACAAAGAGGTGTGTGGGATGGTGCATAGTTTTTTTTATGGCAGCTCAAACTTGAGGGAGATCAATGATACTAATATTGTTATAATTCCAAAAGTTGACAAACTAGAAGGAGTTAATCACTTCAGACCAATAGGCTTATGCAATGTGTCCTACAAGATCATTGCAAAATTGTTGACTAATAGAATGAGAAGTGTATTATGCAGTGTTATATCTCCTAACCAAAGGGTTTTATTGCGGGAAGAATGATACAAGATAATATCATTATCACCCATGAAGCATTTCACTACCTGAGACATAAAAAAATAGGAAAGAAATGAGAGCTAGCCTTGAAAATAGACATGAATAAGGCCTATGATAGGGTGGAATGGGATTTTCTAGCAGCTGTAATGTTGGAGATGGGATTTAGCAGGAAATGGGTGGAGTGGATAATGAAATGCATAACTTCGGAGGCTTTTAACTTGAAGGTGGATGGACATAATGTAGATTCCTTTATCCCGGGGGGGGGGGGGGGGGGGGGGGTAAGGCAAGGAGACCCCATTTCGCCATACATGTTTATCATAGCATCTGAAGTACTCTCGTTAATGCTACAATTCCATATTGACAGATCAGATTTAAAGGGAGTGAAACTTGCTAGGAAAGCTCCTATGCTATCTCATTGTTTTTTTGCTGATGATGTTATCTTATTCCTAAATGCTGATGAGAATAATTGCAGAGTACTTAAAATTATCCTAAAAGCCTCTGGACAATGGATTAATCTGGAGAAATCAAGCATCTTTTTTTCCTCAAACACACCGGTAAGAATCAGAGAAAAGGTGTCTGCATGCTTGGGAATTCAGTACTCAAATCAACCAGGCAAATATTTGGGACTTCCTTTGCATTGGGGAAGATCAAAGGCAGCAGCATTGGCTAGTGTGCGGGGCAAAATTGGGCTGAAGTTACAAGGGTGGAAACAAAGATTGCTTACATTTGCTGGTAGGGAGACTTTGATCAAGGTTGTAGCTAACTCAATTCCTACATATCCCATGACTTGTTTCCTGTTTCCTAAGAAATCATGTAAAGAAATTGATTGCTTGATATCTAAATTTTGGTGGGGTCAAAAGGGAGAGGAAGGAGTTATCCATTGGAAGAGTTGGAGGAGGTTGACCACAAGTAAGAAGGATGGTGGAATGGGCTTTCGGGACCTTCTCTGTTTCAATAAAGCCCTCCTTGCTAAGACGGCATGGAGGATTCTAACACTACCAAATGATCCTTGGTGTCAAATCCTTAAAGGAATTTATTTTCTTAAGGAGGATTTCTTAAGAGCAAGGAAGGGAAGACATGCTTCTTGGGGATGGATTAGCTTGTTAGAGGGTCGTGACTTATTATTAAAGAAGCTTTGCTGGAAGGTTGGGGATGGTAATCAAATCAGCATCTGGAAGGACCAGTGGATACCTGGTTTATCTGGGTACAAACTTCAGAATGCAGTGGATACAATGGAAGATGACAGAAGCAAGGTGTCCTCATTGATAGCTAATGGATGTTGGGATCTCAGTTCTATTGAAGCAAAAATTAATTCTGAGGAAAGAAGCAAAATCCTGGAGATCCCCATTGCCTCTAACATGGGGGATGATCGTATATTGTGGTTAGCTAATAAAGATGGCAGCTATTCGGTCAAGTCAGGTTACGCAGTAGCAAGAAGCTATGTGGAGGAGGAAAAAACAAAGGATCCAGGTACATCTTTTTCTGTCCCTAAAATGATGTGGAAGGGCATCTGGAAGGTCTCAGCTCCCCCAAAAATTCTTCACTTCCTATGGAGAGTGGGTGCGGGGGCTGTAGCAACTAGGGATAACCTATTTAGAAGAAAATGTGCCCCATCACCTATCTGTCCTATCTGTTTGGTTGAGTGTGAAACAATTGAACATTTGTTATTCCTTTGTCCATGGACCAAGCATTGTTGGTTTGGTAGTTCTCTGGGAATTAAATTTAGTAAGTGGGATATGAGAAGGTGTGAATTATGGCTGTGTGACATGCTGCATGGTAAAGAACTATTAGATGACTATGGTAAATCCTTGTTTGCTGTAACTTGCTGGTGGATATGGAAAAAAAAAGGTGCAATTGGGTGTTTAGAGATGAGAAACCAGATGCTATGGAGGTGGTTAGATTGGTTAAAATGCAGGTTGAAGAGTTCTGGCAGGCTAAAGCAAAACTGGAGACAAGCCAGAAGCGAATTCATGCTGATACAATGACTAGAAACACATCCTGGTATCCTCCTTCAAATGGTGTTATTAAAATCAACACAGATGCGTCATTTACAAGGGATTCACAAGTGGCTGGTGTTGGGGTGGTTTGCAGAAATTTTAAAGGAGAGTTTGTTGGGGGCTTGTGTAAAGAAGTGGCAGCTATAACTCCCTTTATGGCAGAATGTGCGGCAGTGAAGGAGGGTATTGTAGGCAGAGATCATTTTCCAAACAGTAAGGTGATAATAGAAACTGATTGTGAAGGCCTATTCAGGTTGATCAGGAAGAAAACGATTGCAGGTTGCGAATGGGAGAGTAGAGAGCTATTGCTAGAAGTTCTTGGCTTATTAGAATCTGAGAAGGATGTATCCTTTTCTCTTGTATCAAGACAGGGAAACAAAGTTGCAGATAGGCTAGCAACTGAAGCAAAAAAGAAGATGCACCAGCAATCTTGGCTGGTTAGTGCCCCATCTTCTTTAAGCATGTTCCTATTTCAAGATTCTGATATGTCCATGAACACCAGAATTAGCAGAAGCAATGTGCAGAAAAGAGTAGGCGTGGGCTGACAGAATACAGGCAGTATGGATGTAATAGGTCATTACTGTAGCTCTAGTTTCATTCTGTTATAGGATTGCATAGGACAACTATAGTTTTTTGATTTGGTAAGTGGTGTATTAGTTTGTATGGTTAGGTATTTTCAGAGTGTTTTGCTTGGTTTCGGCTATTGATGTTTGTAGCTTTAATTTGGTATTAATAAAATTGACTTTTTCGGGCAAAAAAAAACTAATAAAAAGGAAGTTACATTTCAAACTTAAAGGATGCTCTTAGTATGCCCTCAACTACACATAAATAAGACAGAGAACGAAATGACAAACCAAAATGCAGAAATCTGGACAATATTTCAATCGAGGGATTTATTACGCTAACTCACATCAAATATTGACAACAATTAAGTTAATGTCATACTAATTTAGTTCTGCATAATTTTCTTCGTGAAAGGTAGACTAAAGAACATTTATGGATCATCATGCTAATAAATAAACTTTTTTTATGTTCTTCAACTGAACATATTCTACTTTTGGCTAATATCTTTTTCAAATAACTATCCCTTCTCAGATATCATGTTTAACATTTGTTTTCAATGTCTCCAATAGATAAACATAGTAACTACAAATGAATCTCAAGGTTTAGCAAAACGCTTTAATTAATATCATTTTATTCATTTCTAATTAGCAAATTTATATTTCGAGAATGATATGAACAATAAACAATGTCCCGTTTGTCGCTCGCCCGTGTATCGCATGGGGGAGAATACTTTAACTTTTTATGAATAGATATACACAAATATCATAAAATATAAAAATTATTAAAGAGAAAGTCATATTTTATTATTGTAGTTAAATAACAAATAATATTCCCTTTTTTATATATATAAATTTCTATGCAAAAATCACTTTTTATTAAATCTTTTAAAACATCTAAAAATTACTTATTTATGGTATAAACAAATTAGGTTTTCAAATTAATAAATTTTTAAATTAGGTTAAGGAGCATTTTTTCCCAAGAAGTTTTCACATACGAACAATTTTGCCCCAAAAGTTTTTTTCTGGGCAATTCTGTTTCAGAAATGTAAAAAATGAAACAATTTTACTCTAATCGTTATTTCAATTAATTTTGACGGTTAATTGATCAAATATATTGAATTGATAGTTTATATATCATCCATATTTTTTGGGGTTAAAGTGCAAATTTTACTGGGATGTTTTAAGTCTAATTTTAAAAAAAGACGAAATAAATGACACATAGACTTTTGGTACAAATTTATACCTTAACAAATATGACGTGGATGACAAGTTGATTGTTAGCTCAACATATTTAGTTAGCTAATTGTAAAAATTAATTGGGATGACAATTAGAGAAAAATTGCTCTATTTTTAACACTTTCGAGACAAAGTTGTACTTTAAAAAAATTTCAAGGTAAACTTATCTCTTGGTGAAAACTTCAAAAGTAAAAACACCCTTTAACCCTTTTAAGTTTAAACAAACATGCCTTTAAAATAAATTTTGAAAGTAATAAAAAATAGGGTATAGGTCTATCAAGTTTACCAACATTTTGATTTTGATCCCTTAAGTTTAAAATTATAGATGATGGTCTCTCAAATTTTATCCCAATTATATTGTTCATCCTTATAACTTACTAAAAACCTAGACCAATACCTCTTGTGAGACTAAAATGCATGTTTTGAAACTTGAGGGATCAAAATTAAAATGAGGTCAAACTTGGGATCAAAACATTCATCCTAAAAAAATATATTTTTATCTGTAAAATATTTTAAGAATCTGTAACATACATTGCAAAAAGAAAAAAAAAAATTAAAAGTGATTTTTATATGTGTATATATACATATATGGTATAAGCGAGTCTTCTTTATTTTCCCCTAATTTTTTTGGGTAATTTGCTAGAGGGGACTTTTCAGTTTTGATTAGAGCATGTTATCATTTTGATCAAGTTTTTTGTTTTATTGGTTGCTTTTCTCCCTAGCCTTCCAAGTTATGTTGATATTTTCCCAGATCGGATGAGCTAAGGGGTTCACATTAGGTGCTTCTCCCTTATGTGTTTCTTACATGCTTGTCCTTCTATTTAAGGGGACAAACAATTTTTTAAAATTTTTTATATATTCTATATATTAGATTAAATTATATACTGCTTTCTGAATTTTTTTTTTACCCCTAATATCTCAAATTAATTAGTTTTCAATATACTGGTGTTGCAGGACATATTTCTGAATGCAGAATTAGAAACTAATTAATTTGAAATATTAGGGATAAAAAAAAAATTCAAAAAGCAGTATATAATTTAATCTAAATATATAGAATATATAAAAAATTTTTAAAAAAATTGCTTGTCCCTTAGAGGCACCTTAGGGAGATTACCTTAGGTGCTTCCATTTGCCGGGGCCGAAAACTAAAACCTTGATGCCCTTAAACCCCGAAAGCTCAAATTTCTCTCACTTCTCCCCTCACCTCTGCTCCTGCGTAGTATGTATGCTTGTTCTCCCATAGATTTCACGCGTGTTTCGCTTCCATCTGTAATTCTGTACCTCGATTTCTCGCCGTTTCTTTTGTCTTTTGAGGTAAGATTACATTTCCAGACCTTATTATCCATGTTCTATCAGAACCCACTCAATCAAAAAAAAAAAACGTTTCTTTTGAACTTCATCCGGCCACTTATATAGAAAAAGGCATGCAGCACTTCTTGATTTCTGTTAAATCTGATACATTTTATAAAGTTTGAAATCTCTTCCCCTAGTTATCTTTGCTGTTGATTTCATCCTTGTGAGTTGAAACGAGATGATTGAAGTTTTTAGTTCTCTTCTTTCGGGCCCCCCTGAAGCTTAAACTTGTCCTCTTACTATCTAATAGAGAATGCGTTTAATTTGTTGTGGTTATCTGATCCTATTTTGTCCTGCTTTGACATTTCTTTGGTTAATTCGTCTACTAGTTTCCGTGCACCGGCAGAAGTTCTATTCTTGAGTGAGATTATATTGTCGTTGGTGTTCCCTTGCACAGACATGTTGTTACCGATTAGTTTTTATTAGTGTTTGGATTGTCTCACCCTAAAGTATAAACAAAATTGACTTCTTATTTGTCAATTCCAGGATCTTAAGTTGCAAATTGGAGAACGTGTTTGCTCGTCCTCTTTCCTCAGTTTTGTCGAAGGAGGCCTCTGACCAGTTGTTAGGGTCACTGAAAACATCAGTGAACTCTGATGGCAAGTCGTGCCATTTCGAGATGGAAAATCCCTTACTTGTCTGCAATATTTGTTCGTGGCATCATGAGAACTCCAATGAAAGAGTCTTTTTTGCCCAGTAGATCGATAATTCCAGAAATAGAACGCAGTTCAGATAAAACAAAGTGGATTTTGAAGCAATATCATGATGGAAGGCCAAGAGGGCCCCTTTGGAGGGGGAAGAAGCTCATAGGCAAAGAAGCACTATTTGTAGTATTGGGTTTGAAGAGGTTTAAGAATGATGAGGAGAAGCTTCAAAAGTTCATAAAGTCTCATGTGTTGAGGCTTTTGAAGATGGATATGATTGCCGTTCTCACTGAGCTGGAGCGCCAGGAAGAAATTTCTTTGGCTGTCATGGTTTGTACCGTTTTGTTTCTAGTTAATAAGCTTCACTAGTTTTAGAATATTTGTTAATTCTTTTCTGGTTTCCTCGTCTGGCCCCTTCTTGTCATTGGATTATGATTTAGCAGATGCTGCACCAGGAAGTAAATTTATCTTAAGAGTGGTGAAATTATATCTCAATTGTTGACATGTTACACAACTTTGGTCATGCAAAAGCAGAAGTGATTTAATCTTTTACTTGTTTGGTAAGATGCCCAAAGATACATCCATAAAATCTTTACTTTCTTTGATGAACAACAACAACAACAACAGAGCCTTAATTCCACTGGGTGGGGTTAACTACATGGTTCAAACGACGCCTTTGAACTTGGTCAAAAACCAAATATTAGGATAAATTGTTAATTAAGAGATCTTGCTCAATATCCTCATTAAGTGTTTTCTAGATATAGTTAAATTTCTTTGATGAACATCTTTAGACATAGTTTTTGGTGTCAAATGAAAACCTCTAGCTTATACAACGAAATTTTTAGATGCTATTTCTTTGATGAACATCTTTATGTTTAATGCTTATTAGTTTCTTACATCCCTGAGCTTATAAATACCTTAACGAATGTTCAGATGTTTAAGGTGATACAGAAACAAGATTGGTACAAGCCTGATTTATTCTTGTACAAGGACTTGATTATTGCATTGGCGAGGTCACAGAAGATGGATGAAGTAATGAAATTGTGGGAAAGCATGAAAGAAGAGAACCTGCACCCTGATTCTCAGACATATACTGAAGTAATTAGGGGTTTCTTGAAGTATGGATCTCCTGCAGATGCAATGAACGTATACGAGCACATGAAGAATTCTCCTGATCCGCCAGAGGAGTTGCCATTCAGAATTTTGTTGAAAGGACTCCTGCCATATCCTCTTTTGAGAAACAAAGTGAAACAAGATTTTGAGGAGATCTTTCCTGATCAAAACATTTATGATCCACCCGAAGAGATTTTTGGCGTGCGCTGAGGTGTGTACCATTTTTCCTCCCCTTCATTATAATGTGTTGAAACAGAAGATGAAATTGATTTGGAACTGAGAATAGAGTTTCTGTAGCAGAATCTTTGCTTTGCATAAGTTAGTAATTCTGCCTCCTGCTACTTAGAGCTGTTACTTTTCCGCTGGACACAGAAACGTAACAAATTCACAGCCATGGTTTCTTCCGGCTTACATAAGTCATACTTTAACAAAATCTCTTTATGTGCAGAAAATTTTGAATGATAAATATCACTCCTTATATATGTTAATATTGAGATCAGTGTATGAATAATAGCAAGAGTGGAATAAAATTTTGAAGAGAGACTTACTTGGTTGAGACTCGAAAGCTAACTTCTTTTAATTTGAGGATGTCATTGTCATACTTTTGTTTTCATAAACATCATAATGTTGAGTTCATGTATGGTTATGCAGATGGTTGGAATATAAATTTTTTGTTGGAGACTCGTAAATATTTACTGTTTACTTTTTAATAATAGCACACTTTACTTTATGAGTTATTGGCTTAATCGGACTGGTTTTTTTGGACTCGATGGTTATCAAATTTTATTTTCAGAAACTTTTGTGATCACGACCTTTGCCAATTTTGATGCTTCTTATTAATTTTAGGGAAAAAATAATTGACATTTTGGTATGGTTTACTTCAATTTTGATTCAGATCAATAAAGCTTGCTTGTTTGGGATATTTTTGGGACCCCCAAAAGTGTTATTCATGTAAATCGAGCCACAAAGTTCTTATATACTTACCTCGTATACTATAAATTACGATTGAAGAATTATTTTTGAAGGTTCCAAATGCTATTCCAAACAAGCACTATCCAATAATTTTAATTTATAACCTATGAATTTTTTTTTTTATAAAAATGCACAGGTACTAAAACGGCGTTAAATGAAACAAACGAAATTTTATAAAATTCATTAAATTCTATAAATTAAAATTATGGTTTTTACACTTGAGGATGAATGTCTAAAACGGATTAATCTGGAAGCGACTATTTTAAATAATACAAACTCCCAATTGGAAAATTATAAGGACGTGTATGTTTATTTTTCCTTCATTTTAATTGTTTTAAGCATTGAGGTGGTGGTGGTGTGTGTGTATTTTGCTCAGAAGGGGTGGTGGTATATTGACTAGCTATGAAAAATGACTTTTAAGGTGGTGCAGTGGTATGACACCAAGCTTTGATAATTGTGGTCCAGGTTCGATTCCTACCTACAAGTTTTGCTTGCCAATCTGGAAAAAAAAAAAAAAAAAAAAGGAAGGCCGAACTACTTTTGATAAACAAGTTTGATGGACTAACGGCCCGTTTTGATGGGATTTTTTCATTAAAAAAAAAAGCACTTTTTAATGTAAAAAAAAATATATTTTTTAATTAATTTATGTGTTTAGATTATATTTTTTTAAAAAAAAAACAAGTGTCATAAAAAAAAAAAAAAAGAAACCAAAATGCTGCTTTTTAAAAAAAAAACTCCAATTTTGAGCTTAAAAAAACACTTTTTTCAAAAGCCCATCTAAACGGGCCCTAAGACTCTAGGTTTCATGTTGCGTACAAAATTTAAAATAAATTGCAGTGTTCATAACTTATGAGGGAAGTTTCTTTCTTTTTTGTCTTTAATGATTCTATCACTAACTTTTTTACTATATATTATATAGGGGTAGGTGGATGGAAATTGAATCTATATGTAAGGAAGGTTTTCTGCACCATGCATTTTAATTTTCAAGAGGGTTTACATACGTTTTTAAAATAGAGGGGAGATTTGTGCAATTTAGGTAAAATAGAAGGGTAATCAATATATTTTACTCAAATTTATATAATTGAATCGGGTCCATTTGCTTAGGTGTAATTCTCCAATTAAACAGAGGAAAAATTCATGTTTTAACCTTTTACACACAATGAAACATGTGCCTTAAGATGAAACCCATAATGCTGGCAGGATTGAAGAAATCCCAAAAGGTTGTAACACCATATTCATTCAAAAAGTGCCTTAAACGAATAGTGAATTATTTATCATAATAATACGAGAGATGCCAAAATAGTCAAGGATAATAATAGTATGGTGCTGCAGAGTGAATAAAACATACATAATCTTTGATCCGGAAAAAAAAAAAAATAAACATAACGAAGTTGGAGTTCCAAATCATGTGCTGACTATGTTTTCCTGTACACCAATTCACCTGTTTAAAAAAGTTTTATT
Source organism: Acacia confusa (assembly GCA_037074495.1). Taxonomy (NCBI): domain Eukaryota; kingdom Viridiplantae; phylum Streptophyta; class Magnoliopsida; order Fabales; family Fabaceae; genus Acacia; species Acacia confusa. Next base: position 502,137 of record CM073512.1, on the reverse strand, counting down.
GATTGATTTATAACTGTTAATTGGAATTAGATTTGCATATTCCTTTCTCAAGTGTTCCCTAACAGGCTGTACCCATAATTAAACATGGATTTAGCTTCCAAGTATAAGCTAAACTATTTCACAAGTCTGAGCCCCTTCTCTAAAACTCGTATATATAATCAAACTTGGGTACAAAAATTGCCTCTACAATTATATTCAACAACTTTGCTAAAGCCGATTTAGGATCAGCTGGATGTGGCTTCCCGCTCTCGTAGTCAGCAATAAGCTCCTCATAACTCTTAAATGTCCTGTTTGTTAAAAACAATAACGCAAATAAATGATTAATCTAGAGAAAGCAAACCAAAAATAGTTCAAAAATGGTGACTAACAACTTGCTTATGATTCCCACCATTCTCTGCACTGCAAAGTGTTTAAGCTTTGGTATGATAATAAGCCACTTCAATATACTCCAAGCAAGGATTTCCTTACACAATCTTTGGTGGACAACAAGCCTTCTTTATCTTCTGGTTTGCCTCTCCCCCTTTTATTCCAAATGTCTGTCTGCCGCAACTGAACAATTCAATCAAAAGCCTTCATTTTATGACCTCCTCATCTTCCATGAATATGGATCTATCACTCTTTGACATTTTCTCTTGCCCTTTCTGTAAGCCACGTAACATATCTGCAGATCAACAAAGGGGAGATGTGACGGGATGATGGGCTTGTTCTTCCTCTTAATGGCATCAGAATACTCTCTGGCGAGTACATTCAATTCATTCCCATTTGGCAAATGTCCACCTGTTTTAAACGCAATAAATGCATATGGAAAAATATAGTTTCAGAGGAGAAAATACAAGAAGCAAAATAAGAGATAAAAAGGAAAAATGAAGGAATGCAGACCAATCACTTCACGATAATGCCAGAATTAAAATGGGGGGAGTCAGGCACGTACCTCATGAAAGAATATGTCAGCGCACTGCATGCATGGATAAATGCTCTGGGCTGTACTCAATTCTTCTTGTTCAGTTCGACCCATGATGGGACAACACCTGTACGGTAATAAACAATAACTTAGACAACCGAAACTAAAGCATATATATGAAAGCACCAAACAAACTAATAGGATTTACCCCTTTATGCCATTATATCCAACGTAACACAAAATATAGGAGCTCTTCTTCTTCAACACACTCTCCTCACCATATCTCATGCCTCTCTTCCAAACTCAATCTGTTCACAACACTAAGAAATTTGAGTCAAAATAATAACAACTACATGCAAATTCAACCTCTCAAGTTAAGTGGTCCAGGGAATTTACGTACTCATCGGTTGGATTTCGATTCGGATTCGGATTCGAAGTGCCAGATAATTCTTCCTTGTCTAATTGGACACAGACAAACATGCCATGGATTCTGTGGGTGCTTCTTTTGGGGTAGCTAGCCTCCATTTCCAGTGTTGAGATCGAGGGAAAAATCATTTATTTATTTGACAAGATTTTAAAAATGATCAGAACTTAATTTTACAAACACCAAGTTGCCACAAAATATCCTACTAAAACTTGCATCCCTTCTTCCCATAACGAGATAAAGATCTCATCTTTTTTTTTTTGCTTCTTCTTCGAAATAACAGGTACTGTAATTTAAGATAATAGTTTACTTGTGATTCGCACAAGACGTTGCCAAAGTATAAAAGAAGAGGGTTGAAAATTTGTGGAGCTAAGTTGAATTGCAAAGAGAATAGATGACACACAAACTTTATTCTGTTAATTTTTTTGATATATAAGAAAAGGCTAGAGGCCTAAATAAAAGAAAATCACATACTCGGGGAACTTATCCCAAACTCTCTTGGTGGACCCATGTCCTTAGATGTATAGGACAATCTCCTAAAATACCCGCCTTTGCTAATGCATTGGCAACACGATTAGGACTATATTTGAAGATTACTTCCCAGTTCCTACTCTTCAAATCTTGAATTAACATTACGAGTCATGATCTGGCCCAGGCCCAACTTCACTAATCGGGGTAAGCCCAATACCCTCAATGCCATTGGTGGGACCCCACATGCAAATGCACGTGATAGGTGCAGCAGCATAATTGATTTCATAACCTGCCACGCTAAAACCGTAGAAAGCGAAAGATTGACAAAGGCGGGGGCAAAACCAGAAAAGTCAAAGGACAAAGTCAAAGGGGTAAAAGACAAACCCCACGTTCCTCCCTACCCATATTACATTCTTTTCTTTCCATGATTCAAGGCCACCTAACACCAAATAATTCAATTAAATTAAATCCCCAAATCACACACTAAACTACACTTAAATCCAGGCTTCATACTGTACCTGCTTTCAAGTTTTCTTCCCAAATCCATGGCTTTTCCATTGTCATCACATTCATTTAGGTTAGGGTCATATCTTATTAATTAAACGACAAATCTAGATTATTGGCTTGTTTAGGGATTGGGTGAAACACGATTTTCTTGACCCTGTAAAGGAGTATATACTTTGTCCCTTTGCATTCATATATACATATATATATATAACAAACAAAAGACTTATTCATATTCTCCCTTTCTTTTGAGATAGTTTGAAAATGCGTCATTTTATCAAATTTTTTTGACTTACCTAACTTCGTACGCGAGCATGAATTTTTTTGACTAAACATGAACACATCTTACTACAAATTAAATAAATTTTAAGAATTTAACCCAGTTCAGTTAAAAAAATAAACTCAGCGCCAGAGCCAAGTCAGAGTAAAATTTAAAATTTCTGTGTGTGTGTTTATTCAAAAAAAAAAAACGGTAAAAAAAAAACGCCAGAACTTTAAGAGCCTGGCTAAATTACAAATATTTGTCGTTTTTCCTTCTAGTTTCCTAGCTTAGGTTATAGAAACCTCCATGAAAACAAAAACATACATCACACGTGCGGATCTCCCAAAGAGCTTTTATACCATCACCTTATTTTAGGAAACTTTGCCTATTCTTTAATTGTTTTAAGAAATTGACACATATATTCAATTCTTCTCCCTCAATTAACAATCATCATAAACACAATTAAATTATGATTGGATTCATATTTATTTAATTAGATGGTAAAGTTGTGCCTCAAGTGTGGATCAAAGTCCAACAAAAAGAAAAAGTTTCCATTTTTGTTTCTAGTTTCCAAGCTTATACAAACTTCCCTAAAAACATTATGTGTACACACACGTACGGATCTCCCAATACCTTTCATACAATTATATAAATCTGATCTATTCTCTAATAATTTTAGAGGGAGGTTGCGTTACTCTGTGTAGATTTTATTTTGCTCAAAAGAAGAAAAGGCATAACAAAATTTAAAGCAATAATAACGTATAATTATATATACTACAATATAATGAAGGAGGCACACATAATAACGTAGGTAGAAGAATATAATTAAAGTGGGATATGGAATGGAAAAGATGGAGGAATATATATATATGAAGAAAGTGAATCATGGAATTGAATATACTCTATAATATATTGTGAGAATATTTGGGATCATGGGAAGGAGACAATGATTGAGTTTGAGGAGGTGAATAGAAGAGCGGCCACCAGTTTTGACTTTGGTGCGATATATATATAATTATTATATATACGTAAAAAGCTTCAATTATTGGTTTCTTATTTGCATGCATGCATGCACCATCAAGTTTCACTTTCCATTCTGTTTTTACACTTTTTTTCTTCTTTTTTCATCAACTTTCACAATTTCGCTGCGAGCTATGGTCTCTTCTTTACCTTTGCATTTTCCTAAAATTATATTGGCTTTCCTTTTATACTTGTATACTGTGGTTGTATACAAATACGTCCTGAAAACAGAGAAGATGTTTTTATAATTCAACAATATCTTAATCCAATAGGGGTTCGTGTGGTTTAATATTTATTTCATAGATTAAAGATTTTCTAAGTTTAGCGAAATTTTGAAGCGAACTCTCTAGATATTATCTCTTCCATGCATGCATATATGTAACATAATAAAGGAATCAGTTTCAACAAAACACGTACGTACAGGAAAAAATTAAGCAGTTTAATTACTCTTATATATTACGCGACAATGTAACAATGATATGTAAATGTATATGCATGAGGAATCTTTTTTTTTTTTCGGGGTCTATTTTTGACACGGGCGAGTGTATGTATTTATATTTGGTTGTGTTAGTCTACCGACAAAACTTGGCACGACCATGTGGTTATATGCAAAGTTAGGTAAAGGCGTCGGTAATATATTTTGAAAGATGTGATCTTGTCCATCCTTCCACGCAGCTATCGCTGTATGTTATTGTATTCAAAGTTAACTATTTGAATTTTGTTTTTGAAATTATTTAAGGGTCAAACACTGGCGACATATACAGAGAATGTAAACGGGGTTAAACTTGTGGACTCCATTTACAAGAGGGTTTTAATTATTTCATGATACTGAATTATAAGGACAATCAGCCATTAATTCATGCATGCTTAATTACCAACCTGTCCCTGTTCATTTGCCTTCCTAGAAATGGAAGTTAAATATGCATGAGGGAGATGTATAGATAAGATAAAGAAAACACTCGTAAACAAAAGCAATGTGAAACCTAAATTCAGACTTATGCATCTTGTAAATTATAACCTTGAATTGAATGTTTGACCTTTATGCCGCGCAAAAACTTTACTGGCCATCTTAATTCTTTCTTCTTTTTTTTTTTTTTTTAGTAAAAGGGAAACTCCGTTGCAATGGAAAAACTAAATACATACATTAGTAGCTAGAAGTGAAGATTTACAAAATGAATCTACAATAACGTAGAGAAACTCTTTAGAGTATGGTCAATTGTATTTCGAATACGTGCTCTGCAGTATAAGTCTGGTGGTATCTTAATTGTCAATCAAAAACTTTGATTAAAAAAAAAACAAAGAATTATCAATTAAAAAGGTAATCTCTCTCTCTCTCTCTCTAAAGCACAAAATCATCTAACTTACCATTGGTAAGGCTCAGATACACAACTGAACTTCTTTTGTTAGAAAAAGAACAGGGAGGACACATCATTTATACCAAATTTATTCTTCCTCTTGTTAATGTTACATTTGTATGTTTTGAATTGCACTGTGAATAGCAGTATTATTTTTTTAGTAGAAATTTGACATTACATATATAAAAAAAAAAAAATAGATATTAAAGAAGAGATTAACAAAAGTCGACCTATATATATATATATATATATATATATATATATATATATATATATATATTATATAAAGAAACAAAAAAAGGGGGGGGGGGGTTGCAAATTTCAAACAGCCAATGAGGGAATGCAGGAGGGAACAGAGTGGTCACAGAGTTTGACACTGGTGATTGACAAGACCCATCAGCCCCAATGTCAATTTTGTGGGCCCAATTCTTCTCCCCCAACACAACACAGTTTCCTTGGAATTCATACTAAAATTTAGCACTATTATATTGGTGATGAAAATCATCCCATTACGAGTAAAATGATTTTAAAATTTACAATAATTAATAAAATAGAAAAAAGTACGAGAGGAACTCATAAGGAAAATTGGGCATGCATGTAGTCAACCCAGAATCACTTTAGTCATCTCTTCATCTCAGCATGTAAACCAGATGCGTTGTTGATCAGCATTAATGGTAAAGTGAAAAGAATAATAATAATAATAATAAATGAAGAAATATGGGTGGCGGGTAGAGTGCAGAAGGCGAAAGTGGCGGCGTCCTTGAAGCTGAAGCCGAGCCCTTCTTCAAATGACAGCAAAGGTCCCAATAAGAGTGAATTATTTGAATCCATGATCGACCCTCATAATTCCCCAATAACATTAACATGAACAGCCTCTTGTTCATTTTCTCATATCTTTTTTCCCATTGATGCTGATCGAATACACTAAAATTAGTTTAAAAATACAGAATACTACTCCGAAATGTTTAATGGAACAATAAATATGTTGAGTAGTGATAAAGACATAAAGAATAAGGAAGGAAATTGATGGGAATAAAAAGGAAGAGAAGGGAGGTTGAATGTTATGAGCTGTTTGGGGAGGTCCTAAGAAAAAAGCAGTACGTGTCTGCTCTCATCATTCCGTTCCTGTTCATCATGACTGTTTCCGTATCTCCCGCCCATTCAATGCCCTTCCTTCCATCATTATACAAATACTCCATTCAATGACTCCTGCCAAATCATACAATAATTCACATAATTAATTATACCAGTACTATGAATTCCACTCAAGTCATGCGTATGTATATGTATATGTATGTAATGAAACCAACAAAACTGCTTTCATTCGAAATGAATCATCTCTGTTATGAATTTTTAAATGGATGACTTGAATTTTCAAGGAACAGCACATGATGAATGAGAATTAGGAGCAGGGGAAATTTAAAGATGCAATAGAGAATGGTCAAATAATAGTTGGGAGAGAATGGAGGATGAGGGATGAAGTTGGGGTAAAAGAAGAGTGAGAGTGAGTGTGAGAGTGAGAGTGAGAGTGACAAGACAAGACAGGAGAGAATAAATGCAAAGGAGTGGGCATCCCAAGGAAGGAAGGAGCACATCTGATCATTCCCCATCGCCTCCTGTCTCATGCCCTTTGTCCCCCTGACGCCCTTTTTTGTCTTTTCACCCTTATCCAACCCCGCAAGCAAGCAACTCCTTTTACAGCCCTCCCAATTCATTTCTTCCTTCCTCGCTCTTGTTTTGTTTCACTCTCACCTTTCATTCTTATTCAAATTCCATTCCCCCGTTGACCCTTCTTCATTTCTTCGCCCTCCCTCCCACCTTCCCAATTCTCATTCTTTTTTCATCAACTAGTGTGTGAAATTTGAAAATGATGGGACCCACATATATTATATATATAGGAAATTATTTTTCCTCATATCAAAACCCTTATTCAAATTATACTGCACCACCATATATAACCTTACACTCTTGCTCAACTTATGCAAATCTTTCTCCTATTTCAAGGCATCATCTTCATTTCATTATCTCTAGTTTACGTCTTATTCCAAAAGCAGTAGATGTAATTCCAAAAAGAATTAAGAAAAACATGGATCGCTTGTGGGGATGGGTGTTGATTTGTCTCAAGGAAGAAAAGGTTGGTATCATGAGTGGGGTGGATTTGGACGTTTGTTTGTCTTATTGAAAAAGCGTGCGTGCGTGCGTGTATGACTTTGAAAAGGCGACACCCCCAACTTAGGCAATTCTGCATTTTCATCAATCTCTTCTCCATTTTCATCCCTAAACACTCTCTCTTTTACTTCCATACTATTTCATGTCAACTTCGCAGTTTTCCATTCTTAAATATCACTCCCTTCTCTTGTATATATAAGATATATTTAGCTTTTTTTAAAAAATGAACTTAATTATATTATATATCATGTATGTTTAAATTATAAATGTATTAGTATATAAGTTAAGCAAAATAATTTAATTAATTCTTTTTAACATTTTTAAAAGAGTTTACCTCGTCTTACTTTAACGTTCACCCTTCTCTCTATCACACACAGAGGAGATACCTCATACCGCTAAGTTCTCAAGATCATTATGCTACACGGTGGTGGTGGCAGCAATGGCCACAGAGGAGTGAGGGGTGTGCACAATGAGATAAAATGTAGAAGAGATAAAAAGTCACCTTACCTTATAGGTAATCTCCTATTTATAGAGATTGCCTAAGGTTTCAGTCCGCTGGAGTGCCTATATGTAGTGTGCCTCCATGTTCTGACACTATCTGCTCCCTTGTTTGAGTGTGTCTGTTCCACTAACTGTACTGTACAAGATTATAGGCATAATTAGTGAAGATTAATATTTTTACCTACTTAAGAGAGTTTACAAGTTACAATAGAAGGCCTCCCTCCTCATTAAGCCTATCTTTCAAGCTCATTTCGTTAGTCCATAATAGACTTATAAACACAATTCTTATCTTTTAGTAGCAAAAGAATGATCAGATTTAAATATACACAAAGAATCGAGAAAGTAAAATAATAGTAATAGCTCAAATAAAATGAAAGCTAATTATAATAAAACAATTGGGTCTAGGATTAGTTTTGTTAAGTAGACTGACAGGAATGTGGAGGGCGGGAGGCAGGAATAGGCCGGAAAAGAAAAGGTAGGAATCAGACGGTACTCTAAGGTGGTCTATCACCTTTTTATTAAAAACGAATAAAGATTGAAGGACAGGTTGAATCTTCAACCCAAGAGAACCAACTGGCAAACAATTCATAGGAAGTGGCTTATGTAATAATTGAAGTGCCGTATAAAGTGATCAAATAAATCTAAATTAATTGATGACGACTCCAACTTAAAATAGTCAAACCACAGGAGGTGATCAAAACCCTAGTGGGCAACTTGAAACACTTCCAAGTCCCCAAACTGATACAGAAAAGAAAACGCCTGAAATTTATTGTAATTGTCTTTATAAACAAGCATAAAAATATTTTCCCTAAAATCAGCCAATAAAAAAATAGTATGATCAGCGAGGACTTAACTCATAGTTCATAAAGTTATGAGTTTAATAATTATTGATATGAAGAAGCCTTTGGTGGACAATTTACAAGTAAGTAACTATTTGTGTGTTGAGTCTCAAGTCATGAGAAGCAACTTACCCAAATTGTTATTGGAAAAAGTACATATAGTAGAGGAGTAGATTAAAATGAGGATCCTTTCCCTTCTTTGTGCGGACTCTAGAGTTGAAAGATGATAGGTGGCTTGCAAATATGCAAAGTGAGGGTCATGACTTAGGGTTTGTTTGTGATGGAATCATATACAAAAAAGTCTATCAAATGCTGAAAAAAGATTAGGGGAAGTGAAAACCTAACTTTTATATGTTTGTCATGACTTCAACATCTGATGGGCTTTTAGTTGTGAAGTTGCTTCTTGACTAAAACTAATGGGTGAAGCTTCTGATCTTATTAATGACTTCTGAAATTGCTTCTTGCAATGAAGCATTCTTATTATTTATCTTCAACATATATGAATTGTGTTCGTGATGAAATCAAAAACCAATTTGTAAGGGATATTATCCATGTATATATATGATTCATGTCGTTTTCGGTTATTTTCTTTCTTAACTATCTTTTTAAAAGTTATGTCAAACAAGCGCCAATCAGGAAAAAAGTCACTTTTGTCACCGCTATCCTAAATAAAAATCATATCAAAAAAAGTCCAGCAGAAAAAAGTCACTTTTACTATCGTTATCCCAAACAAGCCCTTATTTAATGAGTTAGGTATAAGTTGTGACAGGGATGTGAAAATAGAAAAAGGATAAATTAATATATAAGCAGAATATAGGTTATTTAAGTTAGCCTTAGAAAAACAAATTCATGCAATCAAATACTTACTTTATATATTATAAACCACATTTTAAACAGCAAAGAAGAAGTTTTCATCCCGGATACAAATAGAGAGTATATTTTAGTATTTGGTTATAGGGGAATAATGGAAGAGAGGGCATGTTGTTGTTGTTGGTGGTGTGGGTTGAGGAGGTAATGAGCAGTAAAAGTGAAAATGTGGAATGATGAGAACGAAGGAGGAGACTGGCATGAGCATGAAGATCTGAACAGAGAAAAGGAAAGGTCAATGGGAAGCAGTTAGGAGGAAGAAGGGGTTTTAATTGGCAGCAATAGCATAACATAATAGCCTTCCTTGTAATCATTTCCTGACTTTTCCACTTCCTCATTTCTCAACTATCTCTTTCCCTTCTTGCCTTCTTCCCTCATATGACATGGCTTCAGAGTGTTAAAGAGAGTTTAAGTAGTCAACCTCTATACTTAAATAGTTAATTGCATTACTCAATTTATCAACCAAGTTCTAATGGTGGAGATGGTCTTTACTTTTTAAAAGGAACTTTGAGGGATATTTAAATAAAAACATAACATTTAAAAAATCTTATATTCCTCTTTAAAGCTTTTGTTATTTTTACGACTTTTTAAAATTTTTCTTTATATGGTATTTGTCTAAAATTTTTCCTATAAAAATTACATAATTCAAAAGTATTTATGAGTCATTCCCCCATAAACAATGAAAAAACTGTTTTCAATTGAATATTTGAACCAATTATAATTAAATTAATAATTTTTTTTTTCAATGTTGACAAATTTTATTAGTTACAATTTTTAAAGTGATCCATATTGAAGCATCATCTAATTTGTTGCTTCATCGTCTGTTCTGTTTGCCTAAAAACTAAATTATAGATTGTCATAATTTTAAAATTAAAAATATGTTTTTATTTTATTTTTAGTTTATCTTTCCCTCATTTCAAATTATTCAAATTCAATGATATATACAGTATAATTGGAGAGATATCGAAGGATGATGATTCAGATTGCTGCAAAACGCGAACCAAAAAATTAGAATACATGGGAACCACGTCACAAAAATAAGTAATTACTTATAATTTGCATAAAATGATTGGTTAAGAGTTTTGAGATATAATCAATTAAGTAATGAGATTGACAAAATAAATAGTGATGTTGATGAAATTTGTAATAGTTTGACAAAATTAATAAGTATAGACAAAACATGTAAAATAATTAACAAAGAATTTTGAATCGTGATAAATTGAGTAATGAGATTAACTAAAAGCTCGTTTAGATTAGCGATGACGTTCGATTTTTTTTTTCCAAAATGATTGTTGTAAATTTAAGATAAGATGAAAATTAGACTTTAAATATGATTTATATTTAAATTTGTAGCAGTAAAAGCCTATCTATACTGTGAAAAATAGATTTTAGTAATTTCTTTTTAAAACTAGCTTTTGACAAAAAAAAAAACAAAAAAACAAAAAAAACCTTATTTGAAAAAGACGTCTACTCTCATTATGTTTTTTCCCCCTTTTCTATTGGGATTTTTTTTATCCCCCACCTTCTTTTCAAACAGGTCTTAAATGAATAATTATTTTGACAATTTATTTAATAAGTACTAATAATATATATATAAGGATTGAGAATAGAACTTTTAGTATTTTCTCCCATGTATGAAATACCCAATTCTAACTTCTCCCTCTTTCTCCTTTGCATGGTTTATGAATTTTTTTTGGGTTTAATGTTTCTGCCTCACTCACATAAAAATGAGTGGGTCTCATTATAAAAAGAAGATAGAATGAGACTTACTCACTTTTATGTGAGTGAGACAAAAAAAAATGTTTCTGCCTCAAAAGCAAAAGCATTAAGCCCATTTTTTTATGTCTTGAAAATTTAATGATGTTTATATGTCATTTTTCATCGAATTTATTTAAAAAAACAAATTGATTTTTATTTTTTTGAGACGAGAATAATATATGATTTTGGGAGAATCCTAAATAAATACTATTTGAATTTGTGAAACCCTTAAAAGCCCATTGAATTTGTAAAAAAGATTTAGAAGTGACAAGAACTTATGAGGGATATACAAATTTAAGTGAAATTATCTTTTTACTCTTAGTTTTAATTTTTTTTCAAAAAAATAAAAGAAATACCCCCATGCAGGAGGGCTGCGGTGGGTGGCCCTCCCTTTTTTAAAAAAAAAAATTTAAGATTAAAGGTAAAAAAATAATTTTACACGAATTTATATATCCCTTATAAATTTTTATTATTTCTGAGTCTTTTTACAAATTCAATAAATTTATGGAGTTTTACAAATTTAAATAGTATTTATTTATAATTTTCCCCATCATTTTTCGTTGTGTGTGAGCATTGAGGTAAATGATTATTGAGCAGTGCATGGCAGGTAAAGTAATTATTATAACTATTGCAAGAAAAAAATCTAGAATTCACGAAAATAACAAATCTTTGATGACTTTGAATACCTTTAGCAACGCTACCAGGTGGGGGTGGAAAGTAGAAACAGTAGGGGCAGCAGGTATAATCAGAGACACTCCTCCATTTGCAGACCCTTCTCACTCTCTCCTCCCTTCGTCATTTCCCTTTCTCTCCTGACTTCTCCTCTCTCTCTCTCTCCCCCTCTCTACTTTCTGCTCTATAAATAACCGCAGACGCATGAGCTCTTTACAGGACGGATAGCTGTCTTTGGAAGGGATTCAGATTCTAAAGTAAGCCTTAGTCTCCATATTTGTTGCAGATCGAGAGAAAAATCAATGGGCAGTTGCGGAAGGGAAGGATCAGTGAGGCAGTACATACGATCCAAAGTGCCTCGTCTGCGATGGACTCCTGAACTTCATCGCTGCTTTGTTCACGCCATTGACACCCTCGGAGGTCATCACAGTAAGTTCCTCACGCGCCTTCGCTTCTGATTTGTCTTCTCAGTCTATTTCCATTTTGCCTCGACATTGTTGCCTTCGTTTGATGAAACGGTTCGTTGTTTTTGCGGTTCTTCAGAGGCGACGCCTAAGCTTGTTCTTCAGATGATGGATGTCAAAGGCCTTACTATTTCACACGTGAAGAGCCATCTCCAGGTTGATTTCTTATTATTGTGGTTTCACTGGGCGATCCATTTTTTTTTTATTGTGGTGCTTACCTGATCTTTTTTGTTATTTTTAAACCAGATGTACAGAAGCATGAGAACTAATTTGGGGAGACAAGGTACTTAAAAGTTGTTTTTGCTGTTTATGCAAATCCTGCTTTAGTGCATCTTACATTAAATACTCGTTTTGCTTTTAACATTAAAAGAAGACGATGATAAGATCTCTATCTATTACCGTTTCCTCTAATGGCACGTATTCAGATTCAAAAGCAAAACTGAGGCTAACATTTATGAACGAGTTAGGGAAATCTGCATCGGCATTCTTCATTTATTAGTCCTTCTAATTTTCTCTTTTCAACCAAAGGAGACATGCAAAGAATGAGGGAAACCAGTGTACTTTTGAATCCTTTTCTGATGAAAAACTTGGATGAAACCCAGAGCTAATTTTTTTTTTTTCCTTTTTAACTCTTTCCCCTTCTTGGAGGTTCTTCAGTTCTTCTTCATGGACGAACCCCTAATAAACAAATCTCATGTACTGTAACAGAGGGGAGTTCGAGCCAGCGTAGAAAGCAATCTTTTGAGGAACATGATGATGGGTGTGTTGATGAAGTGAATGATGGAGAAGCCGGTGGGGGTACTATTCAACATTGTTCAAAATTCGTGAGGAAAGAATCAGATTCCCCCAGGAGCTACAGTGATATATCACCTAAAAGGTCAGCTGAGCTTCATTATTAAGAATAAAATAATTATTTCATGATGTTTTTGACAATGTCAATGGAAAGGAAAGAGAAGGTGGTTTTTACTTTTACTCTATGGATGCGTGGTTTTGAAATTCGTTTTGGTGTGTGTGGAATCTCAGAGCGAGAGTGGAGACGAGGAGTTGCATAGCAGGAACCGTGAGGAATCCGTACATATTTTATGATTACGTGCAGGTAATGGGTGAGCAGCGCAAGGGAATAAAGGAGTCTTCGTCTTCTTCCTCTTCTGCAACAATATCAATATGGCAGAATCAGCCTCCCTCCTCTCTTCTGCCACATTTTCCTAACCTTGCTTCTTTCAACCGGTATTCTGATTTCCCTCAGGTACTCATACATACCAACAACAATCCCACCCTCTCTCTCCATTTTTATTTTATTTTTAATTATTACTTGTTCTTTACCGTAAATGAGTTAAATATGATCCAATTCATGCTACGCTGCACTGAAATGTCGAATCAATTTTTGCTTCGGTCCGACGGTCCGAAGCGGGGTAAAAACCGATCTAGGTGTTATGATACTAGTAGATACAAGTGCATCTTTGAGTTAGTGTACAAGAAATACGTTCTCGTAAACCGTGATAAAACTCCAATACCTCATGCACTGAAGATACATACATGTCTCTTATTTCTACAACTTTTACCTAACCTAGGCATTAAGTTTGAAAGTATTATTGTTTAAATTTCATGTGGTGATATTACATGATATTTCTAATCGATATTACAAATTACACTCAAAAGGTCTGACTCGTTCGTCTCGGTCTTTTTGCAACCTTTTCTGTAAAGAATTTTACATGTCCCCTGAATGAAGTTACGTATATGTATTTAAAAAATAGATATGGGTGTGTATTAATCAAATTCAACCTAAATTTATATCAGTATTAAGTATATTCATGTAGCATATTTGTAAGTTTACTTGTATGGTTTGAAATGATAATATATTTGGTTAGTGTAAATTTCTGCTAGGGTTTGTTTTTTATTTGGCAAGAAACGCTCCGTCCGTAGCTATAATTATGTATAACCAATGGAGTATAAACGAAAATGTAATATATATGACATTTTTTTAAATGTTTAATGGGAAATCATTGGCTTTGTTCCAGCTGCCTTGTGCTTATAATGTGTTTATATGCTCTCAAATTTTTGGGCTAAAAAGAAAAAGGCCAAATACTTTTAAACTTGTAACCTTTTCACAAGTTTATACTAGGCTCTCTTTGATTATAAAATATTCTACTCTGCATCTTTTCGTTCCTCTCCGGCCACTTAGAAAGTAAGAGAGGCTGGGTCACTTTTGATGCTTTCCCTATTTGGATTTCCACAAAGTTGGTTCAGTCGATAGAACAGGCACCAGTATGCAATTGGTAAGAATAGTATAAAATTGTTTAGTACAACAAAGAAGCTTACTTGATACAGACAGAGACAAGAATCTCCCTACGATAATATTTGGATATCAACTTGCAATATGTTAAATTTAAAACATATAATTAATAATGAATATTTAAACAATATGTATTAATCATGGTTTCATAATAAAAAATATAATGATTGTTAAACTATACTAGGCGTGTATATTTAAATCATTGTCATCACTGGTCACACACACACACACCCATATATAGTTTGATAAGGCAGTGATTTGTAACCGCAGTTTTTTTTGGACCCTGTAAGTGGAGATAAAACTTCACCTATATGTTTATTTTTTAAATTCTCCAAAAGGTGAATCAAAATTTTTAGAGTGAAATGTGATGTTAATGGGGTGAGGCAACATATACTGGGCGTTGTCATAGGTCATAATGGCCTCTATTTTGGAGGCATGTAAGGTTGGGTGGTCCTGTGGAGCTATTGGGATAGGGGCCTGGTCAAAATGGCCCTTGGCTATTATTGCACTTATTCAGACAAAATACCTATACGACAGTAATAATAAGTGTTTTTTTTTTTTTTTAAAAAAAAAAAAGGTTCTGCTAATAATAATGCATTGGAGAAAAAGGTTGAGACTGAGTTTGTAAAGTAAATGTTACTGTAAATGATATGAGAAGGATAAATAGTGAGGAGTTATGATGTTTGGATGTATTGGCAGGGCAGGGAATTGATGAGCAGAAATGTGGCGAAGAATGATGACGCAGAAGCAGAAGGAGGAAGAGGATGTGAGCTGTCATTATCTCTCTCACTGCCCAATCATAATCAAAGGAATACGAATAGGAATAGGAGTATCAAGGCATGTTCAAGCAGTGAAATGAGTGAAGACATATCATTCATATCGTGTTCTTCTTCTGGCAAAGCCATAGACACTACTATTAACTTAGACTTGTCTATAGCCCTCTGTGGCATTTGATCTTCTTCCTTCACTCTAACTACAATATCTTATTATTCAGCTTACCATCCTTCTCCTCTCACTCTCTTCGCCTTTTTTTTATCGTTCTTATACCTGTCACGGTGATCCATATATTTGACGAGCCCAGCCCAATACTCGATATGGGCTCTACATTTTCTAATGTATATCCTCCCGCTTCTATCTACCCAACTACGTGACACTATCCTCAACTATAAACAATGAAATGATATCAGTTGATACCCAGATTTACCCGCCAAACATATTACTATCAACGAACACATTCAAAAGAATTCAACAATAACTTGTTATATTATCCATCGATGACAACTTTTCATTTTTAACTCTTGGTTTTCTCTAATTGTTTTTAATGAGATAACAAAAAATAAAAAAAAATACTCGACTCTGTCCCAGTAAGGCATCTTCGCTATTTTAACCAGGCTAATAGAGATGTAGGGGTGAGTTATGTATGAATATTTAAATTTGTCATTGAGATTTTCACTAATATGGAGGAATGATGGCCAGGTCAAATTTCAATTCACCTTTTCAGTGACATTACATTTTGTGACTCGCGATAACTACTTTTCTTGAATTTACTTTAACGTAAAAAATAACGTTAAGTTTAGTTGATTTTAATGGTTAAAAGCCTATGAATGGAAGCAGGTAGAAATTTTAGATGAATGAGAATAATTAACATCTTTTTTCATTTTTCTTTTCATTTCACATGGTTCTATAATTCTATAAAATTGATTTGATTCTTAATTTCTTGTTTTGAATTAAGAAGGGAAAGCTTACCAGAAGAAGCGGTTGGGGCAAATGGCTCAACTGTGGCGACCACTAATAAGGCAATGGCCGTGGCCGGGCTCGCCCATGTCGAACCGTTGTTGCGGCATCGGCCTCCGTCATCTTCTCAGCTCGCCCTGTCTTCTTGAACATGCCAAGCCCACCTCTTCTACTTATTTCTCTTTGGTCCCTCTCGTTTCATCGTCTAATCGAAATCTCCATTTCCGCTCTCCCGCTCTTCAATTATCCGACGACCCCGTGCTTCAAGATGGAACTGACAGTGATGAATCGAGCACTGACGTTAAGAAGAGCCGCAATCAGCTGAAACGCGAGGCTAAGCGTGCTGTGCGTTGGGGTATGGAGCTGGCTTCTTTCTCTATTCCTCAAATCAAGCGAATTCTCAGGTTCAATTTCACTGACATTGCCACTTCCCTTTTCGTCATGCTTGCTTCTAGATATTTTAGATATAACACCGGTAAGAAGTTTCGGTTTTTTGTTCTGGATTGCAGAGCAGCTTCTGTGGAGCGAGAAGTGTTTGAAGCTCTGAAGCTGGTTAAGGTGATTTTCCAATTTAATGATGAAGATGGGTTATGCGGGTTAGCTTGTCCTTGTTTGCTTTCGGAATAATTGTTCGTTTGTTTAATCTATTATTGAAGAGAAGTTGTTTGTTGTTTTGCCATAGAGATTGAGACCGGATGTCCGCGAAGGAAGGAAGAGGCAGTTCAATTATATTGGTAATTTGTTTAGTCCTCGTTGAGTTTTTCATTTGGAATGCAGAATGCAGAGTTGGCTAACTGTGTTGCAAACTTACCTGAAGATAAGCTGTAGTCTGTAGACCAATACTTAAATATCTTGAAGGCATCTTTTGGGGAAATATACTCGTACTAACTGGAGCAAATACACAATTTGGTCATTGAAACTTGAAAGATATACTTCCTAATGCATTAGTTGTTGGGTTTTTCTTTTTTCTTTTCATACGCGAGTAAGTTGCTCAGCTCATCGCCCTAACTTTCTGCACTTGGGTCCTTGGCTGGACAAATGTTTATTACACTATTCTGAGGGACTAACTCAATGTATCGGTGTGGCAAGTCACCACATGTTTCACTAAATTTTTTTGGGCACCTTCCTCTGACATATACTTTATGAAAGAAAATGGGTAAAACACTTGCTTCTAACAGAACAATATCTAACTCTAATTCCACTGATATAGGATGGACATCACCCCTTTTTGAAGCTAGCTCATTATTCTTGTAAATTTACTTGATTCCTATAGAAGTTACGTATCTTGTATACTTTTCCTAGTTTCCATGCTCTTCTTCCTCCTTCTTACTTCTTCAGGCCCTCTTTTCTTATGGCTTCATCCCATGTCTAGTACTGGATATCATCTATCATCTATTTAACTTATTTTTTCTTTAAACCCGCTCCAGTTTATTGTATTTTCAATTGAATTGTCGTATGGGAGCTTGTTGTGGTAAATCACTATGCCCGTAGATTAATTGCACTTACCATTTGAGATTTTAGGGTAAGTTCATATGACTTTTATGCATTATACAATGCGGATTTTTGTGCTTCTTAGTCACCTAATTTGTCTCAGGGAAACTGCTGCGGGATGTGCAACCTGAATTGATGGATAAATTGATAGAAGCAACGAAGGATGGCAATCACAGTGAGCTACAAAAATTATGTGGCTCAGACTCTGAGGTTCTTGAAGGTGATGCTGACTTTACAGAATTTGAATCTGAAGAGGATGATGAGGTATTCATTTATATATTAGTTTTCATTCCACAAATTAGTGCTATGAAGTATATAATTGATACATATATGATATATCCATAACATCTCCACAATTTTTTGTTCTACATATGCCTTGCAAGTTGAGTCCTACAAATTTGTCTTTCCATACCCTATCCCTTGGGATACAAAAAATCAATTCTGGATTTCTGATTTTGGTTGCTAACTAGTCTCTTCATAGCAGGTGAAATCTAAATTTTCCTTGATTCCTTGGGTATCACTTGGCCACTGATCTATTTCTCGTCGTTTGGTTATATTCTTACATTTGGTGTATTTTATCAGGAATCTGATTGGTGCATTGCTCGAGCAGCTAGGTGGTTTGATGGTCTGGCCAATAAGGATGTTAAAATCACCAATGAAGTTTATTCATTGCAGGAGGTTGAGTTTGATCGTCAGGTAATGTCTTCTTTTTCCGAAAATAAAGAGGTCTGTAATTTCGGCAAAACTCATTGATGTCTGTAATTAAATTCGAGTATTAGTTTCTGTTGGTTTCAGACACAGTTTACCCCTTTTTGATTCTTTTTGGGCTGCGTACCTCCTGTAGAATAATGGGAGGCAAATTGCTGCGTTGAAAATTTATGTCAAGAAAACATAAAAGTCTGTATACTTTATTTTGAAAAAACAAGGAAACAACTATATAATGGTTACGAAGTAAGCAAGAGTATCTTAAAAGAAGGCACCTAGTACTTGCTGATTATGTGTTGTCATAATTGTTTTGTTGGATCAGGAGTTACGCAAGCTTGTGAGAAGGGTGCACTCAGCCCAGGAACAGCAAGCTGCTGAAGAAGCAGAGGCAGAAGTAGAAGCAGCGAAAATTCGGGCTCAAAAGGCTCTCACTCGTTTTCTTCTTTCCATTGCAAGACAAATTCCTCATGAATTTTGACCGTTATCATTTCTTTATGTATCAATTAGTCATTCATATTTTTGGGTCATCGACCTCTTCTATTATATTGACACTAACGAATTTTGTGATGCATGCATTGCGGCTTAAATTTAACCCATTTTTTAAAATTTCATTTCATCCCAAACAAAACAGACACAGCCTACATTTCCGTTTTATCGCCTCATCTGATATTTTGTTGATTCTATTTTTTTTTTTTTTTTTATATAACAGAGGGCTAGAGCCCAAATTACATAGGAGAAATTTAAATTATAGGGGAAATTAATCCCAAACTCTCTTGGTCTACCCAAGTCCTCAGATGATTAGGACAATTTGCAAATATCTCATCACCAGATAGTCCCATCTTTGCCAAGGCATCAGCAATTTTATTAATTTCCCTGGGAATGTAAGCAAAAGATACCTGCCATTCACGAATCTTCATTGCTTTAATTTGCTGCAATAAAAGGTCTCCGGATTGAAAATTCTCATCCAGGATTTGATTAATCAGCACCTGAGAATCCGATTCTATAATAATCCTTTTTAAGCCCAGGTCCCACGCAAGCTGCATCCCTTCAAATATTCCCCACTCCTCAGCTAAGATGGCATTACACGTACCAATATGTTTCTTGAAACCAGCGACCCATTCACCATAACTATTTCGTATAACACCCCCACACCCAGCCATGGCTGAATTAATTACTACAGCACCATCAACATTGATCTTGTGCCAATTGGGTGGGGGTTTCTGCCATCGCCTCCTCTCCAATTGAGAATTAAGGGAAACGGGAAAAATCCCATCTGGGACTACACACTGATACAAGGCATAACTCCTCCAAGAATTAAGAATAGTAACGGCAGGATTAGGAGGTTTCACACTAGACCTATCAAAGACACAAGCATTCCGCCAGCCCCATAGTTTCCAGATTGCTACACCAAATATTAAAGACCAGCAAGATCCCACATTACAACCTAAGCTATTTTTCAGATTCATTGCCATCCAATCTCTAAGGGGAGCAGCAAAGAAGGCAGTAACATACCTTGAATTAAGGAGCCTCAACCACATACTTTTAGCATACACACAATCTCTCAATATATGGAGAGAGTCTTCTACCTCAGAATTGCAGAAACCACATATAGCTGTAGCTTGAGACCAAGAGCTTCTCCATGCATTAGTAGGGAGTTTATTAAGAGCCAGCATCCACATGAAGAATTTAATCCTCTCCACCCCTTTCCATTTCCAAATCATCTTAAACAGCTTATGTCTCAAGTGTTGAGGATTTTCTTCAAGCATGAAATAAGCGCTTCTTAGAGAAAATTGTCCATTACCATTCGGTCCCCATACTAAAAAATCCCTTCCAGCAACAGGTGGTGGAGGCAGATACGCAGCAAGTCTGCTGATGGTCATTGGTTCAAAAATAGTTACTAGTCTATCCCAATCCCATGCACCATTCCTCACCCATTTAGCTACCGATGATTGATCTTCAGCCATAGAAGGTTGTCTTGTGCACAACGTTCGTAAGGGTTTCCCCTCAATCAACCAATTATCGTTGAAAAAGTTTACCAATTGGCCATCCCTGATTTGCCATTTTGAGGCCAACTTGACAATATCCTTTTGGGCACAAATAAATTTCCATATTCTTGAATCTTCATTCCTGGCAACCAAGAGAGAATCCTCCTCTCGCAACATATATCTGTGTTGTAGCATATCAGCCCAAAGACCATTATTTCCGATAATCAGATGCCAAGCCAGTTTAGCACCGCAGGCTCTATTCACTGAAGTAAGCCTTCTAAATCCTAGGCCACCATACTCCTTTGATCTAGTAATAATGTGCCAGCCGATAGGATGAAAACGTTTAAACGAGTCATCATGGCCCCAAACAAAATTCCGCTGTAACCTCTCCACCTCATAGCATAAACTTCTAGGAATACTAGCCACTTGCATGGGGTACATAGGGATAGTACTAAGAACAGATTTCGCAAGAGTGATTCTCCCAGCAATAGATAGGGAGTTTGCCTTCCACACAGATAGCTTCACTCTAACTCGATCAATGATATATTGAAAAGTGTCTCTTCTTTTCCTATTTCTAGAGAGTGGAAATCCTAGGTATTTGCCCAGTTCACTAGAGATTTTAACCTGTGCAATATCTCTTATCCTCTATTTGGTACGCACTGGAACCCGAGGGGACATAAAGATAGACCACTTTTCCTTATTTACTTTCCCTCCTGATGCCGTCATAAATTTATCCAGACAATCATCATACAAATAATCTGATCTTTATTAGCAGCTTCGAATAGAAGAAGATCATCAGCAAACATTAAATGTGAAACACTAGGACCAAACTTGGATGTCCGGATAGGTTTCCATGCACCTTCTTGAACCGCATCACATATTAAGTGTGAAAGTTTATCCATACAAAGCACAAAGAGGAGAGCAGAAATAGGATCTCCTTGGCGAAGACCCCTAGATGGAAAGAAGATCTCAGTCTGTTCCCCATTCCAAATCACACTGTAAGACACTAAAGAGACACAAGAGATGATTAAGTTAATAAATCCCATGTCAAACCCCACTTCAGTAAGAACCTGCCTCAGAAAGGTCTAGCTGACTCTGTCATAAGCCTTCTCCAAATCAATTTTCATAGCCATAAGCCCCTTCCTACTCCTGTTCTTGCACATAATATGAAGAAGCTCTTGGCCAATAACGATGTTATCCTGGATATGCCTTCCTTTAATAAAGCTAGCTTGGAACAGGGATATTAAATCATTCAATACCCCTTTAAGGCGATTAGCAATAATCTTAGTAACACACTTATAGTGAACTGTATACAAAGAAATTGGTCTAAAGTGACTCACTAATTCAGGAGTGTCTTTCTTCGGAATCAGAGAAATAAGAGTTCGATTAGATTCTGCTACATCAATAGTACCCATGAAGACACCCTTCACAAATGAACAGAGAGACTGCCCAACCAAATCCCAATTGTTTTTATAGAAAATGGGAGGAAATCCATCAATGCCCGGAGCTTTGAATGATCCCATGGAGAAAATGGCCTATCTAACTTCCTCATCCGAAGGCATCACAAAAAATCCAGAAATTAAGTCCTGCCTAATAACAGGGAAGCTTGCCATTGTACTTAAAGGCTCAGCATTGTTACCAGGACCACAGAATAAAGTCTTAAAATACTGTAACACTAGATTTTTCAAAGCCATTTCATCATTCACCCATATTCCTCCATCATTTTTCAGAGCGACTATGTGATTCCTCCTCTTCCTCATCTTTGATTTCAAATGATAGTACCAAGTATTCCGGTCACCATTATTAATCCATTCAGTATTAGATTTTTGGAACCATTTAATCTCCTCTAAGTGAAGGATCCTATTTAACTCTTCCTGAAATTTCCTTTCCAAATTACAGAGAAATTCAGAATGAGGATAGGCCTGAGATTTCTGAATGCCTCCTAGACGAGACAAAATATGATGCCTCTGCTTCTCAACAAAGCCAAAAATTTCTCTGTTCCAAACTTCAATAGACCCCTGGAACTTATGCAGAGAAAGATTAATATCTTTGGCAACAGACCAGTTCTTAGTTAAGAAGTCCTTATAATTATCATGTTTAATCCACATAGCCTCAAAACGAAAAAGGCGATTCCCTACTTGGTTTACATCATCCAAAAGACTAAGCACAACAGGATTGTGGTTAGAGAATTTTGTGCTAGGTAATACCTGCAAGTTGGAAGAAGAAAATTCCGCCAAAAAGGGGGTGTTCACAAGAGCTCTGTCTAACCTCTCATAGAGTCTTGAGCAATTAGCAGACCGAGGTCCGCGCCATGTAAATCTAGGACCATAGAAACCCAAGTCCGCTAGATTACAGCTTTGAATACGCTCGTGGAATTTATCTAGTCTGGAATAATTAATTCCTGCTCCACCCATTCGCTCATCCGGAGAGATGATATCATTGAAGTCTCCCGCCACAATCCACGGGCCTAGAGTCGAATGAGAGATGCTTAATAGGTCTTGCCAAAGGGTTTGCTTAAAACACTCTCTGGGAATAGCATACACCGCAGATAAGTGATTCCTCTCACTGAACAGAAGAAATGGACAATTGTCTATTACTCTTTACCATCGACACATCAATCTGATCCTTCCTTCACACCGCTACTAATCCACCAGATCGCCCAGAACTAGGCTCGAAGGTAAATCCATCAAACCCCAACTTATCTAAGCACTGAAAATGGGAAGCATCATCTGTTTTTGTTTCGGAGAGTACTAGCATAATCGGCCTAGATAACTTGAACACAATTTTAATATTCTGCAGAAGCAAACGCCCATAGGCTCCTCTGACATTCCAAAATAGGATTTTAGCCATTGGGCTCGGGTGAATAGGCCCAGACAAAAGCCTTAATAATCCTGTGTTTCGGGTACCACAGTACCACATGCATCCACAAATTGGGCCCCCTCCTCCATCTCATCATCTGGATCCAGGATATTGGACTTGGACCAAAATTTTCCTTCAAGGCTCACCAGCTGTTCAGGATCGCCAGGTTCATAAGGCACATGGGAAAAGGACTCCTCTGCTGCAACGGTCATCTCCTTAGGGCCCACCTGCATCAGATCTTCCTTTTGCCCCAATGTCAACTCTAACTCTTTTTCTCCCTTTTCGATTGGTTTAACATAGGTAAGTCTCAAAACCTCTGCCCCTTTTATCCCCTTTTGCATCATATCTCTAGACCTTTTCTCTAAACGAAGGTCATGTCTGCCACTCTGTGCTTCTCTATTGTCTCCCGCCGTCCCCTTGGTTTTACCTACTTTCTTCTTCCCTCCTCCTTTTCTCTCTTTCGAGCCTTGCGCAGCGAAACTACACTGACCCTCGCTCTTTTCTATTGTACCCTTTGGCACAACCATGACGTTTTCTCTCGATCTTTCCCCCTTGTCACCCTCACCATCTTCCGCAAGAGCTTCGAACCTCGAGCCACCGTTGTTCTGTCAAAGCTCCACCATGGGTTTTTCTTTTCCTCCCTTCCGTTGCCTACGGGGTTTGCTCACCACTTTCGAGACATTAAGCTCCGTCGAATGGTTCAATCCAGGTGCCACATTAACATCATTTACTCTAGTTTCCTCATCGCTGCGTTCCTCCCTTGAGTTTTGAGCAGCCATCTCAGATTTGCATTCCTCCGGCGTATGCCCATACACTCCGCATTTAGTACAGAGAAGGTGCAGACCTTCATATTCAAGAAAGTAATCAACCTCATCTAGAGAAAAGCCTGACATCAGCTGCTTATTCAAATCCACTAGCACACAGATCCTCGCATAATGCCCACGGATATGTCCCGACGTGTTCATGTCTATCTTCAAAATCTTCCCTATACGATCCCAATCTAGGTTAAAGCTTCCCTGTCATAGTATTCCTGGAACACATTAGGCATTCTAACCCAGACTGCCACCTTGTCAATGGTGGCTCTTTTAGGCTGAAATCTTGGTTCCCATGGCCTGACAGTTAGGTAATGATCAAATATCATCCATGGACCACCAATCAAGGCATTCAGGTAATCCTCTTTATTTGAGAGCTTGACCACAAAGTATTCGTTGCCAAAATTTATGATACTAATGGTTCCTCTCTTAGCCCATAATGATTGGAGAATAGATAGAAGCACCTTATAACCAATATCCTTTCCCAACAACTTCACAATAACTGCCCTATCCCAGGCTTTATATAACCTATTTTTCATTTTCTTTGAGAAGGAGAAGGTAGGAAAATTCCTGAGGGGGTCCTCACTGATGATATACAAAGGTTCATGATCATCGTTGCCATCTTTCATCAGGTCATTATCTGCTAATGGAACCACAGATATGTTATCTTCTTGTATACCCAGATAATCAGCCTTTTCTTGACTGCTGATACCTTGTAGTTTATCTGCAAATGATGTACCATTAAGCCATGAGTTCTTGCTCCTCTCCTAGCTTTGGCCATTCATCTTCAATCATCATGTTATCATTATTCTTGATCTTTTTTGAGCTTCTGATCAGAAGATCTTCCTCCTCGCTAGACACTACACACTGAGATGAATCTTTCTTAGAGGGCACTACTTCCATATTGTTCAACTCTTTTGTCTTATATTTTGTTGATTCTGTATTGAGGGAATACATACATACATGCAGGCTACAGCAAAGGGAATCAATCAATTTGGGCTGAAAACTTAGAAATACATGGATTTAAAAAAGAAATATTTTTTCTGTCTCACTCACATAAAAATAAGTGGATCCCACTAATATTTTCTCTCTCTTCTCTTTATAGTGGGACCAATTCACTTTTATGTGAGTGAAGCAGAAAAAATATTACAGCACCAAAGGCAGAAACATTAAACCCTATAAAAATACAGGTTAAGGTATAACTTTTACTAAAATTACATTTTATATCATATACTTTTTGAAGGTGTAAAAATTATCTTGCACATTTAAAATTGGAGCAAAAAAGAAAAGATGGTTAAATATAATCTTTTTGTGCAATGCTTTTTTAACATGTATGTGTAACGGTGTTAGGATAATTTTTTAATGTTTATGAGTATTTTTGCAAAGAAGAATGTAAGTTTGCTTGCATAAAACCAAATTACGATTGTAAAAAACAAGATATCAACCTCAATCGCCCCATTTTTTAAGGAAAAGATCCTTGTATCAAAATAAAGGAGTACGCATGAAAGAAGTCCAAATGTCTGTGGAAGTCCATTAGCATACTTAACAGCACATAAATTTATGACTTCGAAGAAATACCACTTTAGTGGCATCTGCAGCAAACTATATATGTGCACATCTAGTAGGATAGATAATGTTAGGTTCTTAAATAATCTCAACACGAATCAACATTGGTAGAGTGAAATACTTGGGGGTGAAGTCCCGATGGTACTAGTAATAGAGAAACAGGCCATCAATTTTATGATCTTGGGAAGAAGCATCAAAGTCCCTAGTATTGTACAGTCAGTTCCGGTTAGTGATGTCTTATGCTCATTAACACTTCAGGATGGGCTGTTTTCTTTAGCATCAGCTTTTGTTTGAGGAGGATTCCTTATCCTCTGTTTTGTTACTTTTGCATCGTTTTCTCTTCTCATCAACATTCCCTCCGTTCATTTAAATTAGTGGCAACTAAAGCCCAAATCCAAAGATGCTGATCATGAGACAGGAAGCCAACAACAGCACCAAAATAGAAAATTTATAACACAAAATGTATTATGAAGGAAGCTAATTTTGATTGATAATTTATATACAGATGATCAAACCAACCCTGTAAACTGTAAGGATAAATATGTTAGGCAGATTATGGGTCATACAAATAAAATAGAAGTCAACGTATTTACCTGGTCAATGAATGCATAAAGTATAAACCACAAAGTGAGCTTAAACAAGCTGTTGCTTCAGCTAAGAAGTGAAAATTATAATTTATATGCACAGAGAACAGCCAAGTCAAGTAAATAAAACATTTTAAAAGTCAAATAGTACGTATGAGAAACAAATGAATGAAGGTGACTTCGTGGAAAATTCTGGCATGCTGATAAAATCTATGCAAGACATGAAATTGATCATTATGTTACGAAGCAACAGAATATTGCGCAACTAATACCTCGGGCCATCCAATATGGTGTTCCAACAACGGAATGAGTATTGACATCAGCCTCAGTCAGTTTTGTTGCTACACCAAAATCAGCAAGTTTAACAAGTCCCTAAAAGCAGATGTTACAATATAACTAGTAAGACTGATGCAAATTTTAATAAACTATGCTATGAAAAAACAAATCATTATAATGAAAGAAGAGGCCCTGAAAAATCATGTCTAGATCAAGAATCAATATTGATACAGTCAATATATGCCAATATCAGTATAAGAGGTAAAATCTATAAGGAGCCACACAACCTTTGGTTTATGTGTGCGTGAATAAAACAGGAAAGGAAAGTCCAAAAAAAATAAAAGAGGAAAGGAGCTAACACCATGTACAAGGCCCAAAATCAAGAAGATGAAGAAAATCACAAGTGATGGGAGACTCAATCACAAGAAAATCTTTTCGAGTGGTGGGGAGAAGAAATATTTGAGATACAATGAGAAAAGTACCTAAAATATCAGAACTAGGAAAGAGGGAAAGGATTGTCTCTTTAGTTGTCACCTTTAGTATATCGATGGATCATCCCCTGTTAATGTACATAAACCGAGCCTTCCAATACCTGTCTCATGAAACTCGCTTAGCACAAAAACTCTGAAGCAACTGAAACTGGAAAGACATTAAATAGTATTAGACCAACAAACCTGGGCAATATAAACGGCAACCAATGATTCCGGAAAGGGTCCGAATTTATTTGGCTTCATAATATTCGCAAGTGAGCCATTCTCCACATACCTTTTCAGTTGCAAACAACATGTAGTAAAATCCAGTCCTTCTTTTAAGTACCGTGCGAATGATAATGTAATTATAACTCTACACTGTGAGATAGAGTTGATCCCACTTACTCAATAATTATGTGTAGGTGAGTCTCTGTCGTCTTTGAAGATCCAAGATATTTGACAATGTTTTTTGATTCAAAATCTGCAAAAATAGTGATTGTTTCCAAATGTGTTAATACACAATGAGGGAAAGCCCTTTTAACAGGAGCTCAGAAATCAGAAACCCAAGTTTATTGTAAGATGAAGTCAGCAATCATCCACCAATAATTAAAAAGCAAACATATACTGGTAATTGACAATTTTGTTAGTTTCGTAAACAATGATAAGAGAACTGGGCAGTTTTCACAATGCTTTTTTAGCAAGCTAATAAAGCAATAAACCAAATTAAGAGCCTGATTTGGTCATAAACTAAATAAATATGCGTTTCGTTTAGTTAATAAGCAGCTTTCTTGTGTTGTATTTCTTTCTGATGTTCCATCCTCAATATAGTGATAATTTGAGCCTAGAATAATTTATAATGGTGCTGAAGACGTGGGAATGGTCACTCCTTTTTCTTTTTTTCTGTTTGGTGTTCTTTTCATAGTTGTTCCAGTCTTGTTGACTTGCATGAATAGGGATTGGGTGGCATTGTTATTTTCTTTCAATTTCTTTACTTTTTCTTTAGGGCACTGTCTTGTCCTCCTTGGTCGGGGTTCTCATCTTATCTTACTCTCGTTTACTTTTTGCAGAAGTTTACTTCTCCATAAAGCTAGATTGTGTTCCAGTCTCGGTTTCCTGATACCAAAAGAATTAATGGCTTATTTCCCTTGCATATTTATTGATAGAAATGGAATTTCTCTCATGTTTTGATGCCACGCATTCCAAAAAATTTGAAAAAAGATGGCGAGAATGACTTCGATAACCGACCAAAACGACCAAGGAGCGCTCCAGTTCAGAACATATGCTGTGTGCGTGCATGCAATTATATGCACGTACCTCCGTACGTAGGTTTACATTAAAATTGTTTGTTCAAAAGGTATATTTGATTATGATAATGGGAAAAGTAACTCTTCTCCTTTTTTCGACAGGGTATTTCTCTCATTCAAAAAAAAAAAAAAACAAAGGGCCGAAACCGCTACTATATTCATTTGGTTAAAATATCAGTTGATCCAATAACATTTTTTTAAACGCTTTGGTTTTCTCATGTTACATGAAAAAAAAAAGTTTCCTACACACATGAAATGGTGAGACCCATATATACATATATAAATTAATATATATATATGTGTGTGTGACATAAGAAAATGGTTTTCCTACAACATGAGAAAATGTTTTTTTTTTTTTTTAATGGTATTAATTATGAGGTGTTTTACTTGCTATGTTTTCTTAATATGTATTGACTCAATAAAATATTTTTAATTATTTCATTATCCTCTGTTTAATGAGTTTTATATACGATAGTTGAAATTTAAAAGTATTAATTAACTAATCTTAATGTAATAGTTGAGACCTTTATCACATTTAGTAGTTGAGGAATTACTGGATATTTCAGACATGAACTCATCTACCAATTACCATTTGATCTTTGAAGAGGAAGACTATAAATTAGTGGTTGGCAATTCCATAAAATTATGATATACTCGTTCTATTTACTTAATCTCATTTGAAAGTTACTAATCAATCGCTGTCATAACTAATATAACAAAAATATCTTTAGTAACAAGTTATCAAATCACTGTAAACTTTTATATAAACCGTATGTAAAGAAATAAATATTCTCGTACCAACAAGTTCTCAAATTATGTGTAAATAATTTACAATGATCGGATCGACTATAAATACATTTCAATAACTCCATCAAAGAACTTCCTTCTCACCCACAGACGTCACCAGACAAAATACTTCTTAATGTAAAAGCCATTTAATCTAATTGAGAAAAAAATTAAATAAAAAAATTATTTAATTATAACAAACGGGAACTATCCTACATTCAAGATTAGTAGAGTACTATACAAGTTATGTAGCTAATAGTGCATTTTGTACAACAAATGGCAATAATTTTATGGAAAAAATCCCTATAAATGCTTATTTTGGAAATCAACCAAAAAAAGGAGAAACATTGATTATCTAGAGCAACCTAGCAAAAAATCAATTTAACATGAGAAAAACTAATTTTAACTATTTTTTTTCTTATGCTAAGTATTTAATTGTGATCAGAGGTAGTAATTATATCCACATATATGACAAAACTTGAGCAGAAAAAAATTGTATTCTTGAATATGGAAAATAAAAATTATTGGCTTAAGTAGAAAATGTTAAGTTTAAGGTTACATGTAATGGAATAAGCGCTGATTGAAAATTTACAAGTTAAAATGAAAAGCATTCAAGGATACAAGATAATGCTTATACAGAATGACAACTTAGAGATTTTCAAAATATGAGATCTACCCAGTGAAACAATGTGTTTGTGATTTCTTTATGCGTATATAAAAGCTATATCAAATTTTCCTCACAATTAAAAGGCCAATAATTCGAAAAAATAGATAACAGAAAGTACAATAGGCAGTATGGGTCAATTGAGCGCCCAACAATATGTGCCAATAGCTTTGGAAATATTGCTTTAGGCAGAGGAAGAGAGCAATACGATCAACTACTCAATTTCATCGAAGCAAATGACGCAGCAAGATCCATAGCCTCATTTATGTGTGATGCATCCACACCCTGAAGCATGATAAATATGGCACGACTCACTAAGATGGAGAGAGGATAGAAGCAAGCAGTAATATGCACAATTTGGCCCTCATCATTTGAACTGATCTTGATATTAAAAATTACAATTTTGTACAAATTTGATCTTTCATTTTTCCCATGTTTTGGAGAAATCCATTTGCTGATATGCAGCAAGTTTTGAACAGAACATGAGTATCGGGAGAAGCATGCAAACAACTTGCAGCAATACTCTAATGTCCATGCAGATAAACTTAATCAAACGAACATCTTCATCATATAATAAGTCACCATGAAAGGCGAAATGGAAATTTCAAAAATATAAAATCTTTAAGAACGAAATAGTAAAGCAAAAACACCAACACGAGGGGAGGCAATGGAAGGGGACAAAGGACTTTTACCAAATTGCCATTAATGAAAAGATTTTTTTTTTTTTTGTTGAGTGTATTTTTTAATATTGAAAATTTTTCAAGGGCAATTTAGTCAATGAGGTAAAAAATTTATCTCCTCTCCCTTCAAACCAAACACACCCTAAAGAAAGAGAGCAACTCAAACCGAAGATAGTCCAATCATCCAAATCTGCCTCTGAAGCTATTGAGGTAACATCTTTCACCCCTTACTGGTCCTTCTCCTGAATGCTTAGATTATGAGATTGCCTATTGCTTTATGAAATGTACTAGAACTTACACCATGTATCCTTTATACTCCCTCAGGTGCAAAATCTCAATCCACTTATCTCCCAAATTTATATTTTTTGTCCCAAAGTATTCATATTAATTGCATATATTTAAGGGAGTTTTCATCTTAAGTAACTTTAATGCACATGATTAGAAAGGGTATTTTAGGAAAACTAAGACCTATTTATTACAAATGACTAAATTAACTAAGTTCTTTAAGGTTATCTAGCTCTTATATTAAAGATCAGAGGTTGAATCATATAACATCATTTCGAACAAAATCTTGTCTTCGGGCCATAAAGCCTTAACCTAAATGCCTTTCAAATTCCTAAAACTATGAGGCATTGAACAGCGAAAACTGGATTCAAGCCACAAACGCCAAGATTGAAGCTCTTCAAAAACTGGATTCAATGCATCAGAAATTATCCCATACATCTGTTGTCATCTTTGTTTAATTCCAACATTATCAAGTCCTACTACGCATAAATATGTATTTCTGAAGCTAATATCCTACAATTTTCCAACCTCAACATCTAGGCAGAGAATTGCTTCGATTCTAGGCAATTACCTGAATGTATTGCATGCATTACCAGAGAGACGCCAAATATAATGTCCAACAATGCAAGCACTGACAATTGAATAAATGCCTATAAGAATAGTTAGTAAATACTAACCTGTCCAGTTGCAAGGCCCCCTTTTCCTTTGCCACACCTTCCTTTTAAAGGTTCCAGAGCATTGCTCAGCCATTCTGACACATCCAGCTTGCCTATACTTCCTTTCTCTGGTACCCCAGCACAAACCACAGCTTTGTTTGTAGTTTCATCAATGCTAAAAACCATCACGGATAAATCCTGCAGATCAACAGCATCATCACAACTCAGAAATTTAAGTCACCATAAAATTCAATAGAAACAGGTGAACAGAATAATTGATAAAGTATATGCATACATACATCTAATGATTTAAAAGTCCAAACAGAATATGCATTAACACAACTTGATCGTTAAATACAATCCTAGACCCCAATTAGATTATTCCTATATTATATATTTTAGAAATTGGCAGGGACCTTCTGTTCCATAGCTTTCAAAACTGCCTCTCGAACTGCAACTACATCCAGACCAACATCAACACGAGAAATGCAAAAAGATTTTCCATCTGAGGCAGCAAGTTCAGCCTTCTCAGTTGTCAGCTTTACAGCCTTCCGTTTGTTTTCTTCAGCAATCTGCTTTTGTGCTTTCCTCACTTGATCCTATAAAAAGGTTATTACATACAAATTAGGACGAATTCACACAAGAGGAGATGAGGGGATATCATCAATAAACAAACTACCAAAGTGCAAAAAGGGAAGAAAGCATGACAGCCACAAATTCATACCTGAAGTTGGGCAATCTTGGTCTTGATATAAGCTTTCTTAGCAGCAGGTATTGATATTGATTCAACACGGTTTTTCAGATAAGAAACTTTCTGAACAGAGATAAATAAACTCAACTAAGTGCTGGGGGCATAAATGCATTAAATATCTAGGTTCCAGAGCAGGACAAAAATATCAATGGAATTTATTTGAAATTTGACTGGTAATCATAATGTGCTTCACTAGTTTTAATGAAGCCCTCACAAGTGGTTGAAGGCATAATTGTTACTTTTATCTCTTACGAACAAATGTGCCTTTCTTTTAGCAATATCTTAAGTTAAGTCCCTCTATTTATAAAGACATCTCTCAAAAAAGATCAAAAAATAATGGTACTTAAAGGAAGGAGAAATGCTCCTTAATAGGAGCTAAAATTAGTACCACCAAGTATATTATAGATTAGCTGGAAGAATATAACATTTTTTATCATTAAAAAGTTGTTCCTTAGTTTCCATTCCCCCCAGTTTAATGACCCTTTTTCAGGCGGAGTGTTGCCTCGTTTAGCTCAAAAAATGCAAATATAAAGCTGAAATATTTGAATCTATAAAAACCAACCCCTTCTAGTGCACTTCCTTCTGTCTTAGCTGCATCATCTACCTCCTGCTCAAGTTCATTGGCCAATTTCATAGCATCATGTGCGTAACCAGTTGTGACAGCTGTTATCCTGCGTGTTCCTTTTGCAATTCCCTCCTCAGATAGAAGTGCAAAAGCTTTAGCCTCTCGTGTGTTTGATATATGAGTCCCTAGATCAAGTAAAATGAAATGGTTAAGAGAAATTCAGAAAGCTTTCAAAGAATCTGTATGCTATGATATTAACCTCCGCATAATTCTGCTGATATAGATAACCATGTTTCGTTCTCTGGATCAGCCAAGAGATCCTCAACTTTTTGTCCAATTGCTACAACTCTAACTGGATCAGGGTAGACCTGCATCCAAACCAGAATATTAAACCGTGTGACCTTTCCAAGACAAGAATGGGTGGAGTATTTACTACTTACTTCTCCAAAAACAGCTCGTAAACCATTGATGCGCTTGGCATCAGTGAGAGTTGCCTCCTTCGAATATACATCTAATTCAGCTTCTATTTGCTCATTCACAATTGATTCTATTTTCCTCAATTTGTCAGCTTCAACTGGCTTGCCTGTTAAAATTTTCACTTTTACTTTCACTCAAAGAAAAGAAAAAATTTCACTTTACCGGTAACTCTACATTCAAATAATTCAAACAGCTCAACTGAACGAAACATACCATGAGAAAAATCAAATCGCAATTTTTCAGGAAGAACAATAGATCCTTTTTGGTCAACATGATCACCAAGTACTTCCTGCATTCATATCATAAGAAATCTAAGGATGGCAAACACTAACTAATTAGAGGAAACTCATAAAGCTTGACGGAATGGCATCATACCCTAAGAGCAAAGTTCAACATGTGCGTGCAGGTATGGTTAGGAGCTATAAGGACACGCCTCTTGTAGTCAACCTGCAGAAGTTACTACATAAATACACAAAGGAGATTTTAAAATAAAGGAAAAAACAACAGCAAAGGCCAGAATTTTACCTTACACACTACTTTGTCACCCACTGAGATTCTGCCAGTCGTTCCCAAAAAAGAACCAATGTGAAGAACAAAACCTCCATAAACTTGCACATCATTAACTTGAAATTTGGCAAGAGGACCCTCAAGTGATCCAGTATCAAAGATCTAGGAGACAAAAAACCAATCAAATACACTAGACTAACAAAGACCACAACATTGTCCACTCACAAAGTTGTAAAGATTTTACTATGGAAATGTAACTAAAATTTAGATATAAACTTTTTGTGAAACTTGATCATAAAATGCTTCAAGAAAATGAAACTTCAGTATAGATCTATTGAGCCAACTTTGTCCTCTCCGGTCAACCTTAGTTTCCAGCAAGCTTAGATTCAAGTCAAACAGCCAGGATTATTGTATTTAGGATGTGTTTCAATGAAATACTCTACTGTCCACACTTAGAAGGATGGTTGTTTGCTTGATAATTTCCTAGAGAAAGGATCGAGCAAAATCTATAATTTTATATTTCAATTCAAACCTACTTGAACAACAAATGTTGCACTTATAAAATATTGAAATGACAAAATTAAACTGCACTTTATTGCATGCATTCACTTCAAATTATGTGTCTTTAAATAACATTTATAGTTGTGCAAAGCTTTAACCATATCAATCAAAACTAAGCATAATATCCTGTCCATTCTATAACCAATTTATTTTCCTTTATCAAAACATCAATGGCTAACAGAACAAGTTTAAGAATAGTTTAATACCTGACCACCTTGCTCAGCATAAAAGCTTGTAGATTCCAGAACAATACCAATATCACCACAGTTGTCAACGGCATCTAAGAACTCAGAACCTGTATATATTGCTCTCACCACACTCTCATGATCCTAAAAGAAAAAAATATGAGAAAAATTTCTTCGCCTAATTCTAGAAGATCGTCAAGTAAATAATTAGCATAAAGCAAGCTATGCAACCACTGAAATGATAACCAGTCATTAATAACTCTTCACTCTAAATATGTCTCAATATGTGTGTTGTACTCCAAGAAAAATCTCATCCCTTCCTGTTTTCCTCCTTCTGCTTGCATAATTCTTCATCTAAGAATTTCTTGTAAAAAACTCGCTCTACTTTGCATTTTATTTCTTAAAAAACAATCCAACAGACAGTGAAAAGACATGGAAACAAAAAGTCACCTTGAACCAAACAAACTTGAAGCTATCATCGGTAGGAGAAATGCCCCTCCTGTGCAATGCTGAGGTAGCATCAGCATCCATGACAATGACACCACCAGCTTGCTGCCACATAAAAATAAATGATTTGAATGGGAGGATATTAGAATAAATCAGTACAATATTTTCACCCTTTAGTTATTTTATTTAGTGCCTTCAAGCACGTTATTTCAGTTTTCAGAAGGCTTAGTAAAATTCAAAGACGCTAATAAAAGAACAGTACCTTTGTTTGAGCATTTCTTGATCTCTCTCTTGCTTCTTCCATGGCAAGATTAAAACCCTCAACATCAACAAGTAACCCGTTTTCCTCCGCCATCAGCTGAAAAAGAAAAAATTAAGTTGAGTGAATATTGTATAAATGGTTTAAAGTGCAAGAAATTCAGGCAGTAAACAGAAAAAACACTCTATCTACCTGAGTGAGATCCAACGGGAACCCATATGTATCCCACAAGATAAAGGCTTCCTGCAATCAAAAGATATAAATGGATGAGATCACCATGGGACACTCTGCAATATAGCAAGGGTAATAGTTTCAATTGAATCACAATTTAAACACTAGAAAATAAAAAATAAAAAAATTGGATGAAGCTTGTTTATCACTAAGGAAAAATATCCCACACCTAGCAGGATAAGGCTTGTTGTCATTAGAAATTCAGCCAATATTTGGAGGTGTTGTCATCAAACAAATTAAACCCCCGTTTAGACAATCACGAACAATAAACAAGAAACATAGAATTCCATTGCTCTTTAAGTCTCAAAAAAAGAACAAAAGGCATTCCTTACATATACAGCTGAACAGAAATTACAGACCGGTATGTCTGCAACAACTTGTTAATTGTTATAATTAGCATGGAGAAGAAGTTTGCACTAAGTCATCAACGTCAGCTAGGCCAAGTGCATGGATCTTAATTTTCTCAAGAGGATAGGGAACCTTTCCAGTAAATGACCTTCACAAAGGCAAAGTTTGCATCAAGTCATCAACATCAGCTAGGCCAAGTGCATGGATCTTAATTTCCTCAAGAGGCTAGGGAATCTTTCAAGTAAATGCCCTTCACAAGGACAATCAAGTTGGTATAGCAAAAGTAGCAAATCAAAGTGAAATTTGAGAAGTCTACTGTCAAATTATTAATTTGGCAAAAACCAAACAATGGTCCATCTGCAACAACTAGTTGACACTGGCAAGGGGGACAAGTTCAAATCAAGTCATCAACATCAGTTATTCTACCTATGAAGGTCTTAACTCTGTTATAGATGAACAGGAAATCATTCATCACATTAACAGGGACAATAAATATGATATAGAACCAGAAAGTAGCAAAACACAATAAATTTCTAGAAAATATAGTTTTAAATCTCAGTATACAAGCGTAATTAAAAAGTTCTACCACATCCAGCCATATTAATGTCTTTTCCAGATACAAACATGTATTTAATTTTTTAAGCAAAAAGTGTCTCCCATGTTCTCGTAGTTATGTGAAAATGCATATTCCAACAAGGAGAAACCATAGATACTTAATCTTATATGCTTAGTGAAGAATATTGACTGAGAATGATTGATATGTAATTCAGATGAGAGAACGATTACATTTATAGACAAAAAATCTAGATTTGAAATTTGAAAAATAACTAATATCCTAACAATATTCTCCTATAATCTCTAGATTTAGTTAATCCCTATAATTATGGGACTAATAAAATATTCTATCAAATTCTACACTCCCCCTCAAGTTAAACGGAAGATGTTAATCAAGTCCAACTTGCCAATTAGATACTCAAATCTGTCCTTGGCCAATCCTTTGGTGCGGATGTCTGCACTTTGTTCTTTTGAAGGTATATACCTTAAATCAATGATACCCTCATCGGCCTTTTCCCTTATAAAATGTCTGTCTATTTCCACATGCTTGGTTCTGTCATGTTGGACCGGGTTGTGAGCAATGTTAATTGCAGCCATATTATCGCAATAGACCTTGATTGGTAGATTTATGCATTTCCTTAAGTCTTCTAGGACACGCTTTATCCATATGCCTTCACAGATCCCTAATGCTACAGTCCTGTATTCAGTTTCAACACTACTTCTTGCAACTACACTTTGCGTTTTACTTCTCCATGTAACCAAGTTACCCCAGACATATGTACAATACCCAGACGTTGATTTCCTGTCATCTTGATCGCCTGCCCAATCAGCATTTGTAAATAACTCTACATTTCGTTTATCAGTTTTCTTAAATAGCAAACCACATCTTGGAGATCCCTTTAAGTAGCGAAGAATATTCCAGCTGAACTCAGCGACAGACAGAGGCTGAGAACCAGATGACCAGATGATGTTCTGGTAGAAGCTGGAGACATTGAGTTCGGACGTCACAGTGGGTAACGTTCGAAACTCTTATGACGTCGCAGTGGGCAACAACAATGATTAATTAATCTCTTTCGATTCCTCTAATACCATGAAGAATATTGACTGAGAATGATTGATATGTAATTCAGATGAGAGAACGATTACATTTATAGATAAGAAATCTAGATTTGAAATTTGAAAAATAATTAATATCCTAACAATACTCTCCTATAATCTCTAGATTTAGTTAATCCCTATAATTATGGGACTAATAAAATATTCTAACAGATTCTACACTTAGTATACTTTTATCCCATCAAATTAGAACAAGTGGATTTTAAAGTGTTAATATTAGTAGCAAGAGTTTGTTATATGAAAAATAATATATTAAAAAATTCGCATGTCTTGATTTCAGTGGAAACAAGCACATTAAATATACAAGACTAAGTACATAACTCTTTCCTTCAAACAATGGTGCAAATATTATAAACATGACCACAATAAGAGAGAAGACTTTACTTGCCTGCCCACTCAATACTTTTCCCTGAACATGTCGAACAGCCATCTCAAATTTCTCAATCCCCTGAAAGACAAAACAACTAGTCAAATTTTCTCCTGGCCTTAACCATACAACAACAATAACAAGCCTTAACCATAAAAGAACAAAATATAGGAAAATCTATCAGCAACACCATAACTCCTCAATTTCACAAGAAACAAAATCATGACCATCATGCTAACACTTAAGTTCATATATAATAATTCCTACCTTAATTAAGGTTCTCCCAAAACTTTCCTCCTCCTCCTTAATGACATCCTTGATAAGCACTTCATGTTGTTTTAGCTCCGGGAAAACATCGCCCATTACATTCACCACAATACTTACAAGCCTGTAATTAACAAAATTGAGAGCAAAAAACCAAATCAAGATACCCATTGGCCAGCTGCTGAAACAAAGCCCCTGAAAGAAAGTTATACTTACCCATTGAAAAACCCGTCTTTAGCTTTTAAGACTTCACGCCCATACCGAACAGCTCGACGGAGTATACGCCTAAGGACATACTCACGACCCTCATTACCTTGAAAACACGTAAATATGACACAATTAAGGAAGTATGTTCTAATTAGCATAAAAAATACAAGTGATGTAGAAATTTGGACCTTAAAAAAAGGGAACAAGGGGGGAGGGGGAGGAGAAATAGATAGTGTTTTCTTGTACTTCAAATCACAGCCAAAATATTAAATCTCTTCCAAATCGTAATACAAATAAAGCACGCCTATTTTATGGTAAGTTAAAACGGGGCAAAATGCAGAACATAGATGACTATAGATTCTTTTTTATTATTAAAAAAAGCAGCATAAAGATACCCAATGTACAAAATCATACCAGGGCGAGATCCATCAGCAATGGCAAATGACAGAGTTCTGATGTGATCTGCAACAACCCTGTATGCCATGTCAACTTTGTCGACATCATCAGCTCCAAGTTTTCCAGCATAGGGACGAGCACCAGTTGCCTGCATAGATGTTGCATTATAATTATCATCTAGCAGACTGGAAAGGGAATTGACATATGGGACACAATATCTTCAATTTCAAAAACCTTAAATCAGAGAAGTCATAAGAACCGCCATGATCATACCTTTTGAATGACATCAAAGATAGGCAAGAAGATGTCCGTGTCATAATTACTCATTTTATTCTGAAGTACAGAGGTTAATCTTTCAAATCCCAAGCCTGTATCAACGTGTTTTGCTGGCAGAGGTTTAAGAGATCCATCAGCCTCCCTATTGAACTGTTAGGCAACAAGAGAAGGAAAATGAGAAAACCAGAAAAAGCTTAGTAAGCATTTCACCCAAGCGCAAGCTAGATATTCTGATGGAAAAAAAAAAATAGGTTTGCATCTTGTGGTGCACTCTGACCAGATCATCAAATTCATAAAAGGAAATGACTCAAAATATCAGTAAGATGGTCAACATCATACCTGAATAAACACAAGATTCCATATCTCAATGCATGTAGGGTCATCATTGTTTACCAAGGATGCAGCATCACGGTTACCAATTCTGTCAAAATGTATCTCAGTGCAAGGTCCACAAGGACCAGTATCACCCATCTCCCAGAAATTGTCCTACTCAGAGATGTAAACCCAGTTAGATATGAAAACCACAAGTTGTATTTTCAATATTGGATGGTTCACTAATGTCTGATCAAAGTACTTGATATATGCATGATCAGGAGAGAAAAGAATTGAATTTAATAAAAAAGTCGTTTTTGCTACAAATTCAAAATCCACACAATGCATTTTCAGGCTAACTACAATCTTGATGAACATAAAAATCACATGATCAGATAAAAGCAAAGTTTGAAAACGTCAAATAAAAACATACTTTACTGCCAAAAGGAAGAACTTGCCCAGCTGGCAAAAACTTAAGCCAGATATCTCTAGCTTCAATATCAGGAGCAAGACCAGATTTAACATCACCACCGAAATATGTTGCATAAAGACGATCTGTCGGTAATTTATAAACCTGCAACCAAAAAGAAAGCATATGAAGGTGGGTTATCAAAGATATCATCATGAAACAACCTTCAAATTCTTAATATGCATTGAACATCTTACAGATAGTACAACCCTCTATTTTAAAGATCTAACCAAACTAATCAGTTCAAATGACAAGCCAATGAACCAGTTACTGAACTAGGTCAGTTGACCCAAAAAACTGTGCTTAGAAATAATCAGTTTTGAATTCTTTTTCCTCAAAAGAGCCTTTACCATAAAACAGCACAATTCATCTTAGAAAAACCTTTTTTTTTTTGTCTAACATCTTGGCCATATACAAAAACTGAACATAGAAGGCAGCAAGGGAAAGAGGTAGTTGAAACAGAATGAAATTTTGAGGGAAAGAGAAAATAAGACAAACCAAAAGTATGAACAGAGCCTTTTTTTAATGCTCACATGCTCCATCTTGTGAAAGCAATCTCTCAGGTATCAAGGTGCTTCACCAAAACTGATCCTTCCTCAAATATTTGGTACTTATTTGGGAATCCCAAAAGTCCAATATTAAATGTTCATGAAATTTCATCATTTCTATCAGAAGCAGACAGTAATCCAGCACACAACATGTACTAAACTATACCTCTATTAACAGTGAAGGCCCATACCTTTGTTAGAAGTTCCCATGCCCATCCAATGGCTTCTTCTTTGAAGTAATCACCAAACGACCAATTGCCCAACATTTCAAAGAAGGTATGATGGTAAGTATCTTTTCCTACATCATCAAGATCATTATGTTTGCCACCAGCTCGTATGCACTTTTGGGTATTGCACGCACGAGTAAGTTTGCTCAAGCCAGTATTAGGATCCACAGTTCCCAAAAAGATTGGCTTGAATTGGTTCATGCCTGTCAAGTTCCAAGCAGATTGCAACGGTATATTTTATACTTCTTCCTTGAAAGAAAGAGTGAAAAAAGACTCAATGGGAAAAGACAACTATGTATAACAAAACAAATACAAAGTAATTTTAATCCACATGAAGCATTGGTTATTTACCATATCTGCAAGGCGAAATTATTTTTTTTTTCTTACTTTAAATTAACACAACATCATAATAAACGATCAACTAGAGTATAGTTCAATGTGAAATAAAAATAATAATGGAAAGCGCACAGATAAACTGACGAGGCTATAAAACATCCTCCTCTTTAATGTTGAAACAATGGCGCAGGCTGCTACTAGAACATGTACCAAGGGGAGTGGACTGCATCTTAAATGTGGACCAGAGAAGAAAACTTCAACTCGCATTTTATAAAATGACAAAAAAGATGAAGAGAAAACCCTTTGATGGGAAATGTAAATCAATGACTATAACGATACTTGATAGTTGATACAAGACAAGACATCCAACTACACTAATTTCGCAGATATTACAATCAGCAACAGTGTATATACAGCTAAAACTTGCATCTTACAACACGTTGGAATTAAGAGACCACGTCATCACATCTGACAGACCAGCTCACACTAAGCAACAAACATGGGCAGAAGAATGCTTGAGTTAAAAGTCGGGAGATAGATTGAAGTTCCACATAAACTCTATATTTTTCCATTTCTTTTACTAACTCACTAGATAGATGACGAGCGAGGATAATTTTCAAGGATTCCTCTTTAATTAGAAAGTCAAAGGATTGGAATTCTGATCAGTTACACAGCACAGAGCTATAGCGATCCGAAACCCTTATTCACTTAACATATAACGCATAGAACCAGGAATATTCTGGGCAACTTCCGAAACTTAAAAATCGATGAAGAGAATCAGACCAGCATTCGCAAAGAGAAGGGTGGGGTCATTGAGGGGAACAACGGGGCTAGACTTCCAGTTGACGTGATTCTTGTCCTCAAAGAATTTGATGAATGTGTTCCTAATACGCTTCGCTGGCCACTCCACTCCCGCAGTCCCAGTTCCAGACATGGTGGCGGCGAATGATAAGGATGGTAGAGGACGAAGAAATGGCGTTTGCCGGAGAGAAGTGTTGATGAATCTAGCAAGTAGCGACTTAGAAGTGAAAGGGACGAAAAGGAATGGCGGCGCCAACAAGGCGGGAGAGTGAGCAAGAAGAGGAGATGGGGGGTTAGGGATAGTTAAGAGCAGAGCTCCCGTTCCTTTCCAACAGAAGAATCGTGTCATACAAATGGCGTCATAGATGATACGCAGGCCGTGAATACGTAATATCATAGGCTTTCCGCAGGCCGATTGACCCACGGTGCTGGCCCGGTCTAACGATAACGAATCACTTGGGCTGGTTGGGACTTATTCTCTCAGTATCTTTCTCTCCTCTTCTCTCAGTATCCCTCATCCTAGCCGTCTCCTCTCCTCTTCCATCTCAGATTAACTTTTATTTGAAATCAACGACTGAGATGAGGGAAGAAGAGGAGAAAATCTGCTTCCGGGCTGGTTGTGATACAATAGTTCTTTTCATGAAAAATTGTCTAATTAACTTGATAATCCAGTATAATTTGTAGTATTAAAGACTGGAGATGGTATTACTTATCCTTCTGTTTTTGCTTTCTCTTTTTATAATTTTTAATTACTAAAATTAAAGTGAAATGTTTGTCACAATCAGGAGGAGATTATGACTAAGATTGGTCAGATGGGGGGAAAGATTAGTGCTGTTGTCAAAAATTTGGGTACACAGGACTAGAGGAGAGGACCATTTGGAAAGAAATTATATTGAGGTGATCGTGGTTTGATTAATTGATAACTGACTGTACTAACCGCCCTATTAAGTGAGTAATTAGTTATTAATGAGATTTATTTTAATGACTTCACATTCATTCTCATTCATGACACTCTAATCAACATTTTCAATAAAATTACTACATGTACTGGTTTTGTTTTTTTCACTTTTTAAGTCACTCTCCACTAAACCTCTCTCTAACTGTAATGCTTCATTTCTAGTTTTTACATCATGTTCTCGGAGGATACATATTTTTTATTAGAATTGAGACACGTCAGCTAATATCTAATGAATATTACAACCATTATAATCCTAACAAAGCAGCTTCTCTAGATCTCCTTTGAAGGCTAATAGACTTCATGTAACCCCTGTCCGATTTCCAATCATTTCTTTGCCAAGTAATCCGCTGCATGATTACACTATCGAGGCACATAGGTGATGTGTGTTGTCGAGTCCCTTTCCAATAGCTCTCTAACTTCTTTAAGTAGATTGACGTCAGGTCAAGGCATTTTGTAGAATCCGTTTCAACTCAAACATTTCTAAGACCCATCGTTGATGCCATTTTTAAGCCCAAGAGGCAAGCCCAAATTTTTGTAGAAAGCTCATCCCCATCGTCAAATTGATATGGGTAGCCTTTCAAAAATCTTCATAATGAGTCTCAAAAAAGTCCCCCATAAGCACTTTTAGTAGTGACCAGGAGCCATCTATGGACCATCAGCATTAAGCTCCACCTAATCCTCCTCTGGTGGTCGCCATGACTCCTGATTATGAGACAAAGTAGCCCCTTGTATTTTTGTCCACGTAAGACAAACATTCGTGAGTGCCATGCTTTCCACCATCGTACTTGTACTAGCGAGAAGACTATAATTGGAGTTCTATTTCTTCTCAAAAGCAAGTAAATTCTTCCATCGCCACATCCACCAACACAAGATTGTAAATCTGGACGCCACCTCCTATTGTCTTCTATCTTACGCCTTATATTCCACTACACCTAGTTCGAAAGGTTCATATTGCAAAACATGTGCCATCTTGATTAGGGCACCACTTTCCTCTATACCGCTTTCGAGTATGTACAATCATGAAACACATGTATAGTATCATTATGAGCCAAACCATATAGGGGACAACCTGCATCCGTTGTTAGTCCCCGTCTCATTCAGTTGACATTTGTGAGTAGACGCTGTTGGGCTACTAGCCAAAGTAAGGTCATGCATCTTAATACACACCTTCCATACTCCACTCCAGTCCCTACCTTGATCTTGCGCTTCTGTAATACCCCAAATTATTATTATTATTATTATTATTATTATTATTATTATTATTATTATTATTATTAAAAGTAAAAGTAATAATAGTGATAATATAATATTAGTTTAAT
Source organism: Acacia confusa (assembly GCA_037074495.1). NCBI lineage: Eukaryota > Viridiplantae > Streptophyta > Magnoliopsida > Fabales > Fabaceae > Acacia > Acacia confusa. The sequence continues at coordinate 458,298 of CM073512.1, read as the reverse complement.
TTTATTAGTTTAGATTAATTTGATTAGTTGTTAGTTTAGATAGATTTGATTTTATTAAGTATAGATTTATTGAATGATTTAATAGAATTTAATAATGTTTGTATTATTTTATCATTTATTAGATCAACAATGTAATACCCTTGATTTGATTATTATTTTAATAATAATAATAATGAATACTAATAATACTAGTAATAATACTAATATTAAAAATTTAAATTTAATAATGTAGTAATAAAAAAAATATAATAGTAATAAATGGATAGATAAGAATTAATTTAAATTATAATCTAATAAATGATTTGTCACTATTTTATTAGACTAGCAATAGTTAAAAGCCCAACCCACAAAGCCCAGCTAATAACTAAACCCTAAGAGCCTAATTATAAATTAGGTTTAGCTGCCTAACTTTAGTTATCGTTCATTAGCTCTCTCTTTGAAATATCCTTTGCGGCAGAGTTTCCCTTCTAGGAGCTTAGCAAACACGGAGACTAGGTAATCCTGACCCCCTAGAACAATTTTCTTTTTTTCTCTTTTCGAATGAACATAGGTTGATTATGATTTCTTCTATACCCTTATATCTCCTTCCTTGGTTTGCATGAGTCCTGGCTTCTCCTTCTGTGCGTCCCTTCCTGCTGCAACTTTTTCTTCTTCATATTTTATTATTTGATTGATTTTAAAAATTTGAAATTTGGAAAACTCTATCTTACTTTTTTTAAAATTTGGTTTGAAAATATATTTTGATTGTTGATAAATAATTCTACTTTTATTTCATACTTTGTAATTACTTTTAAAAATTTTTATTGTTCTTCTTGTTTTTTTTATTTGATTGTTTAAAAAAAAAACTTCAACATTAATTTCTATTATTTTGTTGTTTCGAAATTTCATTTGAAAATTATTTTCTCATCAATTGACTTAAAAATCTGCATTTTTGAAAAACCCAATCTTATTTTTTAAAATTTGATTCAAAAATAAATTTTTTTGATTTTTTTTTAAAATTTCTCTAATTTTTGTTCCTTCTTTGTAATTACTTTTAAACACTCTTCAATTCTTATTTACTTTTGTTTTGTTGTTCTTATCGTTTTTATGATTTGATTTTTTAAAAAAATCTTTAAATTTGAGTTCTATTACTCTCTTGTTTCAAAATTTCATTTGAGAATCCTTTTCTTATTTTCTTATTTGATTGATTTAAAAATATGTATTTTTGAAAACCCAATCTTACTTTTTTTAAATTTGATTTGAAAATAAATTTTGATTGTTAATTAATAAATATTTCTTATTTTTTTTGTTTCATACTTTGTTTTACTTTTTAAACTCCGTTCAATTTTTATTTTTATTTTTTTTTCTTGATTGTTTTACAAATCTTCAACTTTAAGTTCTATTATTTTGTTGTTTTTTTTACTTCATCTGAAAATCCTTTTCATATTTTCTTATTTAATTAATTTAAAATCCTGCTGCAACTTTTAATCGATATATTTTATTGGTCTTCTTCTTCTTTTTTGCCGTGGGTCCATCGTCTTTATTTTTTTTATCATTTGTCTCTTCCTTTTAATCAACATATATATGTATGGTTATTTGTATATCTGAAGAAACGTGGCCCAATTTATAAAAGAGAGAGAGAGAGAGAGAGAGAGAGAGATGGTGAACTCCAAAAGCATGAGATCCATAAGGCATTGATGGTCGAATCGTACAACAATGAATCAATTTGAAATTCTTCAAGTAGCTTGAGCTAGGTTATTATATAGCCACTATTTTAGATATTTTGGAATGCCTTTGCACCTACGCACAATAGTGTTGGCTTAGTTATCTTTTTGTTTATTGATAATGATTATTTCAAATCATTTATGTGCTTCGGTCCTATTTTATTTTATTTTAATTTGTGTGATTAAAATATTTTAACTGTGTGAAGATAGCTTTGGGATGGTACCTTCTAAAGTAATGAACACAACATTTAGGCTTTAAGCCTCCGATATGTTATTTGATGTGAACCGATATATCCGCTCTTCCCAAAGTGGTGTCTGGCAGGATATCTGGGACACTAGTAGCAACTTTGGGAAGAGGTGTGCACACTAGGAAGAATGATGATATGGCCAATTTTGATGATTTGTGACTGGCAGGGTTTCCCGAGTCACGGGTAAACTGGCAGGGTTTCCCGGGTCTAAATAAATTTAAGAAGATAATGATTAATGTTTGATGCAAATACCGCATGATTACATATATATATATATATATATATATATATATATATATATATATTTGCTTTGATTAATATGTTTGTGCTATTTAAAATTATACTTATATACGTCATTTTTATTTTTATTTTATTTTGTGATTATTTTATTTTATTTCAAATCATTTCAAATTTATTTATTTACTTATTTATTTTATTTTATTTTACATTACCTTTACCTAATTAGGATTACCAGCGTTTGCTGATGTCTGTGTTTCTTGGGCTGCAATGATCCTTCGGGGGAGTAGAATTTCAGTGAAACAGGTGCCAAGGGCTGGGGCTAGCAGTGAGAAGTGAGGAAGACGTCTGATTTTAGTTTTATTTAAATTTCTTGTATTTTTATTATTTTATTTTATTTTGCCTAAAACATTTTTGTTTAGGTTTAGATCTATTTAATGTACTTAGTAGCCTTGCACTTGTCCCAGTACAAGTGCGACGGTAACACTTCCCGAATTTAGGTATTTTGAATTTTAGTTATTATTTATAGAAATCATGGAAATTTTATGTTTTATAACTGCTAGAAATTTGGGGGTGTTACAGCTTCAACTACTAAAACTCAATATGCAAATTTTACAGTGAAATTTCCATGTCTCTCTCACTTTCATTTAATTGAATTAAGGACTCAATTACTTACAATTCCACCATGCACTATGTCATATGTTTTCTTAATTCTCATCCACGCATTAGAACCAGGGTGCGCCAAATCAATACGGGAGAGAAGATCCTCCCCACATTTATACTTATCCCAAACCACCTTACCCAGAAAGCATCCATATGTGTCACAAGTCACCATCCCAATTTCATATGGAGTGCTTGATTTTGCAATCTAGTATACTTCAGCCCCAAACCACTATGCTTTTTCTCTTGACACACCTATCCCAATCTACTAGATGCATTCTTCAACTTTCCATTGTGTTACCCCATAAGAAGGAATGATACTATTTATCTAAAGTGTCATAAACAATACTGGGAAAGTGAGAAGTTTGCATAGTATGTACAGGGATGGCTGAAGACACTACAGAAACAAGAGTTGACCTCCCAGCTAGTGAGAAAGAAGTAGTTTTTCACCTAGAAAACATTTCTTTTACTTTATCAACCACTTGCTGAAAGGAGTCCTTCCCAACCTTATTATGGTGAAGTTGAACCCTAAGATACTTCCCAAGGTCTCATGTTTGAATAAATTCTAGGATAGTGTTGAGCTCTGTATGCTTAGTATGATTCACATTTTCGAAAAAAATATTTGAGTCTTAGAAGAAATAACCTTGAGGCTTGAACACTCACAAAACTGAGACAAGTACTCCCTCACCATCTCCGCTCATTGAAGAGAAGCTTTAATAAACAAGATAATATCATCTACAAAGAATAAGTGAGAAACCAGAGGACCTTTCTTTGTGAGCCTAATAGGCTTCCATATGTCACCTTCCATCATTTCTTGAATCATATGGGTGAGTTTCTCAATTCAAATCACAAATAAATAAGGCAAAAGAAGATCGCCCTGTCGGGCTCCATGAGAGGATTGAAAAGTCTCTGCCTTACTACCATTCTATAGAAGTTGTATATTCGCTGTATAACACGTTGTTCTACCACTTGGATAAGGTTCAAAGGAAGGGTGAGTTCATGTAGGCATTGAAGCAAGAACTTATAATTCACTGTATCATAAGCCTTCTCAAAATCTATTTTAATAGTCATATACCCTTTCTTTTCCGCCCATTATTCGCATAGAATGGATCACCCCTTGCGCCACAATAATATTATCTGAGCTAAGATGTCCTGGCACAAAGTTGCATTGGTTCGGAGAGATAACATGGGACATGAAACATTTCATTCTATTAGTCACGATAGGACATGTAACATTTCATTCTATTAGACATGAACCTTTTAACTAGTTTGTATATAACATCGCACAAGCTAATTAGCCTAAGGTCTTTGAAAGTCTCAAGGTGGTCCTTCTTTGGAATTAGGACAATAAGAGTCCGATTAACATCACAAATCAACTCCGACTAATGAAACAACTGCTTAATTAACTGAACCACGGAAGATCAAATTGTTTCCTATTGATGTTGATAAAACAAAGCATTAAATCCATCCGGCCCCAGGAATTTGAGTGCACCCATACTAAACAAAGCATTGTTAACCTCAACTTTATCAACTTCCCTTTAGCACACCCATTCGTGCATCTTCATTAACTTTCGATATGAAATACCGCAAACAAGGTTCAAGCGTTCAAATACCTCTTCCTGGAATAGATTTGAAAATTACTTTGTTGAATAGATTTTGATCACTTTCTCCTCAAAGCATGAGTCTCTATCATTAGTATAGATAACATCAATTCTATTATTCTTTCGTCGGCTATTAGCTTGAATTTAAAACCATCTTGTATTACGATCCCCTTCAATGGATCAGTTTACTTTAGCTTTCTGTGCCCATAATAAAGCTTCCTATGTCAAAGTCTCATCAAGCTCAATCCATAAACTTTTTTGGAGCTCCTCTATATACAAGAGATTACCGCTTCTAGCTAATGCTCTCATCACCTTATCCAGCCTTCGGAGAAGCCGTGCCTTTCACTTTTGAAGATTCCCAAAGACTTCCTTATTCCACCAACTAAAAGCATGTGCAAAGCTTTTAATATTTCCCCTTAACCCTTGGAAAAACTCCACTTATTCTTAACCATGTCATTAAAAGTATCATGAAGAACCCATAAGGCAATAAAACAAAAAGGAAAAATAAGATGAAATTGAACTCCATTTTTAAGATTCTAAGTACTCTAGCGGGAAGGCGGCATGAAACAGAGAACTTGGATTAGGCATTAGGCATGGTATCATGGCATGTGTTGGGGGAAGCATTTAGAATTGTTCATTAAAATGATTTTTGGAGCTGATTTGCCTTAGTATTAATTTAAGTGTTTATTTTTTTATCATGCATTACCTTTTCGTGCTTCCATAAGACTTGTTTAGTTACATTTCCCATGGTGTTTTTCCATAAGGAAAGTCTGAGGTAAAATATCGATGTTGGTTCTCTTAAGTTGGTTTGAAAAAACCAACCAACTAAAGAATTAGTTGAGAAAAGTGGGAGGAAGAAAGACATGGAAGAAGAATAAATAAAGCCATCCTAAAATTGATTGTTTGAGGTAAAACATGTTTATTAGTTTTTTGAAAAATTGAACTTCATAATTAATATTATTACTTCTTATAAGCATAATGATAAGTTAATGGTTGCCCAAACAAATGAAATTGCAAGAATAATTGCTCTTGATGAAATCGAATTAGAAGTTAGTCTTAATCAGATTGGTACTTTGCATCGAGTTGGAGCTACTTATTAGAGTTCTTATTACAATTCCATATGCAGTTTGTTTAAAATGTTTCAAGCCACATGTGAAGTTTTTGACAATATTTCTAATGAAGGAAAGACAATATCTCGTTGTAGAGATGCAGATAATGCATACTCATCATTGACATATTTCAATTTTGTCACCATATTGCACCTTATGAAAGAAATTATGGTTATTACTAAGTCATTTGTCAAGCTTTGCAACGAGAGTCTCAAAGGCTAGCAAGAACTGAAAAGTCCATAATTTACCCTCTTATTGATAAAGTGACTAAACTTGTTCTCACTCTTCCAGTTTCTATAGCAACCATTAAAATATCTTTCTCTGATATGAAGATAATTAAGAACATGCTTCGAAATAGAATGGAAGACCAATTTATTGATGATTCTTTGATTACATACATTGAAAAATAAATTGTTTTAAATTTTAGCATGGATTCAATTATAGATGAGTTTAATAATATGAAAACACGTAGAGTAAGAATAAAGTAAAGTGATCTTAATTTATGTAATAGATTTCTTTCAAGTTTTTGTATATTAGGTCTGCATTGCACATTTCAATTACTTTTGTTTATGATATAGTATTTTTTTTATTTTCAACCCATCATTAAAATTCTTGGGTCCACTACTTGTTGCAAGCATTGTGGTATTAAAGTCTCCCCCAATGCACCAAGGCCCCTTCACAAAAGCCTAACATGAAATAATTTAGTCCATATTATACGCCAAAGTACATGGTTAGAGCTCGCATACACCATTGTTAAACTCTCTACTAGATTCAATTTGCAAGTGCATAAATTGTTTATGTTGTTCCACAACCTCAACCTTAAGAGACCCTTCCTCCCACAAACACCATATACTCCTGCTATAATCCTCTATAGCAGTATAGAAATACTTAATCCCAAGTTATGGATTCATCGTTCCATTTTAGTATCATTGTGCATGTTTCAAGGAAAGTCAAAAAATCCAGTTTGTAGTATTTCTTGAGTTCTCGTACTAGGCTTGGAAATGACTTCAAGCTTGTACCTCATGAATTCCATATCATGTAATTGATTAAAATGGAGCAAGGTTTGTTGGGGCCATACCACTAGCCAGTCGATATTCCATTGCCATACCCGAATCATTGTTTAACTCATGTGTCCCTAGTCCCATCGCATAGTCTACCATCCCATCTGGCCGCGCCTCTCCATATTACTTCAATCCTGCAAATGATTATGCTTAGTCTACAAGGAAGCCATTGATGTGCATGCCTTAAATTTCGCTACATGCAAAGGCCTATGCAAAGCCTTATCATCTGTTGGCTTAAGCCCTTAAAGAGGTAAGTAATTATTAGTGACCCCCACAAATTGGGCTCCTTTGTCAACCACCTCCTTACTCTTAGTCTTGGGCCTACCACTCATGCAATTATCATTTCCAAATACCTTAGGCTTTTCTTCTTTTTTCCTTTTAGAGCCTACAACAATCCATGCTAATTAGGCCTTTCTAATATCCATAGTATTAGCCTTTGACTTTTTCTCCTTTCTCTCTCCAAAACTTGTGTATCAACACGTGCACCTACCATAAATAACTTGCATTTTAAGTCCCTTCTTAACTCCCACGATCCCACTCTTCACTCTCGATGATCCCGCCATAATGTTAGCACCTCGATACCGATCACAGCTTAGCAACATCTGAGGTCCCATAAAGTTTCGTTAATTGGAAAGCTCTTGGTCACTACCATCACTCTAGATCTCCATCATCATACCGTTAACCACCCCAATCAAACCCAATAAAGACAACACACCCCCTATTTCACACTCCCCACATGTGTCGTCCTTCATCTTCTCAACTCTTGAGTCTCATGCACTATTTTTTCACCTTCATGAGTCATTCTCGTCATCGTTGTCCCCTCTTTAACCCCCTTGTTTAACCCCCTTGTTCTGTTTTCTGTTGCCACATGCCTCATCGTCCAATCCCTTCTTCATGGCACTCCCATGCTCTAATTCACACCTTCACTAGAAATGTCCCCCTTCCTCATCGTCACGTGAGCTTTGGCACCCCCTTCTGTCTGGACATGCCTCCTGATCATGCTCGTAAACCCCACACCCAAAGCACACAAAATGAAGTCCTTCATATGCCAATTGTTTAGTTTCGCCAAACGTAGTAAACGCCAATAGCAGGGGTCTTTGGAGATCAACTTTGCCGCATACATGTGCAAATTCCCCTTTGTCGTAGATTGAAGTGGAGTGGTCTATTTTAATAATTTTCCTTATTACCCTATCAAAGCCAGTGATTCAACAGTAGAAAGCTCTATAGGCAAATCCGGAATCCTTACCCAAACTGCAATCCTCCTTTGGCAATCTACTTTCCATGGATTAAAGTTCGGCCTCCATTGTTGCACCCAGAGGTAATGATCATCTATCATCCATGGACCTTCATAATATGCATAGATCTCTATCTTCCTTACTAAAACATGACACTATATAGTACTCATTGCTCAAGGGAACTACCTTCAAGGGTTATTGGGGCCTCCACATTCTCCACACACGATCAACGAGCACATGTTTTGGAACTGACAAGCCTAACACCTTGATGATAAGAGAATTCATCCAAGGTTGACACCACGTCGTATATTATTCCGATGTCACTGACAACACTAGGTACTGGCTCATTGACTAGCCATCCACATCCTCCTCCCTCACAAACTTGGCACACCTGTCCATGACAACTTTTATTTAGACACTGCATTGAAAAAAAATTTCAGTTTTTATATGCCAAAACAAAATTTAGGTTTTATTGTCAAATTTGGATATGGATTTAAAATATATGTGACTATGATCAATGTATTCTAAGGACGAGAAATGATGAAAAAACATTCAATATTCAATTGCTCCTTTACTTCATCAACAAGCAATAACTCCTCTACGTGTTGCATGGGAGCAACATCTACAACACATGACTCAAACTGACCTTGCATGCATTTAGTCCCATTGCATTCATAAACCATGTACATGCTCCAAATTAATACAAAACAATTTTAATGCAACCGTCTTAAATATTCCTTAACCATACATTATTCACTACCTAATCAACATCTACCATGACAAAATATATATCAAAACCTTATCATAATTTTCACTTAGTACATATATGATTCAACACCAACAAAAAAACCGACTATGCTAAACTTAAGTAATTAGAAAATACACATCTATCTTAATGGAAACACTTTCCCCATCTTCTTAGTTCTCTTTCCCATGATTGATTATTGTTTATCGCATGGAACTCTAAAACATTTTGCCATTCACCCTCCTCTTTACAATCTTCATGATGGTTGCCACATCCCCTCCCCCCTCTTTGCAATTGCCCTAAGTTATGCTTATGCATTTTGTTAAAAAAAGGTTTCATTGATTGGCTGTAGGGACAAACTTAACCTAAATTTAGTCCATGAATAGTATATATATTTTTTGACCTATACATCTATAATATATCTTATCTTTTAGATGAAGGGTGTGTTTGGATTAACTTTTGAAGAATAACTTTCAATAAAAAAGTGGAAAATTAAATTTGATTTTTAGAGAATAGTTTCTAAAAAGGTACCAAAAAAATTAGTTTATGGAAAACCATGATTTTCAACCTCCAAATCATGGTTGTGGAAAATTTAAAAGAGTGTTTAGGTACATTAATCCAAACCATGATTTTGAGGGTTAAGAACTATTTTGGGTTTTTAATAAATGTTAGGATACTTCACTTCTAAACCCATGATTTCAAAAGTGAAACCAAACACAAACTTTGTGCAAAAGTTTTCATACCATCTTTTCATTATAATACCTAATGTTATTAATATAAAAGTTAGTTGGACATTTGATTAAATATAAGACCTCAATTTATTTTGTCTCACATATTTATAATTTTTCTCAAAGTATTCATATCAATTGCACACATTAATGAGTTTCTATCTAATGGTAGCAATAATAAAAAGTGGCACACATTTCAGGAAAATAAACATAAATATTGGTTACAAATATGTAATACCCCAGATTATATTTATTTATATTTATAATAATAATGATGATGATGATATAATATTAGTTTAATTTTAGTAGTTTAGATGAATCTGATTTTTATTAATTTAGATTGATTGATTTGATTGAATGTAATAATTTTAGTAATATTTTATAATTCATTAATTGACAATAGCTAAAGAGCTAAACCCTAACTTTCACTACAAGTTTAGCTCTAACTTAGACTACAAGTCTAGCTCTAACTATAAATGTTAGCCCTAGCTGCCTAGCCTTAGTCTTCGCTCATATTTCTCTTCTCCTTACCCCTTTCTCTGTAAACTCTGCGGCAAATTGCTCTTTTAGGAATTTAGCAAACACGGAGACCAGGTAATCCTAATCACTAGAGCAATAGGAATTTAAAGTGTTTGTGTCGGTTTCAATTTTTAAAATTTGATATTGCCTTATAGAGTTATATATATAAAGATTACCTTTTTGTTCCGTGTGAATTCGTTGCAATCTGTACAAACTATGCAGAATTTTTATTCATTTAACCTTCTCGAACTGCGTGCTTGATTATAGAATGACCCTATGCCTTCGGTTTTTGTCTGTTGCGTATTTCTTTTATGCTTGATTTGATTATATATATACATTTGTCTTTTTGTGAATAATCTTCCTTTATGTGCGTCTCTGCATGATTGAGTTTCTTGCATTGACTGATCCTTTTATCCATTCACACAATCAATGTGTGTTACATTGTTTTTGTAACACCCCGGATTTCTAAAGTTCAAATAACATAAATATTCTAAGGGTTTTCATAAATAATAATAGAAATCCAAAATAATCAACATCCGGAAGGTGTCACCGCCGCACTTGTATGGAACAAGTGCAAGGCTTCTTATTACAGGAAATGATTCTAAACTTAAACATTATTTGAAAAATAAAATAAATGAAAATAAATGAAAGTAGATAACTAGAGTTTATTGTCCATCATCCTCACTTCTCACGGCTAGCCCCAATTTTTGAAACCTGTTCACTGAAACTTTGCTCCCCCGAAGGATCATCGCAGCCCAAGAATACACACATCAGCAAACGCTGGTAATCCTAATTAATTAAGGGTAAAATGAAATAAAATAGAACAGAAATAAGTAGATAGATAAATAAATTTGATATAAATTAAAATAAAATAAAATAAATAAATTATAAAATAAATTAAATTAATCATAAAATAAAATAATTTAATTCCAATAAAAAAAATAATTATAAAATAAGATAAATTAATTATGAAATAAGATTAAATAATTGTAAAATAAATCAATTCCAACATAAAATAAATTAATAAAAATAAATTAATTGCAAAATAAAATAGCATAAAGGCATCATATGTGTATATGTATAAACTAAAAGGTGTCATGGTTTTTAGAGTTTTCTAGTGGGAAGAGAACCATGGTAGACCCGGGAAACCCTGCCAGTCTACCCTGTGACCCGGGAAACCCTGCCAGTCACAAATCATCATAATTTGGCCATATCGTAATTTTCTTCCTAGTGTGCATACCTCTTCCCAAAGTTGCTACTAGTGTCCCGGGAAACCCTGCCAGACACCATTTTGGGAAGAACGGACATATCGGTTCACATCAAAAGTTCTCGAAGGCATTAGCCTTAAAAGTGTGTTCATCACTTTAGGAGGTACCGTCCCAAAGCTATCCTCCCACCATTAAATTATTTATAATAATTTAGACCCATTATAAAATTCCTAAATTATTTTTATTATGTGCAGTCAGATATTTATAGTAGTAATAGAAGAATCCTTATCTCTACAAGAAAGGGTTGATCTTAATTTCACAAACTCAAGGACTACAACTCTTTTACAAGGGCTCAATCATGTTTTGTGTGTCTATAACTCTTTTTGTTTTGTTTTATATATATATATATATATATATATATATATATATATATATATATATATATATCAAGCAAAAAAAAAAACGCACAAAAGAGACAAAATCTCTCTCTCTCTCTCTCTCTCTCTCTATATATATATATATATATATATATATATATATATATATATATATCAAACAAAAAAAAAACGCACAAAAGAGACAAAATCGAACCCGAAACGTCATGGCTTGGTCATTAATAACATAACCACAAAAGCCACGGGAAAGTGCTGTATATGCATGTATATTTGGATCAAGAAAGTCATTGAATCAAGATGTGTGTGGGTCCCGGAGAGATTATAAATTGATTAGGAAATTTCAGATTGAATTCAACCCATGAATGTCGCGCAAAACAATAAAGCCCTAAGTTAATTTCTGTTAAAGGGGATGGCTGGAGAAAAGAAAGAAATAAAGCACATGCAGACCGAAACCAATTAAAAAGAGCGAACATATCATAATCAACATATGTGAATTAATTCATTCCATAAAAGATCAAGCATTTAGGTTAAGTCAAATGGGAAAAATTTCTGGGGATTAGGATTACAATCAATTAATTCTAATCAATGTTCTAACGCTACAAACAATTAATTTTTATTGCTCAAGGGATTAGGATTACCTGGCCTCTGTGGTTGCAGAGCTCCTAGAAGGGAATTTCTGCCGCAAAAATTTTTAGAGGGGGAACTGATAGGTGATGGCTAGGGTTAGATGACTAGTCCTAAGTTTATAGTTGAAATTAGGGTTTCCTATGGGTTGGGCTCTTAACTATTACTAATTTAAATAATAATGGCAAATCACCTATTAGATTCTAATTTAAATTTTTTTTATCTTTACCTATCCATTTATCATTATTATTATGATATATATATATATATATATATATATATATATATATATATATATATCTACACACACATTACTTTATTATAAATTATAAATTTTAATATTAGTATTATTAGTATTTATTATCATTATCATTATTATTAAAAGTAAAATAAAATAAAATCTAGGGTATTACATTGTTGATCTAATAAATGGTAAAATAATGCAAAGATTATTAAATTCTATTAAATCAATCAATAAATCTATACTTAATAAAATCAAATCTATCTAAACTAACAACTAATCAAATTAATCTAAACTAATAAAATTTAAACTAATACTATATTATCACTATTATTACTTTTACTTTTATTATTATTATTATTATTATTATTATTATTATTAACAATAATAATAATAATAATCTGGGGTATTACAGTTTTATACATTGGAAGCGTACTGCTATCTTGCCCCGATGATTACTGATGCTATTTTTCATTTGATTTCTTTTGTTTTGTCTTCTTCTTCTTCTTTTTATATATAAACATATTGATTTTTGAATATTAATAAATTCAATTGTATAGAAATAATTTAGTAATTTTATTCTGAGTGCATTTAAATAAATTAATTGTGGGAGGATAACTTTGGGATGGTACCTCCTAAAGTGATGAACACAACCCTTAGGCTTTATGCCCTCGAAATAATATTTGATGTGAACCGATTGCATCTGTTCTTCCCAAAGTGGTGTTTGGCAGGGTTTCCCGGGACACTAGTAGCAACTTTGGGAAGAGGTCGCACACTAGGAAGAAATTATGATATGACCAATTTTGATGATTTGTGACTAGCAAGGTTTCTCGGGTCTACCATGGTTCTCTTCCCACTAGAAAATTCTAAAAACAATGACACCTTTTAATTTGTACATATACACATATGATACCCTTATCTTATTTTATTTTGTAATTGATTTATTTTATTTTATCTTATTTTGGAATTTATTTATTTATTTCACAATTATTTTATTTTATTTTTTCAATTTAATTTATTTTCAATTATTTTATTTTATGTTGGAATTAATTTATTTATTTTACAATTATTTGATTTGATTTTGCAATTAATTTATCTTATTTTATAATTACTTTATTTTAGAATTAATTTATTTTATTTTAATTCAAATCAAATTATTTATCTGTTTACTATTCATGTTTTATTTTATTCTATTTTATCTTTATTTAATTAGGATTACCAGCTTTTGCTGATGTTTGTGTTCTTAGGCTGCGATGATCCTTTTTTGGGGGAGCAGAATTTCAGTAAAACAGGTGCCAAGAGTTTGGGGCTAGCAGTGAGATGTGAGGAAGGACATCCAACTAAATTTTAATCATCTCCCTTTTTGTTTCTATATTTCGCACAAGACATTTTGTTTTGGTTTAGATTTATTGTGATGTAATAAGTAGCCTTACACTTGTCTCATACAAGTGCGGCGGTAACACTTCCCGTAATTTGGTTATTTTGAATTTTAGTTATTATTTATGAAAAACCATCGAAGTTTTATGTTATTTTAACTCTAGAAATTCGGGGGTGTTACAAAATAACTAAGGGGAAATTCCATATAAACACTCTCAAAATATGAAAAAGACAAATCAGAGGCTCTAATTTTACAGATACCATGTCACATCATTAATACTAAAGTATGATTGATAAATCTTGGCAAATGATTTCACTGCTCCTAACTACCCTTTCTCTTACTCCATCTTATCTCTCATTCAATCTCTCTTTTGAAGCTTGTGGCTCTCGTTGTCCCTTCTCCTCAGGCAAGGATTGCTTGACCTAGATATGATGTCATACACAACTATTATCTTCAAAATGTGGAGGTGACTGGTCTAGTCGACGTCAAAGCTGACGCAACAGCCAGTGGTAATGACGTTGTAGAGTCATTTGAGCATGTTTGGGATGGCTTTTTGAGCCTTGTAAATGTGTTATAGGAGGATGAATATAACTTTTGCAAGATTTTGACTTATGTATATGTTTTGCATAACTTTAAACTAATCAGGCTTTTGAGTGAAAAGTTATTTTTTTGTTCATAAGCCACATTTGGCAGCTTATCACGATTGGGGTTGGTGGGGAGAAGTGAAATTACCGTTAGGAGAGAGTGAAATCACCAGGACATAATGAAGTCTTGGCTTACCTCATATCATGCTTGTCTAGCAACACCGCACTGTCGTTCACCAACTTTTCTAGTGAAAATCCACACCGTAGCACTAAGAAGAATTGCCTAGCAAGGGGCATGTTTGTGTCCACTGCTGACGACAACAACAATCATCCTACTATGTTTACTTGTAGTTGTTTTAGATGCTATATGAGTTATTGGATTAGGTGACTCCTTTCCAAATCACTAGTTTATACATGAGATTATCGATGCTTTCTAGGATTGGTTGTCCAGAATAGTAAAAATGGGAAGAATAATCGGAAGGATAAGAGGAATAAGAAGGATGTGAATAAGCAGTCGGTAGAGATGAAGCAGTTTGGGTTGACAAGCTTGGAAAATAACGGGTTGGATGTGTTAGAATCAGTGGGTGAAAGTAGCAGCAGCAGCATATTTGTCGGAAATAAAAAGTTTCAATTTTAGAAAAGCTACTCATGCTACTGTCAATCCAAACATAATATGATTGCAAATATGCTAGATTGTATAGATCAGATTACAAATAAAGTCACTTTTTCCAAGTATCTTAAATGCACATTATCCTTATACATTGGTAGGATGACGAACTCCAATAGTAGAAGACCAAACCAGGAAATTTGAAGCGCCAATCATTTGGCAAAGCGGAGGATTTCATATCTACGGGAATCTTTTAGCACTCTTATAAAAAAGCGACAGCTGTTCCAGAACATGAAGTCAAAGCCTGTAACATGAAACCTTAGGCCTTATTGGAGTTTCCAAGCTTAGAATCAATTCAAAGCATTTCATTCTTCATCTCACGTTTGTAGGAAGAAAATGGCTAAAATATCCAGTAATGTTGTGTCTTCTTGGAGATGAGTTTTTTTTTCCTCCTAAAGACCATTTTAACTATAAGGTTAAGAAATTAACATAGCTTTTCGGAAGAACAAATCAAGGGATAAGTGTGTGAATTATGATTCCCTCTTAAACTGTCGCCTATGGATTATGTTCATGTATTGCATTGAAAGTAAAGAGGGAAAAAGGATAGTGGTGTGTGGTTGACATTTTAAGATAAATACAAGAGGATGCGTAGCTATATAATGATGATAAAGCATTGGGCAGTGGGACTAGTTTATGTTGATCCGGTGATCTTTCTTCTCAACTCAAGACAACCTCAGGCATAGAGAACATGGCGAGCAATCCTTGCTTGAGGAGAAGGGATTGTGAGAGCCTTCAAGTTTCAGGGAGAGACTGAAGGAAAGAGAATATGGAGCGAGAGAAAGCGTAGCGAATGAAGTCATTAAGATTTAACAATTTCACTTTACATTTAATGTGATGTGTCATTTGTAAAATTAGAGTGGCTGATTTGTCTTTTTCATATTTGAGAGTATTTATATAGAATTTTCTCAATAACTAATATAATTATCTTGCTTATTTACTGTGCCTAAACCAGTCAAGTAGCTCATATAGATACTATATGTTACATGCAATTATTTTAAAAAAATTAAAATTAAAATTAAAGTTAAAATTAAAATTATATTTTAAAATAATATTATTTGCATAAAAGAACGATACAAAAAATAGTCTTATATTATTTTTTCCTTCCCTAGAAAAAAGAAAAGAAAAGGAGAAAGTAAATAACATTGGAGCATCCGGAGTCACTGAAGCAAAAAAAAAAAAAAAAAACTGCCTCCCTCGTCCAGTCCAGAAAACATAAACGCGAGGCGACCTGCTATGGAGAAGTGGCAGTGCCCCTAGATCACCTAGAGCTCAGAGAGCGCGATGAAGCATCTATTCTTACTCCTTTCTTCCATACTCTTATCATGCTTATCCGCTCACGGCACATCCTCCGCCTCGGCTGAATGGCAGATCCTTACAAAACAAAATTTCTCTTCTCAGATCCGTCTCCATCCCCATATCCTTCTTCTCGTCACCCTTCCCTGTAATCTCTATGTTTCTTTTGCTTTATGTGTCCCTGTTGATGCATTTGTTCGGTTCTTATTTTCATGGGGATGTTGGGGGAAGATGTTAGCGGATTCTTAGTGAATACACCAGCTAGAAGTACTCTATATGTATTTCATTTTCTGTGACGTTTGGGTTATAGTTACTGTTTGCCACTCTTTTAATTTACTTGTTTTGAGCGTGGCCAGCTATAAGTGGGTCAAAGCTTGATGCCATAATACACATATTTTTGCATGGTGTTCTAGTTCAATTTATGCTTACGGAAAATGTGACTTTTTTCAGTAGAAATGCGGGTCTTTGTACCATTTTGGACTTCTGGGCCTACTTCTTGAAATAGTGCTTCAGAACTTATTTCTTTAACCACCGACAATGGATAACTTCCATATGTATTTTGTTAGTTGGACGTGTAAATTCTTGCTGTCGCAATTATTTGACTTGAGTCACTGGAAATCACATAATGTGCGATACATCATCTACTCACCCATTTAATGATATACAAGTTTTCATCCCTGTAGACCAAGTTCAACCTTGCTTGAGTATGTCAAACTTTTCCATTGATAACCTTTCATAATTAAGCTTTAAATGTCTGACTCATCTGATATATGTGCCCGCATGTGAGTGTGTGTGTGTGCATATCTTCCTTTGGTGATGTCGAACGTGGCACTCCTAGTAATGACATTTCCATCACTCTGACATAGCGGGTTAAAATTTGTTGTCCGATGAAACCACATTGTACGCCTAAAAGAATTATTGTAATTTCATTTGGTTGCACACTATATTCCCATGGACCTTTAGATGTCTAGAAACTGGTTTTATTATACTAAACTTTGGGTGTTATGCAGTTCAGTTACAAAATTGATCTGCACCTGCAACTTTTTGACTATAGGATATTAAATCACCAATTTAGCATATGGGGGAATCACAGTAAGGCCTTGCATCATAAATTTCACAACTTTCAGCATTTCTTTGCTCTTTAATCTAAGCTCTTTGATATGACGATTCCTTTATCATATAGCATCATGAATCAATGCTTACAACTGACCCTAGATAAACTAGACTGTATCTTGAAATTTTATTTGTCCTTGAAGTTCCTGTGTTCAAGATTGTCTTACATCCTACGCTAATAGGAGTCTAGTCTGCATGCTTGAACCACTGACATAGTCTGACTCTGACGCATATTTGATTTCAATTTTTAGTATTCCTTTACAGTTGGATAAATTTGTAATGATAATGTGTGTGTGTGTGTGTAGTGGGGGTGTTGGTTGTCATGTCTGCTTATAATTTTCATATTAAAATGTTTTGCATTTAGTATAGTGATCCTAATGTATTTGATTTTCATTTTGAATTGCAGGGTCCGGTGAGTCTCGCTCCCTTATGAAGGATGTGGCACTTGTAGTTGGTGGTAAAACAGAAGATTTTGGTCCTTTAAAACTGAGATATATGCATAGAAATACAGAGAAGATGCTAGCGGATTCTATAGGTGCTCATACTGAGGAAACAACATTAATTTACTTCCATTATTCTATATCTTACAAGTATCGAGGAAGACTTAGAGCGAAAAATATACTGTCTTCATTGCATCCCTATATCATGAGTGCCCCTGAGGAGGTGCCCCTTAAGGCTCTCAAGGATCCAAAGGATTTAAGAATGTTCCTTGATTCGACTGATAAGGCTCTAGTTCTTGTAGATTTTTGTGGATGGACTACAAAGTTGCTTGCCAAACAGAATGGAACAGAAATTAGTTATGGCATGCATGGTAAGTCTAAATCATGGTAACCTGCATGACTTCAATAAAATTCTGTTTCATCAAGATGATTTGGTCTTTTGATTATTGCAGCTCTCATTTGATTAAAGTATGGATGTGCTAATTTTTTTGAATTTTATTTTTCATTTTGGTTTTAATTTGTTTCTCCTTTTGTAAACTATTTTATATGTATTGTGAATTGTTGGAAGAAGGGAGTCTTGAAATCTCTGTTCTCTGCTGTATTTTATATATGGACCAAAAAAAGTGAGGCATACAGGCAAAGGTGATTAACCTAATATGATTGGCCGAAAATTTCTCAATTTTAGGCTATCAAACTAAAACAAATTAATAGAAAATACAATCTGATTTGTTGGGCTGAAATAAAAGATTCAGGACCAGAAAGCAAGTTACAAAAGAAAGAAAAGCCCAAAGGCCTAAATCCAGAATGATTCAGACAAAGAGCCCAAAATGTATGATCACTAAAGGAGAACACGTGATCTCCATCATAATGTTTGTTTGAGTATCGTAATGATTACTGGACTTGGATCTATTGCTTGGAATATTCTATCTTTTTGTGGTTTTTCCTTGGTCTCTTTTTTCGTTTCCACACACATGTTATTTGAGGGTTACTTGTTCTGTGACTTTATTTCTTTCACTTCATTTATCTCTTGATAAAATCTATTTTTATGAAAATAAGCTGCTTTTGCTATATGATGTTTCCGTTATGTTTTCAAAGTGGTTTTATTGAATGATTATGTTGCATAATGGTTGATAATTTGATACAACATAACAGAAAAATGTTCTTGCAGGGTATAAATTTGGAGGGGGCTTTAGTGGAAAACATGATAGAACACTAGCATCCAAAGGGAAGAATAACCTGAAGGTGGCTGGTATTCCCTGAAAGCATGATGATATGAAACTTTGAAGTTAAAAATTACTTATCCATGATGATAAATATATTAATTATTAATTTACTCTCTTTTTGTTTATTCTGCCAATATAGTAGGAGAGGGTATGTGCAAAGCTGAACTCAGCATCAGTGACGGGTTTAGTGATGTTCCTTGGCTTGGGACATTCATCTCAATGAATGATAGTGTGCTGGAGGAGGTCAATGATAGCAATTCTCATGTTCTACCTTCATGCACCCTACAAGAATTTGAACATTTCCACTATTTCTACTCAAAATTCATGACCTATGTGAGAGAATTCTTTCTTCCTCCAGAACGGCATAGGTTTGGTCTAGTCTCAGAGAGATCGATACTTTCATCCTTAGATGTTAGAGAATCTGGTTCATGGTTTGCAGTGCTCTATGTCAACGGATGTCCAAGCTGTTTGAAAGTTCTTAAAGAAGAAGATGACTTGAAGCATGCCTTGCATGTGGATAATTATTTTGTCAAAGAGGTGAAAATAACCTTGCTAACTTTGATTTTGTTTAAAAAAAATCTGTACCACATTTGGTTTCAATCACATCTCTGATTATGTTGACAGACTGTTTTCACTTTTTATAATTTCACCGCAATGGTATGCTCATTACATTGGTTTTTTGAGGCTCTTGCTGAAAAATATTCCGAATGATTGGGGGGCTCTTTTTAATGAGCTTCTTTGTAAAAAAAAAGTTGTTACTTTACACTTCATGGTTCTTTCTGCTTTTGTTTTTTCTTGTTGAAATATTTAACATATGCTTTATGAACTGAGTCCCTGATTAAAATTAAACTAGAGTTGATACCTCTTTGACCAAGAGCCAACTTATTTACTTTTACATTCATTCATAGATGGTACCCAATATCTTTTAACTCCAGTGGTTTGTAATCTTGTCTTGTCAAAGGTGGCTCTGTTGCATTGCATGTTTTGCCCTATTCAGTTTGCTTTTTCTTAAAAATTAAAATAATAAGTTACTTGTATGGATATAAAGTTAGCTAGGAGGATAATCTTCATGTGTTTTTTAATGGAAGAGAGAATTTAGTGAAGGGAAGTGAAGTGAAAGCAGTCCAAAAATGAGGACAAGTACTCACTAAACAAAGAAAAAACTTACAGACTTAATAGCTTAGAAGAACTTCCCAATCCCTTTGTAAATCCTTTATGATTGAGGCCATTTTAATATATTTTAGCGTCTAAAAAATTTAAGTATTGGATGAATAGCCCCTGGTATGCCACCATGACTCAAACGTGCATGTTTCTTTTTTTTGGGTGAATAACATGCACGCTCCCTACAATTAACTATTCCATTGTTTACAATATATTGTTTGTGGTCATGTAGCTGGAAGGTAAAGGACAAGATCAAGAGACGATTTTGCCCACAAATAAGCCATCAGTACTTCTGTTTGTTGATAGATCATCTGATACCTCTGTAACTAGAGTTAAAAGTAAAGAGGCTCTCAGTGCTTTTAGAGAACTGGCACAGCATTATCATGTTTTGAACCAAATAGGCAAGAGGGATGATGGTAGTCCTGAAAAATTTTCAATTCAAGATTATCTAAGCTTGAAGAGTGTGTCTGAACATCCTAGATTGAAGCTGTCTAAGACAGCTCAGAAGATTAAACTAAAGGAGAAGATGTCTACAATCATGGTTATAAATGAAGGCAAGCATATTAGTTTGGACAAAGTAACTTCTGATATTCAAGTGACTTCTTTGAATGAGATCCTTGGCTACCTTTTGCAGAAAAACAAGGACGGAAGATTAAGCTCCCTGGCAAAGGATTTAGGTTTCCAACTTTTATCTGATGATATTGACATCAAACCAATTCGTGCAGAACAATCCCATTCAGAAGTTCTGTCTAATCCAATGCCAGCAGAAACCTCTCATGTTGGCCATACAGATAGTTCCAATATGGATAATGACCCAAATTTGCTGAGAAGATCTGGTGAAGAGCCTGAAGAAAATTCCAAATTGACAGAGCTTTCTTATCAAGATGAAGTGATGACATCTCGTATTGATTCAGTTGAAGAGATAAAATCTACTAGGTTTGAAGAATCCTTGGCGGATCATGAGCTTCTGGTTACCAAAAACATGAAAGCAGAAAAAGAGGGTTCATTAGATGAAGACAACTCTGAGAAAGAATCCATTACAAATAGTGAATTTCCTGTTGCCAAAAATATGAAATCAGAAAAAGAGGGTTCATTAGATGGAGACAATTTTCAGAAAGAATCCATTGCAGATCGTAAGTTTCCTGTTGCCAAAAATATGATAATGGAAGTAGAGGGTTTTTCAGGTGGTGACCTGCCTGGGAAAGAATCCAATGTGGCTCATGAACTTTCTGGTGCTGAAAATGTAAAAGCGGAAACAGACTCTTATTCAGATGGGGACAAGTTTGGGGAAGAACTCGATCAATTTCTTGGTTTCAATGGTTCTTTTTTCTATTCTGAAGGTAATTACCAGTTACTTAAAATTTTAACTGGTAATTTTAGAATTCCAACTTTGGTTATAATTGATCCTGTTCGGCAGCAACATTATGTTTTCCCTGAAGATCAAAATTTCAACTTTTCTTCACTAAATGGATTTCTTTCTGGATTTTTTAATGATACACTGCTTCCTTATCAGCGGTCTGAACATGTTTTTCGAGGCCCAAGGGAAGCCACCCGCCCGCCATTTGTTAATTTGGATTTTCATGAAGTGGATTCTTTACCCAGGATTACGGCTCATACTTTCTCTGAACTTGTCATTGGTTTCAACCACTCTGATAAAGATAATGCTTGGAATAAGGATGTCTTAGTCTTCTTTAGCCATAGTTGGTGTGGCTACTGCCAGAGAATGGAAATGGTTGTTCGTGAAGTACATCGAGCCTTTAAGGGATATATGGATGTACTGAAAAGTGGATCTAGGAATATGGAAGCTAGTTCTGATCACGGTAAGGTTGTTGGTATGTGTATGCATCTGACTTAATTTGTTCCTAATAAAATTGTTTTTCAGGTAATATTAAAAAAACTAAAATAAAGGCAACTTTAGCTATATAAACTTATCTGCAGTTTCTATTTTAGCAATTTATATTACCATAGGATTTCCCCCTCAAAGATGGGAGTTTGCTAAATTGGTTGCCAACTTGATCGTGGAAAAGCAATTTGACCTTTGAATGATTTGGGTCTGAATCATTTACCTTTTCAAGAATCTCAATGACACAGGATTTGAGGATTCAGTACTTCTCTTGCTTAACTCTAATGAAGATATACCTTTTTAATTCCTCAAAATTTTAAGTGTGAAGTTTGACAAGTTTAAGAAGCAGAGGTTGAATACAAATTATAATGAAACAGAATTGTTCAGCTGATTTGATTTTGATTTTGAGACTTTATGTTTGGGGAATTTCTCTTGTACACTCAGATAGGGAGGGATTTAGTAGACTTGCTATATTTATTTGTTTAAGCCTGGCTTGTTATTGTTTTTCTCTTAAGGCAATTGTTGTCAAAAATTTACATGCTTCTGTAATCTTGAAAAAGAATCACGCCTAGAATCTGCCTCTTGTTTCAACGAAATCAAAACTAATGCTTATTGATCCTACTTAAACCAATTGCTTCTTGTGATACATGTATTCCTTACTAGGGACCTTATAGTAAATAATAGTAGGGAATAGCGCTCATTAGTTAGTTAGAAGAGAGAGAGAATTGGTCATGACGTGGCCAATGGAATGGAAGGAATATATACTCTGTACTGGACATTTCCAAAAGTGTGAATGAATTAGTCCCTTTTCCCATTTTAGTTATATCAAAGGTATCAGAGGCACTTGTTTGGCCATGGCGCCGCCGCCGGACACGCGATCCCAGGATTGGCTGGGTGAGTTGGAAAATCGCCTTGAGCAGCTCCACACTACTGTGCAAGCTCAATTTGAGCAGAGTTCCCAGAAAATCACCGAGCTCAAGCATACAGCTACTCGTCTGGAAGAACTGATGAAGCTGTTGGAGACTCGATTTGGAGCACCACCTCCGTCGAACCAGGGCAAACAACCTCAAGGCCCCCATGGAAACCACGACGATAGTTCTAGCTCCACCATTCTTCATCATCCGTCCATCCCTCCATTCGGATCCTTTCATGAGCTCCACCAACAACGGTCACCTCCATCTTACTTCATTCCAACAAAATAGAGTTGAGTAGAGTTTCCACGATTTGACGGCACGGATTTTCGTGGATGGGCTTATCGCTGTAAGCAGTTTTTTGAAGTCGACGGCACACCCCCTGACCACCGCATTCGTCTCCTCAGTATCCACTTGGAAGGTCATGCCCTCCGATGGCACCAAACATTTATGCGCCATCGCCCCTTTGCTGAGGTCCGTTGGGAGGAATACTTCCGACATATGGAAGCTAAATTTACAGATGTCCGTGAAGAACACCCTATGATCGCTCTGAAGAAACTTCACCAGGGGGAGGGACTCGTTGCCGATTACGAGCGACAGTTTGACGAGCTATTATCGGAGGTGGACATCCCAGAGTCTATTGCAATGAACCTATTCATTGGCGGCCTCCGTCCAAATATCCGCCAATTTGTCCTGAACTTTGCTCCGTCATCGCTTGCCAGTGCGACATGCTCGGCCAGGTTGCAGGAGACCACGATTCAAACTCTTCACGAGAACATTCCAGGTCGTGATTGTCGGACCTCTTACGGCCGTTCTATAGATTCGGGTACCCACTCAACTACAGTGGTGGGCTCTAAGTCAGGCCCAGTTCCAACGAATTCTTCTGAACTATCGAAATGGCAACCCCAGGCGTCCAAACAAAGTCCACCGATACCATCCTCAGGTTCCATCTCGCATACGCCGAACTCCTCCGCTAACCCTACTCGACACCTGTCGAAACGAGAAATGGATGAACGGCGACGGCAGGGTCTCTGCTACTGGTGCCCCGAGAAGTACTCATCCTCCCACCGTTGTAAGGATTCTCATGTCTATATGCTAATGATTGAAGATGAGGAGGAGCTTTTCGAAGATGCTGTGGGTGAAGCTCAGGCAATCACGGAAGGAAGCATCAATGCGATTGAAGGCCGCATCAACACATCCACCTTGAAGTTGCTTGGTCGGATAAAAAATCAGTCAATCATTATTCTTGTGGATATAGGAAGTACCCACAATATTATTGATGCTTCGGTGGTTAAGAGGCTCAAGCTAAAGATGCAAGAACGCGATCCCATTCGAATGTCTATCGCCGATAGTCGCCAGGTTTGCCTCTCTAAGTGTTGCCCTGATTTACAATGGGAAATGGGAGGATCACTCTTCTATTCGGATTTCTTGGTCATGCGAATTGGGGGATATGATGCTATTTTAGGGGTTGAATGGCTGAAAACCTTGGGGCGTTTTTCTATGGATATGAATTTGCAACTGTTTGAGTTCCATCAACATGGGCATTCTGTGGCTTTGCAAGGATTAAATTCTAGGACTCAATTTTGCTCTGAGGAAGTTCTTACTCTTCGCGAATTTGTGGTTGCTAATGAGTTATATCTCATCCAGGATTCATCCCAGATGCAATTGAAACTTTGTAACGCTAGTTCCACTCTATCCCCTGAACAAAAAGACGAGTTACAGACTCTTCTGCACTCCTTCACGGATGTTTTCCAGGAACCTACGGAATTACCTCCCTCTAGAGCATTTGATCACTTGATTTCCCTTAAGGACCCGACCCCCATCAGTTGTAGGCCTTACAGATATGGCCCTGTCCAGAAGAGTGAAATTGAACACCAAATTCAGCAAATGCTTCTTCATGGTATTATCCGTGAGAGCTCTAGTGCTTTTGTTGCTCCAGTGGTTCTTGTCCAGAAGAAAGAGGGAATTTGGAGGTTCTGTGTTGACTACCGTAAATTGAATGAGGCCACTATCAAAAATAAATTTCCCATTCCGGTTATTGATGAATTGTTAGAGGAACTCACTGGTGCTACATTCTTTTCTAAATTGGATTTGCGTGCTGGTTATCACCAGATTCGGATGCGGACAGAAGATATTGCAAAGACAAACGCATGAAGGGTTATATGAGTTCTTGGTCATGCCCTTTGGGCTTACCAATGCTCCAGCTACCTTCTAGGGGCTTATGAATTCTATTTTCAAGCCATTTTTACGCAAATTTATTTTAGTATTCTTTGATGACATTTTGGTTTATAGTAGGGATTGGCATTCTCACTTACAACATTTGGACGCCACCCTTTCTGTATTGCGGGAACAGCACCTCTTCGCCAAGGACTCCAAATGTATTTTTGCAGCCAGGCAAATTGATTATTTGGGGCACTTAATTTCAGCCCAAGGTGTCCAAGTTGATCCTCGAAAGTTAGAAGCTATTTCTACATGGCCTGTTCCGTCTTCTCTTCGGAAGCTACGTGGATTCCTTGGCCTTACAGGTTACTACCGCTGTTTCATTCGCAATTTTGGGGCTATCAGCAAGCCTCTCACTGATCTGTTGAGGAAAAATGAGCGTTTCAGCTGGAACACAGCCGCTGCTACTGCATTCGAAACACTTTAGACTGTTATGATGTCCCCACCGGTTCTTGCATTACCAAATTTCAAGGAACCTTTTGTTGTTGAAACTGATGCCTCAAGTTCTGGATTGGGAGCTGTTCTCTCTCAAAATGGTCATCCCTTGGCCTATGCTAGTAAAGTATTAGCTCCTACTAAACGCCATCTATCTACTTATGAACGGGAAATCCTTGTTATCCTTTTTGCTGTTAAACAGTGGAGGTCTTACTTGGGAGGTCAGAAATTCTTCATTCGCACCGATCACTTACCCTTAAAACACTTATTAGAGCAAAGGGATCTGAATCAAGAACAATTTAAATGGCTTCACAAATTATGGGGTTTACACTATGAAATCTTATATCGCAAAGGGAGTGACAATGTGGTTGCTGATGCTTTATCACGCAAACCTGAAGGCACCTGTTTGGCACTTTCTGCCCCCGTTTCTCCATTGTATGATAGGGTCCGTGATGGCTGGCTGCTTGATACTTCTCTACAGTTGCTAATCCGTGACTTGGAGCATGACCCAGCTTCTCATCCTAAATTTCTGTGGCAGCACCAGCTCCTTAAACGCAAAGGCAAACTTGTAGTAGCTGCAGATCAAAATCTTCGTCAAGATCTTCTCACTTACTTCCATGCAGATGCCATTGGAGGCCATTCAGGTATCCACTCTACTTTTAAGCGCCTAGCTTCAGTTTTTTATTGGAAGGGTATGGAAAAGGATGTTAGGAATTTTGTGAGGGAATGCACCATTTGCCAACGCTTCAAACCTGAATTGGTTGCCTCTCCGGGGCTTATTCAACCTCTTCCTATTCCGGAACATGTTTGGTCTGAACTGTCTATGGATTTCATTGGTGGTCTCCCAAAATCTTTTTCCAAGACAGTCATTTTAGTGGTTGTGGATCAGCTGTCTAAAGCTGCCCATTTCATGGCCCTTAAGCACCCTTTTTCTGCTGTGGATGTGGCCCATGTGTTCATGGATAATATAGTCAAGTTGCATGGTTTTCCTAAATCAATTGTTAGTGATCGGGATCCCATTTTTTGTGGTCGATTCTGGAAGGAGCTGTTTCGTCTATATGGGGTCCAGTTACATTATTCTTCTGCCTATCACCCCCAATCCGATGGGCAAACAGAAGTTCTTAACCGTTGTTTGGAGTGTTATCTCTGTTGCATGACTGGTGATTTTCCTAAGCAATGGACCAAATGGTTAGCTTTAGCTGAATTGTGGTATAACACCACTTATCATTCAGCCATTGGAATGACACCTTTTGAAGCTGTTTATGGTGTCTCTCCTCCTATCCACCTTCCGTTTATTGCTGGAGACTCCACTAATGATGAGGTGGACCGTACTTGCTTATCCAGAGAAATGGTTCTGCAAACTCTCAAGAATCATTTACTTAAGGCACAACACCGCATGGTGCAGCAAGCTAATAAGCACAGATCTGAGCGCACATTCAGCACTGGTGACATGGTTTATCTGAAATTGCATCCCTTCTGGCAGAATTTATTGAACAATTCATCTCTCCATAAACTTGCTGCCCGTTATTTTGGGCCGTTCAAGGTTGTCCAGAAAATTGGGACTGTTGCTTATGAGCTGGATCTCCCACCTACCACTCGAGTCCACCCTGTTTTCCATGTTTCTCTCCTTAAGAAGCATGTAGGGCCTTCTGTTGCTGTCACTCAAACCTTACCACCAGTGGATGATCAGGGACAATTTGCCCTTGAACCAGCTGCTATTTTGGGCCGCAAACTCACCCGCCGGAACAACCTTCCTATTACTCAAGTGCTTGTCCAGTGGAAGCTCACTCAACCTGAAGATGCCACTTGGGAAGACCTTTCTGTCATTCAAATTCAATTCCCTCATTTTTCTACTGTTGCTGATGCTACTAATGAAATCCTTGTGGACAAGGATTCTTTTTAGGGGGGGAGTAATGATACATGTATTCCTTACTAGGGACCTTATAGTAAATAATAGTAGGGAATAGCGCTCATTAGTTAGTTAGAAGAGAGAGAGAATTGGTCATGACGTGGCCAATGGAATGGAAGGAATATATACTCTGTACTGGACATTTCCAAAAGTGTGAATGAATTAGTCCCTTTTCCCTTTTTAGTTATATCATCTTGGGATATAATCTACTTCTTCAACAGTTGTTTTTACAATGACCACTTATTCTTACACTTTAAATTAATATATTCATTCTTCAGTTAATTTTTTACCTATGAATGGCTATGTACACATCCTATGGTTAGTGTTCACTTAGATTTTTGATATATTTGATCCCTAACTTCTGATGGAAGAAATTTGATTTTGACGTTATTAAATTTCTGACGGTTCTAATCCTATTTGATGGACTTAGATGTTTATGTTCATTGATTTTGCTTCTGGCATAAATTTCTTGATTATGCATTCTACAGAAGTTTGACAATTGATCTTTATGTGGCAGAAAACTTGGATCATGATACAATAAAGCTTCCAGTTATATACTTATTGGACTGTACTTTGAATGACTGTGATTTGATATTAAAATCTGTGAATCAGGTAAATGTGGGATGCCTTTCTTCAGATGCTTTTTGTTTTCCTAATCATGCTATTATCCCAGCCTCTCAGATTTCCTAATAATTTATGTATTGTTGAGTTCAAGGCGATGGATTTTTTGTAGGTATTTTATTTAGTTAAAAGAAGGAAAACTATACTTTCGGTCCTTGTCGTTTTATTCAATTTTCAGTTCAGGCGAGAAAAAAGAGAGAATCCTTGTAGTTTAAATATTTGCAATCAGGTTTTTATTGTTTAAATAAATTTTGGTCGAGTCTTTATCATATTTTTGTCAATATTTTGTGTTTAGTCTGATGTTATAATATAT
Organism: Acacia confusa; assembly: GCA_037074495.1. Classification (NCBI taxonomy): domain Eukaryota; kingdom Viridiplantae; phylum Streptophyta; class Magnoliopsida; order Fabales; family Fabaceae; genus Acacia; species Acacia confusa. The sequence goes on along the minus strand of CM073512.1, from coordinate 429,873 downwards.
ATAATTGGTTATGTTACCAAAATTTAACAAATACTCAACAAAAAGCCTTTACTTTAGAATGGGCCTTGTCTCTCCCAAAAAATTTGGACAAAGAGAGACATAGAATTTGGACTATAAATCAAAATCAAAAGAAATTAAGAAGAGCAGGTATCAGAGCCTAAAGAGTTTGATGGAGATTAAGGTAGAATGAGATGCCTAAGTCCCACATTAAGTAGTATGAAGTGGTTGATGGTTATTTGAATGAATTGGTTTTTTACCTCGATAACTAGCTTTTGGAAGAGGATTCCCCATCTTATTTGAGTATCCATCAATTGGTACCAGAGCTAATGGTCAACAGTTTCGGAAAGGGTTATCGATGGGGGTTCTCCCACCTCAATAATTATCTCTTTATGGAGGGTTCCAAATGTCAAGCAATGAAAAGGAAAGGAAAAAGGAAGGGAGAAATGGTGAGAAAGAGGGAGAAAAGGAAGAAACTTGAGGAGTGGGTATGGCAGAATACCAATATTATTCCTTAAGCAATAAGTCTAATGCTAATCCTTGGGCATATTTATAGAGCCGCAAGTACTTTCATTAAAACAATAATTATCTAAACTAATCTTAGATAAGATAAGATAAGATAGAGTAAATCCTAATTAAAAATGGATTAAATTATGTTTTGAAATGAAGGTGATTAATAAATCATAGAATAAGCTTAATTAAATTCTAGGTTTTCTAATGCCTGGCAGTTGCCCGTCCCACTTGAATACCCATCAGAGGCCAAATTCCAAACCATTCTAGTGGGCAAAGAGGAAGATTGAAACAAGACAATGGGTTCTAGAAACAAAGTGTTAGGTGGAATAATTAGCGAGAAGGAAGGATTTAGTTAAGAAAAGCAACTAATAGCAAGTTGGTTGTGAGAAGTTGCTTTATATTTAGCTTTTACTGACCCCTCTAGCACTCATGCAATTCAAACTCTATTGGCTATCTTAATTCTTAACTGAAAAATAATAAGAGAATGATAATGTACCGGCTTAAACAGTTGTCCTAAAATACTATTGACTAATTGATGCAAATGATAAGATACTGATTAGGGTACCGATGTGGGTAAGGGGAATGGGTAGGTTATATGAGAATCTAAGTTGAGAAAATTAAAGATCATAGTAAGCTATAAAATTACTCTGACTTAAAGAGGAAGCAAGTATTTCGCTAGCTCTTTAGGAATAGCCTTTGTTTCATAGAATAAGCAAGTATCTCACTAATTCTATAAGAACAGCTCAAATCCTTAAGAGAAAGATGAGCTAGAATCTGTAACTCATCGGACTATTAAAGAAGCCCAAGGAAAATCTCCCGTACCAATTTACTTTCTAAAATATTCCATGTTTTATTGATGAGGCACTATGCCTATTTATAATAGTTTACAAAGAGAAAAACTATCCAAAATATAAATACACAATTCAAAATATGTTCAAATATAAGATTCAGATAACTAATGATCCTAGATTCTAGCAACTAATTCAATCTAGTGGGATATTCCACTTATTTCTTGATTTCCTAAAGATAATAATAAACAGACTCAATTAATTAAACAATAATTAATTCCTAAATAAAATAAACAATATCTAAAATTATATTAATAAATATTTATTCCTAAAATCTCTAACTTCCCACACCTTCCATTATCTTATGCTAATCCGATTCTCTATCACTAAGCCACTTAACCAATCCTAAGGATAAAAAACCAAACATGTGCTGATGGAGGCAAGTCAATTGAACACTCAACACATTGCTTTTAGCAGTCATGTGCTAACCAACGAATTTAAATGTGCAGTTATTGCTTATTTACTTCAGTTTACTTTCAATACCAGGAGAAATCTGGTTATCATTTGGAATTTGACAGGGGATCACTTTAGTTGCATTGCAAAAATAATGATGAAATTGACTTTGTTTATAATTTCAAGCTCTAGTGTAATCATTAGAGAAATATAAGAAAAAAACATAAAACTTGTCTTTGATTTGTCTGGCAAATGGAATATTTGTATTGAAGTAATCAATTGCCTTATTTGCTAATTTGTATTATTTTTCAATTTGAACAACAAAAGGCCTTCTTTTTATCCTCTCTGGTTAATTTGACTTGATTTGTTTCAAATATGCAGAGGGAACTTTATCCTACTCTGGTTTTATTTCCAGCAGAAAAGAAGAAACCTCTACTTTATGGAGGAGATATTGCGGTAATTGATGTAATCAAGTTTGTTGCCGAGAATGCAAGTTATTTTAATCGTGTTATCAGTGATAAAGGTAATTTGATGCAGCACACATTATTGCTGTGTGTTGTTTACCATAAATGATCTTAACTCATCTAATCATGTTGCTTACCAAGTCACTCCTCTCTCTAGCTTGATACATTCACTGTACATAAATGTCTATATTTGATATGTTAAGTTTATGACCCCCTGGCCCTCTCTTTGGAATTTAAATGTTTCTAACTTCTCTAGCATCTTCCATGATTCTGGTAGCAGTTTTGCGGCTTCCTCCAAGAGGACACAGGAATCAGAATCTGTATAGTACTTTGGCAGCTGGTGTTCACAAGGAATCAGTACATGACAGGAACTTTGTCAATGTGGTCAAACTCAACCTGGTGAAACCACCTGTGCCGAACAGACCGAATGAAGCATTGCCTCAAGTAATGATCGGTTCAGTGCTAATTGCTACAGAAAAGCTTTTGGGGATTCAGCCATTTGATGGATCAAAGATTCTAATTGTGGCAGCTGATCAAATAAGTGGGTTTCAGGGTGTCATCATAAACAAGCATATAGAATGGAGTTCTCTTCCTGAGCTGGGAGGAGGCTTTGAAATACTGAAAGAAGCTCCACTGTCTTTTGGGGGTCCTGTTGTGAAAAGCGGAATGCCATTTTTATGTTTGACCCGAAATGTTTCAGTAAATTCTTTACCAGAAATCCTCCCAGGAGTTTTCTTCCTTGACCACCTTGCCACAATAAGCAAAATCGAAGAGATGAAATCGGAGGCCAATCAATCAATTGTGGATCACTGGTTTTTCTTGGGGTATTCAAGTTGGGATTGGAATCAGTTGTTCAATGAGATGGCCCAAGGGGCATGGAACTTGAGTGAGGACGGAAGGAAGCATTTGGTTTGGCCTTGAGGATTATTTCTTTACCGTATGTACTGTACTGTGTTGATTTCTTTCAGATGTAGAAATAATTCAGAAATTAGTGTATATTAAAAGATAGCATCCGAAATACGATTCATTCATTAAAAAGGCTTGAAGTTGTAAAACCAGGAAGGTTGTGTATTTGCGGCAAGCCAGAGTTTCTGTTCTGACACAACGGCCAACGGAATTTCTAGATCTTTGTTATTTATTTTCTTTTATGAAAAGGCAATTTGTATGAAGTAAAAGTCAAACGAGTACAAGTACTGAACCTAGTATGGAAGTTCAACAAATAACTATAACGTCTTTTTTTGGCTTTATCAATCCCCCCCCCCCCCTTTTTTTAAATAAGAAATTCTTTTCCAAAATTTCCGTTCTAATCTAAAGATAAATGTAGGAAAAAAAATATTCGTACCATACCAATTGAACATAGATAAATAGAAAATTTAATACACTAATTTTTTTCACTATAATTCAGGTATTGCTTCGTCCGCCAAACAATGGCACCCACCTTAGTGATGTACTGATAAAAGAAGCACATATGAAGTGAAAATAACTGCACGCCTACCGTTAAATAACTAGTTATGTACCTTTTTTAGTTATGAATCTCATGGTTGATTAGTTGAAACAATATGGAGCACGTACCGGAATGTGCGTATGGGAAAGGAAGTGAAGCATTGTGATGAGAGAGGTTGAGAGCTATTTTGCATAATAAAAAAAATGGCGTCAGTTTCGGTTCTTGCAAAGTACAAGCTGGTGTTCTTGGGTGATCAGTCGGTGGGCTAGACCAGCATCATCACTCGCTTCATGTATGATAAATTTGACACCACCCATCAGGTATGCATGTATATATTATTTCTCATTATCCCATCTCTCTAAAAATCAAATCTATTAAGTTCATAACGTTCGTTTTGTTATTAATTAATAATCTTAGCTGTTCTGCACGTACGTACGTAGCGATGTCGGAATCTGATGAATTTTCTCATGCAACACCGAACTAAGAACACCGACGATCTCTTCCTCCCGGAGATCGTGATCTTTTCTCTTGGGAAAATGGCAATAAATGTGATATATAATCATAATCGTTGTCCAAAAGATAGATCAGAATCTCGTTATATATCGATTTACTATCTAGTGCTAATGGCGATTGTTTCTATATATCATAGATCATTCTACTTCCCTGTTTGGTTTGGGAGTTGGTTCAAGGGATCCTGATTTGATCCTGTGAGATTACGGACGGACACATACAGCTGCTGCTATTTCTACGTAGCAGTGCAAGTATCACAAATTTACTTTCGCTAAGAGCTATCTCCTCCCCAATTGAAATTCAATTTTCGGCAAAAATCTTTCTGACATACGAATTCAGCTTACTTTGAATAAAAAGTTGGCCAAATTATATTATAGTTCTAATTTTTATTTTAATGGTATCTCTAGTAGTAAACACTATTGTTTTTTTGGCTTAAATGGTATACGATGCCATTGCCGTCGATTTCTCTTATACGTCCAACGCTCTACCTTCACGTTTCACTCAATTAGGCATTGGAAAAAAAAAGTATTATTTTTTAATTTTCAATGGTGACTTTCCTCAATTTTAAAGAATCACTCAATCAAGCATGAAAGGGAAAAAGAAAAAGGGGGGAAAAAAGGATTTGCTAGCAGCCGGTCGACTTACGATGACGGCCACCACGGGCTTAGGGCCTCATGCTTCCCTGCTCACTTTCAGTTACTTGAGCACACAATTGGGCCTAAAAACATTCACAAATACCACAATCTACTTGGGTTCACATGGAAGATTTTGAATCTAAAGATATTTTAAGCAATTCGGTCCCTATGAAAGGGATAGTGTACCCTATGTTGAATGAATTAGGTGCTCAGATGAAGTTATCCCTTAAAGATTCAGTTAAGAAATCAAATCTCAGATCCTGATAAACGACTTCAGTTTTCCATGAGGATTGTATTATACTGAGACTTCCCTTTCCAATGTCGTGCACTTTAAGTTATCATGAAATGGAAAGCATATAAGAGAAACAACTGAAGAACGATGCTTTTCTCAGAATGGAGATGGGACCCTGATTAATTCCAACATCGTGTATAGTACTGTTTGAGGCATTAAATGTGAGCAAATCCAAGTTATTGAATATCATGGAACACCTCTTTTTTCTTGATCATCATCTGATATGTTGTCATTTCGTCCAATCAACCATCCCGAGTCGGTCCAATGAAAAGTCCAACATAAAGAATTACACGAATCAGGAATACAGCCAGCATCATGGAAACTCCTCGAATATGAAATTTCATAGAATTTAAAGCTACACAATCCAAACGAAAAGGTTCAACGCAAATTGGCCTGGAAAATAGAAGATCGTTGGTAAGAGACAAGGACGGTACTGAAGCTCTACAATGCCTGAGGAAACGACTAGGATCTTTCTCAACGTTCAAACGGTAAACTAATTATGCCTAAACAAAGTGCTTAAGCATCCCCGACCACAAGTGGCAGCCATTATATATTCCCACCGCAACAAAAGGTACCACAATACCAATTATATATCAGCCGCAAGGAAGTTGCCAGCCAGTGTAACCTGCATAAAATTATTTCATGATGCAAAATCTCAAAACGAGAATAGAACAGATATCTGACGATGGGATCCGTGATTTCTTTTGGTTTCTCTTTTTTCAATGAAAACCTTGTTACTAATTAAGACAGGTGTACCAAAATTCCCAGGACAGGGTCTGTGCTCAACTCATTGACACAAGAAATCCAGAGGGTTAGAGTCAGAAGAGTACCTTTTCACCCAATTTGAATGGAGGAAGACCCTTGTAAGGGCAGGTGCCGCACCTGAAAGCATCCCCTAAACCACACTGCAGGTTAGAGACAATTGTCAGAGTAATGCCGACCATGAAACACAACACGTGCAGCGCATTGATCTGAGTGTGACAGATGAAGGATGAATCATTCCCAGAATTCCTATCATGGAGTTTGCACATTATTTGCAGATCCCTAAAAATTATTCCTATCATGGAGTTTGCACATTATTTGCAGATCCCTAAATCCTTATTGCAGAATCATTTGTGTTTGTTACTTCATTTTAACCATCCTAAGCTTCACAATTACCTATTGCACCAAATAAGCTACGTGACCAAGGAATTGTCAGAATACCAAATCGCTAGTCAGACACAGAACAGAATTTATTCATCTCAGACTCCTAAACAACAGGAAAAAACAATTAGCCTTTTTGGAACAGCACGTGCAGGTCATTTTAACAGCACAGAAAACAAGAAACCCCAAGTTCCAATTAAAGGCAGCATACACTGAAACAGAATACTTTCCAGAAAAAAGACATACACTGCCACAGGCCGATTGAGGATTATTGATCTGTTCTGCAGTCAATCCCAATTTCAATACTTTCTCCTCTTCTTCAGCCCTTCCACAAGTGCAGCTTTTGCATGCTTTCCTTGTACTTCCAACTTCGCAATCACCTATTATTGCACAAGCAAGTTACTAAATACAAGGGAAGAAAACCAATACATCGGCAACTGAAACTAGATAAGTACTATTTACCCATTGGCAGTTGTGGTTTCTTTAAATCTTCTTCAGTCAAAAGACTATCTTCATCAACAAGGTCTGAATCATCATCAATTTTCACTTTAGGTGGAGTCTTCACTGCCTTTTTAAGGGCAAAAGTAGAACCAATTTTCCATGAAGGCCTTTTTGCTTTAATCTATGTGCAATGCAAAATAATTTTACTGTTAGAAAAGTAGGTTTTGGGCCGCACAAGTTGGGAAAATTAAGCCTGGTAGAACATGCGGTTCACGTCTGAGTATTTTAGATATTTTAAAGCCGTAGTATGTATCATTACAACCTATAATTTAACTTATCTGCAATAAGTTTCTATTCTTCCCTATTTATTGCTACAATAAACAATGAACAATGAACATTGAATAAATTGAAGAAAGAGAAAACTGAAATGGCAGAAAATAAACTAACCCCAGAAGGCTTGATTTCTGAGGAGATAGTTGATTTTAATTGTAAAATTTGTGTCTCTGAAAACCCTGCCAAGAGTAACTTGCGCTCAAGATCAGAAATCATCTGCAAGAAGACAGAAAATTGAAATAACTTCACCGAAAGCAGAAATTATAACCCACAGCCATTTTACTTGCCCCAACTTTAATATGACCCAGCCATACCCAACAAGACATTATAAAAGCACGGGTTTTCATGGGTCAACCCATGGTTCATTATTAACTCACGCCTCATCACTTTGTCATGTAACCCACTCTCATCCTCTCTTTTTACGGCAAACTCTGAGTACAAAATATGTTATTTTAATGTCAAATATTTAAAACAAATATCAATATAAAGTATAAAATCCATAACAGGCTGCATTATTTACATGTTAAGTTTGACATCATTAGTCTTGTAATAGGTTACAAATACATTTTAAGTTTTAAATTAAGGGTCCAATCGATCCAATTCAAACCCACAAATTTTGCCATCCACAATTAATAAGATAATTCTTCCTAGGCACAACTGATTATTACCTTATCGACTGAACCCAAAGCAGATTGAGAAGGCTTGCGAATAAGAGTTGACGCCCCTACTTTTAACACTCTCAGGATTTCTTGAACCAATTGATCAGGAGGACAATCAAGAGATTGCCAGAATAAAATTACAAAATCCATAGAGGAAGATTCCACTGGCAACTTGCCTGTTGTTTCCAAGAAAAAAAGAAAGAAAATTGGTTTCCTTGGCAACCCAAAAAATATTATATAAGCACCAATAAGCAAATATGATATTAGGAGGGAAATTGCATGTTTAAAAGAGCCAAAATTTGATGCAGGGAGAGGTGCAATTTCACCCTGATTTTTTTTCCCTTAATGGAACTCTAGCTATCAATACTGTAACATACTTATTCCATCGAAGGGTACACAACTACACATGCATTCTCACGATTGACATTGAGAAACACCAGTTAGCAAAGACAAGAAAAATAAATTATGCCTACACGAGAGCATTAATGGCCTCATTTATTAGCCAGTTCAAAATTCCATTGCGGACTTAGAACTCTTCTCATGCAAAAGTGCATGTTATAGCGAGTGCCATACTCACAATTAATAAGTATCATTTGATTGTAAATCTCACATTTCAATATATGAAAGCAGTTTAACTATGAATCCTGTGCCACTTAGTTCCCTTGATGAGAGAACATTATCAAACTAAGGACAGAAGAAGTTTCCTTGAGAGAAAAGGAGATGACAAGATATTTTTCTTGAAAACATAAAAGGAAACCTTTTCAACGTTTTCTAAAGTCTAGGTACTCAAAATTAGATATTAATTCATGGCCGGATGATGATAAAGCTCTCCTCCAAGCTTGTTGCATATCTGTTAGAAGACTATGTTGTACTTATAAAGCAAAGTAATTGTAATCATAACAAGTATGTAATGAAAGAAAATTACTTAGAGACGATGCACATGTGAGGACTAGAGGATCACAGTCTTCAACCCCTGCATTTCCAATTTCTCCAATCGAGTCAAACACAGCACTGACAGGAAGCACAGCATCATCAGTAATTGCCAGCACAGCAGAATTTGACTTTGCAGCATCCTGTAAAATTCAAGATTCATAATATCATGTTTAACAACTTTGAATTTCAATGTAAAATTTACAGCAGGTGAATTAGTACGAAAATACGAAAAGAAACAAGACAATAAAACGAGTAGATTACAGAAGCTGAATCCATGTAAATTGTGAGTAGTTCCTAATGAGGCGGCATGCGCCCGACTGAAATAAGTATTATAACAGTAACTTGATGAAATCATAATCCAGAAAAATAAAATCCAGAACTTAGCTTTCTTTATTAAAAGCCCAACTCGTAAATTGTAATCAAACGAAAATAGTTTCAAAGAAAAAGACCAAACGAAACAGAGGAACATAAAGAACAGAAAATAGAGATGAAGAAAACATGCGTTGCCCGAAAACACAACACAATCACCGGTGAATGAGTGTGAATGACAAACAAAAAGTGAAATAGAAGAATCAGAAAAGATAAAAAGAAACAACGAAGAGGACGAAGAACGGGAATGAACCATCGGACTACAAGCTCGAAGCACCAAGACATATAGCAGAGAGGTAGAGGGACTTGGAAACTTCACTTGGAAGGTGAGCGTACTCTTCAAAATTCGGGAAATTCGCACATACCAAAAAAAAAAAAAAAAAAAAATTTATCAAAATAGACCAGTAAAAAAAAAATTTCAGATTTAACCTAGTTGGTGGCACCATGTCAGCGGGTGCCACACGTGGCGCTGCCACGTGGAACGCCACCTAGGTGACGCCCAAGGTGGCAGCGCCACCTATTTAAAAAAAAAAAAAATTTCAAAGCTGCCTTGCGACAGCTTTTCTAACAAGGGGCGTCAGCCACATGTTTTTTTTAATTTTTTTAATTATTATTTTTAAATATATAATATATATTATAAATAATATAATAATGATATATTAATAATTAATATATATTATTAATAATTATTTATTAATATTTATTATTAATAATTATTATATTAATAATAATTATCATATTAATAATTATTATATTATTAATAGAGTTTACTGTTAAATTAATAATTATATATTTTGAAAAATATTATTTTAGTTAATTAGTAATTCTTAATAAATTAATTATAATTATTTCATTTATTACAAAAAATATTATTAATAAATCATCTATCCTAGAATTGTGATAGCAGTTTATATTCTGATGTTTTTGTTCACTAAAAAATTATTCTACGATCTAAATTGATTTTATTTTATCAGTTCCGATTTTTTTTTTGGCCCAAATTTTATTAGTTTAGATTGATTTGATTTGATTAGTTTAGATTGATTTAATTTTCTTAGTTTAGTATTAGTTTTATTTTATTAGTTTAAATTGATTTTATTAGACTAGTTTTTAGTTTAGGTTGATTTGATTTTATTCGTTTAGGTGGATTTGATTTTATTAGTTCTGATTTTTTTGTTTATTGGGAAGTTATTCTGCCACTTTTTTGATTTACTCGGAGGTGGAGGGAAGAATTTGTTTTCAAATTATTTTGTAATCTTTTTTAATGATAAATTATTAATAATTATTAGTCGCAGAACAACTTAAAAAAGATTACAAAATAATTTGAAAACAAATTCTTCCCTCCACCTCAGAGTAAATCGAAAAAGTCGCAGAATAACTTCTCAATGAACAAAAAAATCGGAACTAATAAAATCAAATCGACCTAAACAAATAAAATCAAATCAACCTAAACTAAAAACTAAACTAATAAAATCAATTTAAACTAATAAAATAAAAACTAATATTAAACTAATCAAATCAAATCAATCTAAACTAATAAAATTTGGGCAAAAAAAATCGAAACTAATAAAACAAAATCAATCTAGATCGTAGAATAACTTTTTAGTGAACAAAAACATCAGAATATAAACTGCTATCACAATTCTAGGATAGATAATTTATTAATAATATTTTTTGTAATAAATGAAATAATTTTAATTAATTTATTAAGAATTACTAATTAACTAAAATAATATTTTTCAAAATATATAATTATTAATTTAACGGTAAACCCTATTAATAATATAATAATTATTAATACGATAATTATTATTAATATATATTAATATATAATTATTATATTATTAATAATTATATAATATATATTAGTATATAATTATTAATATGATAATTATTAATAATAAATATTAATAAATAATTATTATATTATTAATAATATTGTTATAAAACTGGTGAGAATAAGAGAAGAGATTATAGAGAGAGAAAGTAGAGAGAGAAATTATCATTTCACTATATATTGAATAGTTACAGAAGACCTCTATTTATAGAAGGAAAATGAGACTTTAGTGTAATTTCCACATCAGGGTCATTTAGTGTAGTTTTCCCCAAGAACCAAAACTATTCAGTCACGGATTTCCTTCCCGTGATGATTGTATAATTGTGAGCGGGTCCCACCAAATAGTAAATCACTATGCATGGTACTATGTGTGGGTCCCATATCATTTTGTAATATTTGAAGACCGCGAGTCAATGGACATCCACATAATAAGTATATTCACAACAAATATATATTAATTATTAATATATCATTATTATATTATTTATAATATATATTATATATTATATATTTAAAAATAATAATTAAAAAAATTAAAAAAAAAAATCTGAGCTTTGAAAAAAAAAATTTATTTTCTTTTTAAATAGGTGGCGCTGCCACCTTGGGCGCCACCTAGGTGGCGTCCCACGTGGCAGCGCCACCTTCACAGTGGCGCCCGCTGATGTGACGCCACTAATTAGGTTAGATCTGAAATTTTTTTTTCACTGATCTATTTTGATAAAAAAAAAAAATTTGGTTTATATATGCGAATTTCCCTTAAAATTCTTAATTCTTTCAGTTTTATAATACGTTATCAGCACGATGGCTTCTCCTTCGGCTAATAGCTGATCCTTATTACTAACTTCTCTGCTCTTCATCATGATCCTTCATTTTCTTGTTTTCTCTCGACTAGATCAGTTTCAGATCTACTTTCATTCCTTCTATATTTCTTCATCCTTCTTCACGCCCACACACACCTCCAAGATTATTGAACATGATGATTAACTCTTTCTTTTATGCTAATTCCGACTCCTCCTCTCACCTCTACTACTCCCAATTTTCCAAATCTACCTCCTTTGTTTTCCAGATCTGATCATAATTCCTATCCCAACCACCGTCTCAAGATCATCACTTGTCACCAATAATCTTTATTCCCTTTGGCCCAACCTAGTTTTTTCCCCTGATCCTATTATATATATAATATGCTGCTACCTCCTTTGTTTTTCATTCTAAAACCCAGCTGAAAGTATAACTGAAACGGAGTGAGGCTGAGAGTGAGACTGAGGAAAAGAAGAGAGGGAGAGATCGAAAGTTGAGATTGAGAGACTAAGATAGGAAGGAGAGAGACCAGAAAAAGAAGCATCATTATGGTGGGTCACTGCATATATTATTGGTTTACATGTCCACATATTTTTCTTTGCTTCATTTTGGCATTGTGCGTTTGGAAAGGAATATAAGAGGTGACATATTACCAACCACGTAAGTGCCTTCCTTATTTAATGATTTATACCCAAATAAAATAGTCATCATTTGGTTTAAAAAAAAAAAAAAAAACTCACCAACCGATAGATTATTTTTCTTTTCATAATTTAGATGCTTTATTTCGATTCAAATATTTGCATCTTTAGTTTCGGTATATCCAGTTCATGAGTTTTGTTGATCATTATCTTCTTCTCTTAATACTTAAGATTTTATTTTATTTATTTAATGTCTTATTTTTTTTTTGAATAGATTTTTCAACTCTATCTTTACTATTATTGTTGTTAATTTGACTCCACCTTAGAAGTCTAGATTTAATTTTCCCTTTTAATTATTTTAATTTAAGATTTTATTATTGTTACTAACATTTATTTTTATGCATTTATTATTATTATTATTTTTTTTAATGCTACTAACTTTACTAACATTTATTTTTACATATTTAATTTTATTGTCACTAATATTTATTTATCTTTCATGGAAGCACACTACATATTAGTGGGCTCCATTTATTTAATTTAATTTAATTCTTTACTACTTTATTTATCTTTCATGGGGAAACACTAGTATGTATTAGTGAGTTCCATTTATTTATTTTATTTTACATTTATTTATTCTTTATGATGGCACACTAGTATCTATTAGTGGGCTCTATTTATTTATTTTATTATGCTTTATTTATTCATGGTAGCAACACTATAGTGGGCTCCATTTATTTATTTACTGCTTTACTTATTTCTCATGGTTGCAACACTATATTAGTGGGCTCCATTTATTTATTTACTGTTTTACTTATTTCTCATGGTTGCAACACTATAGTGGGCTCCATTTTTTAATTTTAATTCTTTACTGCTTTATTTATTTCTCATGGTAGCGACACTAGTACTGTGGGCTCCATTTATTTATTTACTGCTTTCTATATTATATATATATATATATTTGCATTTGCATATGCATCCTCTTTCTTACCTTTGGATGAGATAGGTCTCGCTGTGAGTTTACTACCATTCCTATTTCATCTTCTTTTTATTTATTTAGCACGTTTATTTCCAGTCATTTATTTTATTTTTATTTATTTATTTACTACTTTATATAAATCCCCCTTCCCTTTTATTATTTATGGCAACGACACTAATATATACATATTAGTGGGTTCCATCTATTTGTTTTATTATGCTTATACTTTATTTATCCTGAAGATAAACTGTTAAAAGATCATATATATAATTATGAGATCAAAATGCCATAGAGATATGAAGCATAGATTGGCTTGAGAGATGAGGCATAAATTGGCTTGAGCCTAAGAGGCAAGATAGCCTTAATTTCAGAGGCAAGATTGCTTGAAGCCAAGAGGCAAGTTAGCCTGATAACAAGAGACAAATTATGAAACAATATTTGATCCATAAATTTTGTATGTTATCAGTTGTATAAAGGCCTCAAAATTGTATATTTCGCATTAAATATTCCCTTAAATTATGAGACAAGGGATTATATGATCATGATTGATATTATAAATAAATATATTCAATTTGCTATTGTAGTAGCAATATTGTGGATTAATTTCTTGCCATGATCAAACAAATCAGTGAGTTATGGATCATGAATTTTTATCCAACTTCATTCCCAGAAGTGAATAAAGCAAATATATTATTATGGTTGTTTTGTGATTTCTATGATTATAACAATTTTTGTGAATACGGGAGAGGAATATTCATAAACAAAATAATTAAACAAAAGGAAATATTATTTCAACAAAGTTTAATAGCGAGTGGCTCAACATCATTACAAACCTTAATCATCTCATTCTGAAGATATTTAATGTCTTCTTCTTTTGCTTTTCTTGAGATGGGATCCAGATGAGGCAAAGCTCTTCGTAATATCGAGATTTGCGTCATAAGTTTCTTGAGCTTCTTGTGTGGCCACTCAGTTAACCCTCCTTTTTGATAGATTTTTTGTATGGTGTGAGTAGACATATTTAATTGTTTACTCGCTTCATCAAGGGTTAAGTGAAAATAATTTCTTAAATCATGGAGCGTTGTTTTCTTTATTCTTTCTCTTTGCTCCATAGATAACCTATATAATTCACCCTGGTTAAGGGATGAAGTATCATAGGGTATACTTACTGCAGGTTGTTTTCCTTTTCCTAATGAGTGTTCAATATTGGTTTGAAATGAACTTCCATGGAGGTCATTTGGATTTATAGCCCATTCCGAACCAACACAGAGAACCTCATGATAGGCTAATACAGGATCACGCATCAAGATATATCCTGATGCTTGTAAATCTATACAATACTGTGTCAGAAATTGTTTGATTTCTTCAAAATTTTTCTTTGTGAAATCAAACATTGGAAGCCTGTCAGTATTATAAGATTTATCCTGTACTTTTTCAAATAAAACAGCATGGGTAATCATACCTGTTCTTCTTCCGTGAACTTCAAGTTTATGGTACTGAAGTCCGTTGGTATGAATAATTTCCCGTAAAACATGACAGCAACTACATTCCAATAAGCTAGTAGTTGCTAATTGGCTTGTAGCTGTTGGCTGGCTAATTGTTGCTGGCTGGCTAGTGGTTGTTGGTTGGCTGATTGTTGTTGTCGGGCTGGTTGTTGCTGGCAAACTGATGATAGTTTGCTGGCTAGTGAATGCTGGTTGATTAACTGCCGACATTATTGGCTGAACTGGATTGGTAGACTCCATTAGTTCTGCCATAGTTCTACACCTCTTAACAGGCCTCCTTGATGAACCTGCTTCAGTTGTACCTTCAATCCTTGTAGATTGAGGAAGAACACTTGTTCTAGGGGGAGAAGTAGGTACATTTGAAGCAGAAGGAGGAATAAACATTTCAAAGGGATTAGGAGATAACAAAGAAGTAAATGACATGTTATGCTGATCATCATACAACAAAGCATCAAGTAATGTTGTTTCGGATGTATCAGAAACTGGGATAAAACTGTTTGGTCCTGCCATGGCAATAGAATTTAGAGAAATATGTGTGAGTATCTGGTAGTTGATATTATCAGATGCTTGAGTGTTTGTGAGGCATGTTCGTTTGCCTTCCTCTATTTATAGTTGAATTAAATCCTATTGAATCTCTGCAGATATGCGTAGTCCTGTTAAATCTCTACAGATTTGCTCCCTATAAAGCACGAGCCTGGAATCTTTTTGACTTTATATGTATACGACAATCTGAGTTGTCGCGCCTGTGATTCCACAGTGATGCGCCTGTGATTACACAGTATTGCGCTCGTGAATCTGCAATTATACACCTGATGATTTTGTATTTAATATATATTTGTTTGTTGATTCTGGAAAATGGAAATTTTGTTACCAGAAGTAACAAAATTATGCATTGATAATGCATTTAGAAATCTGTGGAATTTTAATGAAATAGATATCATATATGCTATTATCATGGAATATTGTATGGAAATTCCATAAATTAATTTTTAAGGTCTCACACTTGAGGGGGAGAATGATAATGATATATATCAAGTGTGAATATTTATGTGATAATTCTTTGTGAATGTTTCTATGTTGATTCCCCCAAAATGAATATTAGATTTGATGATAAATCATATAAAATGTTGGCATGACTTGTTTGATCATCCGAGTCATATATTATGTGCTGCATGTTCTCAGATAAAATTAATTATTGGAAATGGATCTCTGGAAATATATCAAATTGAAAGTTTACATATGAGATTATAAATTTGCAAAGTTTGCAGTGATGTTTGCAACCAGAAGTTTGCAATATATTATGCGCGCAATTTCCAGATTGAATGATCCAGAAATAATGTATTAAAGTATCCATGAATGGATAGATCAATGATTATGAGAACAAAATTTATATGTTGTGTATATTTGCAACAATTATATAAGCCAACAGAATTCTCCCCGTATAATTGGCTTTTGGTCAGAAGCCAGATTAATTCCATCTTGAAATGTTTTAAATGTGTAATGATTATTAATCTATTACAATGCACATAGATGGATATACAAAGAAAATTGATGATTTGATGAGGGGGAGAAAAATAAGCAGATTGGGTAAAGATAAAGTGAAATGAATTATCATTGGCTCATATTGGTCCTCATACAAAGAAATGTGCACTAAAAGTTTAAAAGATAATTCATTTGCAGATTTTAGCTTCAAATGCTAAAAGCATTTACTGACCTAAAGTGACAAAGTCACATGTCCCAACTGCAAATGCTCCTATATGAATTGTTATAAAGCACGCCTGAAGCGTTGCTGGTCCATCGGTTATAAAGATAAAAATCCTCGAAAGAGAAAAGGAGCTATAAAATATAGATGATCAAGTCGAGGATAATTAAGTAAAGCTCCAGAAGAGTTATCTTTTGATGAGATGTTATCTCCAAAAGAGATATTACAAGAAAAGTGTATTGTGGTCCAAGAGAGACCTAGGTACCTACTATATGTGAATATAATAAGATCTCAATAAATTATGAATGAAATCCGATGGGACTGAAAATGAAGTCGACGTTAATAATATCTATGATAGCATATGCTGCAATGAATGATAATGAGGATCATGAGCCACAATATATTTGTATGTGCTAGAAGCACATAAGGCGCCAGAAACACATATGTCCCAAAAGGACTCAAGATGATAGTGCATATAGCATCATTATCTGAATAAACATTTATTGAATTTCTATATGCACATATATATTTATGAAAAGATTATTATGACTTTACTTGACAGATTTAGATCTTGCAGGTATATAATGAACAATCAAATTGGGCGTTTCTAACAGAATATTTGATGACAGAAAGTATAATATGCTCAGAAAGACATTGAAGCAATGCAGTCATCAGGGGGAGTAACACTGATGTAATCAAGAGGGGGAGACGATACACGCTGTACTCTTTTTCCCTTATCTGGGTTTTATCCCACTGGATTTTTCCTAGAAAGGTTTTTAATGAGGCAGCACTGGATAGTGTATTAATGGATGATGTACTCTTTTCTTTGGCTAGGTTTTTATCCCACTGGGTTTTTCCTAGTTAAAGTTTTTAACGAGGCACATTCATACTCTTTTTCCCTTATCTGGGTTTTATCCCACTGGATTTTTCCTAGAAAGGTTTTTAATGAGGCAGCACTGGATAGTGTATTAATGGATGATGTACTCTTTTCTTTGGCTAGGTTTTTATCCCACTGGGTTTTTCCTAGTTAAAGTTTTTAACGAGACACATTCATAAATGGACATCCAAGGGGGAGTGTTATGAATATTCTTATTATGTGGATGTCCATTGACCCATAATCTCCAAATACAGGATGACATGGTATATACGCATAGTAATCTACTATTTGCATCCTTCTATAAATAAAGGTCTCCTGTAACTATTCATTACACTTGAATGAGAATTCAATTCATCTCTCTAGAATTTCCTCTGACTTCTCTCTAGAATTCTTTCAGTTTTATAATAAAATCATGGAAAAAAGAGAAGGATCGCCATGGCGTTAGAGCATGGCCGTGATGTTAATGGAAACGGACCGGATCCGGGTCGGGGATGGATCCCCGTTTGATTGGATGAGGTGTTTCGGCCTTTCGGGCACGGAGCAACTTACTGCAGCGACGTCGTTGCAAAAGCCCCGCGTTTCATCTTTTTCTCCGGCCCGCGCCGGCCAGTGTGAATGTTCTTTGATTCTTTCTTTACCTGTGTTTTAGAATTGGTTGATGTCCGCCTGGGACCGTGGGACGAATCATGACAGAGAAGCCAACTCCACCACCGTTGAAGCCTCTCTCTCCTCTCGACTGGGAAACCCTCATCGACGACTTCCAGTACGGAGGTCCTCGTTGCCGCAAATGGACCTCACTTTACCCATTACCTTCTCTCCTTGACCTCCTCCTCACCGCCCTTCTCCGAAAGGACTTCCCTCCTTCTCTCAAGATTCAACTCCTCCTTTTCCTCGAAGAATTTTCGGATTCTTTCTTCGACCATGAACATCAGTCCCACTTCCTCGATCGCCTCATCGATAGTCTTCGAATTGTAATTCAAGCTCCAGTGGATGGGGTTCACATCACTTTCACTTTCAAAGAGCAACTGATGGTTTCCACCACATCGATTCTGATATGTCTAGACGCATTTGACAACTTTGAAGCGAGATATACGGTGAGGCTGGTTGAATGGTTGTTGACAGTGATTAATCGGCCGAATCATGGGTTGGACCGTCATACCCGTGCTGTTGCCTGCGAGTGTCTAAGGGAGTTGGAGAGGGCAAATCCTTGTCTGCTTTCGGAGATCGTTGGACATTTATGGGGCATGTGCCAAAACGAGCGCACTCACGCTTCCCAGAGCTACATTTTGTTGTTCACGTCCGTCATACATAACATTGTGGCTCAGAAATTAAATCTGTCTATTTTGAATACGTCTGTACCAATGGTTCCTTTCAATGTGCCCCAGTGGTTAATGGGTTCCAACAAGGACATTTCAGGTTTGAATTTTAAGGAGTTGAGGAGGGCGATGGCCTTCTTGCTAGAGTGGCCTCATGTTATGACCGCATGTGGGATGATGGAGTTCATGGCAATGATATTGCCAGTAGCAGTGGCCTTGGAGTTGCAACCGTCAATGTTGAAGGTGCAGTTTTTTGGAATGATTTATTCGTATGACCCTGTGCTATGTCATGTTGTTTTGATGATGTATTTACATTTCTTAGATGCTTTTGATGGGCAAGAGGGAGAGATTTGCCGAAGGCTTTTGTTAATTTCAAGAGAAGCACAACATTATTTAGTCTTTCGATTGCTAGCTATTCAGTGGTTGTTGGGTTTCAGTAAATTGATTTTCTGTAAAGAAGTTGGAAAAAGTAGGTCTGTCATCAAATTGTGCTCGACCTTTTATCCGAATTTATTTGATCCGCTTGCTTTGAAAGCGTTGAAACTTGATCTTCTTGCATTCTGCTCAATATGCGTTGATATCTTGAGATCAGAAGGCAGTTCACATAAGGAAGTAGACTCAGTTAATCCAGTACAGCTCTTTGAAGACGGTCTTGTCTGTGTATCATCTTTCAAATGGTTACCTCCAGGGAGTACAGAAACTGCTGTCATGTTCCGCACCTTGCATAAATTTGTAATAAGCGCGTCATCTCATTCTGATTATGATCCTTCTACAACGACATATCTGTTAGACTCCATACTAGTTTGTAACTTACAGGTAATTCTAATTTTGGTTTTCTTTTGCTTGCTGCCCATGTTACCTTATTCTATTCTCCAAAATTTCCACTTTTCCCCCTGTGATTATGATGGAATTTCAAAGTAGAATTTTATTGCTAGAGATAATTTTCTGCAAGATTTTGATACTATTTTGAAATGGAAAGAGGATGAAAAACTGTGAGATAATGACAAGTCATGATATTTGAGGACTTGATAGTATTGGGACTTATTAATTTTGGCTAAGTTTGGGATACTTTAATTTCACGTTTTTTGTACAATTTAGCTGAATTTCAGGGATCCCACTTCACACACTCGATCTAATGCTGCCAACCACCCCCCCCCCCCCCAAAAAAAAAAAAAAAACTGCGAGGTTTTCATAGGTAATGATAGCAAACTATATCCTATCAATTTCAAAACCAGGACCAAGCCCAAGTCTATAGTTAGATGCCCAAGGATGTTTTTCCATCCTTGCTTCCAAAAAATAAAATGTTACGGCTTGTGCTACATGATTGAAATGGACGCTGATATTATTGTCATTTCTCTTTTGTTTCTTTTGAATGACCGTAACATTTTTGTTGTCATTGGATTTGCATTATTATATGTAAACTTTAAATTAGAAATATTAAATTGAAGTTTGGTTTTTCAGGGGATGCTTGTGAACATGATGTTGGATGGTTGGCAATTAGTTCCCGTTGTTGTTGCCTTTGTTGATCGTTTTCTCTCCTGTAAAAAGCATTCTTGGTTGGGAGAGCGTTTACTCCAGAAATTTGATGAGCATTTGCTTCCAAAAGTGAGAATGGATTATAAGTTGATTTCTTACTTCCCGTTATTTGATAGAATTTCTGAAAACAAAACAATACCTCCACTCAGATTGTTGGAGCTGCTCACCAATTTCATGTTTTCCCTAGCGGAGAAACATGGCCCAAATACAGGAATGAAATCATGGTCCCATGGAAGTAGGGTTCTTGGGGTTTGTCGGACCATGCTGATTCACCAACATAGTTCCATATTGTTCCTTAGATTATCTCGTATGCTTGCTTTTACTTGTCTCTATTATCCTGATTTGGAAGTTCGTGATAATGCAAGGTATAGACTCTTTATTGTTTGTTCATTTTTGTTTATAATTGTTTTTCCCTTTGCCCTTTGTACTGTTTGTGTGATATCCTTTCAGTATCTTCCATTCTTCAAGTTCAAAAGGCCTACAAAGTGGTCACTCGCCTATTCTAATGTTTTCTGTTACCTGTTTTGCAGAATCTACTTGCGTATGCTGATCTGCATTCCAGGGAAGAAGCTCAGAAACATCTTGAACCTTGGGGACTTGATCCTTGGTATTTCACCATCTTCACAGTCAAGTTCTTTTTACAGTGTTCAGTCACCTCGCCTTTCTCAAAAATTCAAGACATTTAGGAACTTATCATCCTGCATTCACCTTCAGCGTGTGACCTCTTTGCTTGTTAAACAATTTTGGTCATTGTCATTATCAAGTTTGGGTGTTAGCAACAGCAAACCAGCTTATCTGGAGGGTGCCCAGGATAATGAAGGCCCTGCTGAGGAAAATGAATCTGCTGAAAGTTCTAGTGCAGAGATTATTCCTGAAATGGGAAGAATTAGCCAGCCACAAGAGCCACTGCGGGTGATGGATTCTAAAATCGCAGAGATTTTGAACACGTTGAGGAAGTACTTTTCCTACATTCCTGACTTCAGATATATGCCAGGACTCCGAGTTAGAATAAATTGTAGTTTGAGACTTGAGTCTAGTAATTTCATCCGCATGTTAGGAATTGATACCGCTGCCTCACCCTTGGAAGAGATTGATGTCCTTCCTGCTATATATGCCACTGTGTTAAAATTCTCATCTTCTGCTCCATATGGGCCTATTCCATCTTATCGCATACCTTTTCTTCTTGGTGAAGGTTATGGTAATAATGCATCTCAGAATCTCTCATTAAGTATTGTTCCTGTAGAAAATGGGACTAGAGAAGAGGATAAATTTATGGCTTCTGTAGTGATCGAATTGGAGCCAAGGGAGCCAACGCCTGGTGTAGTTGATGTTCACATTGAAACTAATGCAGAAAACGGCCAGATCATTCAAGGTCAGCTTCAAGGAATTACTGTAGGCATAGAGGACATGTTTTTAAAGGCCATTGTTCCACCAGACATAGCAGAAGATGCAATCCCTCGCTACAAATTAGACTTATTCACTGCTTTATGGGAGGCATGTGGGATGTGCTCTAACACTGGGCGGGAGATCTTTTCATTGAAAGGAAGCAAAGGAGTTGCAGCCATCAGTGGAACTCGATCTGTCAAACTTCTTGATATCCCTGCAGCCTCTTTGGTTCAGGCAACTGAGCGCCACCTAGCATGCTTTGTTGTGGGTGTGATTGGGGAGCCTCTTATTGATATTGTACAGGGTGGCGGTATCATCCAGAACATCATTTGGGATGATACTTCAGATGCTTCCCATGATTCTACTTCAGTTGCTAATTTTGATACGGGTCCACTTTTCCTGACCTACAATGATGAGGATGCCAAGGGGCACGTTAGCAATGGTAGAAGGCGAAATTTGGGATGTATTCTTATCTTAATAGTTCTTCCTCCAAGGTTTCATTTGCTTTTCCAAATGGAAGTCTGTGATGTTTCAACTTTAGTTCGAATTCGTACAGATCACTGGCCCAGCTTAGCCTACATCGATGATTATTTGGAAGCTTTGTATCTGTCGTAAGAGTCGTCTACAGACCTAGATACATCTTCACTTGAGCTTATATTATTTTTCCCTACCCTTTAAGGTGTTGAAAACAGTAAGCATGTTGTTAATTCTTTTCACCAAGTTGTTTCAAACGAATGTTAGAGGGTAGTTGTTTGCACCCAAATATAAACACTGTAAATACATTTTGATGACATTACCCCCCACCATGTAGTGATGTATCCTCAGTCAATGTGTGTCCTCCATTGTGACAGGGGCTGAGCTTTTGAATAGCTTGAAAATATGTATAGTGTATTCTGGTGATTTGTGCTATTGTGTTTTGGGTTTCGTTGATAATCCTTTCCAGATTGCTAGGCCATGTTTGGTAGGGGGAATGGCCCATGTGTGATGGGAATGTGAAAGAGATTGGTAACTTTATTAGGTTTGTTAGAGGTTAAAGCTCATTCCTATGGATTGGCCCATTTCCTCAAAGTGAGGTAATGAGCCTCAAGTGGACCAAAGGAATAGTCTCCAGGACTTTATTTGTGGGCGATTTGTAAGTACTCTTTAAGCGTTCTCTTTGAGTTCAACGACATGCCCTAGCCCTGTTGAACCTCTGAAATTCAACTCACCTAAACTTTTCAGCATAATTTTTTTTTTTTGAACCAAAGAATCCTTTCTTTGATGACCTGCTCTTTACTTCTTATGGTCGATGGCATACTCAACCTTGCCTCAACTTACCTCCACTGCCCTTAGTATGTAAATTTATATGTCTTTTACTTCGTTCTTCCACTGTCGTCGATCTTCCATGCTTCTGCAGTTTTTTGCTCCATTCTTAGGCAAGAAGGGTCTAGTTGAATCTCAAATCTGCCTCCCCTCTTTAAGATTTGGGTTTTAACATGATAACAACAACATAGGTCCCTTAAAGAGAGAGCATTGTAGTCTTTGTAACTATAATTAGACATATTGAGTGAAAATTATTCCAGCATCTCCAGGACATGCCAAACATGTTTTTAAAACTCATTCACACTTTGATTTCTACTATATTTCACTCCTATTTTCATTCTCATTTCATGAAAAATCATCCTACCTTATCAGATGGGGCCAAAGGCTACTTTAATTCAATTATTTTCAAGTTACAAAAGAAAGGAAAAAAAAATCCGACGAGGTTTTGGTTATTGTTTCTTATGCATCTTGAAGTTATACCACTTTGGAACAAGAAATCTTGTCCCAAACACTTCCATCAAATTTCTTCTTTCCAGGTCACTGATAAGTAATGCAGAGAATACATGTCTAGAAATATTGCTTCAATATCAAATGAGACTAATGGCCTTGTAGCCTAGTGGTATGAATGTTTCCTTGTAAGTGAGAAGTTATAGGTTTTTTCCGGTTTGTAATACAAACCGTAAAAGAAATCGAATGGGATAAACAATAAGCCTAAAAGAAATTCTCTGAGTTCTATTTGCCACAAAGGGATGAAACTTACTAATGATATTGATGGCACTATTTTTAGCAAGACTTCAAAAAAGTTAGTTATAGTATTCCCCATAACAAAGATCATATTAAGAGATTTTAATATCTAGATAACAATTAGCGTTAGGTAATTGTTCAAAGAAAACTACTCATCTTTCAAAATTGTCCTATATTAAGACTTGTGTTAGAGGGATTTAGTAATGTGACAAACTTTCCCATAGTCATTTTCTCTGTATGAAGAATTTTGTTAGAACTTCGTGATTTTTTGGCGATTTTTCTAATAAAAATGTTTTCCTTTTTCTAACTTATAACTCTTCCAAATTTGTGATTTTTTTTTTTTTTGTTTCTTGTAAATTATCATGTTTGACTGGTGGGTAGCCTTACAACAGACACCACTTGCTCAATTTTTTTGTTTTTCTATATCAATTTTATTTTTGCAACTCAATTCCTTAATTGCCTCTTGATATGTTTCTGATATGTGTATATTCTGAATTATTTTTTTTGCTGTTTCTTGATTCCATCAATATTGTGCTAGAGAGTGGAACATTGGATTGTTCCTATAACAGTTGAGTTGATGTAAATGCTTGGTAGTGAGCAAGAGGTGCATGTTCTTTGAGGTTTTCAAATTTCAATTCTTGAGAGTAAATGTCTTTGCCTCTGAATTATTTTTTACAGATCATTATACATGTGTTATTTTAATAATTTTTGACCAGGTACTCCATTTAAACTGTGCATTTAGTAACTTCTGATTTTGTTCCATGGCTTCCCTTTCAATTAAAGCTTAGCATGACTGTAAAGAGACTCGTGCTTTTGTTGGTTGCAACTTGATGAGCAAAACCTGTTTCATATTTCGATTCATGATAAGCACTCCTTTTGAAGTTCTTCAAGTGAACAATTGTTTTTGAACCCATATAATAATTTCAGTGGGTAGATTTATTATTTGCCATCACAGATTCAATGAAAAACCAAATTTTGCTTCTAAAATTTCCATGAAGATTAAACAGGGAGATAT
This sequence comes from Acacia confusa, assembly GCA_037074495.1. NCBI lineage: Eukaryota > Viridiplantae > Streptophyta > Magnoliopsida > Fabales > Fabaceae > Acacia > Acacia confusa. The sequence goes on along the minus strand of CM073512.1, from coordinate 405,270 downwards.
TTTTGGGTGTTCTTTTTCAACATTTGCCAGCAGAGAATGTGTTAGTGGGGTGAAGGGGAGGAAGAAAATGGGGAGGATGAAGAAGAGAGAACTTTGGGGTCCTTCCTTTTTCCTGAAAGATGGGGTGTTTTGGGTCTTGATGTATTGATGGTAATATCCTTTTGTTTGCTTTATCTTTTAGTTATACTTTTGGTAGAAGGTGTTGCAATAGGGATGTTTCTGGGCTACGTGAGTTAAAAATCTCATGAGGAATCTCATCAGTGTTTATCTTGTGCTCTAACTTTCTGGAATAGAAAATTAAATTTCAATCTTTATGATCAAATTGAGTGTAAAGCATGTTTCTTCCCTTAAGCCCCTTTCAATGTTATGATCGGTACTGGCTAAGTAAGTTGAGCTGGTATGGCTTCTATTTGTTGACTTTGCTTTCGAAGAAGTAACTCTGCAAAAGGCAACTATTTTTGTATACTATTGAAGAAGCGTTGGGGTTTTGGGAGCACTGAAATTAATGACTTGCAACTTTCTTTACTATGTAACAGGAAAGCTTCGGTGGTGTCATTAATTGCTGATGAACGCTATGCTTGCTTACAACTTGCTGAACAAAGTTTTGCATAGGGTATTTGAGAGTGAACCATAGATGAGAGGATAAATACTTTGACATTTGGAAGGATATATACTATATATCTCCACGCTTTTTGTATCTGGCAGGAGCATAGAAAGATTTGGTTTTGCAAATATGTATATTCATATTGCTACTTTCATTCTGTTCTGTACAACATTTTGAATTTGTATCTTGTTGACATTGATAATGAAAACATTGGAGACTCCAATGGCTTTGGAATTATTTTTCGTTTTCATGGTTTGTTGTGAGGTAGCTTGTGGAGAACCCAATGAGAAAGGTTCAATTTCATTCATGTGAAATGTAATACAGTATTTTGATTAGAAATAAGTGATTAGTATGTGTTGTTTATAATATCTCGTTTTAGTGAAGTCGCTTTTTGTGATGTAGGTTGCATTTTATTTTTTTTGGCGGAGTTGTGACATTTCAGTTAGTCAGTGCTTGTTAAGAACTGATGTTAGTATTATTTTGTTTTCAATGTTAATACAATAAAACACTGATTAGATGGTTCCACGTGCCTATATAATCGACTTGCAGTCTAGCATTGGCAAAATCGTTGGCTTAAAATGGTCATGTTTAGATTGTTGTAAGAATGCAACAAAATTTTCGTTGTCTAATATATGCCATGGGATTTTAGATAAAAATCAACAGCCAAAAACTGATCCTACAACCAACATTGAATGCAATATTTAGCCTTCAATCACCATGACTTTCAAAGAAAAAAATTATGGGCAAGCAAGTAAACAAATTCTATGAAAAATTAACCGACTAACTAATAATAGCTTCTGTGAATAAAGACACCAAATGAGACACTAGACCCCATTTGCCTAGGCAGAGCTATACGGTACAATATGTAAAGCCCCCCATTGATGGGACTCCAGGAAAAGCACAAAGCACTTGTGGGAGCTGCTATCTGAAAGGAATCAGATCAAGTACATCGTCTGGCGCTTTTAGAATGATACTTGACTGCTCCAATATCAGCTTCCAGGGTACAGGAGAGATCAGAAAAAAGAAAAAAAAAATTGAAACAACAAAAATTATCTTCTCTCAACCGATCTCCTTGATTCCAGAGGAAGCTTTGCTGACTCTAGAGAGCTTCTACCTCTAGAATCATGCTTATCTTCTTTTGGCTCATGAGCTGACTTTTTCCGCCTCAGCATATCCTCTGCATATCGACGCCATAAAGCTTCCCTTTCTTTCCTTGGAACCTTGTTATATCGAGGATCAGACTTAAGAAAACGTTTAGCAGTAGACCATGAATTATAAACTGTTTTCCCATCGTTATTTTCTTGAGACGCTACTTCAGAATTCAGGACTTCAGTTAACAAAGCTCTGAACTCCTGCACGCAACGCTGGCCAAATCACAAGGATCATTATGTTAGGGTTTAGCATATTCTTTGCCAGAACGCAAAAAACATTAAGACAACACATACTTCTGCTAACTGAAAAAAAATACAAACGGCTACTGAATCTTGGAAATATGATGCAATATGCTGTTGTTAAAACGTCCTTCACACAGGCAGTATTGTATTCAACACTAAACGATAAACAACCCATCAGTTTGCAAGCTAACAGTAAGTGTTGGAGTTTTTCTTTAAACCAGCATTATGATTCATACATAACTAAAGCAAGTTAAAACATTGGCCAATTGTAAAATCAAATCACATGCCAAATGCAGCTCACATTTCCATTGAATACCTTGAAAAAAAATAGAAGTTCCAGAACTAGTCATATCACATCTCAGTCTAGATTTCCATTTGTGATTGGAAGCAAGGTAGTTAAGATCGCAATTTTACTTAAGACCGGAAGAGGGTAGCAAGATCGTAACTCGTAGGATCAGTACAGATCGTAAAGATCTTACTTTTTTAATTTTAAAAATAAAAAATATATATATACATATAAAATAACATTTAACTTACAACTTAATCCTAAAAGACAATTCAATCTTTAAATAAAAATATATAGAAAAAAAGAAAAAAGAGATTTATTATTACTATTATTATTATTATTATTTATTATATAATTGGAATGAATGAATTGGACCAGGGAGCACAGCGGATTTCGTTGGGCCATTTGGATATTGAATGGAAAAAGCAAAATGGGCCCACAATTCAAATTGAATCAATTGAATATATTGGAAGCCTGAATGACAAAAACGCAGAGAATAGGACAGGGAAAAAAACGGCAACGTTTAGAGATTAATTCAAATGGAACCCTAAATCTAAAAGCAAGGGTCGGCAATTTCACAGTGGGGAGAGACGCGAACAGAAAAAAAAGAACAGAGCAGCGGCTATTCGGCTGTTTCAACAAGCGACGACGCGTCTGTACTAAGGATGTCTACAAGTTGAAGACATTAAAATCCATACTTCCAAGATCATCGATCCTGATGGATGTTACGATCTTGAGCGATTCAGCTACAAAATCGTGATTTCGAATGCGATCTTGCCTCTAGACGATTTTGACTGGGAACAGGATTGGGGAGCTTCATGAAAATCGCAATTTCAGCGATCCTACGATCTGGATCGGCGATTTTGACTACCTTGATTGGAAGCCTTCATTTATTCATTTTGAAAAAATTGTCAACGTTTATAAGCTTTCACCATTAGGGGCAAGAAAAGAGAAAGTAACCGATTCTTTTAATTCTACAGCAACATAGGTGTACACAGACATATATGGGATTGGAGACATGTCAATAGTAGTTCATCGCTAACATACAAAATCACCTCAATGTCAATAGTTCAATAGATTTTATCTTGTGGAAGTCAGTATGGCAGTAAGAGAATTCAAGAAGAAAGCATCAATGACCAAGTATGCATTAAACCTTACAGACTCCCAGAACATGACCACTCCATTAACTTAAACCAAAGCAAACTTTTATGGTAGATGTAAGGAAGAGAATAGCCTTTTCCGATCATTTCTGCCTTAGATTTATTTACTAATCAGCACTCCTTTTTCATTTTTTCCAATGACAATATGTTATGTAGTATCCTGTATCTTGTATTAGTTAAATACAGTAGTACAGGAATAAAGAATTTTAATCTGTTAGTAACTACATTGGGGAACAAGTTGTACCTGAAACTAATCAAATACCCTGACCTGAGCTATAAGAAGGCTAAAATATAGAAAAACCCTCTAAACTTTATGTCAATTGCAAATAACCCACCCGGGATGAATATTTCAAAGTTTAAATTTAAAAATTTTTAACATTAAACCTCCTACCATTACTTTTGTTGTAAGTTACTAATGAAAACTGCCATGTAGATTAATGAGGATTATGTGGCATCAGACATATATTAAAAAATTAAAACTAATATACAAAACCCCCATGGGCTTTAAGCTGGCTGCATATAACCCTCCTAACATTTCAAAATTTGAATCTAACTTCCTTAAAGTTTTAATTTTTAACATTAAAACCCATGCTCTTGTTTTTTTCCTTTCTATTGCCTATTAAGGTGATCCCATTGCTTTCACATGATTGTGATAGCCTCTTGTAATATCAATCTTGAGAATGAATTAGGGTAGAAGAGAAGAAGATTAGAGGGTTGAAGAAGAAGTAGTAGAGGAAATTAGGAGAGAGATAGAGAGGAGTGATCTGAATGTTCTCTAGAGTTTCATTAACAATGCAAATCTGACTTACAATGAGTAATCTACCATATAAATAGAGGCAGTGTGGAATTCATTAGGACAGGGGCACCTATCACCCTGAGGCTCATTAATCATTAGACATGGCTAGGGCCGCTCCTAGATGGCTAGTGCCACTAATGGTTAATGCTGCTCGTCTAACTAACAAAACTAACTAACTTTCAAAATCATCTAATTACAATATCATATCAGATTGGATGATCCTATTGTCTTCATATATTATCTATAACTTTTTTTGTTTTCTCATTGTATAAGGAATAAGTTTTAAGCTGAAATGAGTTTACTTACTTATTCCTTTTCTTTTACAATCTTACTACTATCATTTATCAATTAACGTAGCATTTTTGTATGGCGAAAAATAAAAGAATGATATTTAAAGGGTGGTTCATGACATCTTGAGATATCTCTAATACAGATCTCCGATATCAAGTTTACTGTTTATGGTGTGTCAGCAACACACCTAAACTCAAGGATGACCAGGAATACTTGCAGAAAGCAGGTTCACAACTTGGAAATAAGTCTTCAGCCAAATAAGCAGGGTTCTGTTCAGAACTCTATTTTACTTGTATTTTGGTTCTTCATAAGATAGATTCCCCGATTGCATTACCAAAACTTAGATAATTACAACATTCATTATCTGGAAATAGGTTTAAAGTATTGACCAAAATAAGCTTCTGGGAGAACAAGTAATTAGAAAAAAATTGCCTTTTAGTTCACTAAACCTACAGAGGTTGTTGCTTCCAGCTACATGTGAAATCTGTAAGGAATGAAAGTGAAGATAGACATTACTAAACTACGCTTCTATAATTAGTATGCACTTTTCATCTCTAATTACAACATCCATCCACGTGGTCTCTAATCTGTATATCAGAATTCTCCTCCTCACCTATGTGTAGACGTTTTATTTTTCCAAGCTTTCACTAAAATGGAATTCATTAATTAAAAGATAAAATAAAGCATATAACATTGCAGCAAGAACACAGCTACTCTGAGAAGAAGCAACTATATTTGACTTATGTTAAAGTATTTTTAGAAGAATAGAGATAACTTACCTCCTGAAGCATCTTCACATGTTCCCGGAAGAGCTTTTCTGTGTCAGATGGATCTAGATCAAGATTAGTTGCACGGCCTTGAGGGTCCTTTTCTAATTTAGGCTTTGATTCCGTCCATGATGCCTAAGAAATTATTATCTTTTAATCAACGTGAAACTCTATAGCTTCTTCACCACAGACCAAAAAAACAATCAACATCTAACTTTAAAGGAACAAACAAGTAACTTGCAAGCAATTAGTTATTGCTAATAGTATAGTTTACTCAGAACGCCTTCCAAGTTACTGAGAAATCCAGTTAACTCTTCCATCTAAGTTTTATCCATCTTTTCTTAAAAAAGAAAATTTACATTGAGCCCTTGTAATCTATTAGTGGATGCAGACAAATGAAAATAAACCGAGACAATACAGCTGAAGCAAGAATAATTTTGAAAAACAAGACTAATTCTTTGCAAAACCCAATGGAAAGTAAAATTTGATCCTGATAGGATTATGATTTATGGGAAAAAATCCACAGCCCCATAAATATAATTTTTAAATACCTAAGAACGTGAAAACAGGAAGGAGCACAAAGATCAAGTTTTACCATAGGGTCTTTGATTGTCTCCACAAGTAAGGCCTGAAACGAAGTAACTGCCTCCTTTCTTCGAACTTTGAGTCTCACCCTCTCCATTTCTTGTTCCTCTCTTTCTTTCCTTTTGCGCAGCTCCCGTTCCCTTTCCTTCAGTTTATCCTGTAAATCAAATTCTAGATTTAAAACCTGCTTGTTTAATCAACATGCACATACGCATGAACTGCAATACATTCCTAGGTGAACTTTGAAGGCATGTAAATTAATAAATAAGCCTCCTGACGTAATAGTAACAGGTATATAACCAGATAGTTATCAGGGGAAGATCATTCTAAGAAACCTTAGCCACTGATGAGATAAAAATTGCACAAGAAATACTTCAGAAAAAATCGTTCAGCACTATTTACCCACTTCAAACACAAGAGAAGAGGCATGTATTGGCCCCATTGGAAAGAACAAGGAGATGGAAATTATTACCACATCTACTCGTTTTGTTTGTTGATAAATATAGCACGCTAAAAGACATCCATCATATATTATGCTATTAACAAGCTTATATACCTGCTCCTCCTTCTTGGCTTTGGTCTCTCTTTCTGCCGCCAAATCTGCAGCTCTTAGTTCAGATATATACTCATTGAATAAAACATCCCGATCCTCATGCCTCGCAGATTTGTATCTCGGATCATTTCTTAAACTTTCTTTAACCTACAATCAAATGCCATAACATAACATGAGAGAGAGATTGTGTCCATATTATACTGAAAGGATTTAAACAATGTAGAAGCATTCAATGATATGGAAAAAGAATGTGAGCAAAGTTTCATCATGTGTAGTTCATGCAATTCGCCTTATATCTGGCTGGTTGACTGGAGAATAATGGTCACAGTTGAGATAGAATTGTATTATTCTTATTATTTCTCTAAATTTTCTTCTTCTATGACAAATGTGACAATAGAATGATGACAGTGCAAAGCATTTAACTTGAATTTGACTGACAAGACCATTATATCTTTGCAACATAGATGAACAGGTAAACACTCTTTCCCACTATCACACAGTAAAACATACATTGCATTTCTAGATACTCCAGTCACTCATCAAGCAAGACCTAGATTTAATATAACTAAAATATTAACAGGAACATAACAGCCAAAATCACTAAATCATAATTGAATGCTGAAATTATGTTCTCCATCCTGTCTCTCAATCACCCCACCGAAATTAATTCTCCCTCTCAGCTAGGTAGTACATCAACAAGGAAATCTATTCAGGGCAACAATCTACATCGGCTAGCAGACAAATGTTTATTACAAAAATTAGCAGTAAGCATCACAAACAAAGGATTCAGTTACTATGCCAAAATATTGCCTACTAAGGTGAGTGATGTTAGCTTTCAATTTATGTAGTCTCCATAAGAAATCTAGTCCTATGAAAGTGATCTGAATGCTATCAGCAGATTCCAACAAATTGAATCTGATACAACATAGGCCGACAGATTTTATTGAAACATAAAAACAGTGAATACAAGCACTTTAGAAACCTGTCACAACATAAAGGTATGTCGCAACCTATTCCAAGTTCCATACCCTTGACCAACGGGAATTAACAGTTATATCTCCTCGTTCCTGGAGCATCGAATGAAAACCGGCAGCAGCAGCTGCACGAATAGCTTGAGCCTTTTCTTCAGCCGCTTTCTTCAAGGGAAGTACTCTGAAACAATATACCACACGTCACCCAGTATGACACTAATGTGACATTGAAATATATAAACATTTGCCAAGCAAATCTCCAGATGCCACTACCATTAATTTGTGACAGTATGGCGCCACACTCAATATAGCTAAGAACCCCATACCAAAAAAATATATATATATATGATGAGGTTGATTGCCATTTCATAAAATAAGAGTAACAGAGGTCACTTTGACCCAAAGTGTATTCAATTCAACTCTTTCATCCAACAGAAAGAAAAAGAAAAATACTACAGCCACAATGCCTCCATTCTTCTCCCTTCCAAATTCCATCACTATGAGACATCCTTGTTTCTTAAGGAGTTCTTTTTACTGAATACTATGAGATGAAATGACTATAAACAAATGAGGAGTCAATAATAACCATGAAATAATAGCAATAACACATAACAAATAATTCCTATCATAAGTGTAAGGTTCAGTAACACCTTTCATTAAACAGCTGCTCTCGATCCTTGCGATCCAGTGCCTCAAACCGTGCATCATTTCCCCATCTCTTTCGAAATGTTTGATAATCAGTGTTGTGATTGATATCCTGAAAATCAAATGTATAATCAACATTCCAAAGTTTTAATTTCAAGGCAAAGGTATTTCATAAAGAACCGATAGCAAGCATAAATGAGGTTAGATTGGATACAACATAAAACCTCAGAGGCTTCATCAAGTAACTGCTTAAATCCCTCTATAGCAGCCCTCTGAGCAGCACGCTTTTCCTTCCGTTCCTCCTCAGCACGGGTTTTAACATAATGCTCAAACAAGGACCTCCGAGCAGAATAACTTGGGATAGCCTGCAATGGCACATTTTCTCCACAATTAAAAATTCTGAAGATGATCTCCTTAAAATAAATTTAAAAAACAAAACATAGAGAATGAAAAATGAAGGCAAATATGGAATTGGAGCAAAAGAAATACTCTTCAGGAAAACATAAAAATATATCATCTCAAAGGAGTTTTGGATCCCACAGCAACTCGGAAACCTCACTAAAGATCTATGAGCTCAAACCCAAAGGAAACAAACCATATCCCCAGGGAAAACAGATGTGCAAGAGTCCAGTCTAAACAACAATAAAATATGTCAAATTTCTTCGAAAATAACACAACTCAAAACCCCTATTCTCTATTTTTTTTATCATCTCCCTCCAACTACTCAGAAGAAAAAATAGTGATTACAGCGTTAATGCTCCAAAGTCTATGAAACAGATTTAAATCCCGATTCCTTAGCAGAATATGGAAATGTAAACTCAACATATAGCACATTGAACACTCTGTATAACAATAACAGTTAAAGCAGATCAGACATGACTCATGTCAAGGCATAAATAAAAGGAATAAATATAATTTATAACAACAATTGACTTTTTATTTAGGAAAATGCATATAAGGCCTTATTTAAAACAATCTATGCAACACTCATGAAAATCAACGAAATGAAAAATCCTTATTATGTGAAATATTCGACATGGCATAAGACATATGAACGAGAGTTACACCTCAATCTAATACCCTGAACCATTAGAGGGAAAACCACTTAATTTCACAAGACATATTTCCTCATTTTTTTTGTTTTTGAACAAATCATCAATTAAATAATAGAAGTAATGTCCAAACGAAATTTCCTACCACGAGGATATCAATCCAGAATTGCATCAGATGTATTCATATAGTGTAATATAATAATGGTAACAATTATGGAAATAACAACCAAAACGAAATTAAATAAATCTGCCAGTTCATTTATAAGAACACATGCACAACCAACCTGTATACAAGAGTATCAGGTGAAGGACAGGCCAATAATTCCCGAACAAATTAACCTATAATCTTTGGACTCAAAATACCTTAAAACGTGGATCAAATACTATCTTTGGTAATTCTTTCTCCCACTTTGAGAATGGTGCCACTCCTCGCTCCTTAAGCATCTCCTATAAAAGTTAACAGGCAGAAAAAAACTTCTTCACATTTCAAAAGGCACATCCAAAAATGCATCCTGCTGCAATTGTTTCACATAGAACATTTGGGATAAACCTGAAACATACACTTGGGAATGGAACTCAGTCCTAGTCATTTATCCATTAGATTTACAGATATACTGCGATGAACATAGGAAGGGTTTAGGCTGATATTTTTCATATTTTCAAACCATGTTTAATGATCAATAACAAAGGAGAAAAAGCAAAAGAAATAGATGGGACATATAGGAAAGACAGAGAACACAGAGAGGAGGCAAAAGATAATCTCAGATCCATTTTGCAACAGTCAAGACTTTGAAATATTGCAATAGGATAAGGTTGAACAAACAATATCTTAACCCTAAAAGAATGCAACAAAAGTACCTTAAATTGAACAATACGCTCCTCCTTTGAAGGTCCCTTATCTTCATCTTCTGAGTCAGATGACGTGTCAGATATATTAGCATCACCATTCGAATCCTTTTGTTTATCTTTGTTGTTCTCACATTGCAGGCTCTTAGCAGTAGATTCAGGTGCTTTTGAACCATTGGATTCAGATAGTGTCTGCCCTGATGGCGTCGGAATAGCAGGAGGACTAACAGGATTTCCTGAATCCTGCAATTTCTTCTTGATCAAATCCAATGCTGATGATGAACCCTGTGAACTAGAGGACTTCAAAGCTGCAGCATCACGACCACCAGTATTAATAGCAGGAGCATTCAAAGTAACCATTCCTGATCCTTTTTCAGACAACACATTAGTATTCGGGACTGACATTAAATTTTCTTTAGTGGCATCACCATTCTGCTTCTTTTTCAATTCAGTCACTTCACTTGGGATTTGCCAGCAGCTTGTCTAAAAAAGAAAGCCAAAGGACAGTATCAAGATCTACATAAGAATTATTAACATTTTTTATGTACATCGCCACTATGGTCCAGTAACAACTCATAAACAGAGAAATTTTAGTTTTAGAGATGGAAGATATTTTGTCAAAAGAAAGGGTATGAATAATAAATGTGCTGGGGGGAATTTCAGCGTTGTTCACTATCGTGCTGAAAAATTGTCCATACCAGGTAGCTCCCCATCACCATGGCATATCTGACAGTCTCACTAGGAACCAAAAGGAGAGCATCCTCCATGAACATACTGCAATAACTGAAACAGCTATTGTTGAAACTCACCCCAACCAATCCAAGGGGAATCTTTATAGAGTATCACTCTATTTGATTAAAACTCACTCCAACTGAACTATGGACGTCAATGCTTTAGTGACAAAGATAGACAATATTAGCTGTACACCTTACAAATCATCTTCAGAAGGTTAATTGATTATCGACTCAATCATATCTAATAATATTTATGTTAACAAGCATCATTACTCTAGTAGTAATGCTATTGTTCACAAATTTGGGATGACTTTCCACCAAGGATATATTAGAATTCTACTGAAATACTTCTCATAGTTGCTTATATTTGCTGGTTTATATACTGTGAAATATAGTAAGTAAGAGGAAAGCATCTAGACTTCAAATCTAAAGATTGAGCTCAATTTTCAAAACAAATCGTACCTTAGTTTGGTTGTTGTAGTAATATTTTTTCCCGTCGCTTGTGGTAACCAACACCCAATCAGTACCAGGCAAATTGACCCTATTAAAAGGAAACACAAGACAATGTTACACAGGACAATGTTTCCTCATAATGAAAGCTCTAAGGACTTGATAAAAACGAAAGGAAAATTGAAAAACTTTGTAAAAGAAAGCTTCCTGATGAGCACAAAAAGCTAGATACTACATATAACTATCTTCAGGTAAATATGACAGGCAGACAGACAGACAGAAATTGTCGGGTAGGTTGTAGAGAAATGAGAGGATTGGGAGAAAGAAGAGAGTTCAGGGAAGAGAAACAAGAGAGGGAGAGGGAGACAAAACTGCTGTTCTTCTCTTTTCTTTCATACACAATCACCATGAGAGGATTAGGAGAAAGAAGAGAATTCAGGGAAGAGAAACAAGAGAGGGAGAGGGAGACAAAACTGCTGTTCTTCTCTTTTCTTTCATACACAATCACCATGAGAGGATTAGGAGAAAGAAGAGAATTCAGGGAAGAGAAACAAGAGAGGGAGAGGGAGACAAAACTGCTGTTCTTCTCTTTTCTTTCATACACAATCACCATGAGAGGATTAGGAGAAAGAAGAGAATTCAGGGAAGAGAAACAACAGAGGGAGATGGATACAGAACTGATGTTCTTATCTTTTCATTCTTACACAATCAACACGAGGACATTTAGTCTAGACTCCCCCTTTATATAGGATATGGCCTTAGACTTAAGCAATAGCAAAGCACATTCACAAAGCAACGGTCATGACAGAATCCTAACTACCCTTCCTAACTAAACCCTAGGTAATGGCCTCATAGGATTAATATTGTGCCATGTGGCCTCATAGAATTAAATATTGTGCCAATTAATTCCCAATTATTTGCCCTAACTATTTATTTATGACTTGTATAACAAAAATTTATGAAGGTAAAAATAGAAAAATCACCCACACAAAAAAAAATTATCTCACAAATGCCCTCGCTATATTAAGCACCATAACAAGGCACACTCCCAAAGTTCAATTAATTCGAAGTATAATATCAGTCCAAAATTAGTGAATAAGCAACCCCCTAAATTTTATGAGCCATCAAACCCCTCCATGATAGTAATCCCAATTCCAATGTTCTAAAAGATAAAACTATCTCATGGACGTTTTGGCTAGAGAGCATTTCACAGTCCTCACGAGCCTCCTTTTGTATCATAACATGTAGAATTTAGCATCAGTATATCAACAACACTCAGCTGACAATAGATGGAAAGGATATATGTTCTATACATAGATAGTCACTTGCAAGTAAAAGTCAACTTCAAATGCATTATGAGTAACAGATCTTAAAGACCACATGCTGGACTAAAAATCACAAGGTTTAAAAATTACACAAAAAGCTCCTATCTTCTAAATTGATATTGAATCTTGATGAGCTTAAGCTCATTATTAGGTTACAAAGCTCAGCATGCTGACAATAGGAGGACCATTACAAGAGAACTGCCACTCTCAGGTAAAAGAAAACTGCTAATAGATTATAACAGTTATATATAGAAGAATAACATCCTTGAACAATATTTTCGAAAAATCATGAGTGATGTATGGGCTCAGGGAAGCCACTAAACCAATTGTCATCAGCTTTCAAATTCCTAAATTGTAAAGGTTGGAATATTACACGACTTAATCTACATTCATTATTGTTGGAATGTTATCCAAATTTAGACTAGCCTCATAAGTGTCTAGGTTCAGCTGAACTACACTACGCTTGTTCTACACATATTATATACCTTTAAACAAAAAATCTTGTAAGGAGCCAAATACACCATACAACTGATTTATCTCTTCAAACTTATCATGACATGAGAACTACTATGGTCTTTCCAGTGCCCCTTCCTCTGCCATGAATCGGATTGTATCCTTCCAGTCCTTGTCCTACTTTCCATCAACAACACCCAAAAAAAAACTAGATCTCACGTCTATACTGCTGTGATTCCTATGTCACAACTGATCAGTTCTTTTCTTGTCACAAGACCACTTCATCATCCACAAAGGATGTTGGCAGACACATGAAGTTTAGTCACTAAATGAACAAACACACACTGCCACACTTGGCACTGCAGCCACACTATGCCTCTTAGGGCTGGCAAGTGAGGGCCCATAACAAGACTTTTTCCAACTGAATCCTTATCCACATTTGGTCATTGTCCTCTCTCTATACCCATATCCTAAAATTTTAAGAATTGCCATATACACATAGATCTTACTGTATTGTATATTCTATGTATACCCAAATTGGTGCTGCTTAGATTTTCTTCCTACCTTAGGTCTTTGCTAACTAAGGCAGATGAAGATCGAAATCACTAATAACATATAAAAAGAACTCTAAAGTATGGCCACTGCTGTTTTGCTACTCAGGAGCTAAAAATATTTAGGCTTTGCCAATACACAACTACCTCATTTCTCAATCAAGTTACTTGGGCTTTTACCTAGGTTTAAAGAGCAATCAGCACTTGCAATATTAAAAGCAACACTGAGGTTGCTGTGGCATCCACAAGAGAAGTAAATAACACCAAATTGGCACAAAACAAAATTAAAAGAAACAGTACAGACGTGTTCAGAAAACAAAGTCTGTGAACTTACATTGAAACTGGAGTTGGCTGCACTGAAACTTTTTCAGGCTGCATAAAAATTAAAACATAAGTGATACATTGATCCAGCAAAGAAACAAGGATTATACAAGTAAAATTTACCTCCAGTATATAAATAAATATGTAAATACTCCTCTAGTCCTAAATAAATAACAAAGTTTATAGTGTAAATTACATTACAAACTTTATCCTATATTTAGGAGTTAGGACTGGAGGTAGTACTAAATATCAAAGGGTTGCATAATCATCTCTGTCAAATAAATACAATAATAGAGACAAGTCACCACTCACCACTCACCACTCACCACATAATCCCTAAAGATTAGAGAGATCTGATCTAAGCTCATTTGAATCTAAGATTCTAAGCAATAAAGTAAAAAACAAAAAGATATGTCACAGAAAATAAATAAATGAAAGCGGGGAAATTTGAAATTAATCGATTAATTAAATACAGGAATAAAAATTTCAAATCATTGACCTGTAATTATAAATAAATTTTTAATGCCAAAAGACAATTTAAGATATAGTATTTTGACAGAAATTGTGAATGCAAAAGAGATGACATCAGAAAAATATCTACTGAGAAAGGAAACATGTATCAGTACCTCCCCTTTAAAGCTAGCAGGTTTATCATAAGTAGATTCTCCTGTCAAGGCATTATAATAGTAAACAATGTCTCCTTCAGTTTTATGGGCAGTCCAGGCATCTAGTTGATCATTAATGGCATCATTGCTCTGAGTGCCAGAGGCATGCAATTTTTTCTTGTCATCTGCAAAAGACAAAGAAGTACAAACAAAAAGGATATGAGTGCAAAATAGCAAGAGCTAATACATCGTGCATATCAGTGAAGCATTAATATTGTAGTGACCATACCAGAATGTCCCTCAACTACTTCTGTTTGCAAATCAGCAGTTCCCCTTGGCTGATATGATAAAGATGCAGAAGTGGCACCAGTAGCTCCCACAGGAGTAACACCAGGAGGTTGAGAATCAGGTACTGGGACAGCTGGAAGAGTAACACCATGTGCTGGAAATGGAAAGGGAACAGGATAAGCAGCAGCATATGGAAGATACGAAGGCCTATGTACACCCATCTGAGGAGGTTGTAACCAAAGTCCCTGAGAAGCCGCCATGGAAGATATTGATGGATAGGTTGAGCCCACATGGGAGCCAGCAGGATTTGAAGCAATGGCTGCAGTTGGCATATTTTGCCTAGGTACTGAGGATGAGGAAGAATCAGTGCTTGTCAATGGAGCAGCTAGGTTGGAGGATGTTGAAGAAGCTGAGGCTAATCCAGGAGGACCAGGAGTTCCTGGTGCTCCAGGCATTATGTGATGTGCAGGAAAAGATAGAGTAGGTTGCATCCAAGAAGTAGTAGCGTGATAGTTAGCATCTGACGATACAGACATTGCAGGTATTGAAGTGTGAACAGAAGCAGAATGTAGAATGCTAGAGGCAGATGATGCTTTACCAACATCCTGTGCACCAGAATCAGACTTATTCTGCAATAGACAGATTGAACTATTAGTAAAGGGTTCATTATTAATTATTTGATACCAAAGTTCATCAGCTAATACTCATGATCTCTTGCCTGAGTTGCATATACATTATAGATGACATGATTGGTCCCCATCACCACATTCCTATTCCTCACTCATCTCTCTGTTTATCCTATTTCCTCTTCCCCCCATTCTTGTTGCCTTATTTATCCCACTCCCTTCTTTTTTCCTAAATTTTTCTATTTCCTCCCCTTATCCTGCCAATTCTACAACAAAGTTTTCAAAAAGAACGTTCCAGTAAAAAAGCAAAGATATCCTGAAGAGGAAGAACAAATTTAGAGTAAGGAAGCTTAGGGTCTAAAAATTCAACACCAACTACATGGTGTCAGTACCACAAAGGAGCACCTGTCCTCAAATCCAGTTAAATGGTTCATTAAATATGGCTTCATCTCAAATGATATTTTCTAATCTCACGAACCCAGAAGTCCTGCATTCTACCATAGAGGGTATTCAAGAATCAATATATGAAATTTTAATGAATTTAAAAAAAAAATGTATTGAGAAGTAATCTCTATGGAACTCAGGACGCGTCTATTTGGGTTTATTTGAATATTATCTCAGGAAAAATATAACTTTATGCTGCACCAGTCAGATGTCATACTAATCAAAGCCTCTAACTTAGCACTTTAAATGGAATCCCTAGCATTTATGAGGTTATATATAAGTCGTAAATTAGAATTTCAAAACAAGGTGGCTGATTACCAGAAAGAGGGGACAAGTCTAGGTGACTGTGTGTGTGATTGTATCATCATTGTTTCTTCATGAATTTTTCCACATGTTTTATGTAGAAGCAAATAAACAATGTACACTACTGAATTATTAAGCAGATTCCCTCCGACAGGTTTAAATTTACAAACCTACATTTCACTCTGATAGCTTAAGATTAATTTCTTCAACTGATTATATGTCAAATATACTACTAGATGGGCGCCTTATCAGGACCTGACAATCAACAGCTAATATAGTAGCAAGTTGGTCATTTTGAATTTTGAAGCGTCAAAAATTTCAACTTGGGTAGATGATTCTCAAAAGAGAGGACTGATTAGCACAGGAACAGGCTTAGACTATTGAAACCAGCTCATCACTAGACAGGACCTCATGTTGATAGTGTACATTACAAGCCTTACCGTGTTAGATTGTGAATGCTGGTCGGTAGGAAATTTAACACCATGGGAGATATTATATGAGAATGAAGGTGCAGCAGATGAAGGGAGGCCAGGAACTGGAGGTTGACCAACCATTGGTGGTACAGCTGAATTCATTGCCTGCATTAAAAGACAAATAACAAAATTAGCTAAAACATTATTGTGTGCATCCATTTCTGCAATTAGAGTCCTAGTAACATACCAGAATACATTAACAACAATATACTGGCAATATGGACAAACAAATATATCTGTACTAACAGAATGCATTAATACCAGCTGAGAATTTCCAGATGCGTTCACATTCTGATGCACACCATAAGAGACTGATTGCACTGGAATAAACAACCCAGCTGCATTAGTAAATTTTGAATAAGCAGTTTTTTTTTTGCATTGATTCCCGCATGACACAATTTAAACACTTTAGTATACATGTACAAATACCTGCACCAGGAGGTGTAGAAGCAGAATTTGAAGTTGAAGCCACAGATAGCTCTCCAGAAGTTTGACCAGACACAGGAATTTGAGAAACTGGTGGACGTGCTTCCTGAGCAAACCAAGCTGGCGATGCCATTGCTTATCCCTTATCTGCACAATAAGAAACCCAAAACATAACATAACACACACACAAAAAATGCAGTTCAATATGGTGTGCAATATTAGGAAAAACACAACTCCCAGGTTTCAATCTGTAGGATGCCACAAAAAATTCAAATAACCAAGTAAAAATAAAAGAATCTTGCATAATGCAAGAGGAATTTTACTTCAGAGAAACAAAAGGTTAATACCTCAATACCAACATGATCCCTGGCCACTGGAAGCATTCACTTGATTAAAGCATAAAACAGAAGTAGCTTAAAACTTGCATTCGACATGTGGTAGCCCATTCGATAGACAACAATAAAAAAACGACTATGCGGATGATATTCATCTTTTATGCCTCTAAATGGAAAAAATAATAAAAGGGGTAACATTAGCAATAATAATAGGAGTATTTTAGCGCCAGAATTTGAGAGGGGTAGTAAACCCACCAACAGCAATGTCAATTTTTTGGTGATGGGGTTGGTCTAGATGAGGTTGGAAACCAGTTCATGATGTGGTAATACTATAATATGCTAATAGAGATAAGATAAGAAATTGGAAGGAAATTTGAGCCAACATTGGTGGAAATTTTCAGTTATTGCTTGCCAGAAATTAGTTATATGAAATTTCTTCTGAGGTTTATATTTTGTGACCAAGATATGAAATTTGTCTCCTGAAATTTCTCATTATGGGTTTCTCATAAAGCAAACGAAAGGCCCCTAGAACCACAAAACATAGAAGAGCTGCTAGCTTTCATAGTTTCATTTTGAGGGCACCATGTTTAACCGCAGCTCTGCAGCTTAGATGCAACACTGTGGAGCTTCCTTTTATGTGTAGCTTTGCGTTCAGATTAATGATCTAATTTCTTGAGACAGCGAAAAGAGATCCGATTCCTCTGACAAAAAGGAATGAACTCTGTAAATTATTTGAGTGTAACAAAGCAAGGGACTAGGAGATGACATGGCGGTCCAATGGGAGTTCATCATGACAGCCTCTAGGTCAATAGTGGCCCTCCATATCAAATTCAGCAAGTGAGTGTCCTTGCCCAGGTGGACAGACACTAGAATTAAATGGCGGCAATTAAAATAAGAAATAGATGGAGAGCACATAGAGGGCACTTTGAACGCAGCTGAGTCAAGCCACTAAATGTTGAGTTTATTTCTAAGTTTTAAAAGTCAGGGATTCATAGATCGTAGCGGTCAGAGAACTATCACATTATACAAACAAAAATTCGAACTTCATATTCGCGCTACGTTTTCATCTTAATTTATCAGTTAGCTTAAAAACATAAACAGAGGGCAAAGTAGAACCCCCTAGGGCTACATTAGTCTAAAACCGGGGAAAATTCCGAGTGCGAAATAGAATAGAAACAAAACAGCAAGGTTTGGATAAATAGGAAGCTCCCCAAAAGCCAACGTAGCTCAACCAAAAATTAAACTAACTTCCGACCCATAGAACTATATATTTTCGAATATGACATTTTGGGAACTAGTATCCATGAAAACGAACGAGGGAACTTAAAAGAGGATGAGAGAAGAACCTAATTAGGTTGTGACGAAGCGAACCGTAAGCGTCAGCGCGATTAATGAAGCAATGAAGATAGAATTAGCTTAAAAGTGGGGAGCATCAAAGCGCTAGCCTCGGATATTTACTGAGTTCGAACCTTCAGCATCCGGAGGAGAGAAAACAGAGTGGTATTTGGCCTCTTGGGGTGGCTCGGACAAAGAAACTGCGGCTACGGAGCAGATCATGGGCTCCTTCCCATCCCGCGTGGCCGTAGGGGATTAGTACGGGAGCTGACAGGCCCCGTAAAACAACAAATATTGGGTTAATTTCATTATTGTCCTCCAATTTGATGGAATTTTTATTTTTAATTACAAATTGTGGTTTTTTTTTTTCATGGGGCCTTGTTTGGTAAGCTGATTATATCTTGCAATAAAAAGGGAAATTTGGTTTTTCCTTTGACAACTAACATTTGGCCAATAATAAAAAAGTATGAGAATCGAATTGCAATTGCAAGTGGAAACTGACTTCCCGTTAAACATATGAAAATCACTTACCACTACTTTTGTTGAAAGCCCATTTTCAATCGCTTGTAGACAAATCTCAAAGACAATTTTCCCGTGTCTCAACCTGACCTCTAGCTCTTTTTCTTATGTTTAGGCCTCTGGTTCTTCTTCTTGTTTTAGTCAGTGGATTTGATTTTGAGGGAATGAAGAGGGAGTTGCAACTCAGATGACAAAGGGAATGATGGAAGCCTCTTTTGAACTCTACTATCCTCTTCTTCTTTGTTGCCATTGAGGGCAAAAGATAGAAGAATAAACTTTCACTAAGGTTCTTTTTCTTCTTTGTCATTATCGATTGTCTAAGAGGGAACTAGGCAATTCGAACTCCCAAGAAACTCTTTATTTTTTTCTATTAATTTTATATTTATATATTAATTAATATTTATACAATTGTTTTATTTAATATGATATTAATATTATATATTATTTTATATTTATGTATTTAATATTTTAATATAATTGATTAACAAATACTCATTAAGGGCAATATAGTCATTTGAATATTGTAATACCCGAAAAAAAAATTATTTATTTTAAATATTATATTTCCATAAATAATACCTATTTTAAATAGGTGAATATGAGGTCTCAAATTTTAGTGTTGTATTTATTTACATTTATAGGCAATTTTTCCATAGGATTTAAGAGCCTAAAAATTAAATTAGCTTGTGACCATATAAAATGCTATAGATTAAAATTAGCAATTAACTAATTATCCTTAAGGGGCGAAAATCCCTATTTGATGAGAAATAAATGAATTACTCAAATAATGGAAGAAACACATTATAATAACCTTAAAACCTAAAATCTAAGTGGACCAATGAGAGAATTTTCTTCTTAAACATGTGAGAGCAATTAAAACATAATTGATTAAAAAGAATTTAGGGGTAGGGGACGGTTTCTTGGGTACCAATTAAGAAGAATAAAATTATTTCAAAAATGTAAACTTATAGGATAAGTAGTTTAGAGTATGAAAGAAGCCAAGGCAAATGTGTGTGTGTTATGTGTGTGCCAAGTTGTTTGTGTGTTGGGAGGGAGTGTGTGTGGTCAAAAGTTGTGTAAGTGTGTGAGTGTAGTAAACCAAGTAGTGTGTGAGAGAAGATTGGGCTAACTTAGGGAGCAAGTAATTACTTAATTAGATAAAATTAGATGAGAATCTATAGGAATTAAATCATATCTTGAAATATTGAAACTAAGTATTAAATATGAATACATATTTGGAATCAGTGAATTATGAGCTTCAACTTGGCTATTCCCAAAATTATTTTCATATAATTTAAGGATTCATACCTAAGTGTTTCAGTAATTAAAAATCACCATAAATCTAATCATAAAATTAGGATTTCAAAAGTGAAATTGGATTATGAATTAAAACACCCACTTACACCTAACTAAATTAGCATTTAGGAGAAATTAAGACAACTTAGGAAGGAAGTAGAATGACTTGGGGACAAAGCAAAGAAGCTTAAGGAAGAAGGGGGAGGGGGGACGGTGAAAAGAGCAGGTGCAGGGGCAAGATTAAACCCTCTTTATCAAGTAAAATCCAATGGTTAAAATGCAAAGGGAAAAACTACAAAAATGTCATCACCCTTGCTATAAATAGGGGTCTTTGGCCTTCACAAAACTCACACCAACACAAGCAAGAAGCATCTGAAAATAGAGTGAAAGTGAGAGAGTGAGGAGCTTCAAGAAGTAGGAGGCAAGGTTCTACAAGAGGTAAGAGAGCTTTTAGTTTTTAGTTTAAGTTCTTAGTTTATGAAGTAGAAATGCTAGAAAATGTTATTTTGATCATCAATCTTTCAATTCTAGTTTTAATCTCATGTTTTTATGATTTCCATTGTCATTATTTTGAAAAAATGATGAAGGAAAGGTATGGCAAAAATTTCCGGAAGATTATGATCAAAATAGCGAAGCTCTCGCAAAATTTCCTCAATTAGTAATTTCTGGAGTCAGTAGCAAAAACGTTGGTATTTTATGAAGAAGATGTTGTTCTAAAATTCTGAGAAAATTCATGGTGAAAGTAGACATATAGGGCTTTCCAAATATATAAAGAGTGTGTCATTTGAAGTTCTGTGCAGAAAGATAAAATTCCAGAAGTTAAGCTACGTTTTTTGGGCGAAATTCTGGGTAAAGGTTTGAAACTGGGAATTTTTTGTGGAATCTGGGTAAACTAAAGTATTTTTCCTTGAAAGTAGACATCTCAAGGATTCCGGGAAATTTTATGGATCCTCGTTTTGATTTTTCTGGAATTAGTTATGATTTTCCAAAGTTAGACGAAATTCTGCTCAGAAATTTTGCACCAACGTTTTTTTTCCGAAATTTTAAGGGAATAATTGAAAATAAAACCACTAAGGGTAAAATTGACAATTGTGGCCAATATACCTCTTGGAATAATGTTTGTGAATTAATAGAAACGATATTACCCTTCTAGGATAAACTGTGCACATGTTCTGACGACGAACGTACCCAAAAACCCGTCAAGTGAAGGTACGGATGCGTACTGTAACTTTAACTCTTATGCTACTTGTATGCTTTATATATGATGTGATGATTCATATAGTCATGGATAAGACTGGGTCTTGGGTCATAGACTATGGCTAAGACTGGGTCTTAGGCCACCATTTTAAATACATTCAGCTTTTATATGAAAACGGGATGTTACAAATATTTTTCCTACTTCTCTTACCACCATTTTCAATCTACCAAAGTAAACTTTTCCATCAAATAATTTTCCATTCTAATGCATACCCAACATGTTGGTGGTAGTAAAATTTGTATCCTTTTTCTTTCAATTCCATTCTCTTCCTTTCTTTCACAATAAATTCTTCCAGCCAAACGTGTGCATTTGTTTGGTCCAAATTATTAGTATCCATAATTTTATAAGGACTAGATTTGAGTTTAACGACATTAACAAACTTTAAGTGTAAGGACTTAAAACCAGAATTCATTAAAAATATTAGAATTCAATTTTTGGGTTTGGGGTTCCTACCAAGACCGAAATCAGGAAATGATTGCACCCTCTCCAATTGATGAAATGAGATTTCAAAGTATGAATAATAGAGCATGAATTCGAATGTTAGAAGTCAATTTCTACTATTAAAATTTGATTTTTCGACTCAAAATCAATTTTATTAGTCGAAATTGATATCTTGCTCATATAACACTCATGTAAATTGCCCTTTTTTTCATTTATTTTTGGCTAAAGTATACTTTTACTCCTTTAAGTTTTACATAAGATGTAATACCCCAGGTTATTATTATTGTTGTTAATAATAATAATAATAATAATAATAAATAGTATTAGTCTAATTTTATTAGTTTAGACTGATTGATTTAATAGAATTAAATAATGTTTGTATTGTTTTATGATTTTTTTTATAAAACAAACAAATACTTATCGTTATCTACAATATAATTCTTTTTTTTTTTAAAATAAAACTGTACTATTCATCAAAATAAAATTATTCAAATTTGTAGCTTATATGATCGTAACAAATCCTTTTATCCCGCAAGGATATTTTATGAATATAAGAACATATCTGTACATGTGATATAATTTTTTTTAAATAACTATACTATTTATCGATATAAAAATATTTAAATTTGTATATATCTTGTATAATAATAACAAATATTTTAGTTTAACCAAGATATTATATAAATATAAGAATATGCAGATTCATTCTTCTATTTCGTGAAAAACCTTTGCATGTAATGGGTTTATCTATATAAGAGACAAAATCTATTAGTCCGCCTATTCCATCTTTGAATAACATATTAAGAGTAAATGTTGTTGGTTTTTAATTATTTATTAATTGTCAATAGTTAAAGAGTCCAACCCATAGCTAAACCCTAATTTCAATTATAAGTTAGGTCTAGCCGCCTAACTCTAGTCATCGCTCATTATTCCTCTCTCTATAAATTCTCTGCAGCAAAATTTCCTTCCTAGGAGTTTAGCAAACAGGGAGACCAGGTAATCCTAATCCCTGAAACAATAGGAATTAATAGATGGTAGCATTAGAACGGTGATTGGAATTGATTGATTATAATCATAATCCCTAGAATAACCCTTTCCCTTGCATCTCTTGTATGCACATATTACTCCTCTTTGCTCTGCGTTCCTACTGTACGTTCCTTCTTGTTCTTGTATGCTGCTTCTTCATTGAAATATGTTAGGGTTCTTTTTTCTATGAGGTCCATATGCCCTTACCGATTAATTTATTTCAAAAATCATTGGTCTTCTTCTTCTCATTTAATCCATACGTTTTGCATATGGCTAATAGTATATATATTTGAAGTTGGCACATCTTTTGAGATTCCTTCTTTCCATTCACACCACAATATTAGATGACACGTACTGTATGTATGTCTGCACCTTTGGTTTGCAAAATTGTCTCATGCATGATTCAATTCCCATTATGATGTTGCTTTATATATATTTCAAATGTCGGGTATCATAACAATCCGATTCCCTTGAAATGTCCTGTATGCACCTTCGTATGTTTTAAAAGGAATGAACTGGAGATAATCTAATAAATTTCTCATGAAAAACCCATGAGTATTTACTTTATAGTTCAAAAAGGGATGATGAGTAGAAGTTGAGATTAAATAATAGTCCTAGAAATTTCCCATTAAAAACCCATGAGTATTTACTTTATAGTTCAAAAAGGGATGATGAGTAGAAGTTGAGATTAAATGATAGTCCTGAGAATTTCCCATGAAAAACCCATGAGTATTTACTTTATAGTTCAAAAAAGAGATGATGAGTAGAAGTTGATATTAAATGACAGTCCTGGGGATTTCCCATGAAAACCCATGAGTATTTACTTTATAGTTCAAAAAAAAGGGATGATGAGTAGAAGTTGAGATTAAATGATAGTCCTGGGAATTTCCCATGAAAACCCATGAGTATTTACTTTATAGTTCCAAATTGAGAAATCTTATAATAAAATAGAAACAATATTTTAATTATTGTATTTGAGAAAACTCATGAACTCTCATAAATTGAGAAAACTCACAAGCTCTCATAAAGAGTTATAACTATGAAATTAAGATCAATCATTTCTTATAGGAGTAAAGGATTTTATTTTTATTTTGTTACAAATATATGAATACACCTAATAAGAATAATTTAGGAATTTTATAAGTCTAAACTACCTATAATAAATTAGCAAATGAGAGGATAGCTTTGGGATGGTACCTCCTAAAGTGATGAACACACACTTTAAGGCTTATGCCTTCGAAAAATTATTTGATGTGAACCGATATATTCGTTCTTCCCAAAGTGGTGCCTGGCAGAATATCCGGGGCACTAGTAGCAACTTTGGGAAGAGGTGTGCACACTAGGAAGAAAATGATCTATGGCCAATTTGATGATGATTTGTGACTGTCAGGTTTCCGAGTCACAGGGTAGACTGGCAGGATATCCGGGTCTACCATGACTCTCTTCCCACTAGAAACTCTAAGAAACAATGACACCTCTAATTATACATATGATGATACTTTTATTTTCTTTTATTTTGTAATTACTTTTTTTTAAATTTTATAATTATTTTATTTTATTTCAATTTATTTTAAAATTATTTATTTATTTACTTAATTATCTTAGTTTATGTTATATTATCTTTTCTTAATTAGGATTATTAGCTGTTGCTGATGTTTGTATTCTTGGGCTGCGATGATCCTTCGGGGGAGCAGAATTTTAGTGAAACAGATGCCAAGGGCTGGGGCTAGCAGTGAGAGTGAGGAAGACGTGCAATTTCAATTTTGATTTTATTTAATTATTTTATTTTGTTTTGTTTTGTTTTGCGTAAAACACTTTTTGTTTAAGTTTAGATTTATTTAATATACTCAGTAGCCTTACACTTGTTCTAGTACAAGTGCGGCGGTGACACTCCCTGAAATTGTTTATTTTGGATTTTTAGTTATTATTTATGAAAATCATCAAAGTTTTATGTTTTATAATTGCTATAAATTCGGGGGTGTTACATAGGGCATACTTTTGATCCCTTAACTTTATAAAGTATACTTTTGGTCCTAAAATTCTAACACCGTTAATATTGCTAACGGAAAACGTTGACACAACAAACTCAAATGATGACTAATAACATTTAATTACACGTATTTTGTATATTTTTCAATTTACCCATATTCTTAATAACATTTAATTACATAGTCATCACTTAAATTTACACCATTATTTCTTGAGTTAGCATTTTCCGTTAACAAAATTAACGGTGTTAGAATTATATAACTAAAAGTATACTTTATAAAGTTAAGGGACAAAAAATATACCTCATGTAAACTTAAAGGACTAAAAGTATACTTTAGCCTTTATTTTTTAAAAAAATTTGGTTTAACTGCTTATACTTTAAATAAGTTTTATTTTTATTTTTATATTTCTAACAAATCAAGTTATAGGTTAAGACAATTCTAATTATAGAATAACTATATTCTCATCCCCTACCCCCCTCTTTTCTTTTCCTTTTTTTTTTTTGGAAGGTGGAGGGGGAGGGGGTTACATTAAATCTTACCTTGTTTAACCTTCCCCGTTGGAGGAGGAATTAAAGTGGGCACCCCTCTAGAAAATTTTTTGAGAAGGATGAGAGTTAGTGCCTAAACTAGAGTAAGATAGGGGCTCCAAAACAATCAAATCGTTTTCTTGGTTTTTAATTAAAATGCTTTGTTTATATGTGTGGCCACTTGGGATCTTAAGGACGAAAGGTATTCAATCAAATATTTGCAAAGCCACCAAAAATTCTATGGTCTATGGTCTAGTAGTATTAGATGTGCCCTTAGTGGCACTAGATTTGGGGTTCATTCCCAACACTCTTTAGCTATTACGCCTTCCACTTAAAATTACAAATATCATATATTGGCATAACTGTTAAACTTGGCATTGTTGATAGGAATTGTGGCACTAGCCTCCCAGATATCCTTGTAGAGTACAGCCTTAGTGAAGTACCTTTTTTAAAAGGAAGGGATTCTACACAGGCTTCCTGCGGGCACATGTTTACTTGCTTGTCTCAGCTAGTTCGATCAAGCAATCAAGGAAAGAGAATGTGCACTATAACAAATTTTGCTAACGCTATAATGGATGGCGTTTTGAAAAGAAGACATTGGGTGTGTTTGGAGACCCAAAAAAGTTGACTTTTTCTACAAAATAAGCTAAAAAAGTCACTTTTATTGAAAAAATGAAACTTAGGCTGTTTGGAATGCCCAACACGTCTAACTAAGCCAAACTCGAAACAGTAACATAACTTGGCTTTTTTAAAAGCCTCGTTACATAGCTTTTTCCCAACGTGCTGGCCTCTGCATTTTTGTTGTTATCGTTGGAGAAAAATCTCAGGCCTCACTAATTGAAGCTTGTCACCGTGTGCTTGGTCGAGGCTTGAAAGTGGTTATGTTCCTCTAGCTGCTGCTTGAGTTGAGCTTTCTCTTCTTCCTCCTTTTGGTAGGGTCACGTGACCGGTCAGCGTTTGTCGCCAGATTTGAAATGAGAATGACGATATTTAGCTTGGTTTACTCGCCTGAAAATTCAAGGTGGTGATAAATAAAGAAAAAGGGAAAAAAGCTACAGTTTTTTGTGGGAGGAAGAAGCAGGTGAAGAAGGAGGAATCTGAAACATGAGATTCTTATGGATGGATCGGATTCAACAATTAATCAGAGAGAGATTCGGATACGGGGAAGTTAAAATAAAGAAAAACTAGATAGGATTCAGCAATTAATCAATACCTTTGAAGGAGGAGAAGGAGCAATTATTAAATAGGACAGCTTGGATGGGCCTCCTTAGATATAATCCGACAGAGAAATTAGAAAGTGTCGGACGAAGAGAGTGGAGGAGGTGGTGGTGGGGAACGGAACAAAGTGGGGAAGGTTTTTATTATTTATTTTTTAAAATAAATATTTAGTTTTTTTAAAAAAATAAAAATAAAAATAAAATTTCCATTGACTCAATATATACAACTAATATATATATATATACTATTCAATATGACTTATATCCTTTTTAGTCATTTTTTATCTTAACTAACTTTTCAAATAATAATCTAAACACACATTAGTTAGAAAAAAAGTCATTTCTGTAAAAAGTCAAATGGGCAATCCAAACATACATCAGTTAGTTTAACCTGACTTTTTTCCTCCCTGACTTTTATAAAAGTCAGATAGCTTTTAAGCCATCGCTCTTACCCTAACCCAAACAGGCCCATTATAGTAACAAAAAATCACAATATGAAATTGTAAAAACTAAAATCAAAATTCAATCAAATGGTAAAGATCAACGATAAATAGTAACTCATTAAGTTTTAAGAAATCCTAAGAACTAAATTTTAAATTAAAATTGTTGGTAATAAGTACAAATTAATTTTTAAGAAGGTTATCAAATTTAACACTTGCTCTTTACTAAAATTTTCAATCCAAAAAACGAAGAGTTAAGTAATAAATTTATCTCAGAAGTATATGCTTAGAAACAATATTACCTTGGAAGTCTTTTTAAATTTAATGTCACCATGAAAGTTTTAAAACGTAGTAATTTGGCCCGATACCCCACAAAAATTAATATTAATTGTTAAAAAATTGATGTTAATTATTAATTTTTTTTGATGAAAAAGGTAACATTGCTATGTTTTAAAACTTTCAAGGTGGGGTAGATTTACTACTTAATTTAAAAAAGAATGACCAAAATTTAAATTCAACTTTATACTTTTAACAAATTTCT
Source organism: Acacia confusa (assembly GCA_037074495.1). Lineage (NCBI taxonomy): Eukaryota > Viridiplantae > Streptophyta > Magnoliopsida > Fabales > Fabaceae > Acacia > Acacia confusa. The sequence goes on along the minus strand of CM073512.1, from coordinate 377,395 downwards.
AATTAGGTCAAGAAACTAATTAGGGATTTTTAATGTTTTTTTAAAAAATAAAAATGCACCTATGTAATTAAAAAAGAAAATTGGAGATGAGTGAATGTCTGATTTTGGTTTTAATTATTGAGTTAATACAAATTTTAGAATCTCAAATTTATCCGTATTTTGATTTTGGTCCATCAAATTTAATTTCTTTCTTTTAAAATAATGCTTGTATAATTTAATAAAAACTTGGCTCATTTTACTTCGTAAGGGACAAAACTCAGTTTAAAATTTAAGGGATTAAAATTAAAATAAAAGTAAACTTAAGAGACTAAATATTATATTAACCCTTAATTATGTCTGCTGGTATAATTGAAGGTAGGATTAAGTCGCATTTGTTAAAAAAAATGTAAATGGAAAAAGAAAAAATTGGTTGTTTGATCGTTCCATTTTTGACTGAGTCAATCTTTCAACTTTTAACTTATTTGGTAACTTTTGATAATTTAATAAACAATAAAGGTGTAAAAATGTAAACATGTTTTACCCTTAGGAGCCTTCAACACCACGTGTCTTTTTAGGTGTAAAAATATACATGAAATTTTAAAATGAGTGCAAAAATAACATAACCGTTAAATCCAACTTAACACCGTTACTTTTTGTGTTGGGTCCCACACTATTTTCATGAAAATACTAAAAGCATAAGGTCCCATTTGGTATAGGGAACTAGTGACTGGGAGAGGGAACTTAATAGAGTTCCACGGAGAAAATCTGTTTGGTGCGTTATGTTCCCGGCACTCCCAATTCCCGCCTACATCCAAGCTCCCATGAACGCAGGAAATAGCTATCCCTCCAAAAGTGGCGGGATCCTGAAAAACTCCCCGGGAAAGCGATTTATTGGGACGAAAAAGCCCCTCTAAAAGCTGTGTCCAATTTAATCCAGCTGCGAGTGACGATTTTGGTGTTGTGACCCTATTATTGCTTCCATGTCTGTCGTCCTTCTCACTATTGGCAGCCCTTATGATCGTTGGACTTTGATCCCTTCGATGCCTCGAACTACTTTCCTCCAACACGCGATTTGCTTTGCTCTGTTTCTCTCCGATTCACAAAACAGTAAAAAAAAAAACAATTTGTTTCTGCCTTTTTTTAAAGGCATTGTGGGAATTTTACCCGATCTTCCCACTTAACCAACACCAAATTCTTCTTACTAAACATTTTATTTTCTCTCAATTTAAGTTCTATTCCCATATCTACCAAACAGTTTAAACTTTTTAAGTTCCCTTTTATCTTCTTTTCCCTTCCTTTCCCTTTTTTAAGTTCCTTTCTCTCATTAAATGTTCCCTCTACCAAAGAGGGCTTAAGGGTGTGTTTGGTTTGAGGGGACGGAGTAGGAGGGAAGGGAGTGGAAAGTAAGGAATTGACTAAATTGCCATTAATGAAGAAAATATTCTTTTTTGTTGAAAGTATATTTTAGAAATATTAAAAAGTTTCTATGGGTTTTTTGGTAAAGAGAGGGTAAAAGATCTCTCCCTCCCTCTCTTCCCCTCCCTTAAACCAAACTAGCTGTAAAACGTCCCTAATTGAAAAGAAATAGAAATAAAAATAAAAATAAAAATAAAAATAATGGAATAGGTCCTCTACCAAACAGGACTTAAAGGTGTGTTTGGTTTGAGGGGAGAGAGTGAGAGGGGAGGAAAGGGAGTAGAAAGTAAGGAATTGACTAAATTGCCATTAAAGAAGGAAATATTCTTTTTTGTTGAAAGTATATTTTATAAATATTAAAAAGTTTCTATGGGTTTTTTGGTAAAGAGAGGGTAAAAGATCTTTCCCTCCCTCTCTTCCCTGGCTAATTGAAAATAAAAATAAAAATAAAAATAAAAATAATAATAATGGAATAGGTTGCTTTTCGGTAGGGAAGAGAGAGAAAGAGATTGAATTGAAGGAACCCACTGGTCGGCAATGAAGCCAAGTAGGAGCGACGAGGTGTTGGACGCCGATGAACAAGAGGATCAGACGGCCGTTAGATTCTTTGGCCCCCAAGCGGCCTCTCAATCTCAACTCGGTGGTGCCTGCCCTCAAATCTCGATCACGATTCACGCAAGCCGAGTCCGGGATGTGATTGTCGACGATGGAGGAGTTGCAGTCTTCGGCCGGATCTCGCTCTCACCGAAAAATTGGTAAGTATTTGCTTCTGCTGGCTCGATTCGATCTCCTTGTTAAGTTTAAGAATTCGATTTGGTGTTTAACTTTCTATTTAGTGTTTGATTTGCTTCTGCTGGTTCGATTTGTTGTTTAAGGTCAGGACAGTTCTGATTTAAGATTAAAACACTTGGATAAGGCCAGTACAGTTCTAATTTACACTGCACGCTTTTGATTTACAGTTCAGTGCCTCTCGGCCTGTTTTGCATGCTTCTGTTCTTCATTTTTTATTGAACAAGGACTAAACTCATAGACTAATGCTATAACTTTCAATTTAGGGCATCCTCAACATTCTGATTTACTATAAGATGCTATTGAAAATGAATATTGTCGTAAATACCCAGATATAAAAATAATCACAATTTGTCGTCGATGAGATCCTCAAGATTTCTCGAAGCAGCAGCGGTGTCGGCGGAGGGATGTATTATAAGGGTATATTTGTCAAATTTTAATTAGTTTACCTTGCTCCGTTGAACCAATCACACCTAGAGCTGCCACTTTCACCCCTGGGAACTCAAACCCCAGATATTTCTCAAGTTCAGACGGCAACGTGATCATGACTTCCAAATGCTTCATATTCAGATTCCCTTATTTGTAACTTCGTCACCATTAATTTGAAAGTGAGATTCATCCATTTATAAAGAAAAAGATACAGTTTTCATGTCACGTACGCGTATAATTCTTTTATCTAACTTATTCTCAGTATCTGCCTGCAGGCCCAATAATTTAGTCTTTCAGTATGCTGTCCACTTTAGAGTTAATACGGAAACAACATTGGTCACGGCTCAAAACTCAGCTTCGAGCCATTCAACCTGTGGTACTTCTGGAGCAATTGCTTAATGCAGGAGTTGATTCAGAGCTTGTTCTTAGGTTCTATAAATGGTCTCAGAGAGAGCTTAAACCTTCATATGGTCTTGAAACCGCTGGGAAAGTTTTACTTTCTTTATTGAACACCAAAAAGTATTCCGCTGTGAGGTCCTTTCTGGATGATTTTGTCAAGAATGAAAACCATCCTGTGTTCTCGATTTTTCATTCCCTTTCGGTTTGCAGTGATCAAACTTATACAAATGCTATAGTAATTGATATGTTGATCCTTGCATATGTGAGAAACTTGGAACTCCATTCTGCATGTGAAGCATTCAAGCGTGCTCAAGATTATGGCTTTAATTTGTCACTGAATTCTTGCAATCCGTTATTGAGTGCTTTGGTTCAGGAGAATAAATTTGGCGATGTGGAACAAGTGTACAAGGCTATGATCAAAAGGCGGATTAAACCTAATCTGACCACATTTAACATATTCATCAATGGCCTCTGTAAAGCTGGGAAGTTGAATAAGGCAGGAGATGTTATTGAAGACATCAAGGCTTGGGGATTCTCCCCAAATGTTGTTACCTATAATACTCTCATTGATGGATACTGTAAGAAGGGCAAGGCTGGAAGAATGTACAAGGTTCAGGCTATTTTGAAGGAAATGCTGGCTAATAAAGTTTGTGCGAATGAGATTACCTTCAATACTATTATTGATGGCTTTTGTAAGGATGAAAATGCAATGGCTGCAATGGAGGCTTTTGAAGAAATGCAAAGACAGGGACTAAAACCTACTTTAGTTACATACAACTCATTGATAAATGGACTCTGTAATAATGGGAAGCTAGAAGAGGGAATTGCTTTGTGGAGTGAAATGGCAGGCTTAGGTTTAAAGCCCAATATTATCACTTATAACGCTCTTATTAATGGGAGTTGTAAGAAGAAGATGATAAAGGAAGCAACAAAGTTCTTTGATGATATAACTATCCAAGGGTTGGTTCCCAATGCAGTAACATTCAACACACTAATTGATGCCTACTGTAAGGAAGGAATGATGGAGGAGGCGTTTGCACTGCGTGGGTCAATGCTAGATGAAGGAGTTTTACCAAATGTTTCTAGCTATAATTGCTTGATTGCAGGTTTGTGTAAAAAAAGAAATATGATAGCAGCCAAGGAGCTGTTAAGTGAAATGGAGAAGAAGGGCCTGAGGGCTGATATAGTGACATATAACATAATAATAGATGGTTGGTGTAAGGTAGGGGAATCAAGAAAGGCGGAAAAGCTACTAAATGAAATGTTTTCTGTGGGTGTAATGCCTAATCATATAACATACAATACCTTGATGGATGGTTATTGCATGCAGGAAAATCTCAAGGCGGCATTGAATTTGAGGATTCGGATGGAGAGAGAAGGTAAGCGGGCAAATGTTGTTACATTCAACGTGTTAATTAAAGGATTTTGTAAAATGTCGAAGATGGAGGCAGCTAATGGACTCCTTAATGAGATGTTAGAGAAGGGTCTGACCCCGAATCGGACTACCTATGATATTGTTAGAGTTGAAATGATGGAGAAAGGTTTTATTCCAAATATAGAAGGGCATCTGTTTAATATCTCCGGCATGACTTAGCTTGACCATGGGTTGCTATCGAATGATTGCTTTTAGTTAGTTTCTAGTTCAGCTAATTTACAGACTCGGGGTTGCTATAGAATGACTTAGCTTTCTTTACTTACTACTATTTTGGTTTTTTGGTTATATTAACCACCGCGTTGTGCCATTTATGCGGGCATCCTCTGTTGTTTATTCTGCTAATGGCTTTTGATGGTTATGGCTATTGAATTTACGTCGCTTTTGTGTGGATATTATCTTTGCTGAATTTTAGTTTAATATTAATTTAAATCAGAAAAGTTTGCTAAGAAACCCCTCACGGCAAAATTTATTGCTCAAAGGGTCAAAAGAGCCTACATTTTGAGTGGGTGTAACTCCTTCAACTATGTGCAATATAATTTTAGCTATGTAAGTATTTTTCATTTTGCATTTAGTTGTAGATAGATTGCATGGCGGAAAAGGAGGCGCACTCACTGTATGTTTCACTTGTAATGGAGGATTTTTCGGCAATTTTTCTCAAGCTACACTTTATTTTTTTATATTCATCGTAGCATACTTTCCCCTACTTTTGTGTCTTTATTAATGCCCTTGTTTGCTTGTAGGATACAAAAAAACGTCCTTAAGGATACGTTTTGCCTTTGGCAACAATAGTCATAATTCTTTTAGATGCTAGGGTTTTAATTCATTGTTGTACTGAAATCCATGAAACAGATCAAACTAATGAAATATAAATCGGTACTCCATCCGGTCTTTTTAATAATTAAAAATTATACCAAGAAAGTAACATGCATTTACGTGTGTGTGTTATACATTTTCTACCCGAATAATTATCAATGTTGAACAGCACAATTTGTAACATTTACATTTCTATTTCAAAGGGTAAACGATTTTGTGTAGAATTATCCGCAGATTCTGATAAAATTAAATTGCAAGACCCTGTCCATGGGTTGAATGCCCAAAACTGGTAATATCATTAATGTGAAAAAGAATTCATTTTCTCCTGTTGTATGCATGGATGATAGACAAGGTCTTGAGCAGTCGAAGCGAGAAGCCATCTAATCTTTTGTTTTATTCCTTCTAACAGTAACCATGCATATAAACAATTATATGGTATTCATGAATCGCATTGTGGCTCTGAGAAAATAAAGGCCTAAAATCTTGTGCCACAGTATAAGCCTCCCTCCATCAGAACTCTAGGACAATGTAAGCACATAAAATGCTGACTTGGTTGATCAACAACGATGAAGAGATCAAAATCTAATATCGACCCTTCAAGGAGAAAAATTTTATGATCAGTTGCAGTGTAAATAACATTTACAACCATGGAAACTTTTTGTTACAGACCGTTTGGAACTCAAAATGAAATAGAATAAAATTGATCATGAAGTCAGTGTTAATGTCACGCTTCTTAGAAAGTTCATAATTTTCTTATCATGGTATACAATATTCAGGTCCAGCGGCAGAATTAAGCAATTTAGCTGTACTGAAAAAATGTCTAGCGGTTTCAAACAAGGAATCAAGAAGATACTAGATACCACAAATCAAAATTGCATCACACTAGTATTTTAATTGGAAAAACGCACCAATAAGGGTACAATTTTTTTTTATCAAAGGTCCAAGGGATCAGTTTTATTGCCTCTGACCATCTCAAGACATCGTCTAAAAGACTAAAACCCTCCTCCTGTTTATGCTAAGCCCAATATTGTGCTAGGGCTATACAAATATCCTGAACACTCAATGAAAGCATGGGATATATGGTGGTAGGTAAAACATAGAGGGCAACAAGAGAACTTATAAAGCTAAATAAGGCTAGAGAAAATAAATTATGGGTGACATCAGAGTGAGAGGAAGATAGAAATTGTGTATTCAATATTCATGGGAAAGGCTGTCGCTTCTTGAAATTATAACATGATGTTTTCATTTGTTTCTCATATTTCTAATGAATTTTACGGTAACGCATGGAAATAACAGGTCACAAACAAAATTTTATGCCATGCCTTCCAACTAATACAAAATCGGATTTCCATTTTAGCTAACAACAACGTAAATTTGTTATATTTTTCCCAAAACTTAAAAGATCACGTTTCTTCATTACAAGGTCTTGCTTAAATTTTGATTTTTCATCACTATATTCTAAGGGGAAGACTATTTTGCAAATTAATTCAAAGGTCTGTTACTGGCCATTAATTGTGGCCTCCATACTCTCTGGTTCAGTTCTGGTAGCCAAAAAATGCATAAGCATGTAGTCAAACAACACATCAAATGGATAAACAAACGTGATAGGGCTAAGGAACATCAGAACTAAAACAAAGGGAACAAATATTTGGTGCTTTTAAAAAACCATAATTCAAGTCAAACGGTCAAAATTAGCAAGCAATGGTGAGGGGCCTTAGGAATTACTTCGAGAAGAACAAATCTATGTCGTGGAAGCAGCACAACACCATGTTATGGATTGAAAATACTTGAACCTCCAATATTGACAGCAATTAGGATTGATATACTAGTAATAACAGCAAGCCAGAATAAGGCTGAGCCTGCAATTGGAAGATTAAATTGTCATCATAAACGCAAGATAGCATAAATAAATATTACTTCCACTCCTTAACCTAAGACCCATTTACTAATTTGGGGGATTGAAGAAGTTAAATAAATTACTTAATTATAGCATATGTTACATGATCTCTCTAAAATACGTATGTGAATCATTACATTATATATTAGTTTATAACTTAAGCAAATCAGTTTGGAGGGAAAAAGATAAATATAAATACTTTAAAGTAATTTGTTTAGCTTTCTTATTCTCCCCAAATTAGTCACTTTGAGTCTTATATTAAAAACCGGAGAGAGTATTAAACTTTCAACAAATAATCATGACAAATGAGGTTTAAAAGGAAATATGTAAATATTGTACCTGTAGAACTTTCAGAACTATAAGAATTGGAAGGGTTTTGTTCCTCATTAACATTGGACCTTGAAACATCAGACCCTGTACTTAAGCTGTCATCTAAAGGTTTGGGATACCCTGTTTCAGATGCCACTATACCCTGGAATTCTTCACTAACAATTAATGCAGCCAAAACATCCATAAATGATTCTCTTTCACTCATAGCATCTCTTTCACCCTTCTCATTAGTACCACTTGATTCCTCTGAATCAGACAACTCATCATCTGAAGCATCTGTATCAATGGAGTCTGTCTTATCGTCTTCCTCATCCTCCACATATGCTTTATAAGTTAATCGTAGCAATATCTCCCCAGAAGAGCCCTTTCCCAAAATCCCCCAACCACCTTGCAAAGCCACAACCCGGTCTGTTGGTACAGTGTCTTGGAGAGATCCCAGATCAATCTGAAAAAATTTACAGCTATGAAGAACACACATCATAATAATGGCACATCCTTTAAGAAGGATTTTACATGAATATAAAGTTTGGACCATGAGAGGTGAGGTGACTAAATATGGGGAAGGCGTAGTTCAAGTTTCCTTTTCAAACATCACTATTTGTTTTTGTGAAAATCAAACCTGAATTTTAGCTTCAAGGATAGAAGAGACTTGAGCAGGCTATCCACGTTTACTGTGGTTGTGGATATACTAAGTGGTTTTAATAAAGTGACAACTTGAGCAAAAAAAAGGAAAAAAGGAGATAATATCCACCAAGCTCTTCAAAACTTATGAAAAGACTACCCCTATTCTTGGGGCCATAATAACAAACTGGAGAACAGCACCAGTGATGAGGTAGCCATAGAACCTCTTGGAACTGTGGCAACCTTTCTATTGGGCTTCTTCCTTGAATAGACTTGGCCCATAAATGAAACAGGCCCATCAGAACCTAATTATCCAATAATAGGCATGCTTTGATAAGGTTGTCAGCAAGATTGGGTATGAATTGTGTGTCAAGAAAACAGGGAAAGCAAGAGTCAGGATGGAAAAACGAAGGGACCAATCAAATTAATTTTTTTTATGAGAACGGCATTCAATTTTTTAGAGACTGAAAAACTGTGCATTTTAATATCGATTCTTAACCTCTATTAATAATACCAAAACAACAAGTATAACCACAGGAAAAATCTTCAACCCACTACTTTAGCTGCTCCTCAAGTAATTAACCCTATAATCTACATGACATTTCCGAATTCAGATTAATTCTTTTCTCAACCCACCACATTTTGCTAAATGTTTAATACCTTTTGCTAGGGAGGTGCATTTGATGGCAACTAGCTGAAGCCTATGTGTTAGAATACACCCAATACCTAAACGTATTAATCTCTGATCTTAGAGAAAAAACAAGAATCTCACTACTTCAACAAGAATAGCCTTTTCGCTATCACTACAAAATTTAGAAGTTTCGAAAACCAAAAGAAAACAAGCATCTTCGCTCAAAAACTAAACATGATTGCAATTACTGGGACTAGAAATACAAGGTAACTAAGTAACAAAATTCTAAACTAACCATTTAATAAATTAAAATATAGCACATAAAAAAAATTTAACCATAAATCACATACCTCCCCAGTTCCTATAGTCAAATCTATAAATCCCAACGAATCCTTTACTTGAATGTGTAACTGCTGCTTTTTAGGGTTGGTGACCAGCATATGAAAATCCTGTCAAAGTTTATAACACACAAGTTTGAAATTTTAGGATGAAAACATGGAAATTACACATAAACATGTATAAAGCTTAATCAGAAAATCAAGCAACCCACACCTGGTTCCAAATTGGCATACCAGGGGGACCAAACACAGTAGTTTGACTGTTCTTTTTGCTGCGAATAATTTGATCTCCAAGGGTAAGACTAACATACGGATCTGTCTTTCCTGCCAATGAAGTACATAAATGAGGATAGTAGGATATCAAGAAATATATATATTCCATTTTTTATGCATGATTAATGTTGATTGGAATTAAAAGTGGTAATGATAGGGGATACAGTAAATAAGGAACAATGTGAATACAGTTCACTCATATATGCACCTTATTGTTGAAATCCTGTAACTATGGACTTGCTCATGTTCTTTTTTGGTGTACAGACCTACTAATTTTCTGATTAGTCTTATTTATCACATTGAACTTTAGCATCCAAGTTAACAACAACAAGCCTTATTTCACTAGTTGGGGTCAGCTATATGGAATGCACTACGCCGTTGTTCTCTATTATCAACCAAATTTTTAGATATATTGTTAACTAAAATGTCTCATTCAATGACTTTATTGCGCTCTCTCTTTTATCTTCCTCTGCCCCTTTTCAAAGGATTCCATATTTTTTAATCTACCCTCATCACTGGCACATTCAATGTCCTTCTGTGTGTATGTCCAAATCACCTCAAATTATTTTCTACCATTTTCTCTTCAATAGGCACCACTCCTACTCTTCTTGTAATATCATCATTTTGAATCTTATTTTGCACAACCACGTATCTATCTCAACATCCTCATCTCTACTACCCCAACTTATGCTCTTATTGTCCCCTTTAGAGCCCGACATTCACTACTATGTACTATTGTTGGTCTTATAGCAATTCAATAAAACTTTACTTTAAGCTTATTAGGCACTTTCTTATGTTGAATAATATTGCATTCTATCTTGTATATATCAAAAGGTTTCCGTCCAAGTAGGAATTCTGGTAGGAGGCAAATTAGTAATGATTTGGATGTTACAACAGGAGATCAAATCATTTTAGCATTCAAGATAAAATTCTTACACAATATTATTCATCAGAATAGCCCTCAATAGATACAGCATAGAGACCTGTAGGATGCATATTACATAGTGATTGCTTATGGTCATGAGAATCCCTATTATTATACCTATACTAATTACAGGGATATTCCATAACACCATCATACTTATTTCCCTTTTTTTTTTTCCTTTTGTGATTTTAACCATTCCTTGACAACATTTTTTTTCTATTTCCAGATGCTAGGATTTTGCTGCCTTAGTGGTTGGTTTATATGCAGAAGTATTTCTGAGAGAAAATTTCATTACAAGGGAGAGAATACACCAGATAAGTTAACAAAATGAAATCCAGAATCAGAATGAACTAACAGGAAAAAATAAAATTAAGACAGAGCTTTTACCATAGAAAAAATAAGAAAGCTTTCTAGCATCAACAAGAGTGACAGATAGTTCACCAACGAAATCCTTGTTTCCATCTTGCATTTCTCCAGATTTTAAATCATGAGAAACAGGTCCAACAGCTTTTCCCTTCTGGAAATCCAAAACAATTTTCTTTGGACGTACAAATAAACGAGGTAAATCTTCAGTGAGGAGTTTTGTCAAAAACCTACAAGATAGCAAAAACATTACCTTCCCTCTAAAGAGGAGGGAAAAAAAAGGAACAACCCCAAAGCTTTTAAGATAAAGTTCGAATACTAAATCCATTTCAATAAAAATAATAATAATAATAATAATAAAAAAGAAATACAAGTGATGCCAACATATAAATCCAAGTTGAAAAGAGAGTGATCTGTCTGTCCTTGTGTAAACCCAAGTTATTTAATAACTTCAGTAAATTTTACAAACTATACTCTTGAGAATTGCTTAAGCCCAAATAAATATCTTTGCAATTTGTGCGTCAGGTTCTTATTATTGGATTTCTTCAACCCTAGAGTGGTAAGCTTCTTCATCTAAGTCATCATTCATTCTTGACATCAAGTTAATGAAGCTTCCAATCAAGATTAACGGCTATAAGTAGAAGCACCCGGATTTATTTTGCTTTGCTACAGGAGCAGAAGTCTCTTGATATTCTATTCCATATGTTTGAGTGAAGCCTTTTACCGTCAGTCTTGCTTTATACCTTTCAAACACCACGATCAGTTTTGTATTTCACATTGAACATGCACTTTTAACTCACAAGCTATTTCCCTCAAGGTCTTTGACCGAGCTGGCATATCCAATTTTTTAAGAGCTCAGAGCTCTTCATACACGACCTCTCTTGACTTAAAAATAGCCAACCCAGTTGCCCCCCCCCCCCCCCCCCCCAAAAAAAAAAAAAGCTAAACCAAAATTGAGAAAGCACCTGAACTAAAACATTTGATTTGATCAAGACAACAAGTGATTACTGATTATGAGAAAAGTTTGCAAGCAGTATTACATGTCATCTGCATATTAAATCTGATGATATTATGATCATAACAAAGAATCAGATAGGAAGAAGAAGAAGATGGATAGAATGAAAAGAAACTGTCCTTAACTGTCATAGCTCTATAATTCCCCTGTTGCGAGCTAATATAAACAGCATCATACACGTAAACAACCACATACACGAAGAATGTTACCCAGAAATCCAATAAAATGAACTTTCTAACATTTGTTTGCCATAAAAAAAATGAACTTTTAACATATACAAGAAAATGGGGACTTACATTGATAGAACTGGAATTGCTGATCAAGACAAATGATGTACAAGGAAAAAAGAGAAAAAAGTGTCAGTAAAGGAGCCATGCATGGAAATTAGATGCACGAGCTAGCAATCCATAAAAAACCAAGAAAGCAATTCTTTGCACTCTTAAATTATAATATCTGCTATTAAAAGGGGGACATGGGACATTATAGCTTAAAACTAGTTAATAAGTCTTCAAATTCACAAGATGACAGAAGAAATCCAACTGGTTTTCAAAACACCTTTTCCATCAATTATGAATTATAGCCCCATCACAAAGCCACTATATGTACAAGCTAAATACTAGAATAACCATAAAGAGTTACCCAAGATTTACAAAACAATTTCAATCCATCAGACTTTTGAAACATGTTTAGTGAACCCAAGCCTTTTTATGATATTGGTCTTGCTTAGATATAGCAGTCCATGTCTTATGGTATAAAAAAAGGGCGGCTCAGTGCACAAGGCTCCCACCATGTCCTATGATATGATGAAATATTATTATAATTACTTGTTTTTATGTTTCCTTGGATGTTCAATCAAGCAGTGCAGATTATTTGGGTTTAGATGGGGAAGGTTGGATACAAACCTCAACAAAGGATGATTTGTTGTAAGTAAGCAGAAGGGAGGTGCACTTTGTTTGCCATGACTTGATGTCTTTAAAATGAAAAGAAACTCAAGAACCTTGCAGGGTTATATATAAGGGTTACTCTGCAGAAAATTTTTCATCTTGTTTAAAGGATAGCCTACCCTCCACTTAATGAAGTTTTCCTTTTCAATCAAACACTAAAATTTTAAAAATAATTAATAAAAAAAAGGTAATAGTATATTATAATGTTGATCTCCTTTGCTTACTCAGTGGCTTTAAGGACAAGCAGTGATTGTTAAAATCTACTTAACAAGTGGGGTTGCTACATGAATTGAGAAGATATAAACTTACCACTGAAATGCTTCTAATTTTTTTTTAGGAATAAAAGAACATTTTTTGCTATTACCAGTCATTCAACCCTAGAGTAGAGGTACATAAATCAAAGAGAATCAGTTATCATCAATTCATAAGCACAAAGGAATTGACAACATCATGGGTAAACACCAAGACGGCAGTGTTTAGCAAGTTGACATATTCCGCCAGAAGAATTATTTCATTTTCCCTTTCCTCTAGCCACCCTCACAACCTTTTTATATATTATATAGGTAATCAAACCCCAAAAAATATTATTCCTAGTGGAATTGTTTGTGGAAGCAATCATATGAACATAAATGTAAAAAAACCTGATCTCTTACTGCCACAAAATTATAACATACCCATTAAATTGAATAAACGAAATGGTGCCAATTCAAACTTGATCTTTGGAAGTGAAACAAAAGCCCATGAAACAGCTCCCACCCAAGGCTCCGTCGGGATTAGTCGCAATTTTACCCACAATTCACCATCAATGTCAAAATCTCGAACGCCAACAGGCACAACAATTGGGATAATGCCAAATTTTAGTGAAAGCATCAGCAGCATGCGAGCACCACCAGTATACCTAAGGCCTATTTGGTACCTAAATCAACAGATATAACAAAGAAAATTTATGAAATAACGTTATTATACAGAATAGGTTTAATTAATTTCACTACAAAACTTAGTCCCTATAATTTATTATTTTGTAATTGGGTTTTAAAAGTTTTCAACTTTCTACTTGGGACCTGCCATGGCAACCGTGTCACACACCCTTTAACATATTGACATCATTTTGGTCTTTGGCAACACAACCACAGGTAAACGTTGAGTGCCAACTCATTAACTGTTTAGAAATCTACATTCAACACAGGAATCTAATCATATTAAAGCTTCACTCCCAAAATATAAATTTTTAAAGCATTGGAACTAGTTTGAATTTTGAAAAAAGAGATCAAAGTATATGGATCTATGGAGCAATCAACGTCAATAACATGAAGCTTTACTCATATGACAAGGAAAACCTACAAATATATGTTATAGCCTTGCATATCAAGCTGATAACTTTAGACATTCAACTATTTAGATCGGATCCTTAACTGCACAAGGCAAAGCCAAAAGCATTAACCAAAAAAAATTTCAAAACCACTTGAAACACAACTAAAAGATCGATTTTGATACTTGGTAGCCAGTAAAAGATTTGAGGCTTCAGCAATTTAAACTTGAATTCAACATAGATCAGGAATATACTTGACATCATCTGACCCAATCATCATCCCCACATTTAAATCAAGAAATTTAATGTTACTCACTGGATCTTGATCAAAACATTGTACAAAAAAAAAAGTCAAAAGTAAGACCAGCTCAAGCAATAAAGAGATTGACTCAGAGACAGGGAAGCAACACATTATGCTGCAATATATGACAAGAAGTTGGAGGAGCAAACTTATAATTTGATGGTTGTAAGATTCTTTATACTCCCTCTGTCTCTATATATAAGGTTTTTTTAACCAATTGCAAGTTCTAGAAAACAGTTAAAATTAGTAAAGAGTAATAAATATGTAGGAAATGTAATTTTTTCCCCAAAAATGCCCTTATTTTATGAATGAGTTAGAGAGAATGTGATAATAAGAAAATGATGAAAGAGAATGTATGGGAGAAGATGATGCGAGAGAATAAAATGAATGAGCCACCATTTTAATTAATGCAAGGTATGAAATTAATTGAGGGTAAAATGGGTAAAAATGCATTTATTATTTAGACCAACTCAAAAGGGACCTCATAAAAAGGGACAAGCCCATTCAAAAAATGGGACCTTATATATAGGGACAGAGGGAGTAAGATTTAGACAAGAAATATGAGGGGGGAAAAACAAATGCTGGGGGAGGGGAAGCCAGTGTTACAAAGGAGTGCTAGGGCTACTTGGGCCAAGGGCACTTCCAAATGGCAAGATTAAAATGAACCAAGTGTGACATGCATTTTTAAAAAATGACACTTCATTCGTTATACATGAAATTTTGAAACTTATTATAACTTCTTGTATGATACCTGGTGAGCTAAGCTAAATAACCCACCAACCTGTAAAAGAAACAACATACAATCACATAAAAATGTGTTCATTATGTGATATTTGTAGAAATAGAACAACTTATTTTTTGGATGGGGAAGAGTGAAATATTGATCGGTGCCCCAAACCACTAAAGGAATCATAGCCCATATCCAGTGAACCACTTACGTGCTTTCCATGACTAAAAATTTAACATGAGAAGTTAGCTTTTGGTGCAGGAATTATAGATAAATATCAAAAATATGATTTTTAATGAGATTAGGAGTATTTTAATTAAGAATAAATTAGGATTTGATTTTAATATACTAATGAGTTTCATTTTATATTCTTTAAGGATTTCATCAGTTAAATTATTTTGTTAGGATTACAATCTTTTGGTAATCTTACACACACTAAGTGTTATCTTTTGAACTCTATATAAAGCTCTAAGTAATAAGGATTAGGGGAGGCTACTTGATAGATTATTAATTATATCTTCCCAGCTCATTAGCTGTCTCTTTTCCTCATTTCTACATTTTTCTCTTCCTCTCACTTTACTTCTCTTCTTCCCCCCACTCCCCTTTCATTTATGCTTGCTACTGGTCCTACATAACATGTTTTACAAAACCTAATTCAACAATTTATCCTCCAACAATGTCCTCATCATCATTTCTTCTATCATTTTATCTCTCCCACTGCAATAAATGGATATTCATTTGATTGGTCACTATTCCAAATTCACATTAAATTTTGCACTTCGAAGATGATTTTCATCTCCATGAATTAAGGCAACACTTTTAACTAGATCAGAAATTGGATAATGACTGAAACAGAATAAATGTGGAAGAGACATATGAGAACAACTTTCTGCAAATCATCTAATGAAATAAACAGAAAATATCGTAGAAGCATATGCAAGCTACAGCTTACTGCAGATCATTTGCCCGGCGAGAAGTCCTTCGCTCCACATTTCTAACGGACAATGGCTCATCTCCCAGTGATAACTGCTTTATCTCTACCCTTTCCACATAATCAGGCTTCTTTAAGTTGTCGATAACAGGTTGAAGCAGTCCAATAATCCAATTTTCAATCCCAGCTCTGTAGACCTTCCATAACTTCACCAACACCATATTCACCCATTCAACTGACTCTTTTCTCTGCAAATCCTTCTCCAGAAACAATGAAAAGCTGGTGGGCACCTGTGGCCACACACCACGACGGGTGTCTACGCTACCTACTTTGCTTCTCCTCCTTGAAGTCCATAGTTTATCAAAAGCAACCCCAACAAAGAAAAAGAATACAAACAAACCAACCACGTTGCGGTTAATTGGTGGCGATGGTATCGGATGTATCACTCCCAGTTGGGTTCTTAGCTTATCTACAATAGGGTCTTCTTGGAAATTGGTAAAGTTCGAGGTCAACTGAATCGGCGATCCTTCGGACAATTCATCCCCCTCTAACTCGTTAGAAATCCGTTTCAAGACGAAAGTTTTTGCAACCCGTCTCGTAGAATTTGGGAATTCTGCATTCCAGTTTCGGTTGGAACCATCTGTAGACATTGCACCCAAGCGAAATCCCCATTTCCTTCGAAATTTCCGATACCCTGAATTGGCAATCAATCCTTTCCTTCTTCTTCTAGACATAGGAAACGTTAGAAAACTCTGGTTTCTTGAACCATTACTCGCACCCAAGTTACTACATGGGCAAACGTAAGGAAGTAGCTGCGAGAAGTCAAAGGTAGCAGAAGCAGATTGTAATATCATCTAGTAGCTGTAGTGTAAGTCTGAAAGGCCCAAGAGCGAGACGGGCATAAGAAATAATATAGTTAAACATGAATCCAATTCAAACCCAATCCCGGATTGGAGGCGTCGACTTCACAGGTCCTCCCAAAGTTACAGCACCCAGAGGTATGTACAGCAGTTATAGCATGAATTTGATCGTTGAAAGCTTGGAATCTACCATAACAGTAATCTAGAAAGTTTAGGATCTTGAGGAACTGAACTCTGAAATGGAATTGAAAAGCTCATCAAAGGAGTTCTCTCTGTAGGGGTAGAAGCCGGGGTGTGATTAGGAGGAAAAACGAATGTGGGATGAAGCCACCGAGCACATGCTTTATGATTGTGGGGAATTTGAAGCGGCGTTAATGGCCTCAAAACGGGAGGACGTGGATAATAGCTGGAACGAGTTTCCTCTGCTCCTCCAGCACTAGTCTTTGTCAGGAGATCCGACCGAGATCTGGACGGACCATATATTTTCTTTTTTTAATAAAAAATGTTTTAATACCAATTTTAAATACTAGTCAACTTCCTAAAATAATTTTTTAGGATTATAAAATATTTTTTAATACCTTAAAATATATTTTTAGTCATATTTAGTTCTAGAACTTTTTTATTAAAATCCTAAAAAAATATTTTAAGGTACTGACTAAAATATTTTTCAGTATTAATTAATATTTTGAAGTATTTTTTTAGTCTCAGTCACTATTCTGAAAAAAATTCATGTACCTAAAAAACATTTCAGAGTAGTGACTGGTACTGAATTTTTTTTTAAAGATCCTAAAAATATACATCAAGGAATTAACTGAGACTAAAAAAATATTTTAGGGAACTGACTAATATTAAAAAATATTTTATGCTATTGAAAAATTATTTCTGGCACTGACTGGTATCCAAAAGATACTCTAGAAAATTAGTACTAAAACATTTTTTATTAAAAAAAGGAGTGATCTGGATGGGTCATATCTCCTAGCCAAGACTAGCAGGGAAACTTCTTCCATAATAACTTGGCTTTGAGCCAATGAGAGTTGGCACAGATGATAAGGGTTCTAAGACTAGGCCCTTGGGTCGTGGGTTTGATCCCCTCTTCCGTTGCTGAGACTCCTTTGGTAGGCGATCTCGTAAGTCCCCAGTAAGTGCTCATAGAGCCCGGAGCCGTGCCTTGGCCTTGATGAGGGACTAGTGTCGAACCCCTCCAAAACTTTTTTGTATAAAAAAAAAACTTGGCTTTGAAATTTTTGTTCCTTTTAATTAATTAAATTTCATTTTATTAAGTTTGTGTTTGAAATAGTAATGACAAAGTAGTTTTACCGAAGTGGATTGTGATATGTGATTTATATTTGGATTTATGGTATAAGTAAATTTTTTGAAATTTGTTTGGATGAATATTTTAAAAATAAGTTTAGATGAAAAAACAGATGAAAAGAACGTGATTATTATTAAATAATACGTATATATTATATGTAATATATTATGAAAAATAGATAAATTTGTCTAAATGATTGATTGAAAAACAAGTTTAAAGGTAAATACTGAAAAAGACATAAATTTCATAAAAATAAAAATATTAATTTATTATTAAGAAAAAATTTACAATATTAAACTACTTAATATTTTTAAGGAAATTTGAGAAAAGTCTACTAAAAATTTAATTGATGAAAATAACATAAATTAAGGTATTATCATGATCTTCATATAACAAAATTATCTAGCAAATCTCAACAATTAAATTTCTTATGAACCTAAATCAGAGTACTGTCATGATTATTAATTTTTAAGTTAATTTATATTTATGATATCAAAAAAAATATCTATAATAAGAATATAATAATATTTCAATTAAAAAAAGTATAATCCAACATCTTTCTTTCTATAGCTGTTTCTCACTCTTTATGATAAAAAAAAAAAAAAAAATTGGTTTATTGCTTAAACTGCTTTTTTTTTTTTTTTACTTTGAAAAGGTAAATTAAAAAAGAAATCACACGTAAACACTTGTGTACATAAAAAAAACTACTTTTGGACGGCGCACACCCTGAGTGAGTTGCTTGCGGCCGATTGCGCGCGTGGGTCGGAGCCGACGCGGTTCATCAATCATCGCCCTTTGCCTGAGGCTCTGACAAAAGGTTATCTAAAAAATGACCATGAAAATAATTTGGATTATATAAGTTAATAAATATTTTTGACGATTTTACTCCAATTTTCTTAAAAAATATCTGAATCTTGTCCCTATCTATTACAGTATTTTTTATCATTTTTATTTTTCTTTCCCGAAGAAGAAATACTTTCATCAACGTAACATAAAGTCCGAAGACAAAAATAAACCTAAATAAAAAAAAAAATCTGAAACAAAAATTCAACCAAAAAAAAAATCTTAGCCACCATTATCGACTATAATTGGATCAAATCAAAGTCTTTCTTCAAAAGTAGTTGTCGCAGATGCATAGGTCTCTAGTTTAATAAAAGGACACAACTCTATGAACGAAGCTTTATTCCAAATAGTGAAGTATTTTTGTCATTTTTATTTATTAAACTATTTTGACTGATAATATTTCAGATATTAGTTAAAATTATGAGAGAGCAGGGATGATAGTAATAGAGGTAAGGGAAAGAGGAGGATGATATAGGCAAAAGCAGAGGACAAGTCTAGAATGTGGAATTGTGGAATCATGGGCACATTAGTATTCTGAATATGGTGAGATCATAACTAAGCTTTTAATTTCCCTACCTTAACGTGGGAAGGAAAAGGAAGGCCAGTGGAGAAGGGCATTGACTAAATGATGCAAGGCCAAGGGCGGGACGCTTGCTTAATGGAGCGCCGGCCACTGTTCCTTTATATTTTCTGCCTCGGCAAACTGACATATCATAGAGAGGATTGGTGATTACGTCCGAAACTATTTTAGTACTATGTATTTTATAAAAACAAAAAATGTTTGCACCATTTCAATAGAAGTCAAGATGAATTATCCAAAAATATAAGATTTACTTTGTGATTCAATTTCAACTATAAAATAAATCTTATATTAAGTACGACATTAAGTATTTATATATGAACACATGCGTAATCTATATTTTCTTAAGTAAGAAGTATGAATGGTCTCAAGATCTTCGCTGCGACAATATCTCAAAGATTAGCACCAACAACGTCTATAGACAGATTTTACAAAATCCGTGGCACAAAAATTGTCTTATAGTCTATTGAAGCAATGACAACTTTTTAACCTCCTGAAACCATGATTTTAGTACAAGTATAAAACAGTCAAGAACAATTTTGTCCCGAGAATTTCCACTAAAAAATAATTTTATCTCAAGAGTTTTTTGAAAGGCAATTTTACCTAACCGTCGTCTACTTATTACAACTAATTTTAACCATTAATTAATCAAATATATTAAACGCACACCCTACATGTCATTCATACTATTTTTATTAAAGTATAAATTTATCCCAAAAATTTTAAATTTTCCTTTGAAATAAAAAATGAACTAGATAATATATAAACTTCCCGGACAAATTTACATCTTCATAAAAATGACATAAATAATATATGGATTGTCCAAACAAAATTACCTCCATTTTGAAACTTCTAGGAGAAATTATCCAAAATAAAATTAACTCTAGGTGAAAACTCAACAAAATTACCCTTTTAATTCAATAAAATTGTGACTAGTGATAAAGTTTTACCGGTAAATTTCGCCGCGCAATTAGTGGATATTTCTATATTCTTTCCACTCATTGATATTAGAAGGATCTCGTCTCGGTCCTCCATACAGCCCAACGCTCACTAGCAAGGAGCAAGGCCATGACCTTACTGCGTTGAACATCCAATATTTACTAAGAACGTGCATCAAACCAAATAGGAGATTATTAAACCCACAAACAGTAGCTATTTTAAGTCTCAGGTCAACTAGCTAGAACATCAGATGTTAAAGCCCACGCAATCGACGAAAGTCAATGGAAACCCAAAAAAAGTATCAGCAACTACTGCTATCTGAGAGGCAGAGATGCCAGGATATGCAGCAAAGGGGGAAAAATCGGAAACAAGACATCCTACCATCAAACAGTCTGAAACTCCGAAATCAATAATCTGGCTGATCAACCTCGACATGTGCAGTTTCAAGGTGCGCTTGCTCGGCTTCCTGAACCTCCTTCTCAGTTTTCCTTCCCTTCTTTGATTTGTAGTACACACTCATAAACGTGCCAACAGCTCCATACTTCTTCCTACAATGCTCGTAGAGACCTGCATCAAACATCCTCCAGAAGTTTTTCTCGGACAGCTCAGTCACGGTATATTGTGGCTGATAGCCATGATTTTCAATCAACCAATCCTCCATTCTACGCACTGCTTCTGCACCATCAAATACCTCGCCCCTCAACACAGGACCTGGTGCGTAGTAAATTCCAATATCTGTGTACATCTGAGCATTCTGCGTGTCCCCCTGCCTGCGATGTAGTTCAAAGCCTGGCTCTGGGGTAATCATAGTTTTAATAGGCAGCTTGAATAGTTTGTGTGGACAGAGCCAAATTGGGTAGACCTATTATTGTTTAAATTAAAATAAAAGAAAGGTTAGAAAAAACACAACATGTCTGAAATATTTGAATTATATCCGAGTACTTTCCAGACTATAGATCAAATTATAGGAAATAAAATGAGGAAATCCTTTTAAATAGCTGACAATGGAAATCAACTCGCCCAAACTTTATGTGTGTGTGTATTCCCCAACATATTACCCTTATATTGAAGAATCTAGTTGCAAACACCTAAAATTTTTACCAAATCCTTGTGCTCATACTAACAAGACTGGTGTTTGGGGTGGAAAAATAATCCTTTTTACGAACATCAAGTGCTTTGGAGTTTGGATATATATATGTAGTTATGTGCATATAATTAAAGAACTGAAGGCTCACAAGCTGTGAACAGTGTAGCTTATTTCTTGAGATTGTATGACACAATGCTAATACAGATAAGTTTGAAAAATCCTAAACCCAAGTAATTAAAAAGAAATTGCAATGCAAATGAAGTTGATCATAAACAAACTGAGATATCAGCCTCAATATCAGCTTCTCATGAGTTAAAAGATGAACTAAAAACAGTAAGTTTGAAAAATAAGTTTCAGGTAAGAAATTTTTAAGGCATGAAAGACGGGAAAATATACCTCCATCTCACGGTGAGCCCACTCTAGTGCGTCTCCAACCTTGTATAAAGGCACAAGCATATCTTGGATGACGTGCATCTCATGGTAATAGTTTCGTATAGCTTCACCTTGGGTGGCTTTGAGCAGAGAAACCTTGGGTGGCATCAACCAGCCAAACAGAAACCTAAACCACCATTGATCTGCAAAAGAGAGGATTAGCTTTCCCTCCCAGTACAAACACCTAGTGTGCCTGTGGTAATACTCTCTAGTAGGGATATACTCCACAAACTCTCCTCTCTTCAGCGCTGTCTGGGCATGCTGGTAGAACCATGGTTTAAACCACCATCCAACACTGTTAATTTTATTGCCCTTTCTCTTGGCCTCTTCTTTAGAGGCATAATTTCCTGTCATGCACACAGCTTCAGTCGGGGAATAAATCATGGTTTCTACAAAGTCCGGAACCTTCTCATCATTATCCTGGTCTCCATCTCTTGGTGCAAAAGAGTCCACATATGCCTGAGATAAATCTTTGAGATTACCTACAACAGGTTTATAGGTCAGCCTCATGAACTCTTTAACGGGTATAAGCCTGATCTCGGCAGAGACAAGAAACCCAAGTGTCCCCTGAGACCATGGAATAGCATGAAATAGATCAGAATATTCATTGTCCCTAGTAGCTCTAACAACGCGACCATCAGCTAAAACAATTTCATAAGCCACTACAGTGTCTGAGAAAAGCCCATATTTGTGGGAGCTTCCTTCTATCCCATAGCCATTAATGAGGCCACCAACAGTAAGATCATCTAGCTCTGCTACAACAGCAAGGGAAAGATTCATTGGGACAGTCACCCTAGAGATCTGCCCCATGTTGACCAAGGGCTCACATCTTGCAATCATTCGTTCAGTGTCAATTTCAAGAATATTCCGAAATGCAGACAAATCTACTTCAAAATGCCGAGCCCGTTTATAGTCAACATTTCGCATTCCGACAGCAATCCAAGGTTTACGAGCTGTGCAGACAAGACCATCCTTCGCTGGGTTCCTCTGTTTGAGACGTTTCACAACCTTCTTGACATTCTCATCATGTTCCTTCTGACGCCTCTTGTAGGACTTCATCTCAGATCTTACATCTCCAAGGTATATGAGAAAATATAAGGTGGAGGAGATGGGGAGAACAACAAAGATAACAATAATCCATCGAAACTGAACTAAGAAGTCCACCAAACCCTTCTTTCTTTTGGGGCGCAATGGGGCCTCGATGTCTGACATTGCAATCAGTTGATACTTTCTTTTGTCTGCTGTAAGAAAAAGAATAAATGAAAAGTATTTAAAAATGGTCAGACTTAATCATTTAATCAATAATATATCTGGGTCTGGCACACAAAGTAAAAGATAGTTAGAAGAGCACCGAGGAAAGAAGATTGCTTATGATTAGGAAATCTTGACTGTCCGGTGAATGCTACTACAATGTCATTAATATTATTAATAGTACTACTAAACAAACGAAACGAGAATTCACATACGATCCTACAAGTTTCAGAAACAAAGTTTTTGCATGCATCACTTGAGCAGGGGATGGTTGGGCAGAGAAAAATGCAACCAAAGTTGTATACTCTCTAGAGAGTCCAGAACAAATCATTAAAGCACAAAATAAACAGATATAATGGTGACAATAGACAAGAATGAGAGCCTACATGACGTTTTTCATATTCCAAAAAATGAGAAAACATATTGATGTTTCACTTTATCAAGGTGCATCCGACACATTCAATCTACGAGAGCCTCATATGATGAGAAGACATAGAAAACATCCACTAAAATAAATTCTGCACTTTAAGCAGGTACCTCAAAGCATAATATACAACAAGAGAAAACAAAACTTATGTTTTGGAGGTTTAAATACATTTAATTAGCAAAATTTGCAGAACATTGAGTGTAAGTTCAAATAAAGACATTAAACAAAAACAGCACATGGCTGTGTAAGAATCAAATAGAAGCTAATTACATTTGCTGCACCTGAAAGCTCAACAATAGCTTATTGAAGCACCATAAAAGAATGAGAAAGGCCACATCTAGGTATTATCTAACTATCAAATCTTAACAATATATCCTCAGACTGGGTGAATCTGATGCTAACATGAAGGTGCAGATTGTGGACTAAATATCACGATTCTTTTCAGATAAGAAAACTGATTCAAGCATGATGATGTAAATCAGGCGTGTCCAATTAACACTAGCAAAGGTAATATTAAACTGAGAACATTAAATCAGTATCAGCTAAACATTTCAAAGTAGATTTTCTAAGATCTAAATTGATATATTTCTTTTCTTTTCTTTTTTTAAATCAGAAAGGCAAGCTAAAACTTGAAAGTTACAAACCAAACAACATAAAGAAGGAAAACTAAGTTACTGTAAGAGATCCGCCCTCAGACGAGAGCTACTAGAGTGATATATAACTAATACAGAGCATGTAGACATGACCTAACTCAGGAAGCAAACATAGACAAAGTTTTGAACAAAAATATCCATGAATTCACGCGTAGTTTACTATTCAAGTCGCTATATAAGATGTCTCTGAAAATTTGCTAGACCATTCGTCTGAAATTCCAAGAACGCACGCCGATTTCAAATATAAGCGAAGAGTAAAAATAATTATCAGATAGGCCGCACGTCCATTAAAGATCTAAAAGTCCATGCTATGGAAAAGCAAATACAGATCTCAACAAAGAATCAGTTACTTGAGTCTGTCAAGTCTGGAAGAAAATGATGTTAAGACAAGCAGAAGACTGAATCTAACAATCCAAAAACATGCGCAGATAAAGTTAATCAAACAGGTATTCATCTTCCCTCCTACATAACAATGTCCCAGTGACTATTATATAATCTCTCAGAAAACGAACTTAAGAAAACGATTTATCACAACTTGAAAAAGAAAAGCATGCAGACTTCAGTTCTAAGCAAACAGCCACACCCAAAAAAAAAAAAAAACTTACAAATGACGTGAAGTGAGAAGAAATTAAAGCACTGCCACAAAAGATCTAAAAGCCTACACTACGAAAGAAATTAGAGAGCTCAACAAGAGTCTCTACATTCTCTTTCAGAAAATGTTAGCAGTTCGCGAGAAAATGACGAAGAGAGAGTCAAAACACTGAATCTAAACACTAGCTGTATTTCTTTTAAAATCAAGTCGTAGAACCCTGAGACAACGAAGTGGTTCATGAGGTTCACCAAGCAAAGTCATAAAACCCTAAATCTGTGGCGATAAGAACAGATTGAGTGACAACAATGCTTGAAAATGAGCTTCCATTGCCGGAGATCACATTTTCCCGGCAACCAAACAGAAGAAACAAGAGAACCACAATCGGTATACACAAGGCGAAACTGCCAATACGAAAGGGAGGGACCAGGGAGGGAGAGTACCTGAGCCCTGAGGGAAGAAGAGCTGCGAGATTTTGAGGGTTCTAGTGCCCTTTAATAGTGAGCTTGGGGTGGGGGGTGGGGGGTTGTGAGAACCAGCCCCCCCTACTCAATCCACAACTCCAACGGAAATTTGTCAAAATATTAATTATTTTAAAAAAATATGTCAAATCGGTGTATTATTGAAAAATTTTGCTAAAATATAATTGGTGACGCCACGTGTGTAAGTGGCGTCGCCACTTGTGGCGCAGGGACGACTGACGTCACATCACCCTACGCCATTTTTTTAAAAAATAATTATTATTTAATAAACTGTCAGCGATAGTTTTAATATTCCTTGCTCTAAATTGTTATTTTTTTTAAAAAAAATGAATGGTGCATTTTTTTTTAAATGCAATTGCAGTGTGAGACACGCTGCAATTGTAGCAGGTAGGGGCGTGAAAAAATTCATGCCCCTACAGTAAGTTTTTTTTAAAAAAAAAATCCTACTTTTATATAAAGGGTTGAACACACACACACAAATTCACATACATACACATATTAGTAGAAGTAGAAGGAGAAACGAAAGAAAATCAGTCTCTATACTGGATATCTTCATCCACTTCTTGCACTTTTATTTGTTCTTTTCATCACATTCTATTTTTTTGTTTCATTGCTTACATAAATTGTGTTTTTTCTTCTGATTAGTTGCAATTTTATGTTGTGGTTGATTTATTTGTAATTTTTTCTTCTTTTTTATTCTATAATATAAGAAAAAAAATAAATCAAATTCGTTCATTTGTATATTATAATAGTTCTAAAAATAGAGGTGCAAACGGATTGACCTTTGAAGGTGAAAAACGAGCAATGTATATTGTTCGAGGCATGTCTTTTTTAGATTTAAATGAAAAGATCCGTCGGAAGCTAAACCTACAACAAGAGCAGGTAATATCTTCAATGACTGTTAGAGTTCCTATTGGAAACCGTAAATATGAAGGTATTGAGATAGCTGATGATGAGGATTTGGAAATTTTTTTCAAAACATTTGAGGAAAGTCTTATGAACAAATTTGCTGAGTTCTATATGGATATTAAAACGTCAGAGGAGGGTGTACCAATACTGTTTGATGGACTCTACCTTAGTAATGAGTCATATTATATGGCTTATTCCGGCACACCTCATCCAACACAATCTACCATTGAGCATGGAGAAGAAAACGACTATATAGTAGATGAACTTGACACAAGAACGAGCAAGAGGAAGAAGATGAAGACACATTATTGGCAAATGACGCTGATCAAAATGATAGTGATACAAATGATGAATATCATGGTAATGTCATGCTACAACAGATTAGCATGTTACAATCATTAGGTTAGTTACGGAGCTGTATTATTATATATTTTACTTTTTTATTAGTTAATATGTTTTCGCATAAACTATATTATTTGTGAATTTGCAGATATTACACCATTTTGGAGCCAGATTCCGCATTATGAGGCTGTTCATGATGATTACCCACATGAGGATATACTGAATGTTGAAGGCTTAGAACAGGGACCATGGGCGAAAGGGGACGCATTATATGTGAAACAAGAATTTGAGTCCAAGAGTGATGTCCAGGCCACAATTGCAGGGCGTCTGATACCCTGCAATTCAAGTTGCCCTGAGGCAGCTTTAATTAAAGTTGCCGTGAGGCAGCTTTATTGCAGGGCGTTTGATACCTTGCAATAAATTTTTTATTTTTAATATGATAACTGACGCCACACAGGTGACATGAGTTGTACTCACGCCATTTACACGATGGCGCCATGCCATGTAGCGCTATGTGTGGCTTCGTCTGATGTGGCGCTACCAACTGCCATATTTTGGGGAAAAAATTTAATAGTACCCCAATTTGACAAATTTTCTTAAAATAATTAATATTTTGACAAATTTCCCCAACTCCCAGCCACATTCCCTCAACCACTGCATTTGAATCGCTATAATTATTTTTGGACGTTTTAGATTTAAATTTGAATTAAGTAGCAAATCTGTCCCAGAAGTATATATTAAGGACTAATATTGTCCTACAAGTTTTTTCAGGTTCAATTTCATCGCAAAAGTCTAAAAGTAGAGCAATGTTGTCATTTTTCGTTAAAAAAATCACATAACATCAATTTTTTAATGGTGAATGTTAGTTTTTTAACGAAAAAGGGGCAATATTACTCCACTTTTAAACTTTTGGAGTGAAATTGAGCCTGAAAAAACTTTTAGGACAACATTACTTTCAAATGTGTGCTTCCAAGGAAGATTTGCTACTTAACCCTTTAATTTTTTATTTAAAAAATTAATTTAATGAATAAATAATTTAAAATAAAGACAATCTTCTAACTAGTAATTTTTTAATTTAAAAATTATTAGTTTAAAAAAATTAAATCTAAGATGTCTAAATCTTATATGGTACTCCCTTCGATCCTAATTATAAGACATACTTGACTTTTTTTGGAGAAATTAAGAAAGCTAATTAAATTACTTTAGAATATTTTTATTTTTATTTTTTTCTTCAAACTAATTAGTTTGACTAATAAACTCATATATAATTTAAGATACACAACATATAAAATATTAAGTAATTTATTTAGCTTCCTTAATCCCTCAAAAAAAAGTCAACTATGTCTTATAATTAAGATCGAAGGTAGTACTTTAGATGAAAAGAGCTCTTAAAATAAGTAGAAAAATTGGTTCCTCCACGTGTGTCCTTCCGCACATGAGGCGGCCAACATTTTGTTCACAAGATAAATATTAAATAAATAAAAGTCCGGAAGAATTGAATTATATAAATCAATAGGAGTAGTAAATTGTTTTTATTCAATGTAATTGTATGATGTTAATTTTGATACAGCCACCCTACTTATTAGCACACTCTTTATGCAAAAATAAAATGAGATTTTGAACACATCAATGTCTTATTTACATTATTATGCGCATAACTAAAAAAAGGATAAGATATTTATTGAAGCTGAGAAAATTAAATTTAGGGAAAATTAAAATAAAGGACCAAAATAAAATAATATTTAATTAGAAGGACCATAAAAATTGTAATTATTAAGAAGGACCCAATAAGTTTAAAAGTACTAAATTACCCTTTAGCTTCCCCAACGTAGAAAATTTAGAGCAAAGCGTCTTCTTCTGTCATCTTGTAAATATCAAAGTGGGGTCATTTGGGAATCCAGTATTGGAAATTGAAAATGACGATATTTGGTAAAAGTGTATGCATAGTAATAAAGTTTAAGAACAACTTTGTCCTAATTAACTTCTCGTTTTCATAGGATTACCAAAAATCGTTGTTTTTAACTTCTAATACTGGATTTCCAAATAGCCCCACCTTAATATTCAGGGAAGGACGAAAGAAGATACTTTGTTCTTTATTTTTTGAGTTAGAGAAGTAAAAGAGTAATTTAGTACTTTTAAGCTTATTCGGTCCTTTTTGATAATTACAATTTTTATAATCCTTCTAATTAAATATATTTTATTTTGGTCCTTTATTTTAATTTTCTGTTAAATTTACTGGTATAAAAGATTAAAAGTCGACTGATGAATGCATTCAAAAGATATGAACAAAACAAGGAAGGATTCAAATGAGAAATAAGTGAGTGTGAATTGTAAAATAAGGTGTAATTAATTATAATAAGCTTTTGGCTATTTGCAAGAGTTTTTGTCTTTGGGTTTTGGAGTGGAAGGAGGACCGTAGCAGTTCGACAGTGCCCAGTAGGGCGGTTCATGGATAAATTGGTAAAGATTCAAATGGCTGACCAATAGTGGGGCCCACCAATGGGATTCGTTGGCAATCACGTCTTATCACATTAATTGGCATCCATGTGACGATGCCACCTGCAGACAACTCTGACAATATTTCCCCTCAAACTTCTTAGTTTTAAATATTTCTTTGGGTATTTATTATTCATTATAACATACTAACTAAAAAAAAAATTTAATTTTATTATAAAACATAAATTACCTTTAATCAACTAATTTATTAATATTTTTAATAATATCATTATTTTTAATTAAATTTTTAAATTCACACCATAAATATAGGGGTAAATTTGAAAATATATATAAATTTTGGACCAATTTAATGACTTAACTTCTATTCTTTAATCCACGAGAAATGATGATTGATGTTTTATAATAAAGACGAGAGGAAGTACTCCCTCCCCTATTAATTATAAGATTAAATTGATTTTTGTAGAGATCGGAGAAACTAATTAAATTATTTTAAAATATTTTTATTTTCTTAAAAATAATTATTTTAACTTATAAAATAATATATAATTTAATAATACATAACATATCATATAATTTAATAACTTATTTAACTTTTTTAATCTCACCCGAAAAACTCAACTTGATCTTTTAATTAAGACTGGAGGTAGTATAAGATATGATTAATTTCTTAGAAAGATAATGTAACACCCCAGATTTCTAAAGTTCAAATAACATAAATATTCCAAGGGTTTTCATAAATAATAATAGAAATCCAAAATAATCAACATCCGGAAGGTGTC
This sequence comes from Acacia confusa, assembly GCA_037074495.1. Taxonomy (NCBI): domain Eukaryota; kingdom Viridiplantae; phylum Streptophyta; class Magnoliopsida; order Fabales; family Fabaceae; genus Acacia; species Acacia confusa. Next base: position 347,588 of record CM073512.1, on the reverse strand, counting down.
ACCGCCGCACTTGTATGGAACAAGTGCAAGGCTTCTTATTACAGGAAATGATTCTAAACTTAAACATTATTTGAAAAATAAAATAAATGAAAATAAATGAAAGTAGATAACTAGAGTTTATTGTCCGTCATCCTCACTTCTCACGGCTAGTCCCAATTTTTGAAACCTGTTCACTGAAACTCTGCTCCCCCGAAGGATCATCGCAGCCCAAGAATACACACATCAGCAAACGCTGGTAATCCTAATTAATTAAGGGTAAAATGAAATAAAATAGAACAGAAATAAGTAGATAGATAAATAAATTTGATATAAATTAAAATAAAATAAATAAATTATAAAATAAAATAAATTAATCATAAAATAAAATAATTTAATTCCAATAAAAAAAATTATAAAATAAGATAAATTAATTATGAAATAAAATTAAATAATTGTAAAATAAATCAATTCCAACATAAAATAAAATAATAAAAATAAATTAATTGCAAAATAAAATAGCATAAAGGCATCATATGTGTATATGTATAAACTAAAAGGTGTCATGGTTTTTAGAGTTTTCTAGTGGGAAGAGAACCATGGTAGACCCGGGAAACCCTGCCAGTCTACCCTGTGACCCGGGAAACCCTGCCGGTCACAAATCATCAAAATTGGCCATATCGTAATCTTCTTCCTAGTGTGCACACCTCTTCCCAAAGTTGCTACTAGTACCCCGGATATCCTGCCAGGTACCACTTTAGGAAGAACGGACATATCGGTTCACATCAAATAATTTTCTTTTGAAGGCATAAAGCCTTTAAATGTGTGTTCATCACTTTAGGAGGTACCATCCTAAAGTTATCTTCCCACAATTAAATTATTTTAAATAATTTAAACTCATTATAAAATTCCTAAATAGTCTTTATTATGTGTAATTAGATATTTATAATAATGATAAAAAAAGAAAAGAAAAGAAAATGCTTAATCCTACAAGAAAGGATGAATCTTAATTTAACAAACCTACTATCTATAACTCTTTATGAGAGCTCTTGAGGTTTTTCAAAGATAACATAAAAAAAAGAATGTTGTCTCTATTTTTATCGTGGGGTTTCCCTAAATTAAACTATAAGGTAAATATTTATAAGTCCCTATGAGTTTGTCATGTCTCCATAACTCCATACCCAATTCAATAGCATGAGAATCTATACACCGTTCTTGGGTTTTTTTTTTTTTTGCCACCAATATTCCTACCAATGTGAATCTTGAATCATTTGACAATCAAATAAAAATTAACCAACTTGCTTTATTCATCATTATATGAACCAAGAATCTGTGTGAAACCGGAACCCTTCAACGATCATTAAAATAATTTGCCCGAATGGATATATTAGCAATTATCATAAGAATCACAAATACTTTGACCTACGAATTTGACCAAAAAAAAAAAAAAACAAGACCTACAGATTCAATGTTGGCACAACGTCATAATGATTCATTTGAAAAAAAAAAAGCAATCATGCATTCAAAGTGTATTATACATATGTATGCCAAAGCCTATAATTCAAAAATCACAGAGGTGCAGGAGGATGAAGAATCGGTCAGTACAAGGGCAAGTGCAAGAAAACATAAGAATTATAAAGGTGCCTGTGCCTCCCTTCTTCACCATTTATCATGTATGGACGTTTAGTCAAATGGCATAAGCAACAATGAAAAGAATTAATTAAAGGACGAATGGACCCCACACAATAGGAACCCTAAACTGGTTTGGCGCAAAGGCAATATACATAAGACAGATTGTACAGAATAACTCACGCAGATTGAGGGGAAGATAAATGTGAATACAGGAAATTGTATCATAATCGGCATGTGCAAATTAATTTCTTTTGGGTTTCGAAAAGGGAAAAGGATTTTCTGGGATTAGGATTACAATCAATCAATTCTAATCAACGTTCTAATGCTATCAACAATTAATCCTTATTCTTTTGGGGGTTAGGATTACCTGGCCTCCGTGGTTGCAGAGCTCCTAGAAGAGAATTTCTGCCGCAAAAATTTTTTTAGAGAGGGAACTGATAGGTGATGGCCAGGGTGAGATGACTAGTCCTAAGTTTATAGTTGAAATTAGGGTTTCCTATGGGTTGGGCTCTGTGGGTTGAGTTTTAACTATTACTAGTTTAATAAATAATGGCAAATCACCTATTAGATTCTTATTTAAATTTTTATCTTTACCTATCCATTTATCATTATTATTATGATATATATATATATATATATATATATATATATATATATATATATCTACACACACATTACTCTATTATAAATTTTAAATTTTAATATTAGTATTATTAGTATTTATTATCATTATTATTATTATAAAAAAAAATAAATAAAGTAAAAATCTAGGGTATTACAGATAATAAAATTGAATAACTTATTTAATCATATCATATATCATATATTATTAGATTATATATTCATTTATAAAGTAAATAAATTAGTTTGAAGAAAAAAAATATAATAATTAAATTAAGTACCTTAATTTTTCTATAAAAATTAGCTTTGTTGTTGGAGAATAAAAATATCTTTGGAGGGCCCATCAATATCAGGGCCATTACTTTATGGGAATAATGTTTCTCATGTTATAGGAAAAAAATTATCTCATGTCACACAAACATGAAATAATGGGACCCATATATATATATATATATATATATATATATATATATATATATTAATTCATATATGTATATATGGATCCCATCATTTCATGTGTGTATAGAAAGTTTAGTTTTCTCATGCAACATGAGAAAACTAAAACCCTTACTTTATTTATTTGTAAGTTTTCCATTCCTGCCTTTTTTTTAATGGAATATTCCCGCCTTTTGTAAAAACTGAAGTTATAGAAAATACACTTACCTTAAACCCGTATAAAATAAGGGATTCAAATTTTATTGTCATCATTCGGCAAAAATAAAATAAAATAAAATTTTAATCATGAATGTTTTTTTTTAATAAATAAGTTTTAGGAAAGGGGTTAGATTCACCCACTGTCCAAGGGCAGGGCGAAATCTTCCTTCCTTCTAGGTGATATCAATATTGGGCAGGACGAGTCGTTTATTACCCTTAGGCGTTTACCTAGGCACTCAGGAACTAGGATGTCTCCTCTAGCGCCTTGACCAACTCTAGGATCGAACCCTTTCCCTTTTGTGAGAGTGTCTAACCCTTTTGTCAGTCCAAGCTATGAAGCACCGATTCTGATACGGCGTTCCCGATACGTTCCCGATAAATGTCTCTGATATGTTACTTAAAAAAATACTAATATTTGGATACGTTCCGATATGTCTTTGTATTAAATAATATTTTTAATATAAATAGTACATTTACATTAACAAAATATAATAAAAGGAAAATCATTAGCACATATCAGTTGCATCTCCACTAATAACATTTGCCTCCAACTCTGGCTCATATTAGGAAAGGGCAGCAACATCGAAAGTTCCAATATTATTAAAGGTAATTTATATTAAAACCAAAAATATACGAGGAGAATAACAAAAAAAAAATACTGACAGTGACCGGTTCAATTAATAGCTAAATTCTTAGTTCAAAAATACATTTTATTATGAAACAAATCACCGAACTGCCACTTGATTGTATCCCAGAATTTTAACGTTTTCTGATACGTGTATCTAGGTGTCTGAAGAGTATCCATCTGATATGCGTATCAGATACGTAAATTGTAAAAAAATCCAAGTATGTATGCTTTATTGAGTCCAAGGACCGAGGGGTTTAATCATGAATGATAGATGCATGGACGTTTTGGTTTTTGGTAATTGGAATAGTAATTTTGCCCGAAAATACCAAAGCGATCATCGGTGCATTTTCTCATATACTATGCATATAGTAAAAAAATAAATTATAATCTTCATAAATAATTATAAAGCTTATAATTTATATCATTTATTACTCCTTTATCCACTTTTTAAAAAATATTGGAATGTGCAATAATATGAAAGAAAAGAATAAACCCTTACTGTACATTAAGAAAAAAAAGAAGGAAAGAAAGAATAAATCCTTGCTAACCTATCATCTTCAAAAATTACGAACATGATCTGGATTTAATTCAAGCGATTTAGATTTTATCTTCTCAAAATTAAATATTACTATTTTTCTTAATAAAAAACATCTATCTCATAATTATAAGCTTGAACAAAAATTAAATCCAATTTAATTTTTTCTAGAAAGTAAAAAAATAATCGAAATCTAAAGTCTTACTTTTTTCTCTTTTTTTTGCTTAAAAGAGAAAGTTTTGGAAGGGTTCGACACCAGTCCCCTACCAAGGTTAGGGCACGGCCCCAGGCTCTATGAGCACTTACTGGAGACTTATGAGATCGCCTACCAAAGGAGTCCCAGCGACGGCAGAGGGGATCGAATCCACGACCCAAGGGTTTAGTCCTGGATCCCTTACCATCTGTAACACCCCCGAATTTCTAGAATTAAAATAACATAAAATGTCGATAGTTTTCATAAATAATAATAAAATCCAAAATAAACTACTTCGGGAAGGTGTCACCGCCGCACTTGTATGGAATAAGTGCAATGCTTCTTATTACAGGAAATAAATCTATACTTAATCAGAATGTTCATAAAAATATAAAATAAAAGAAAAGAAAAGAAAGTAAGTAACTAGAGTTTATTATCCGTCATCCTCACTTCTCACTGCTAGCCCTAATCTTTGAAACCTGTTCACTGAAATTCTGCTCCCCGAAGGATCATCGCAGCCCAGAAACATAGACATCAGCAACAGCTGGTAATCCCAATTAAGAACAGATAATATAACATAAACTAAAATAATTAAGTAAATAAATAAATAATTTTAAAATAAATTGAAATAAAATAAAACAATTATAAAATTAAAATAAAATATTTACAAGATAAAATATCGTATATTTGTATAATCATAAGGTGTCTGGCACAAATTTGTTAATTAAAGTAAATGTATATATATATCATCTGATATTTACATCAAACTTTAATCATTATCATTTTAAATTTTGTTTAGACTCGGAAATCCTGCCAGTCTATTTAGTGGGAAGAGAACCATGGTAGACCTGGATATTCTACCAGTCTACCTTGTGACCCGAAAACCTGCCAGTCACAAATCATCATCAAATTGACCATAGATCGTTTTCTTCCTAGTGTGCACACATCTTCCCAAAGTTGCTACTAGTGCCCCGGATATCCTGCCAGGCACCACTTTGGAAAGAACGAATATATGAGTTCACATCAAATAACATATCGGAGGCTTAAAGCCTAAAGGTGTGTTCATCACTTTGGGAGGTACCTTCCCAAAGCTATCCTCCCACAGCTAATAAATTTTAAACTCATAATAAAATTCCTAAATTATTTTGTTTTGTTATGTGTAATCAGATATTTATATTAATAATAATAATAATAAAACCCTTAACCCTACAAGGAAGTGTGGATCTTAACTTCCACACTTAACTATAGATCTCGAGAAATATTATATTGAACTTATTAATATCTTATACTTATTTAATTATATTTTATATATTTTTCTATCATTTAGATTAATTATAGGATATAAGGAAAGTTTAACACAAAATCTATCAATATCTTATTTTTATTTTGTAGGAGAGATTATGAGATCTCAAAGTTTGGTCAAAAGATCAAAGTAAGAAGAGAAAGAAGTGGACCCCACATAAATAGACATATTTCTATCAAAATCTACAAGCATTTCGGTGAGCAATTTGTGTGTGGTTGTAATACCCCAATTATTATTATTATTATTGTTAATAATAATAATAATAATAATAAAAGTAAAAGTAATAATAGTGATAATATAGTATTAGTTTAAATTTTATTAGTTTAGATTAATTTGATTAGTTGTTAGTTTAGATAGATTTGATTTTATTAAGTATAGATTTATTGATTGATTTAATAGAATTTAATAATCTTTGCATTATTTTACCATTTATTAGATCAACAATGTAATACCCTAGATTTTATTTTATTTTACTTTTAATAATAATAATGATGATAATAAATACTAATAATACTAATATTAAAATTTATAATTTATAATAAAGTAATGAGTGTGTAGATAGATATATATATATATATATATATATATATATATATATATATATATATATCATAATAATAATGATAAATGGATAGGTAAAGATAAAAAAATTTAAATTAGAATCTAATAGGTGATTTGCCATTATTATTTAAATTAGTAATAGTTAAGAGCCCAACCCATAGGAAACTCTAATTTCAACTATAAACTTAGGACTAGTCATCTAACCCTAGCCATCACCTATCAGTTCCCCCTTTAAAAATTTTTGCGGCAGAAATTCTCTTCTAGGAGCTCTGCAACCACGGAGGCCAGGTAATCCTAATCCCTAGAGTAATGTTGGTAGCATTAGAACATTGATTGTAATTAATTGATTGTAATCCTAAACCCTAGAACCCATTATTTACCTTCTAATTCGTATGTACCACGGAGCCTAATTATAAGGATTGTTATTATTCTTTCTTTTGATCCGTTCATTCTGATTGTTCAAAAAAAAAAGGAATTCGTTTCAGTTGCAATCAATATATATATTCCTTCAATGTTTTCGATTCGCGTGCGTGAACAAGGAAATACCTTTTTCGTTTCTTTTATAGAACTTTCCTGATTTATTTATATAGAAACCAATTGCTATTGCCTAATCAGTACTGTAAGGTCTTCCTCTCTTGTTTCGGTGGGGTCCGATTTTTATTTTATCCTTTGTGTTACTACTTTATTCCATAGTAAATTATGTGGGGTCCACCATACTTTATTCAATGCCCATTCTTTTCATTCGAACACCACATGCTGAACCAATTCCAAGAACTCCTACCCCATTATAATTGTCGTGGGGTCCACCACCCTTTGCTCAAAACCTCTTGATTCAAATATATATATGTGTGTATGTTTGACTTTTCCTTATTCCTTTCGGATTGCATTTTTGAGTTGTGCATGTGGGGTCCACGGCTCAAGGCTATTCATGTGTATATATATATATATATATAAGATGCTATTTTGTTTTATTTATTTTATTTTATTTGACTTTTAACTTCCTTAAGAGAAGATTTTTTTTTTTTATAAACTAGCAAGTGGGAGGATAACTTTAGGACGGTACCTCCTAAAGTGATGAACACACTTTTAAGGCTTTATGCCTTCGATATGTTATTTGATGTGAACCGATTATATCCGTTCTTCCCAAAGTGGTGCCTGGCCGGATATCCGGGGCACTAGTAGCAACTTTGGGAAGAGGTGTGCACACTACGAAGAATACGAATTATGGCCAATCTGATGATGATTTGTGACTGGCCGGTTTCCGGGTCACAGGGTAGACCGGCCGGATATCCGGGTCTACCATGGTTCTCTTCCTACTAGAAAACTCTAAAAACAACGATACCTTTTAATTTACACACATACACATATGAAGTCCTTATTTTATTTCATTTTGCGATTAATTTACTTTTATTTTATAATTTTTTTTTATTTTATGTCGAAATTAATTTATTTTACATTTACTTAATTTTACTTTGTAATTAATTTATCTTATTTTATAATCATTTTATTTTAGAATTACTTGATTTCACAATCATTTTATTTTACTTTGCAATTAACTTATTTTATATCCAATTATTTATTTATTCATTTATTTCGGTTTTATTTTTTTCAGTCTACCTTTATTTAGTTAGGATTACCAGCGTTTGCTGATGTCTGTGTTTCTTGGGCTGCGATGATCCTTTGGGGGAGCAGAATTTTAGTGAACAGGTGCCAAGGGCTGGGGCTAGCAGTGAGAAGTGAGGATAACGGAAAACAGATTCTAGTTATTTAATTTCTTTTCATTTATTTTCTTTTCATTTATTTTCTTTCCTTTTATTTTTCGAAACAAACATTCTGCTTAAGTTTTGATTTATTTCCTGTAATAAGAAGCCTTGCACTTGTTCCATACAAGTGCGGCGGTGACACCTTCCGGAAGTAGTTTATTTTGGATTTTATTATTATTTATGAAAACCATTGGAATATTTATGTTATTTGAACTTTAGAAATCCGGGGTGTTACAGTGGTCCCCGCAAAAATTCAAAAAGCAAAGATGTTGGACCCAAAAACGTGTGGTCCCCACACAAAATCCCAACCAAAGCAAGCCAAAGGAACAAATTGAAGAAAAGAAAAACATATATGTATTTGAATCAAGAGTGGCATTGAATAATTCATACGTGGGCCCCGCGGCAATTTGAGAATTAAATAGATGTTTTCATATTGATTCGTTACGTGCAGACGGAATCAAATATAATGACGCATATAAGACAAAACAACAAATTAATAACACACATGCGGACGGAAATCAAAAGTAAGGAGAGAATAGGATTTCTGCGGCAATAGAACAACAATTTAAATATACGGTTGATAATAAAACAACGTTCTGTGTTGACGTATATGAAAATTTATTTAACAAAAATGGGCCTTAAGGTATTTACATGTGAAAGGCAGCATACACGGAAGGATTAATGATTCACGCAGAACGAGGGAAATAGATATGAATACAAGAGATCATCATATGAGGATTAATTAATAGCAGGGTTCAGTCAAAAAAGAAAAGGAGTTTCTGAGATTAGGATTACTTGGTCTCTGTAGTTGCTAAACTCCTAGAAAGGAAGCTCTGCCACAAAGGATTTTTTTCAAAAAGGGAGCTAATGAACGATGACTAAAGTTAGGCGGCTAAACCTAAGTTATAATTAGGCTCTTAGGGTTTAGTTATGAGCTGAGCTTTACGGATTGGACCTTTTTGTTTTTGTTTTTCTTTTCTTTTATTTTTTTTACTATTACTAATCTAATGAAGAAAAATAATAAGTCACTTATTAAATTCTAATTTAAATTTATTAATTTTTATTTATAAATTTATTTATAATTATTACTATATTATTACTATAATAAACCAGGTGGGAACACTATATATAACAATCAATGAATTATATAAAACCAACACCTAGGATTTTAAAGATATATATATAATAAATATTATACTCTTAATTATCGCTTTAATAGTAATTTAGATATAAAACTATGAAATAATTTTCAAATTTCAAAGGAATATAATTAATATCAAACAATTAATAATGACATTTATTTTCCTGCATTTTATCACCAAATGAAACAAGCTCCCTATACCGGATGATTTACGGTGGTAATACCTTAATCTAGTGAAAACAATCTTTTTATTTTTTCATTTTTTTTCCAAAAGTGTTTTATAGTACATTCACACAAATATAAATTTAAAACTTTATGGTTAAATGATCAAAGTGCAACAACCTATTTAATTTTAATATCTTTATTATTACTATTATTATTATTAACAACAACAATAATAATAATTTAGGTATTACACCATCTGTACCAACTCTCATTAGCAAATCTAAAGTTTTACTTGAATTGAATGAGACATACAAGGGTACGTCGTTTCTAATAGGATCTACATTCGCGGACTAATGATTCATGATATTTTGGGGGTCATTATTGTGCTCGATCTTAATTATTTATTAAATAAATAAAGCCAATTTGTGAAAGGAGTATTTACTATTTTTCGAGTAAAGTGTCTGTTTGGCAAACTTTTTAAAACACTTTTCTTTTTTTTCTTTTTTTTGGGGGGGGGGGGGGATGGTTTGTAGAAAAAATAGTCAACCACAAGATAAAAGATAAAAGGCCAAAAGTGTTTGATAAAAATTCTCACTTTTCAACATGTTGTTACTTTCTCTTCTCTTGTGTGATTTTTTTTTTTAATCCGAATCACTGTTTTTATTATAAAAATGACTATGTCAAAATTTATTATTTCATCCTATCTTAAATATAAGATAGAGTTTACTTTTTTAAAATAACATTAAAAAATAAATTAAATTACTTTAATGTATTTATATTTATATTTTTTTCCACAAACTAATTAGTTTGATTAATAAATTAATATATAATTTAAGGATACAAAACATATGATATGATTAACTAATTTATTTAGCTTCATTAATTTTCCAAAACATAGTCAATTATATCTTATATTGAAGACAGGAGGAAGTACTTATTTCAATATAAAATATATGTTATTTTGGATAATTATTGTTTTTAAATGATTTTATTTTGTACAATTTATTAATACATGTATGCTTGAGTTATTTTTTATCATGTTACATAATTAAATAATGTTATAATTTTAATTTTTTGGATAATTTTATTTAATTTTTTATATTTATTTTGAAATTTAATGTTAAAGTATTTAAAATAAAATCCTTTCTTTATTTAAAATTATCACAAAAACTAATGCATTTTTTAGTAATTTGAATATGAAAAAACTATTCTTCTAATAATATCCAACACTATCATTTTTATCAAAATCAGTTATTTTTCACATAATCTATTTTTTAAAAAACACTTTCAAAAACTAATTTAAACACTTGAAAGCAATCTTCTGATTAGTGCCGGCGCGAATCTCTAAGTCACGTGTAAATTGTCACGATGCGTAATAAAAAATCTGAAAAAAAGGGCAACGGCATGATTACGATAGTGTGGATCTTGAATCATGCTCCTCTCTCTCTCTCTCTCTCTCTCTCTCTGTCAAATACAGTACTAGTTTAAATCTGGAATGGGATTATATAACTCACATGGTCTGATCCGGATCCTTTTCATAGATCTGGAATGGGAGCAGCCAGCTATGACACGAGATCCTTTTCATATCTAGCATACACACACAAAAAGAGTTTTTATATTTTACATATAATTTAGAATAAGTTTGGGTTATATATGTTTTAGCTCAGAGGATTAACCAAACCCAAGCCCAATTTTTTTAATGTACCGGACGGGCTACATATATGGCAATAGAGTTGACGAGGTCAAGTGGGGATGTGCTCTATGAACATAATAATTATGTGTGGAAAAAGCTGCTCCTTCCTTATTTTTCTTTTATTTTTTTTTTCTCAAAAGGTACTTCTAATTTAATTTCTTCCATGTTAAAGTAATATTATGCTTGCTTAATGACTTCATATCTATCATATGTATCCACCTGGCGTTAAAATTGGTCACATTAGATGCATCAATTCTAACACTTAGTGTATAGTCAAATCAAAAAACTACATGTAGCTGCATTGTTAGAGGTAGTACAGTAGATCACAAAACGAGCGCCAACTGGCGGGCTCAACATTTTTTGGGCCAGACTATTTACTTAAGCAGATTTGTGTAAACCAAAAGGGGCTCACACACCAAAAAGTCCTGGGTTCATTTGAGAGCGCCCCGAAACTTGTCGCACCCCCCAGTGATTTTCACGAAACAATTTACTTTCGAGATGTCATAGCTCCCAATCAATGGGGGAAATCCCCATTTGTTCCAGAAGTTGGTTAGTTTTAGAGAAATGCCTGCCAGATTAAAAAACAAATAAATAGCCAACTCCTACGCAATGCAGAAGAAATAAGCATGAGTTAGTTATCAAAGTTTTTGATATGCCATTTTTATTTTTGTTTTTTATTTTAAAAGGAGAAGCAATAATCATTATCAATATCAAAAACAGAGGGTCATCAATATTTGGGTTCACAGAAAATTACTCATGGGTTAATGTGCAAATTTGTCCAAGAAATTTTCATTGAAGAGCAATCCTACCCTGAATTTTTTCAAAATCAATGTTGCTTCAATAGTTTTAAAACATAGTAATGTTACTCTATATGGTTAACAAATTGATGTTTCACTGTCAATTTTTCAACGATAAAGAATAAAGAGAAACATTACTACGTTTTTAAACTTCTAGGGTAATATTAAACCTTAAAACCTCCCAGGACAACATTACTCTTAATTGAAAACTTCCTGAACAAATTTACACATTAATCCATTATTCAAATGGATGCTTTGTAGTAAGAATAAATAAATGATCAGTCCATCAACATGTGATATTATATTGTTCTGATTCCAGTTTGAGCCACCATATTGATTAACATCTTTTCATACGTAGAAAAATGGATTCGAAAAACAAACAGATCACGACCAATTAGCCGTGAGTTTGAGTCAAGATTTTTCAAACGATTGAGAAAAGTATACAAGAATGTTTCACCCGCTGTTGTCAATGCAAGTTCCATGGCCTCCATCACTAAAGTCGGTATGCTTAAAGTTAAAAGTACAAAAGGTCCCTTCGGGACATCCAATAAAATTGGAACAGTACAGAGAAAATCAGCATGGCCCCTAGGCAAGGATGACACGCACAAATCAATAAAGTACAGAAGCAAAAATAATACGCACACCCTCCCACCTGTGCGCACGAGCATGTATTTATATATTCTGCGTGCATGTGTGGGTTGTTTTTTTTTTGGAGGGGGTGTTTTGCATATTTATTTAACTATATAGGCGGCACTTACATAATCATGCTAACAACAATTTTCTTAAACGACTGACCTGCTGCCAAAGAAGCCTCTGTTTGCAGACAAACCGGAAGGATGTGCGGCTTTCAGAATGTGATGCTTTGTTGTATCAATCAGCCTGTGTAGATGAAATTCAACTGAAGTTATTGAATGGAGATAGTTACTAGGACAATTAAAGAAATCACAATTCTTATATGATGTATGAATTATTAAGAGAGTGTTCTGCATTAGATCTTAAATACGAACAATTAAATTGAACGCCTACCACGTGTTTGATAGAATGACAAGTCATGTTTGGCATAGGTGAATTGTATTTGACCGGAGCATTGGAATTGAGATAAATTTGAGTTCAGCTAAGAAATTAAAGTAAGTAGACTAAGGAAGATTAACGACTAGAGTAGTTTAACACGTCCCTGATAGAACCCTCCCCTAAACAAAGGAGATAATAAGACTAAACCCAGAAACAGACAACAAAGAGAGTGGGAACAACTTAAGACTTACTGCCTAACAAGGGAAATGATGATTATTACACCCAGATACATAAACTACAATTACAAATTAACATAAAACAGAACAAAAGACAAAACACAATGACTTTGGGCTTTTGAGAGGCCAGAACTCTCCCAATCCTCACGATACTTCCAAAAGACTGAACTCCCCTCTCTCTGGACCAATGGAGCATTTAAAGAACCAAAAAGTCAACAGACACTGCCCCTACTCCTAGCTGCACCTAAAGCCTACTCATATTGCACTTCTTTTCCCCTCTGGGCAGGAAACATTAGATAATCTTGTAAACCAGCAGCATTGCCCCTTTCTAACCTTTTATTCCTTTCCTCTTAGAGGTCTTAGCAAACTTAGTAGATCTATCAGTCCCACACAAGTGTTAAAAACTGCGGAATTTTACTACTAAAAATTGAACTCGGAAGATATTTGTAAAAAACATATATGCCAATTGATGTCAATGTCTACATTGGAGTCCGTTGACAAGTCTTTAAGTTTATACGATTAGTTCTCTCCAATCAATTAGTCACTAAAAGGAACAAGGGTTTGTAGGAAAAATCTCACCAAATTGTTTTAGTGTATCACTGGATTCTATGAGTGGAAAATTCATTGCATTTGGAAACTTTCAGCAGACATTTGATACAGATGTTTGTCATAAAAATATAGATGTAGCTGACGCAAATTAACCAGTTGACCTCATCTCCCAGTGTACATATTATCCCAAATTTCAGAGGATATGGAAGAAAAATACCTTATTTCTGATATGTGGCTGATTTTAGTAATGCAAGTTCAATTATTCATAATTTGACTTCCTTATATTTGCTAATGTTATCAAATGGAAGTACCTAGATTTCTCCTGAGCAGAGTTCCCCCACAACAGAAATACAACTCCTTCCTTCTTTTGTGAGATTGTTCTGATAACAGCATCAGTAAACTGCTCCCAACCTTTTTTTGCATGAGAATTAGCTTGATGCTTCCTGACTGGATGGAAAACACGTAAATTAAGACATAAAAACATTTGATATAGAGACAGAAGAAATATAGCATGTGCTGATGTGAACGGACAAGCATTGAAATAAAAATATCTGTACAATCAAACACACATCGATGTACATACTATTAATGATATGGCCAACTTATTATCTGAGAGCCTAGAGAACTCGGAGTCGACATGGCAACTTCAAGGTAGCGTGCGGCTTAAATTAGGAGCACACTCATCAAGCGTGGAAACATGGAAAATTGTAAAGACAAAACCCAGCCGCTCATGAACATTACAAGGGTAATATTTTCACTGGTGACATTGCTCAATTGGGAAAACTCTGTCTTAAGCCCTCATATATTCTCAAAGATCATGTAACATTCGTTGTGAAAAGTCTGCCATCATCAGTTTTCACAACAAAATTTCTAATACAAGTAGTATTTGAATATAACTTAGTCAGATAGCCATAAAAAAAAGGAATTTTCAACCAGGAGTAATTTACTGTTCTGTGATCAGTAGCAGCAACATCAACAATCCAAGTTTTGGATGATTGAGCATCAGACATTGATCCAGTAGAAAATTACAAGATTGTGCCACAATAATCAACCCCAATCCTGATCACACTCTGAGAGAAGACAAACTTGAATTACCAGCGGTGATTTATGAAACAAAGGAGAACAGGCAATCTACCAACTTGACAAGCAATAGGTGCAAGTTTGAGAATGTAAGGCAAGGGCAGGCAAAGGAGAGGCTCATATGTTGTGCTAGGAAACATAAACAGACACCACTAATGATAGATCCTATAAAATTAGGATCTAGTAGAACAATTCAAAAACCAGAATCTGAAATTCTTGACTTATGAGGCTTTGATAGTACTTGGTCTTTGTGCTTGCTTCACCCTGTAATGAAATGTATTCTCAATTTCTTAATTGATCATGTACAAAAGAGGGTCTATATATGCATAAGAGAGGAGTCTAACCATTTATGGCTCTTAATGATAATTTCTAATCCTTGATTTCTAGTGGTCTCAATTGATTACACAATAATTACAATATATTTCCTAACACTCCTCCTCAGATTGGATGACACATGTTAATCAAGCCCAACTTGTTACAAAGATAGTTAACACGAGTTCCATTTAAGGCTTTAGTTAGAAGATCGCCCAATTGGTCGCTGGACTGCACATACCTGATAAAAATAAAATTCTCCTTGATCTTATCATGTGTAAAATGACAACCAATGTCAATATGTTTTGTATGTTCATGAAACACATAATTGGAGGCTATCTGAAGAGCATCTTTATTATCACACCACATCTTTGCGTGCAACGATATATGGCAAAACCAACCTCCTTCATTAATTGGTGAATCCATACAATTTCTTGCACCGACTGAGCTTTTGCTCTATACTCAGCTTCCACACTAGACTGAGAAACCACATCCTCCTTTTTGCTTTTCCAGGACACCAAATCTCCATCCACAAACTCGCAATATCCTATGAAGGATCTCCTGGTAGCCTTTCACCCTGCATGATCTGCATCACAAAAACATTAAATCTCGATGTGACCATGATTTGTATAAAGTATACCACGACCACGTGAACCCTTCAAGTAATATAAGACATGCTCTAAAGCTTCTCTAAGCAACGATCAGTGTTGTCATGAATTGGTTAAGCACACTAACTACGGAGGTAACATTAGGGCGAGTCACCGTGAGATAGTTCAATTTCTCAATCAATCTACGGTATCTCTCAGGATATGCAAATGGTTTGATCCTCTCAAGATCAGCCTTTTTTCTCACATCCTCAGTCATCAATGTCCAAAAAGTGATTAGGAATCATGGGAAAGCTAATTGGTGCTGCTCCGAGAACATATTTCCTCTATGTCAAGAGGTTGCCTTTCTTGCTTCTCATAACCTTGATTCCAAGAAAGTACTTTAGCGGACCCAAATCCTTCGTTGGAAATAAGAATTAAGAGTGATGAGATTCTCGATGAATTACTACCTATGATCACAATGTTATCAACATATACCACTAAAAGAGTCTGCCTGCATCCGTTTGCCAATAAAACACAGAGTGATCGTACCTACTTTGATTGAGACCAAATTTCTTAACTATAAAGTTAAACCGGTTAAA
The DNA here is from genome assembly GCA_037074495.1 of Acacia confusa. Lineage (NCBI taxonomy): Eukaryota > Viridiplantae > Streptophyta > Magnoliopsida > Fabales > Fabaceae > Acacia > Acacia confusa. Next base: position 331,552 of record CM073512.1, on the reverse strand, counting down.
CCAAGCACGAGGACCCTGCTTTAAACCATATAAAGACCTCTAAAGGTGACATACCTTCCCACGCTCACCTTGAGCAACAAAACTAGGTGGTTGCTCCATGTAAACTTTCTCAAAAAGATCACCATTCAAGAAAAAAGAAATTTAACATCCAATTTATGTAGATCTCAACCATAAGTGGCCGCCATAGAAGGCGAACAGAGGACAGTTTGGCCTTAGGGGAGAAGGTTTCTGAATAGTTAATACCATAGGTCTGAGTATATCCCTTAACAACTAGTCAAACTTTCAAATGCTTCAAGGTGGCATCAACTTTCGATTTAACCATGAACAACCACTTACACTCAATAATCTTCTTTTCATGAGGTAAATCAAGAGTCCAGGTACTATCCTTATTAAGGGCCATCATGTCTTCTTCCATCATAGCACGTCAACCAGGATGGGCCAAGGCTTGGTGTAGAGTGGTAGGAATGATGATAGAGTCTAAGGATGTTATGAAGGAATATGATGAAGGAGACATGTGGTTATAGAAAATAAAAGAAGAAATAAGATAGGTACAAGTATGTTTACCTTTACGTAAGGCAATGGGCAAGTCATTAGAAGTATTAGGGGTATTAGAAGTATCAAGCATTGTCTTTGGTTTAGGGTTAGGTTTAGTAGCAAGAGCAAGGAGGACTTGTTTCGGATCAGACGTCGAAGCAGGCATTGGTAGGCCATGAACATGATTGACTACATTACTTTCCCTTGGATGCTTTTGATGAACATAATGGAGTGGTGGTTTAGCAGGTGTTAGAACAAACGCTTGCACTAGTGGTAAGTGAACTTGATACACCAAGATACCATCAAGATCGCCTGCCTTGTCAGAGGATTGAGGCTGAGAAGAGGAAGGAAAGACCATAGTCGACTCATGGAAGGTAACATCTGTAACACAAGATAACGACGAAAAGTGGGAAAGAAACACTGATAACCCTTATGAACCCTAGAATACCCAAGAAAGACACCTGAGAAACTTGAGATAAAGACTTGTAACAATGAGACTAACATCTCGAACAAGTGTTGGAAGGAAATAGAGTAGTATACGGAGTGTCACCATTGAGGATAGGAGAGGGCATACAATTGATAATAAAACACACTATATACAGCATCAACCCAAAAAGGTTTGGGAACATTAATTTGAAATATTAGAGCTCAAGAAACTTCTAATAAGTATCGGCTCCAGTTCTAGTTCATATATTTTGCAACGGCATTTTAAGCTGGTGTATCTGCACAAGAGGACTAATGAAGCATGCCATATTGCAGCATATAGTTTTGAAATTGATCATAGAAATATTCTTTAGCATTTTCACTACTTAAGGTTTTCACAGATGCATCAAACTGAGATTTAATTTCAGCACAAAAGTTGCAAAAGTGAGATAATAACTCAACGACTTTTCATTAAATAGAGCTAGGAGGTACGAGAAAAATCATTAACAAGAGTGATCAAGTACTAAAGACTAGGCTTAGACTCAACATGATATGGACTCTAAACATCATAATGGACTAAATCAAAGGGAGAAACAACTCATTTATTGGCTTGATTTGCCAAATAAAGGCGATGATGTTTAGCAAACTAACATGACTCACTATGAAGACGACAAATGATGGTATTGAGGATACATCATCTTCAAAGAAGACAAAGACACATAACCCAAACGACAATAAACATTAAAAGGAGACAAACCACTAGAGCAACCAAACTTAGCACTTGATTATCAAGGATGTAATGGCCGGCAAATTCATAGCCCTTACCAATAACTTGTTTCGTCGTGAGATCTTGAATCAAACAATGGCTAGGAAACAGTGTGATAAAGCAATTTAGTTGTCGAGTAAGCTTGCTGGGAGATAGAAGGTTAAAGGCAAGGTCGGAATACTAAGGATAGAGGACAAGGAAAGAGACATAGTAGGTTTAATAGTGCCAGATCCAAGAACACGAGAAAAACCATTGGCAATTGTTATACTAGAGGGATTGGTATAAGGCACGTACGAGGAGAACAAATATTATCAATTACCAAGATGACTTAGTGTTAAGTGTTGACCACTAACAGATTGGGGGGCATACTTCTGCAACATACGATACTTTGCAATAGAAATCATAATCATATCATCACCAAAACGATCATCCATAAAATACTTGAACAGAAGATTTAGATAGCAGGACATGATACTAAAAACAAAAAATCTTCCTATAGCGTCCAACCAAGGACAATTAGCCAATGAGCATTCAAACCATAATAAATTTTATCAAGAAACGCAATAGCCACACCAAGGGCTCAAATATTGAGAACAAACCAAGGGACACTAAGTAAGCCATTAAGTGAGATCAATTACCAAGATGACCAAATAACAACTCAAACTCACACCACTGACACCAGGGACCAAACATAACACTAAGTCCTTAATGGAGGTGCCAAATAAAAGTTAACACCAACACCAACACCAAATAGAACCAGATGGGGAATGCTATTTGACCAAAAAACTCCAACTAGAACGAAATTCAGGAGGAAAAAATTTGAAACTCAAATTTGGAAATATGTTTTCAACAACGGAGCTAGAAGAATTCTTCTAAAACAAAAAAGCAAATGTTTCCACAAGGAGCACAAACTCTGAAAAGCCAACCAGAATTAACAAACTAGAAGCAACGAAACCAGAAGAATACTTTTGAACAAAATGAACATGTCCACAAGGGGCACAAACCCGAGGACCTAGGCCAGGAAATTGTTGGAATCACATTGGGAAGGCCAACTTGACGCCAGGGGAAGAAGCACTGGAAAAAAACGCCAATGCGTTAATTTGATGGCGGAGATCAGACTAGCGCATGAGCTTCATGCTTCAGTCATAAGGTCATCTAACCTTGGGGAAAACACCGATCAAAGCAGCACAAACCTCCCTAGCAAGCGCTTGTAGCAAGATGCTTTTAAGAACAGAAGCCCTCAAACATTGCTTTCTCTTTGTAGAGTGAAGGCAAGGATGAACAGAGACAAAAGCAAACTAGAAGAGAATAATCCCTAGAGGATCAAATCTGATACCATGTAATGAAATGTATTCTCAATTTTTTAATTGATCATGTACAAAATACGGTCTATATATACATGAGAGAGGAGCCTTAACATTTATGGCTCTTAATGATAATTTCTAATCCTTGATTTCTAGTAATCCTAATTGATTACACAATAATTACAATTTATTTCCTAACACACCCAAATGCTAGAGGTGAATGCATAAATAAAAGTAGATGGCAACAATTATTCCATTCAATCCCACAAAAGCAGCTATTATAATATGAAATAAAATCATAGCAAAGAAGTGAGATCTTGGGAGCTAAAATCATTGACAAATCTATCTTAATAAGGCACTGATGAAATCATACTCTTAACTAAAGCTGTAACAAATAACACCCAATAAAAACATTGGATTATAAGAAAAAATGATAACAACAAGGGTGTATCGAACTCTTAAGAAGACAGTAGACTTCTTACTGAAAATTCACTAAATTTCAAAGCTCTTACCTGTGAGAACAGCATTAAGCAAGAGAACACCCTGCAATGAAAGCAAAACTATTTACTATAATTCTCAATTATTGCTGTCAATTTTAGCCATTAAAATTGAGCAGAACATGTCTTGATTACCTGTTATTAAAGTTAGTGTAGGGTATAGAGTAGCAAGCTATTTGATAACTTATTTATCCGTGAGATTATATTCTACAGCTTCATTAACAAGTTTTTATTGACCAAGATTCCTTTTGAGTAGAAAAATTTACTAATTCTTTCATCAAATTAGGCATGGATTGGTACTATTTGAGTTCCATTTGCAGTAACTAAAACCTTGAGCCTTTATAGATAAGTTTGAACTTCTAAACGAATGGTTAACAAGAGCTGTACAAAGTATGAGGAGTTGTCAAGAGTTTTGGGCAGGCGTGACATATGAAAGCATTATTTGGAGGTTCTAGAAAAGTTTGCTTGGAAAATGGATATAAAATGGAAGGTTTGTTTTAATTTGCTATTGGCATCTTAATTTATTTTCATTTATCACTAGCATCTTTATCTTAACTGTACTTTGCATTTTTCTTATTTTTATATCATGAATTCAGTTGTTACTATCAAGTTATAAAACTCATTTACATTCCTAAATTAAGGCATTTAACAAGCTGTTTTGCAGCCTCAGTTCTCTATTCACTATAAGCACCCCTTCTCCTTTAAGAATAAGAATCAAAGCATCATTTCACTCTACAAACTCTTCACGAACAAGTGCCCTTCCAGCTGTTTCAATGTTCAAGATTGACCTCATTCAACAAAGTCCAGGATACAGAGTAAGGTCTTTTCTGAGGTTGACTAAAGTAAGCTGTTTTCGGCATGCAACAATGAATATGTGCTTGAAACAAAAAGAATGCATCACATCAATAAAAAAGAAACATGGTTGAATGCATACCTGTGAAGTCCATTTTTCCAGATTTCCATGAGATGGAACTGAACAACCAAGGTCTTGCTTGAGTTCCTTAAATATATTTACCAGACTTGAAGGGACCTTTACTCCTACAGGCACAGAGAACGAAAGGCCCATGGCTTGTCCAGGTCCATGATAAGGGTCCTGAAAAATAAATAGCTTGAATTATTTGTTCAAGAGGTATACTAATGATACGGCATAAAATGAGAAATTTTCTCACAAAGTAACCTTATTTTCTATATCACTTATAGCATACCTAAAAAGTTCAGAAAACAAACTCAACTAGTTTTGATACCAGGTTCAAGAACCACCAGCCTAATCTCACTAAGTGAGATCATGAATCGCACAACACCATTCTGTTTAAAAAAATTCTTAAATGCACTTATTTACAAAACATAATAATATAAAATTGGTGCATAAAAATATTAAATTGCAGCACCACTACATCATAAATAGTTTGGATTTACAAAACTAAATTTCAGGAGATTTAAAATTGAATGAATATTTAGACAACTTTTTTAGGATTACAGAAATTACCATTTCTAGATCTAAATCTAAACTTGAGAATCCAAATATGTAACTCACTCCCTCCATTCCTTTTTACAAGATACAAATAACTGATCAAGTAGATAAAAAAGTTAGGTAAAATTGGTTAAAGACAATAAATATGTAAAAAATGAAACTCATTTTCCAAAAACACCCTTATTTATAAAGAATGTGGATGGGAGAGGGAATGAGTGGAAAAAGTGACGGGAGAGAATGAGTGAGAAAGAGTGAGGAGAAAGACATATAATCAAATGAGGGTAAAAATTAAAAAAAAAAGCATTAAATGTTTAGACGTCTCCAAATAGCATCATATAAAAAGAAACATATATTCATGGAATCTTAAGAAAGGAACAGAGGGAATATTTAATTTCTTAACAGAAGTGGAAGTTTCATTTTGAGGTATATGTAGATCAGAAAAACAGAAATAACACAAAATTACGTTTAATACCGAACAGCTGAAATCAACGACTACTGAGCATACCAGCACTGCAAATTAGATTGATCCTTTGAGGTACAGTTAGTATAATTTTTTTTTTGTGTTGTGGTTTTTGTTTTTTTTTTTGGGGGGGGGGCATAAAATTGCAGATGCTCGTCAAACTATACTAGAATATATTAATAGAGAAAACAGGAAACAGGGTACATGCATCTCAACAAGAAAGCCGAGCAAAAAAAAGCTTGGGTATGAGAGGTAATTACCATATCGCTAAATGTAGGGGGAAAGAAAGAAAAGAGGAAGATTATTATCTAATAAACAAGGAGGGTGTTACCAACGGGCTAGTGTCTAGTGAAAGGGGTTAATCCCTCACAACATGGCAAACTAAGGTTCGAATTCCCGCTTGGAGAAGTGCCCACGTTTAATGCCTTACAGTGCCTCGAACAGGATTACCTCCAACAGAAGGATACCCATGCTTGGCAAAATAATAATAAGGAGGGGTGTTGGTTAAGGGTGTGTTTGATATGAGGGATTTTTTTTGGGGGGGGGGGGGAGGGATATTTATAAGTTCAACGTAAAGAAATTGGAGAAATGGGGTTATTAAACTTTGATAAAAAGAAGATGCAAGATAAAAGAATAAGAAAAATTAATTGAAAATTTCAACCCCACTTCTATAATTTTGTTTCCCTTTGCCTACTTTCCCTCCCCTCATATCAAACAGCCCCTAAGTGGTTATAGGGTTAGATATTGGGGTTAAGGCTATGGCTACAAATAGATGGTTTGTTAGGCTGTATGCAAGTTTGAATGTTATATTTCTCTACTCTTATCTCCTTCTCTCTCCCTCTCTATGTTCCCTTTCTTTTCTTCCCTTCCTCCTAATTATTATGCTACAATGGTATTTGTTAGGGATACACGTCCTCTTCTAGTTTATTCCAAGAGAAACAAACATGTCTAGGAGAAGTTAGGAGAAGTTATTAATAGTTTAGAGTAGTTATGATATATTATCTATTTGTAGGACAGTTATTATGATTAACCTAGGCAGTTATGATGATTGATTGATGTTTATAAATAGATGTATTATGTTTTATAATGGATATGAAGAATATTCCTAGAGTATTATTGAGATTTGGCTACAGTATAGATCCTGGTTCTAGAATTGTCCTTCTCCTATTTTTCTAACCTTAAATTCTGCAAGTGCTAACAATTTGGTATTAGAACGGTGAATCTTTGGACCTATAAGATATCATGATTAACACTAGGAAATCTTCTTTCAAGAATGATTCTTCATTAAACACAATCAGAACATAGAACACCAACCAAATTCAAATCCACAAAATGATCCCGGTGTGATTTTGGTACAACAACCTTCACCAACGCATCAGGAATCCAATCATCAACAATTGGTAGCCATTCTAGCACAATTGAACGTGATGAATTCAGAAATTAACACCTTGAAGAAGTAGAAGACACCGATAATGGTTCAAGGACAAACAAACCATAATAATAGGGATACTTACGGTGAGCAAGAGGAAGCCGAGATGGATAAGCTGTGGTGGAGTAGGAACCCCTCTAAATGACCTTATTAAAAGGTTGAATTTCCAAAATACAAAGGAAGCGATCCAAGAGGTTGGATTTTGAAGGCTGAAAAATATTTTAGATATTACCAAACATCCGAACACTTAAAAGTTGATGTAGCAGCAATGAATCTAGAGGGTGATGCACTGGACACCTTTACTTGGATTTCTTCGAGAGAACAATAAGATATTGGGAATAATTAGTGAAAGTTTTTCAAGAACAATTCGAACCCACTAAATTTCAGAATCTTGATGTGCACCTTTGTGACATAAAGCAACTTAGTATTGTGGAAGAATATAAACAAGAGTTTGTTCGTTGACAATCGTGCGTTCAAGGTTGGCCTGGGCAATTTTCTAGGCTTATTTATCAAAATATTGAAAGAAGAATTTCAGGCTGATGTGAAAATTAAGAAACCATGCATGATGTATAAGTTGGTGAGTTTAGCTTTATAGTTTGAAGCAAAATTCCAATACCAACAAAACACATGATCTAGCCCGCGTAATCAACTCCCACAAGGCTCAGAAAATCATAATTATTGGCGTGAAAATAAGAGCTATTTGCCACATCAGTCCTAGGATCCCTCAATTAATTCGAATACAGCTATTCAATTTAAAACCGTTATCTCCAGCGATTTCATAGAATTATCCCACAATCATGCACTATTCGGCCGGACATGATTAGCAGCGTTGCAGAATTATCCAACAGTCACGTATCCTTCAGCCATAAGTGATCAGCAATGTCAGTTTAGGACAGAAAAAGGCCGTTGTTTTAAATGTGGTGATTGATTTCAATCGGGTCATTGTTGCATAATTTCTACCCGAGATTAATGGAGATCACCGATGATAATGAGGAGACACCGAACAATTGCGAAGATGAACAAGATTCTACCACAACACTGGCTAAAGTTTCCCTTCATGCTATTCTTGGCAATTCATCAACTACAACCAAGAAGGTATGAGGAACCTTGGGCACAAAATCAATTTTAATTTTGATCGATAGTGGTTCTACTCACAATTTTGTTTCCAACCGAATTGTGGATGACCTCAAATTGCAATCTCATTCTCGTCCTCCTTTTGGCGTTCATATGGGTGATAGCCATATGATCACATGTAAGTCAATCTACAAGCAATTGGAAGTTGAAACCCAAGATTTAACCAATCGAGAAGACTTCTTTCCATTCACCTTGGGTAATGTAGATATGGTTCAAGGCATCAAATGGTTGGCCTCATTGAACACGGTGGAAGCCAATTGGCAAAAAAAGTTCACGATATTTTGGGTGGAAGGCAAAAGGTACAAGTTGCAAGGCATTCCCCAACAAGAATCTTTAGTTTCTCTATGTAGTTTTGTTTGTGAGGAACTTATCTGGAGGTTTGATGTGTTAGACGAATTGCTACAATCCTACTCTTCTGTTTTTCAAGAGCCCCATACACTACCACCATTTAGACAAAACAGTCATGCCATACCTCTATATCCTAATGTATTACCTTCTAATATTCGCCCCTATAGATATCCTTTTGCTCATAAGGATGAAATTGAAAAACAAGTGGCTGACCTATTACAAAAGGGCTTATACAACCCAATTTTAGCCTATTCACAAGCCCTCTACTGCTGGTTCCAAGAAAGATTCAACTAGGAGGTTTTGTGTTGATTCTCGGGAGCTCAATCGTCTGACAATTCCATATAAATACCCTATGTTGGAAATTATGCCCTAGGGGCTAATCATTAAATGACTAAAACTAATTGAGATATCATATCTCAAATTTGATTTATGAAGATAAATCAATAATTTGATTTATGAAGATAGATATCACATCTCATATTTGATTTATGAAGAAAAATCAAATCAGCTGGCTTTTAATCCGCATTAAATAAATAGATTGAATTGAATCGGTTAAACAGATTTAATTTCCAATTTAATTTCAAAATTAATAAGATTGATTTTGAATATTTAATGCGGCCCATAGGGTTATAAATACCCCTAGACTGTGAGTAATTTGATTACATACAAGAGAGCTGAAGAGCCACAGAAAAACCCTAGAAGAGAGACATGAGACAAAAAGCTTGAAGGCGCTAGCATGCTGTCGTTCGTGTTGGCGTACTGTTCGGTGTGGATATAGGTAGAGGGAGTGGATTCAGGTTTCGTAGAGTCGGCTCCTAGAGATTGATCGAACAAGAAGGCGTTAACCCACGAGTTTGCAAAGCACGCACACGAGTTCACATAGGTACGGTTCTTAATTACTAACCTGAATTAAATGCTGTTGATAGATCCCCTTCTTGGGATTTGTAATTTATTGGATAAATTTCATTCTGCTGCATATACAAATCCCAACACCCTATTCCTACAATTGATGAAATGTATAGTGTTTTAAATTAGAGGTATCACACTCTCTGTTTGTATATTATTCATATGATGGAAAGCTTACAATATATAGGCTCACACAAGAGCAGTCACGGTGAGAAAAGGAAATAGAAATACAATCAATCATAATCAAGACAATAAAGACATAATCTTTCCTAAACTAGAAGCACATAATTAGGGAATAGATCAGATCCTATAATCAAGCCAAGGATCAAGGAATCCTAGTAATGTTAATTGATTCCTAATATTCTAACACTCCCCTTCAAGCTGGAGAGTATATGTCAATCAATCTTAGCTTGCCACGAAATCCTTTAAACTTTGTTCGACCGAGTGGTTTAGTCAGGATACTACAATTTGGTCTGTAGATCTTATGTGAGACAGTGTCATAATGCCTGCTTCTATCTTTTCTTTAATGAAGTGTCTATCTATCTCAACATGTTTGGTTCTATGATGATGTACTAGGTTCTGACCATTCAATGTTGGACTTATTATCACACCAAAGTTGCATTTCTCCCTTATGTTGAATTCCCAACTCCGTCAGTAATCATATAATCCAGATTCCTTCACATACTCCTTTGTTGATAGCTCTTAGTTCTACTTTGGCACTGCTTGTTGACACCACTGTCTGTTTCTTACTTCTCCAAGTAACCAGATTTCCCCACACGTGTGGTACCTTGAGATTGACCTCCTTGTCTATCTATCTCTTGCATGGTCTGCGTCAGTGTAGATTTCTATGTTTCTGGTAGTACCTTTCTTAAAGAGTATTCCCCTTCCAAGATTAAGTTTCAAGTAGCTCAAAATTCTATATATTGCCTCCATGTGTTCTTGGGGCTGATGTATAAACTGACTTACTATTCCAACTGCATAGCTAATGTCAGGGCGTGTGTGGGTTAAGTATATCAATTTTCCCGTAAGTCTTTTGTATCTCTTTGCATTAGCTGGAACACCTTGTGGCTTGATCTCTAAGTGGCATCCCTCTTTCATTGGTATCCATTCTGGTTGAGTGCCCAACATTCCTATCTCATGTAACAAGTCTAGTGTATACTTGCGTTGAGAGACATCGATGCCCTTCTTGGTTCTTGCTAATTCCATGCCTAAAAAAAACCTCATTTGTCCAAGGTCTTTCACCTGGAATTCAGTCAACAAGTCCTTTTTTAGTTAAGCAGTAGATTCTTTATCATCTCCTATAATGATTATTTCATCAACATACACGATCAATATGGTGACTTTGCCATTAACACGTTTGGTGAACAATGTGTCATTTGCTCATCCTTGAGTATATCCAAGCCCTTTCACTGCTTTGGTGAATCTACCGAACCATGCCCTCAGTGCTTGTTTCAGGACGTACAATGACTTGCTTAGCTTACACACAAAGTTATTAGGAGCATAAACTCTATCTAGAATCTCCATGTATACTTCCTCCAGGTTGCCATTTAGAAAAGCATTTTTCACGTCCAGTTGGTATAGTGACCAATCCAAGTTTGCTGTGAGTGATAACAGTACTTGAATGGTATTAAACTTGACCACTGGAGCAAATGTCTTCTGATAGTCGATCTCGTACGTCTGGGTATATCCTCTTGCAACAAGTCTCCCCTTGTATTTGTTGATACTGCCATCGGGATTGAATTTTGGAGTGCAAATCCACCTGCATCCTACTGATTTCTTTCCTTTACGAAGAGTCGTGATCTCCCATGTTCTATTTTCCTTCAGTGCCCTCAATTCCTCTTCTGCAGCTTGCTTCCAATTGGGATCAGTCATAGCTTGTTGAAATGTATTTGGAATAGTTATCTATGCACTATTTACAACAAAACTTTGCATTTTTGCAAACAGATTACCATGAGACAAATCGTTGAATTGGATTATGAGTGCACGATCTTACCCTTTTTCTCAAGGCAATAGGCCAACCCGATTCTTCAGGATTTAATTCCGGATTGGATTCATGGTCGTTCCTTTGAATGAGAGAGATAGTTCTACCAGTGTCTAGTTTAGATTGAGCTTGTGAGCTAGACTCTATCTCTAGTCATGATTCTACATCCATCCTTGAATTGATCTCAACATGTATTCCTGGTTCATTGGATTCAGGTTGGGGTGGAATGTCTGTGTCAGACTGGTTTGTGGGAGCAAGTAAGTCAAGAGAGGCTATAAGATTAGGTGGCACTGATGATGGTGTGTCAGGTGAGTTTAAGGTGTTGGAATTTGATGTGTCACTAATTAGCCATTCAATATCAGAATACTCCCCCAGAATAGGTAATTTGGGATAATAAGCTTCATCTTCTGAGAACAAGGTATCCCAGGAGACAATAAGTTTCTTGGAAGACGGGCAATAACATTTGTATCCTTTTTGAGTGGAGGAGTAGCCAAGAAAGATACACTTGTCAACAACCTAGGTATCGTCACTAGTCACTAGTCATATGATCTATAGCTCCTGAGTCAACAACCTAGGTATTGTCACTAGTCATCACAGCGTTGAGATTGACGATAGAATTACTTGATTGTACAAGATTTACACTAGGAACATAATTAGACTTATTTTGTTTGTCGAGCATTCTGCAAAAATATGTAGTTTCTCCTGACTCAGGCGATCTTCATTCTCCACCTTCGGTTCAGTTGTGGTCATGTGACTTTGGAAGTTTGATTTCCCACAGAGGGTTTTCCATGGAGTTTCCAGCATTCTTCCCTATTATGGCCCTTCTTCTTACAATAATTGCACCATTTATTAGTTTTTTTGTTCCCCATGCGATCCCTGAATTGCGAGTGCTGAGCTTTCAACGTGACTTGGTCCACTTTTGTTTGGGAGTTTCCTACTTTCCTCGAATTGCACAAAGTTAACCACATCAAAGAGCTATGAGAGTGGCTTCAACCCCATGATTCTGCCCCTTATCCCTTCGAAAGCATCATTTAGGCCTAAAAGAAAGTTGTGTATCCTTCCTTCCTTCTACAATTCGTTTGTACAATTGTGTATCTTTGAGACTTTCCCAGGGTGAACCTCAAATAAGTCTTGTTGCTGCCACAATTTCAGTAATACATTATAATATTCAGTTACCGACTTATTACCTTGTCATAAATCTCGGAGTTGTCTCTTTAGGTGAATGGCAAAAGTGTTTTCAAGGGAGGAGTAGGTCCTCCTAACGGCATCCCATATTTCCTTTGCCATGTGTGCAAGTAGTTATCCCTCACTGATCCCCAAGGTCATTGAATTACACAACCACGTCATGACTTGGTTGTTTTTAGCAAACCATGTGTTAAAATTAGGGTCATCGGGGGTTGGTTGAGGGGCTGCCCCATTAATATATTTCTCCTTTCTTTTACCTCGAATATACCTCAGCACGCTTTATGACCACTGGAGATAGTTCCTACCATTAAACTTATGGCTAATAGCCATAACATGATGGTCTGAAAATTCTGAAGCCATCTCCGAGGTTTTGTTTGGTATTGGGTTGCTGGTTAGAGAAGAAGATGATGAATTTTGAGTTTGAGAATCGATATCGGACATAAAAACCATGGGAGATGTTTCGATTGATTTTCTAGGAATTGACCCGAACGAAGGAGGGAAATCCATGTTTCTAGAAGAAAAGCAGTCGTCGGAATCTGGAAACTTTCACTGGAGATCTCACCGGAGGATACAATAATCACGAGGAATGGCTGAAAATCAGAGGAGGAGGCCGAAATAGGAAGTCGCTGACGAAACAGACTCCAAACACGCCATCACGCGCCACTACAAGCCCGCTGTCTGTCGAGCGCATGTACACCACGCGTCGTCGTGGAGATGTCGAATGGTCACTGGATTCTGGGCGTTCGCTGATCGAAGCCTTCCGGTCCTTCTGGGCTAGGTGGTGTAGTCTCAGTCGCCTCCTACAAAGATGTCTAGACTTGTCGGAAACCTCCACTGCACTATTTCTCTTTGCCTCACTGTCACTCACTGTTTCTCTCGCTTTCCTTGACCTTGGACGGATGTCATTGGCTCTAATGCCATGTTTTAAATCAAAAGTATCACACTCTTTGTTTGTATATTATTCATATGATGGAAAGCTTACAATATATAGGCTCATACAATAGTAGTTACGGTGAGAATAGGAAATAGAAATGCAATCAATCATAATCAAGACAATAAAGACATAATCTTTCCTAAACTAGAAGCACATAATCAGGGAATAGATCAGATCCTATAATCAAGCCAAGGATCAAGGAATCCTAATAATGTTAATTGATTCCTAATATTCTAACATATAAAGCCAAATTCTTTTCTAAGATCGATCTTCATTTTGGCTACCATCAGATACGATTACTTCCTTTTGATATTTTTAAGACAACCTTCCGCACACATTCTTGTCATTATAAATTTATTGTCATGCCTTTTGGTCTTACAAATGCATCTACTACTTTCCAAGCAACAATGAATGATTTGTTTCGACCATTTTTAATAAAGTTCATCTTGGTGTTCTTTGATGATATATTGGTGTATAGTAAGGATTTTGAAGATCATTTGATGCACTGTAATACTATTTTCCAAATTTTGCAGCAAATTGACTTTTATGCTAACCCAAAGAAATGTGATTTCCTTCAATTGGATATATCTTTTTTGGGGTATATAATTTCTACTCAAGGAGTCTCAATTGATCCTAACAAGATTGCTACAATTAATGATTGACACCAAGGGATATCTCAGAACTTCAAGAGTTTTTAGGCCTCACAGGCTATTGCAGAAGATTTGTTTTTCAATATGACCCAATTGCTAAGCCTCTTGTGGACATGACTAAAAAGGAGGCTTTTCAATGGGATAGCACTTCCTTGACTGCCTTTGAAAATCTCAAGGCGGCACTCACCAAAGTTCTTGTTTTACAACTACCAGACTTCTCTAAGCCTTTCATTGTTGAATGCGATGCTTCATCTACTAGAATTGGTGCAATTTTACAACAAGAATGTCACCCTATTGCTTATTACAGCAACGGATTATCGATTTCTCATCAACATAAATCTGTTTATGATAGGGAATTATATGCTTTGGTCATGGCATTGGAAAAATGGCGACATTACTTGGCCACCAATTTTTGGTCAATACGGATCATTTCAGCCTGAAATATCTCATGCAACAACGGGTTACAACACCATCACAGCAGTGCCTTCTATTAAAACTGCTCCCCTTTTATTTCAATATTATCTACAAACCTGGAATGATGAATCAAGGTGCCGATGTTTTGTCCCACTGTCCACATTCTCCTGCATTTTTCCAGTTGGCACTTGCACATGCTTCTGATTTTGAGCTGCTACCAGACTTATTGCAGCAGGATCCTTTTACCAATCAGATCTGCCAATCTCTTCAAACAGACCCACATTTTGTTCCTCATTATTCTCTGGTTTTTGGGAAGTTATATTACAAAAACAGATTGGTGATTCTTGCACGATCATCACAAGGAGGAGGTGAAAGATTTTATTCAGCAATGTCTAATTTGCCAACGCGGTAAATATTTGCCTCATATATATAATCATATGCAGGTCTATTGGAGCCTTTACCTATCATATGGTTTTGATGTGATTTTAGTTGTGGTAGACCGTTTCAGCAAATATGCTCATTTCCTTGGCCTTACCCGTCCTTTTACTACCAAGACAATGGTCCTTCTCTTTTGTAAGGAAATTATTCGCCTACATGGTATCTCTAAATCCATCATTTTTGATAGGGATCCTATTTTCTTAAGTTCTTTTTGGCAACAATTGTTTCACCTTTCAGGGACTAAATTCAACATGAGTACTTCCTATTATCCTCAAACAAATAGTCAAACAGAGGCTGTGAATTGTGAATTGGCTAGAGTACAGATCCTAGCTCTAGAATTGTCCTTGTCCTATCTTTCTAACCTTGAATTCTGCAAGTGCTAGCAGTATCAGAGTCACTCCTTCCTTGGACCAGAGGGGGAACCCAATGAAACAAATAGTGGACGATATTCAATATTCAATCATGGTCAATGGAGCTGTTGAGACCACACATAATTTTTTAGATGTCTTCTAGTCTTGGTCCTACCATGAGTACCATCAGTGTGAAGCCACCCTGTTAAAGAGCTATATTGGCAAAGTAAAATATTAATTATGACTGATCCTTGAATATTAAGATTTCTGACGTGATTTTTTATTCCCAACATTCAAACCCATGACCTTATTTAAGGGGTGTTGAGACCCTTCTACTTGACTATATATTATTCAAGTATCCAGCATACTTCTAGAAAATGAGAAAATTAAGCTGGACTATATAGCTATTAATGATTTCCTACTGCACGTCAGATTGACGTTCAACTACTTATCCAGATTAGGGTCACACAAGTAACAAACTGGATTTTTTGGTTTAACTAAAATCAAGATACCTGGATATGCCTATAAACAGTAATTATTTTGTTCTCAGGATTTGTTAAGAATACATGGTTCAGATGATTTAACATTGATGTTAATTTAGTAATTGGAATTTGGTACCATTTCAGCTTATTCTCATCCTGTTTAAAATATTTATCAACATGCTACAACAATCTGGCATCAATGCTGTATGCTAGATTGTCCAAATCATATGGGTTATCATCTTCCTCCTTTCTTGACTAGGGTCATCAAATTTCTAAATTTCACAAACAGCAGCTTTTTCAGAGATGATTTCTGTCAATAGGCAAAGGAAACTAAATAGCAAGCTTGATTGCTGTCAGACAGGGGAATGACTCCTCAGAATAATTGATGCAAAAACCAAACATATGAAATTTCTATAAGGATTCAGCAGGGTAAAGCAAAATTTTGGGCATAAAAATCACTCGCCTGACCAAGGATTACTGCCTTAACTCTATCAAAAGGGGTAGAGTTCAGGGCGCTGAAAATCATGTGGGAAGGTGGATATATAGCCTCGGCGCCATTGCATATCTCTCTTCCCACAAATTGGCAGAGATTCTTGGCATAAGGTTTCTGAAATTCTCCTGGAAGAGCTTCCAACCAGGTCTCCTCCACCAGCAAATCCTCCAGTTTCGCGTGACCTGTGACCATACGGTGATGCATTATACCAAAATTAAAACCCAAGCACATGACGCATAACCTTAATGCCAAAGGTTGTCCTCTGATATGGACTTGGTAGTGGGTTCGACCATTAGCATCGCATTATCTAAGATATTTTCCAGCACCGATAAATAATTAAATGAATAAATAAATACTCATACTTTTGTAACGTACCTTCCCAACTAGAGACCCTATCGGCACAGATTTTCAGATTCCTCTTGGACTTGGCCAGCAATTTGTTGCATTCAATACGTGATTTTTGCTTGACACTAAGTATAGAGTACTGAGGGGAGTCATTGGTGTCAGCATCTGAGTTGGGGTTGGACTGAGAGGTCACCGATTTGCAGATTGGGGTGACATTGGGTTTCAATCGTTTAGCAACTGGCTGGTACAGATCCATTAGGGTTTTGGATGACAGTGAAGCCATTTCTCCAGTTCTTGGTCTCATAAGATGGCGGGTGTCGATATATTTTAATGGCGGGAAGATACGAATAAATCACCCCGACTCACTGGCTCAAGCGTCCGGACTCGAGCCCGGATATATATATATATATATATATTTATAAGTATATATATTTTCAAAAAGTATTCACCCTTTTATTCATGAGAGTTGTTTTTCTCATGTAGTATGAGAAAAGTAGGATTCCTACATATACATGAAATGGTGGGACATATATATGTATATGAATTCATAATTTATATATATATATATATATATATATATATATATATATATATGTTTTTTTTGCCCGAAAAAGATTATATACGTATATGTGGGTCCCACCATTTCGTATGTGTGACATAAAAAACACTTCTCTTACACATGAGAAGTGTTTTTCCCTTTATTTAAATAACGAAAAAGGGAAATGTAGAGCTTGTATCTTATTTTAGGCCTATATCCCGGAATAGATTGTCTCAGAAGCTTATGCCTTAGAATCTCTCATAAGCTCATCAAAATCGTTGGTTTCTTTTAACTGGGCCGTCCATTATCCCTCAGCCACAACATCACCCTCCTTCTTTTTGACCTCATTCCCAGCCTCCATCCAACCTCGCATCCCCAGTGCATCTCGTCTCCTTCCTCTATTCCTCCCTCAGCTCATGTAACACCCCAGATTTCTAGAGTTAAAATAACATAAAAATTCCAATGGTTTTCATAAATAATAATAGAAATCCAAAATAATCAACTTCCGGAAGGTGTCATCGCCGCACTTGTACTAGGACAAGTGCAAGGCTACAAACTACATTAAATAAATGTAAATCTAAATAGTTTTACGTAACACCAAAATAAAATAAAATAAAATAAGATAGTAAAATAAAATGACTAAATGAAATCAAAATTAAAATCCATCATCCTCACTTCTCACTGCTAGCCCCAATCTTTGAAACCTGTTCACTGAAATTCTGCTCCCCCGAAGGATCATCGCAGCCCAGAAACACAGACATCAGCAAACGCTAGTAATCCTAATTAGGGAAAGATAATATAAAATAAATAAATAAATAAATTTGAAATGATTTGAAATAAAATAAAATAATCATAAATAATTACAAAATAAAATAAAAATAAAAATGACATATGTATGTATAATTTTAAATAGCACAAACATATTTGCATCAAACATTAATCATTATCTTTTTAAATTTATTTAGACCCAGAAAACCCTGTCAGTCTGTTTAGTGAAAAGAGAACCATGGTAGATCCGGGAAACCCTGCTAGTTACTAATAATCAAAATTGGTCATATTATCATTCTTCTTAGTGTGCACACCTCTTCCCAAAGTTGCTACTAGTGTCCCGGGGAACCCTGCCAGACATCACTTTGGGAAGAACGGATATATCAGTTCACATTAAATAAATTCTCGAAGGTATAAAGCCTTAAAAGTGTGTTCATCACTTTAGGAGGTACCATCCCAAAGCTATCCTCTCACTGCTAATTTATTTTAAATACGCTCAAAATTAAATTACTAAATTATTTCTATTATTTAATTATCTTTTATATATTTTCCATTATTTAATTATATATCAGGTACAAGGATATTTTAATATATAATCTAACCATGTCCTATTTCATTATGCAGCAGTTATTATATAAAGAAGGAAGAATGTCCAATAATATGGCATAGGCACACACAACTAGCATAAACATTAAAATTAATATGCTTGTGATAGATAAATATTGCCAAGTAGCATATTGCAAAACGAAAACCAAAAGCAACATAACATACGGGAATTGAATATTTATAATCCTATAAACAAACATCATGTATAATTAGGGTGGAACAAACACAAAAAAAAATGTAGGTTGCACATACAGATTGCCAAGAAACAACAGAAAGAATATTTATATGTAATCCAATAAAGCAATATCATAATTGAACCATTAGCAAATATTATAAGGATTCAATGGCTTTGACCCACGGCTTCTGATCAAGAAAAGAACCGAATTGAAATATCAACAATTATTATAAGAATCAATAGACTTTGACCCACGTAATCCACGTCGCATAATTCATTGAATCATTGGGAATGGATTAGAGCATACAACTCATTCGTAAGGAAAAAGATAGAGTAGAATAAAAATCTCAGTTACGCAGAGTCACAGACAAGGGAATTATATCTGATGCTTCATTAATCATTCAAGGAATTAAATTACGCAGAGTCGCAGACAAGTGGTTTTAGGATTTCTTTAAACTAAACTCGTGTTTAGCACTACCATCAAGTAATTCCTATGGTCTTAGGGATTAAGATTACAAACAATGCTCTAACACTACCATCTATTAATTTCTATTGTCTTAAAGATTAGGATTACAAACAATGCTCTAACACTACCATTTATTAATTCCTATTGTCTTAGGGATTAGGATTACCTGGTTTTCGTATTTGTTAAGCTCCTAGAGAGAAACTCTGCCGCAAAGAATTTTTCAGGGAGAAAGCTAATGAACGATGACTAAAGTTAAGCGGCTAAACCTAACTTATAATTAGGCTCTTAAGGTTTAGTTATGAGCTGGGCTTTGGGCTCTTTAGCTATTGACAAATTAATAAATAATTATAGATTTTGTCTTATATATAGATAAACTCATTCTATTCCAAGGTTTCTCACGAAATAGAAGAATAAATCTTCCCATTATATTTTTATAGTTATATAATATATTGGTTGAATAAAAATATTTGTTATTATTATACAAGATATATACAAATTTAAATATTTTTATATCGATAAATAGTACAATTATTTTTTTAAAAAAATTATATCGCACATACAGATATGTTCTTATATTCATAAAATATCCTTGCGGGATAAAAATATTTGTTAGGATCATATAGGATATATACAAGTTTGAATAATTTTTATTTTGATTAATAGTACAGTTCATTTTTTTTAAAAAAATATTGTATATAGAGATAAGTATTTGTTTGTTTAAAAAAATCATAAAAAAAATACAAACATTATTAAATTTTATTAAATCAATCAATCTATACTTAATAAAATCAAATCTATCTAAACTAACAAACTAATCAGATTAATCTAAACTAATAAAATTAAACTAATACTATATTATTATTATTATTAACAACAACAACAATAATAATAATAATTTGGGTATTACAGCTCATTTGAGTTCAGTGTTTGCAAACCCAAAAAATAAACCATGGAGAGGAGAAATATCAAGCAAAAAGCAATCACCAAAAAGTCTAAAACCCATAAAACAACAATGGAGATTTAAACATTAAAACCATTTTGGCATAAAAAGTTGAAGAAATCAAGATTATTCAAGGCAATGAATTAAGAAATGAACTCAAGCACATGAGCTTTTAATGTAATTCTTAATGGTGAAGCATAAAAGTAACAAGGCAATAAAAAACCCAAGAAAAAATTGGTCTACAATAATTTCTAACGGTGAAGCAAGGGAATCAAGAAGAAGCTGAGAGTTATGCCATTTCATGGAAGAAAGAAATCAAAATTTTGCGATCTGGTTGTGTAACTCTCTTCAAATTCACATATAAGGTGTTTGATTGAAGCCCCAAAATCACACACTTCACTAATTAACAAACCCCTAAAATTCATATTGCTGGCTTGCAATCTTTCTCTCGATTGTGCTCACACTCACACTGCCAGATCTTTCTTCTACCATCATGGTTGTCCCTCCTCCTTTGTGGTCAGATGGCTTGCATAACCATTTGGAATCACTCCTTTCGAATCATTCATACTCATAAGACAATTTCATAATCTAAGGGTAAAATCTTATGGAATGTGGCTGCAGGGCATTGAACTCAAATCAGTCGAGGGAGGAATAGAGGAAGGAGACGAGGTGTGGGCAGGATGCGACATTGAACGGAGGCTGAGGTCGAAGAGAAGGAGGGTGATGTTGTGGTTGAGGGACAATGGACAGCCACTGTAACACCCTCAAATTTTTAGCAGTTATAATAACATAAAATTTGTGAGGTTTTTTATAAATAATAACGAAAATCCAAAATAATCAAATTCGGGAGGTGTTACTAAGGATGTAAAAAGGCCAGGGGCTTGTGGCCTGGCCTGTTAAAAACCTAGTCAGGCCTGGCCTGTCAGGCTAAAAAGCCAGGCCAAGGCCTCTTATGAGGCCTGTTTTCCCTTAACATGCCAGGCCCAGACCTGATAAGAGGCCTTTTAGGCATGTCAAGCCGACTTGTTTATATCATTAATATTAATTTATGTAATTTTGGCCTGTTTTTAGTCTATTTAAAGTAGGTCTATTTTCGGCCTGTGGCCTGTTATTTATATTATTAGTATTAATTTATGTAATTTTGGCCTGTTTTTAGCCTGTTTAAAGTAGGTCTGTTTTCAGCCCGTGGCTTGTTAGATTAATTAAATAAAAAAAATTAAAAATTAATTTTTTAAAAAATATAATTTTTAAATTAAAAAAAACAGGTCTTAACAAGCCACATGCCAGGCTCAGGCCGAAAAATAGGCCTGTAACAGGCCACATGTCAGGCTCAGGCCAGTATGTTACAGAACAGGCTTGGCCTGTTAAGGGTGAAGCCTAGCTTGGCTTGGCCTGTTTACACCCCTAAGTGTTACCATCGCACTTATACTGGGACAAGTGCAAAGCTACTAATTACATTAAATAAATCTAAACCTAAAAGAAATGTTTTATGTGGAATATAAAATAAAAAGAAATAGCAAAGAAATTTCATTGATCGTCCTTCTCACTGTTAGCCTCAACCCTTGGCACCTACTTCATAATAAAATTCCTAAAATTATTTTTATTATGTGAAATCAGATATTTATAATAATAATAGAAAAATCCTTAATTCCTACAAGAAATGGTGGATCTTAATTTCGAAAACCCAAGAGCTATAACTCTTTATGAGAGCTCATGAGTTTTCCCAAATATAATCATTAAAATGTTGTTTTTATTTTATCGTGGGATTTCCCAAATTAAACTATAATGTAAATACTCATGGTTCCTATAAGACGTTTATAGGAAATTCCTAGGACTATCATTTAAACCCTAGCTCTCTCTCTCTCTCTCTCTTTATATATATATATATATATATATATATATCAAACATAAAATAAACACACAAAAAGACAAAACGGAAGACGACCACACAAGGCATAACACATTTGCAATATTCAAGCATGCAGAACGAAGTGAATGAATATATATTGAACATATTGCAAAATGAAACAAAATTAATATGAGATTTGATTTTATCATGTTACATGAGAAAAAAAAGATTCCTACACACACATAAAATGGTGGGACCCACATATATGTATGAATTAATTCATACATATATGTGGGTCCCACCATTTCATGTGTTTGTGACATGAGAAAACACTTCTCCTACAACATGAGAAGTGTTTTCCCCAATTAATATTTATATATATAAACCTATAACCAAACATTATAATTAAATCATGGTGGATCAATTCTGCAAAACCGAAGGTGCAGTACAGTACGTGAATCGAGAAGGAAGGTAATTCAATAACCAATGGAATTGAAGGAATACTTGCATACAGATTGCCAAAACGAAGCACACAAAAAGGATTTTTATGTATATATAAATCTATAAGGCAACATCATAATTGAATTAGACGTGGAGCAGTTTTGTAAAACAGAAGCTACAAGCGTATTGTTCGCTCACGTGAATCGAGAGGGAGATTAAAAAAACAATGGATTCCTATTGTTCTAGGGATTAGGATTACTTGGTCTCCGTGTTTGCTAAACTCCTAGGAGAGCCGTTTGCCGCAGAGTTTACAGAGAAGGAAATAAGGAGAAGAAAAATAATGAGCGATGGCTAAGGTTAGACGGCTAGACCTAAACTTATAAGTAAACTTTAGGATTTAGCTATGGGTTGGACTCTATAGGTTCGACTCTTTAGCTATTGCTAATCTAATGAAAAAAATAATAATAAATCATTTATTAAATTCTAAATTTTTATTATAAAAATAATAATAAATCATTTATTAAATTCTATTTTTTTAACTATATTATTAATTTTAATTTTAATATCATCGTCATCATCATCATCATTATTATTGTTGTTGTTGTTGTTGTTGTTATTAACAACAACAACAACAACAACAACAATAATAATAATAATCTGGGGTATTACAGGCACAATTAAAAGAAATTAACGATCTTGATGAGCTTTTGAGAGATTCTGAGACATAAGCTTTGACAATCTGTTCTCGTATATCCCTTTGCTATGTTCACTATAAGTGTCTCACTAAATTGATAGCATTAAGGCTGAAAAGTGTAATGAATGACCTAATCTCCCCTTATCAAGCTAGTTTTATTAAGGGGTGACAAATTCACGATAATATTATAATAGGGTGATGTTGTGGCTGAGGGATAATGGACAACCACAATTAAAAGAAATTAACGGTCTTGATGAGCTTCTGAGAGATTCTGAGGCATAAGCTTTGACAATCTGTTCCCCTATATCCCTTTGCTAGGTTCACTATAAGTGTCTCACTAAATTGATAGCATTAAGGCTGAAAAGTGTAATGAATGACCTAATCTTCCCTTATCAAGCTAGTTTTATTAAGGGGCGGCAAATTCACGATAATATTATAGTAGGCTAGGAGATCATGCATTCTATGAACAAAAATAGAAGTAGAAAATGCCTTATTGCCATGAAAATACAAATGGAAAAGGCTTATGATATGATTAATTGGGGGTTTGTAGAACAAGTGTTGCTGAAAGTAGGCTTTGACACTCCTTTTGTTAAACTTATCATCAACTGTGTATCGTCTGTGTCTTATAATGTGTTATGAAATGGGGAACAAACTGAGTTCTTTTCTCCTAGAAAGGGTCTTAGACAAGGTGACCCAATCTCTCCCTTGCTATTTGTTCTGTGTATGGATAGATTGTCTCACTTAATTTGTGATTATGTGGAGGATGGTAGGTGGAGACCTATTTGTATTTCCAAGGATGGTCCTAAAATTTCCCATATAATGTTTGCTGATGATTGGTTATTGTCTGGAGTGGCTTATGATTTGCAATTCCAATGTATGATGTCTTTTTTGCAAGAATTCCTAGAAGCTGCAGGGGAGAATTAATCATGATAAGTCTTCTATCTTCTTTTCTCCTTGAGTCCCTAATCATACTAGGATGAAAATTAAATATAGGACTAAAATGCATATATCAAATGAGATTGGGAGATATTTGGGGTTTCCTTTGACTAGAAATAGGAGGAAAAAGGAGAACTTCCAATATTTTGTTGATCGAGTAATAGCTAAATTGGGAGTATGGAAGGCTAGTTTTCTTTTAATGGCAGGAAGAATTACATTTGCAAAGGCGGTAGTGAGCACTATTCCTTCATATTGCATTCTAGTTGCTAGGATTCCTAGTAGTGTATGTTTGGAAGTAGAGTGTTTACAACGGAATTTTATATGGGGTCATGATGAAAACTCCAGGAATCCTCATTATATTGATTAGGAGCATATTACAAGACCTAAGGATTATGGAGGTCTTGGCTTTAAAAAACTGGTGGTAGTGAATAAAGCTTATGGGGCCAAATTAGCTTGGAAATTGGTAATGGGTGTTTAGGGTTTATGGGCAGAGATTCTGAACAAGAAATACATGAGGAGAGAAGGTGAGATGCTTTTAAGTTTCAGGGCTAGAGATTCTAACCTATGGAGTTTTATTTGTTCCTAATCTGATCTCATCAACCAGTGGATGAAATGGCGTATTAGAGATGGTTGTACAACAAATTTCTTGAATGATTGTTGGCTTAATGAGGGGATCAAGATGAAGGATTTATGCATAAGAGTTGCGGCAGATGAAGAAGACTGCTCGGCTGTTTGTGATTGGGTATTGGGAGGGATGTGGGATATTCCCAAACTAGCTACTATTTTGCAGACTATTGGAATTAATCTCCTAAAGGCATCGCTTCTGCCCAGAGCTAATATAGGGTAGGATTCTATCATTTGGGGTGCTACAAGGGATGGTAATTTCTCTATTAAGAGTGCATATTCTCTTATTGAACCAAATCCTCCTCATATGCGTGATAAGTTCTTTAGAGTTATTTGGAAATGGGGAGGGATGGAGAGGATTAAAGTTTTTATGTGGAAGGTTTATTTGAATAAACTTCCAACTAATCTTTGGCGAAGCTCTTAGTCACAAGCATAAGCTTTTTGTGGATCCTGTAATGATGGGCTTGAGGATATCCTTCATATCTTAAGGGATTGTCCTTATGACAAACAACTATGGATTATTTTGATTCATCCCAGGTATGTCTCTACTTTCTTTTCTGTGAACCTGAAAAATTGGCTGCATATGAATTTGAGTAGAAGATTAGGTTATGATGGGGGAGAGTGTTGGAGTTTAATATTTGATGTCATTATTTTTAAAGCTTTGGGAATGGAGAAATATGGTTGCTTTTGATTACAATCTTGTTAAACCAACAGACCCTGTAGCTGTTATTAATCATATCTAGATGAATTATTCTTTTGATAGTTTTGTTGATTGTATGATGAAATTGTTTGATAGAAGGATAAGTAGTTGTTGGTCTAAACCCCCTTATTCTTGGTATAAATTTAGTGTTGATAGGACAATAGCATTTCATTCATCCAAAGCCGGATGTGGGGGGGTTATGAGAGATTTTACTAGAAAATGGGTGTTGGGTTTTACAAAAAAATCTGGGCAGATGTGATCCTTATTTTGCTGAAGAGTTGGCAGTTCTGGAGGGTCTTAACCTAACTTGGGAGAAGGGTGCTGGGAGCTTAATTTTGGAGTCAGATTCAAAGGAAGCTATTAAGCTCATTTGTGACAGCAACTATAGTACAAGTAGTTTGCAATTGTTGAGAATCAAAGAATTGCTACAAAGGAATTGGCAGGTTAAATTAAATGTCATTAGAAGGGAGTGTGATAAAGTGGCTGATGGTTTAGCTCAAAAGGGCTTGTCTAAGTTTGCAACATTAGATGTTTGCCCCTTTTATTTGAAATCTTGGGTTGACCAAGAGAGCATCGAATTTATTTCCCCTTTTGTGTAATTTCTTTATTGTAATTCAGGTTTTTTAGCCATCATTTATATCCAAAAAAAAAACAATAAAAAAATATGTAAAAAAAAACAAGAAGACTAATCTTTTTCTTTTTGTTCAACAAGCAGACTAATCAATACTTGTATTCTTTAAATAATTCTTTTTTGTAATGAAGATTTTTTTTTTTATACCTTGTCAAATAAAATATTACAAGAAAAAATGTTCTCAACATGTGATAAAGAAAAAATTAAGACAAAAATCGTTAAAAAGTTCTATTAAGAAAATTTATTTGTTAGAACTTAAATGTTTCACAAATGAAGAGCTTGCAAATTTCATATGCCAAATGTATCAATACTTAAACTGAAGTCATTCTAACTAATGAATTATTAAAACCGAACTTCTCACTAATTTTTTAGAAAATTAATTTTAAATTTATTAAAAGAATTTAAATTTACCACTCAACTTGTTTCTCTATAATGTTTTTCGTTATTGATATTTTTCTGGGAAAATAACAATTAGGTTTCAAAATTTTAATTTAATAAAATTAGGTCAAAGTTATTAAACCCGGACCAGCTATTAAACCGGTCAAGATATTAATTCAAGGGTCAATGGGTCAGATCAGAGTCAAACCAAAGTTAACCTAAGACTAAATCAATGAAGAAATGATGATTTCAAGGTTATTTATATGAAATTTTTAATAAAATTAAAGAAATGAATTAAATTATTTTTTAAACTAAAAAATATTGAAATGGTCAAATCAGTCTAACCCACCAAACCAAACCAGTTATACCATTGGTTTGCCGGTTTCCCACTCAAACAAACTAGTCTAGTCCCTTTTTTTGATAAATTTGAGACACCTCAGCTAACACCTAATGAAGCCTTATACACATTACAATCCTGACATCATAGCTCCTCTAGATCCTTTGAAGGCTGATAAATTTCATGGAACCCCAATCCTCTTTCCAAACCTCTATTTGCTAAGTAATTTGCAGCACAATTGCATGATTTAGGCACATAGGTGATCTTTGTTGTCCAGTCCCTTTCCAATAGTTCTTTAACTTCCGTAAGAAGATTAGTGCCTTAGTGGATCAGGCCATAGTTGTGGAGAATCAAGTTAAGACACTCTGTGGAATCTATTTCAACCCAAACTTTCCTAAGTCTCATAGCTCATGTCATTTTTAGACAAAGGAGGCAAGCCCAAATTTCTGCAAACACCTCATCCCCATCTTCAATGTATAGAAGAATCTTTTTAGAAATTTGCCTGTTGAATCCCAAAAGAAACCCCCACAAACACTTCTAGTAGTAGTAACTGAGTATGCACCATCAACATTCAATTTCACCTAATCCTCTTCTAATGGTCGCCATGACTCTTGACCAGGAGTTAGAGTAGCCCCTATGTTTTCATCCCCACTAGATGATCCTTAGTGAGTGTCATGCTTTCCACCATCACATGTGTATTGGTAAGAAGACTATCATTTGAGATCCATTTCTTCTAAAAAACAAATAAATTCCATCGTCGTCACATCCACCAACACAAGAATGTAAATTCAGATGCCCACCTCCTAATTTGTAATACCCCAGATTAATAATAATAATAACAATAATATAGTAATAATAAAAATTTAGAATTTAATAATATTTGTATTGTTTTATAATTTATTAATTGGCAATAGTTAAAAAGCTCAACTCATAGCTAAACCCTAATTTTTAATTATAAACTGAGGTCTAACCGCATAACCCTAGCAAACGCTCAGTACTTCTCTTCTCGTCTACTACTTTTTCTTTTCGTACCCTGCGTCAATTATTCTTCTAGGAGATTAGCAAAACGGAGACCAGGTAATCTTAATCCTTAGAACAATAGAAATCCATTACTACATGTCATAATTCTTTTTTTTAATCCCCAAAACTATCGTCTCGTTCTTTCTTGTGATTTCCATTCGGTACTATAAATCTTACGTTTGCCTTCCTCTATGAGAAAGTTGTTTTCTTCTTATGATATGATTCTGGTTGATTTTGACTAGCCTTAGTTATTTATTATGTGCGTTTTGCCTTGGGTGTTTCAGTCTTGGTAATTGAATACACATTTAAGTCTTTTACTCGTTTTGTATGAGTAATTTTTTTTTTGCAAAGTCACCAATCTACTTGTGCATCTCGACTACATCTTTCAATTTTCTCAATTGCAACTATTCTGTCTTGTGTGTGTAGCTTGTGTTACCAATCCCTCTTTTATTAGATATTACATTATCACAATAATACATCTTTCATAACTAACATCCGTGACAATTGCTTCATGTGGGGTTTGTGTATTATTTTCATTAATTGCGATATATTATAGATAATATAATATACTATATTAACATAGATGCTAGCTATGTACCTATGCAATGCTATATTATTTGATTCCTTTTTATTTCCTTCTTCATATAATATCTCCTCACAATAAAATAGGATATGAATAGATTTTATGTTAAAATATCATTTTATCTTATAGTTAATTAAATAATAGAAAAGTGTAGGAAAGATAATTAAATAAGTATAAAATATTAATAAATTCAATTTGGGCACTATAGTACATATAAATAATTTAGGAATTTTATTATGAGTGTAATTAAAATAATTTAGCAGTGGGAGGATATCTTTGAGATGGTACTTCCTAAAGTGATGAACATAACCCTTAGGCTTTATGCCTATGAAATATTATGTGATGTAATCTGATAGTATCCATTCTTCCCAAAGTGGTATCTAGCAGGGTTTCCGAGACACTAGTAGCAATTTTGGGAAGAGGTGTGCACATTAGGAAAAAATGTTTTATGACCAATTTGATTTTTTGTGACTGGCAGGTTTCCAGGTCACAGGGTAGATTGGCAGGATATCCGGGTCTACTATGGTTCTCTTCCCACTAAGTAAACTTCATAAAGAATAACAAAACTGACATATTCTTTTAATTACACACACCCACACGATATTTTTATTATGTAAATATTTTATTTTTCTCTATATTATCTTTGTTTTATTAAGATTATCAACTTTGCTGATGTTTGTGTTCATAGGCTGCGTGATCCTTCGAGGAGCATAATTTCAGTGAAACATGTGCTAAAGATTGGGGCTAGCAGTGAGAAGTGGGGAAGAACAACCAATTAATTCTAGCTAGTTCCTTTTTATTTTATACTATGAATAAAACATTTTTATTTAAGTTTGGATTTATGTTAATGTAATAAGTTAGCCCTCCACTTGTCCTAATACAAGTGTGGCGATAACACTTCTCAATTTTGGTTATTTTGAATTTGAGTAATTATTTATAAAAATTATCGCAATTTTATATTATTATAATTCTTAGAAATTTGGGGTGTTACATACTTTTGTCTTGCATTGTTGTGGCACTCAGACTTTCCATATGCCACCCCAGTCCCTTCTGTTAGTTCTCAATGTGTTTTGATGATAACTAACAATTGTAAACTTGATATGAAGTTTGTTTTTTGGCAATATGAAAATCTCACTGTCAAAGGCAAACTCGAGTTTAGGTATGTAAACTCGAGTTTGAGGAGTTACAGAAAGCAATCAGAATTTTTCACAACAAGCCAAACTCCAGTTCGCAAAACCAAACCTGAAGTCTGGAAGATACAGAGAGCACTCAGAATTCCAAGCAAGCCAAACTCGAGTCTGGATTCCTAAACTCCAGTCTAGACTAAACAGAAAGACACTCGAGTTCCAGGCCAAGTTATAAACTCCAGTCTAGACCAAACAGAAAGATTTGAATAGTTTCAACTCAAACATAAACTCGAGTCTGTCATTGTAAACTCGAGTTTAGGACAAATAGAGAAACACTACCATCTTTCCAAAACTCCAGTCTGTCTCCTAAACTCCAGTCTGGAAAATCAGGAACTTAGGCTTGTTCTTCAAACATAGACCCAAACTCGAGTCAGTCACTAATTGACTCGAGTCTAGGAGCAGGACCAAAATTCCATGCCAAGTCCAAAGCCCGATAGTTCTCTCTGTAAAAGCCAAACTCGAGTTAGCTTTTACAGACTGCAAGTTTAGACCTCTAATCAACGGACATGCTTTCTGGATGAACCCCAAACTCGAGTTTGGAAGAACAAACTCGAGTTTGCATTGGGGATTTTGAAAAATCAAATGATATTGATCTGTGAAATCTTAATGGGTCTTCCTGAAATTATTTCATGATATGATATTATTGTTTCTAATGTCCTTGATGAAGTTTTGAGTGTTTTTCAGATAAGGTTTAGCCAAGATCAAGGTGAGATCAAGATCCAGAATAAGTGCATTAAATGAAGAACCAAGAACAGGGCTGATTCTTCTCCCTTATCCCAGATGTTCAGTTCAGATCGTTGCAACACATTAAGATCACTTCAAACGGTCGAATTAAGATCATGGAATGGCTAAAAATCTGGAAGACGTTCTGCAACAACTAAATTCCAAGATTCCAGCTAAGAATTCAAAGAATAGAGCAAAATATGCTACTGCCATTTTTCCAGAATTGCAGCTGAACATTAGAGAAAGAATTGCAACGGCTAGCTTATCCATTCAGTCTATAAAAAGGCTGTGAAAACTCAAAGCAAAATACACAACGAAGCTATCTTGATTATACTTTGAAATTTGAGTCTGTACTGTTATTTTCAACCTGTTTTTCAGTGTTTATCCTTATCTACTCTTTTGAGAGTTTGTAAGTTTTTGAAAGCATTTGTTTGTGAGAACTCAAGGTTGTGGAACCTGTGAGTTGGGTTGTTCAATCACAAAGTGTAAGGGGGAGCAAGTCCTAGGTGATTAGGATTGTGTCTGGTCTTCATTGTTGTAATTGAAAATCTGTTGAATTAGTGGAAACACCCAGAAGGTATCTGGGGACTGGACGTAGGTCAAGGTTGAGACCGAACCAGTATAAATTCTATGTGTCTAAGCTTTACTTTTTCTACTCTTTTATTATCCATTTCTTAAGCTTCATTTTTAAGAGTTGAAAAGAATTCTTAAAATCCCCAATTCACCCCCCTCTTGGTGATTTCTTCCACTTTCACCTTCCATGTTCCTGCGCATCCCCTGACAAAACTCGGTATGCAGATTTCACAATAAATTCTCCATGTCTCTCCTACTTCCATTTGTTAGAATTAACATCACCATCACTCACAATTTCTCCATGCACTATATCCCATATTTTCTTAATTTTGATCCACATATTTGACCCAAGGCGTTCCATATCAATACGGGGGAGAAGATCCTCCCCACATCCCTGTGTGTCACAAGTCTCCAGCCTAGTTTCATGAGGAGTGTTTGGTTTTGAAATCTAGCATGCCTCAGCCCCAACCCACACAGCCTTTTCTCCTGACACACCTCATCCTAAGCTATTAGATGCATTTCGTGACTCTTCATTGTGTTGCCCTGTAAGAAGGATCGATTCTACTTATCCCGAGTATCACAGACATTACTAGGAGGATGAAACGTTTGTATAGTATATACAGGAATGGCTGAAGAGACTGCAAAAATAAGAGTCGACCTCTCAGCTAGAGAAAAAGAATTAGGCTTTCTACTTAGTCAACATTTCCTTAACTTTGTCAATCACTTCCTAAAAGAAGTCCTTCCAAACCCTCTTGTGGTGGAGTTCAACCCCAAGATATTTCCCAAAGTTTGATGTTTAAGTGAATTTGAGGGTAGTGCTAAGCTGTGTACGCCTAGTATGATTAACATTCTTCGAAAACTAATTTGTGTCTTAGAAAAATTTACCTTGAGGCTTGAGCATTCACAAAACTGAGACAAACATTCCCTAATCATCTCTACTTAGGTGAGACACCACTAGACCCTTCTTGAAAACCTAATAGGCTTCCATACTTCACCCTCCATTCTCTCTTGGATCATATGAGCTAGCTTCTCATTATAAATCACAAATAGATAAGGTGAAAGAGGATCACCTTGTAGTATTCCACAGGAGGATTGAAAATACTTCACCCTACTACTATTCCATAGAAGTTGCAGATTCACAGTACTAACACACTACTCCACCACTTGGATAAAATTCAGAGGAAAGTTAAGTTCATGTAGACACTGCAAAAGGAACTTCCAATTCACCCTATCATAAGCCTAATCTAGATATATTTTGATAGTCATGTACCCTTTCTTTCCGCCCATTGATCGCATAGAATGAATCACCTCCTAGGCCACAATAATGTTATTTGAGCTTAGTCGTCCTGGCACAAAACTACACTAGTTCAGAGAGATAACATGGGATATGAAGCATTTCATTCTATTAGCTATCGCCTTTGAAACCAGCCTGTATATGACATTACACAAGCTAATTGGCCTAAGGTCTTTGAAGGTCTTGGGATTATCCTTTTTTGGAATTAGGACAAATAAAGTCTCGTTAACATCACAAATAAGCCTCGAATGACAAAACACCTACTTGACAAATTAAGCCACCGAACCCCGAACCTTTTCCCACTAATTTTGGAAAAGCAAAGCATTAAATTTGATCCCAAGGATTTGAGTGCCCCCATAATAAACAAAGCATATTTAACCCCAGCTTCAATAACTTCCCTTTTACACATTCCTTCAAGCATCTCTACTAGCTTTGGATAGGAA
Organism: Acacia confusa; assembly: GCA_037074495.1. NCBI lineage: Eukaryota > Viridiplantae > Streptophyta > Magnoliopsida > Fabales > Fabaceae > Acacia > Acacia confusa. The sequence goes on along the minus strand of CM073512.1, from coordinate 299,102 downwards.
ACGCCACATTCAAGGTTCGAGCGTTCAACTACCTCTTCCTTGAATAGATTTGAAAAATATTATGTCGCATGAATTTTGATCATCTACTCTTCAAAACACTAGTCTCATTAATACAGATAACATCAATTCTATTATTCTTCCTTCGACTATTAGCTCAAACACGAAACAACCTTGTATAACAATCATCGTCAACGGACCAATTCTAGCTTTTTGTGCCCATAGTAAAGCTTCATGTGTCAAAGTCTTATCAAGCTTGATCCATAACCTTTCCTAAAGTTCCTCTAGATACAAGAGATTACCCCCTCTGGTTATTGCTTTATTCACCCCATCCAGCCGATAGAGAATTTGTTTCTTACGCTTTAGTATATTCATAAACACTTCCTCATTCCATCGACTATAGGCATGTGCAAAATTCTCAATATTTCCCCCTAAACTTTGGAAGAAATCCACTCCTTCTCAACTAGGTCATTAAAATTGTCATACATAACCCATAAGGCAATAAATCTAAAAGGTTGATAAATCTGTTCCAATGACGAATTTCCTTCCATTCTCAACAATAGAGACAAATGGTCAGATTTGTAGTATGGAAAATGGAAAATTTTGACATCTAAAAACTTAGCACCCCATGCTTCATTGGTAAGAATTTGATCTAAATAAGCTTCTATGCTCTTTCTTTTCCACATAAAATTTGGTCTGTCAGACCCCACCAAATTCATGTCTTCAATCTGCCTTAAAAATTCACTATCCACAATAAGCTTTCAATTTGCACTAGATCGTCTTTCCTTTGCAAGAATAGTAGCATTAAAATCCCCCCAATGCACCAAGGCCTTGCCACAGAATCATTGATTTGAAAAAGCTAAGTTTATAGCTATGTCAATATACACGGTTAGGGCTCACATACACCATTGTTAATAACCATTTTTCTTTTCAACTAGATTCAATCTGCAAGTGTATAAACTATTTATGTTGTTCCACGACCTCAACCTTAAGGGACTCTTCCTCTCATAGACACCATGTACCCCTACTATAGCCCTCTGCAGCAGCAGTAGGAGAATATTTACTAAACCCCAAGTGATAGATTCATCGTTTCATCTTAGTTTCATTCAAGCATGTTTCAAGAAGAGCCCAAAAAATCCAATTTGTAGTGTTTTTTGATTTCTCGTACCAGGCTTGGAAATGACTTCGTGCCTTTAGCTCGCAAATTCCAGATCATGTAATTCATTAAGATTGAGTAAGGTTTATGGGGGCCATACTACTGTCCAAGTGATAGTCCATAACCATCCCTGGATCCCTATCAAGCTACGGTGCCCTAATACCATTGCATCATCCAGCATCCTGTCTAAATGTACCTCTCCGCCTTGCCTTAAATTCTGTAAATGATCTTGCTTTGTCTACAAAAGAGCCATTGACGGGCTTGCCTTAGGTTTGGCCACATGAAAAGGCCCATGTAGAGTCTTATTATTCGTTAGCATAAGCCCTTGAAGAGGTAAATAATTATTAGTTACAACTACAAATTGGGCTCTTTTATCTACCAACTCCTTAAACTTAGACTCGAGCTACCACTCATGTGATTCTCCTTTCCAAATACCTTAGGCTTTTCTTCTTTTTTCCTTTTAGAGCCCACAATAATCCATTCTGATTTGGCCTTCCCAATATCCCTAATATTAGCATTTGACTTTTTCAAATATGTCCCCACTAATAACTCCTTTTTTCTCTCCAAAAACTAATCACCATCACGTGCACTTATTGTTGCTGACATTATGCCCTTCGATTTCTCTCTTCTCTTAACACCCAAAATCCCACTCTTCACACCCCTTAATCCCTCCATGCCGTTACCTCCTCAACATGGGAAACAACCACCGTTGAATAATCATATTTAGCTAAGTCATTAGCATAATAGTGCTTCAAAATTTAAAATTTTATCAGAGTACTAAGCCGAGTTACCCAAATAGTGAAATTTAAGCGGAATTTAAAATTTTCAAAACATGCTAGAGTATACATTATGAATCCTAGATTGTGGCAATATATATTAATTCATACATACTCACAAACAAATAGAAGCTCTACTTGGTCAAAGTACAATACGCTTCTGTTGACTTCCCTGAAGGATTTGGACAAGAACTATCACCTGGAAATTTTTTTGTAACCATCAGTCCAACTCATTATGCATATCAATATGTGCTAGTGAGGTGCCAAGTGGAATAAAATAGTTCAATCCAAAATAAACAATTCATCAACATTTTTATAATGTCACATTATTATTAAGTATCATAATGAGTGTCTCAAATCTTTTTGAATTTAATTCCCAGAATACCTCCCATCAATCCAACCGAACCGCCTTATTTCCTCCGACTAGACCCATAGGCTAAGTTACACCCATGTTACTTGTTACGCCAAAAGCTCACTGGTCAAGTGATGAGGACCGACCAAAATCCTCAGAACACTTACCCCAGACCATGGGTCTTTTCCCCACTTTACCCTGGTGAGGTGTCGTAAGCCCATCACTCTAGTGGGCAAGTTCCCATCACTCTGGTGAGACAATAATAAGTCAACCATCGTGCATCAATGGAGGCATCAATAAGAACTCCATCTCTTCCCAATTCATCCTTTTCCACGATTATCATTATAATTAACTTAATGAGAGTTTTTCCAGTAATTCTCATAACCTTGTAAAAATATCACAGTTTACAATATATTTCAATATTTCAAATCATATGGTTCCACAAGGAAATAAAAATCATTCAATATAATTATTTAACAAAATACTCACAAGCAACAATCAACATGCATAATAAGTGGAAAGTGGTTACTTTTCGCCCAAGCTAACTACTAGCACACGGCTTCTTAAATGAGAGCTCGAATACATTCCACAATTCAATCTATTAATATCAATTTACTAACAATTAATAACATCTTAAAATTCTACATATTAAAAATTATAATTTATAATTTCATAACATTACAAATATACCAATAATTATTCCTTCATTATTTATTTCTGTTTTTATTTATTTTCTTATTCCTAATAATAATGACACCATATTATCAATATTATTATTAATTTATTTTATCAATTTGAATTCCTCAATAACCAATATCACATGAGCAATTATTTAATAATGATCATTTATTATGAATTATAGTATTTATCATGGTCTTTACAAACTATAATATTAGTCATATATATGATTTAAAACCCTGGGTTAATAAATGTAAACAGTCAAGATATTCTTTACAAGAAGTAGTTCACATTTGAAATAAATACTTCATCTTATGCATATTATTATTTATTTCCCTTTAATAACATTATTATTTATTCAACTTATTATTTATTAATAATTTTCTTTATTAATTAATCCCTTTATTAAATATTAAATACTATCTTTTTTATTTATCTTATTTATTTTGTAAATGATATTATGAGTTAGATAATATAGGAATTAGTTAGTTAGTTTAGATTCTATTATTTAAGATTCTATCTTTTTGAAAATAACTTCTAATATATTTATTTATTTCATTATTGCTACCTTCTTATTATTTAGGAACAAGTTAGATCATATCCTGATCTTCTTGATTTCATGATTATCATTATTTTTACTACTACTATTATTATTAGCATTATCTTAATATTTCCTTATAATTTTCCAAGCTAATGTATATAACACGTGATAAAGATAACCATATTTTGATTCACCTAACAGTTTTCTTTTGATTTGCTGTACACAGATAAGCATGATATTGTTATGAATATACTTATTATGTGGATGTCCATTGACTCCCGGTTTCCAAATATTAAAAGATGATATGGGACCCACGCATAGTGATTTACTATTTGCATAGTACCACGCATAGTAGTTTACTATTTGGTGGGACCCGCACACAATTATACAATCACTCACGGGAAGGAAATCCGTGAGTGAATAGTTTAGGTTTTTGGGGAAAACTACACCAAATGACCCAGAGGTAGAAATTACACTAAAGTCCCATTTTTCTTCTATAAATAGAGGTTTTCTGTAACTGTTCATCTATTGAATGAAATGAGAATCTATCTCTCTACTTTATCTCTCTAGAACCTCTGCTCTTCTTCTTATTATTTTTATCAGTTTTATAACACGTTATCAGCACGAAGACTCTACCAAGGTAAGATTTTCTCACCATCTATTTCATATTTCCATTTTATTTATCTGGGATGATCTTAACCATTATATGGAATTAAATATCTATTCTTACCGATTATTTTAACATCGGGTTCCATGGTTAAGATTTGAGATTATTTACTATTTTACTACGGTAAATAGTAATTTACTATTCACAGTAAATTTACCCCTTTTTCAGTAATTTTTACATTTTATTCATTTGACTCCTACATGGAAGTCTAGATTAATCTTTCTGTAATTTTACTTTATTCACTATTTATAGTGAATAGTAATTTTACTATTCACAGTAAATTTATATTTTATTATTTACAGTAATTTATTTATGTTTATATATTCTTCCCACTTCCTATTCATTTATTTCATGGTGGCGTCATTAAGCTCCATTTGTAATTCTTTACTTACTGCTTTATTTATTTATCTCATGGTGGCTATACTAAGCTCCATACTAACTTTACTAATATTTAGTTTTATGTCACTAACATTTATTTTATTGTTACTAACATTTATTTATCTTTTATGATAGCACATTAGTATATTTACTAGTGGGTTTTATTTATTTATTTTAACATTTATTTATTTTTTATGGCGGCAACATTATTTATTAGTGGGCTCCATTTATTTATTTTATTTTACATTTATTTATTCTTCATGGAGGCACACTAGTATCTATTAGTGGGCTCTATTTATTTATTTTATTTAGAGTTTATTTATCTTTTATGGTGGTCACATTTTGTGGGCCCCATTTATTTTATTTTAATTCTTTACTGCTTTATTCATCTTTCATGGTAGCAACACTAGTATAGTGGGCACCATTTATTATTTACTGCTTTATTTTTCATGGTGGTAACACTTGTATAGTGGACTCCATTTATTTATTATTTATTTACTGCTTTAAATCCCCTTCCCTTTTTTTATTTTACCGTTTTCTATATATTATATATATATATTTACATTTGCATATGCATCTTCTTTCTTATCTTTGGATGAGATAGGTCTCGCTGTGAGTTTACTACCATTCCTATCTCATCTTCTTTTTATTTATCTAGCATGTTTATTTCCAGTCATTTATTTTATTTTATTTATTTATTGCTATATATATATATCCCTCTCCCTTCTTATTATTTATGGCAACGACACTAATATATACATATTAGTGGGTTCCATCTATTTATTTTATTATGTTTATATTTTATTTATCCTGAAGATAAACTGTTAAAAGGCCATATATATTATGAGATCAAAATGCCATAGAGAGATGAGGCATAAATTGGCTTGAGACCAAGAGGCAAGATAGCCTTAATTTCAGAGGCAAGATAGCCTGAAGCCAAGAGGCAAGTTAGCCTGATAACAAGAGACAAATTATGAAACAATATTTGATCCATAAATTTTGTATGTTATCAGTTGTATAAAGGCCTCAAAATTGTATATTTGGCATTAAATATTCCCTTAAATTATGAGACAAGGGATTGTATGATCATGATTGATATTATAAATAAATATATTCAATTTGCTATTGTAGTAGCAATATTGTGGATTAATTTCTTGCCATGATCAAACAAATCAGTGAGTTATGGATCATGAATTTTTATCCAACTTCATTCCCATAAGTGAATAAAGAAAATATATTATTATGGTTGTTATGTGATTTATATGATTATAACAATTTTTATAAATACGAGAAAAGAATATTCATAAACAAAATAATTAAGTAAAAGGAAATATTATTTCAACAAAGTTTAATTGCGAGTGGCTCAACATCATTACAAACTTTAATCATCTCATTCTGAAGATATTTAATGTCTTCTTCTTTTGCTTCTCTTGAGATGGGATCCAGATGAGGCAAAGCTCTTCGTAATATCGAGATTTGCGTCATAAGTTTCTTGAGCTTCTTGTGTGGCCACTCAGTTAACCCTCCTTTTTGATAAATTTTTTGTATGGTGTGAGTAGACATATTTAATTGTTTACTCGCTTCATCAAGGGTTAAGTGAAAATAATTTCTTAAATCATGGAGCGTTGTTTTCTTTATTCTTTCTCGTTGCTCCATAGATAACCTATATAATTCACCCTGGTTAAGGGATGAAGTATCATAGGGTATACTTACTGCAGGTTGTTTTCCTTTGCCTAATGAGTGTTCAATATTGGTTTGAAATGAACTTCCATGGAGGTCATTTGGATTTATAGCCCATTCCGAACCAACACAGAGAACCTCATGATAGGCTAATAAAGGATCACGCATCAAGATATATCCTGATGCTTGTAAATCTATACAATACTGTGTCAGAAATTGTTTGATTTCTTCAAAATTTTTCTTTGTGAAATCAAACATTGGAAGCCTGTCAGTATTATAAGATTTATCCTGTACTTTTTCAAATAAAACAGCATGGGTAATCATACCTGTTCTTCTTCCGTGAACTTCAAGTTTATGGTACTGGAGTTCGTTGGTATGTATGATCTCTCGTAAAACATGACAACAACTACATTCCAATAAGCTAGTTGTTGCTAATTGACTTGTAGTTGATGGCTGGCTAGTGGTTGTTGGTTGGCTAATTGTTATTGGCTGGCTAATGGTTGTCGGTTGGCTGATTGTTGCTAGCTGGATCGTGGTTGATGGCTGGCTGGTGGTTGTTTGCTGGCTTATGAATGTTGGCTCATTGATTGTTGTGACTATTGGTTGAATTTGACTGGTAGACTCCATTAGTTCAGCCATAGTTCTACACCTTTTAACAGGCCTCCTTGATGAACCTGCTTCAGTTGTACCTTCATTCCTTCTAAATTGAGGAAGAACATTTGTTCTTGGGGGAGAAGTAGGTATATTTGAAGCAGAAGGAGGAATAGTAGAAGGAGGAATAAACATCTCAAAAGGATTAGGAGATAATAAAGAGGTAAATGACAGGTTTGTCTGATCATCATACAACAAAGCATCAAGTAATGCTGTGTCAGATGTATCAGAAACTGGGATAAAATTACTTGGACCTGCCATTGCAATAATATACGCGATTAGAAGAAAAATGATAAGTTAGTATATGGTAGTGAATGTTATCAGATGCTTGAATGTTTGTGAGGCATGTTCGTTTGCCTTCTTCTATTTATAGCCGAATTAAATCCTATTGAATCTCTGCAGATATGCGCAGTCCTGTTGAATCTTTACAGATCTGCACCCTGTCAAGCACGAGCTTAGACACTTTTTGACTATATATGCATACGACAATTCCACAGTGATACATGTTGCGCCTGTGATTCCACAGTAATGCATCTGTGATTCCACAGTATTTTGATAATTTCAATGATTTTGTATTTATTTGATTGTTGTTTCTGGAAAATTGAAATTTTGTTACCAGAAGTAACAGAATAATGCATTGATAATGCATTTGTGGAATTTTAATGATATCTGTAGAAATAGATATCATATATGGAATATTGTATGAAATTACATGAATTAATTTCTACAGACTCATACTTGAGGGGGAGATTGATATATATCAAGTGTGAGTGTTTTTGTGTTAATTTTCTGTGAATGTTTGTGTGTTGATTCCCCCAAGATTGATATTGGATTTGATGATAAATTATATGGAATGTTGGCATGACTTGTTTGATCATCCGAGTCATATTATGTGCTGCTTGTTCTCAAATAGATATGATTATGAAAATATTATTGGAAATGGATCTCTGGAAATATATTAAATTGAAAGAGTACATATGAAATTATTGATCTGCAAAGTTTGCAGTGATGATTGCAACCAAATGTTTGCAATATATTATGCGCGCAATTTCCAGATTGAATGATCCATAAATCATGTATTAAAGTATCTATGAATGGATAGATCAATGATTATGAGAACATTGTTCATACGTGTATATTTGCAGCTTATAATCCAACAAAATTCTCCCTGTAAAATTTGGCTTTTGGTTAGGAGCCAGAATAATTCCATCTTAAAATGTTTTAAATGTGCAATGATTATTAATCTACTTCAATGCACATAGATGGATATACAAAGATGGATATACAAAGAAAATTGATGATTTGATGAGGGGGAGAAAAATAAGCAGATTGGGTAAAGATAAAGTGAAATGAATTATCATTGGCTCTTATTGATCCTCGTACAAAGAAATGTGCACTAAAAATTCAAAATGATAATTCAGTTGCTGAGTTTAGTTAATCGAATGCCAGAAGCATTTACTGACCTAAAGAAAGTGACAAAGTCACATGTGCCAACTGCAAATGCTCCTATATGAATTGTTATAAAGCACACCAGAAGTGTTGCAAGTCCATTGATTTTAAAGATAAAAATCCTCAAAAGAGAAAAGGAGCTATAAGAATATAGATGATCATGTTGAGGATAATTAAGAAAAGCTCTAGAAGAGCCATCTCTTGAAGAGATGTTATCTCTAGAAGAGATATTACAAGTAAAGTGTATTGTGGTCCAAGAAGAGACCCAGGTATTTACATTATGAGATCTCAATAAATTATGAATGAAATCCAATGGGATTGAAAATGAAGTCGACGTTAATAATATTTATGATAGCATATGCTACAATGAATGATAATGAGGATCATGAGCCACAATATATTTGTATGTGCTAGAAGCACATAAGGCGCCAAAAACACATATGTCCCAAAAGGACTCAAGATGATAGTGCATATAGCATCATTATTTGAATAAACATTTATTGAATTTCTATATGCACATATATATTTATGAAAAGATTATTATGACTTTACTTGACAGATTTAGATCTTACAGGTATATAATGAACAGTCAGATTGGGTGTTTCTAACAGAATACTTGATGACAGAAAGTATAATATGCTCAGAAAGACATTGAAGCAATATAGTCATCAGGGGGAGCAACACTGATGTAATCAAGAGGGGGAGACGATACACGCTGTACTCTTTTTCCCTTATCTGGGTTTTATCCCACTGGGTTTTTCCTAGAAAGGTTTTTAATGAGGCAGCACTAGAAAGTGTATCAATGGATGATGTACTCTTTTCTTTGGCTAGGTTTTTATCCCACTGGGTTTTTCCTAGTTAAAGTTTTTAACGAGGCACATTCATAAATGGACATCCAAGGGGGAGTGTTATGAATATACTTATTATGTGGATGTCCATTGACTCCCGGTTTCCAAATATTAAAAGATGATATGGGACCCACGCATAGTGATTTACTATTTGCATAGTACCACGCATAGTAGTTTACTATTTGGTGGGACCCGCACACAATTATACAATCACTCACGGGAAGGAAATCCGTGAGTGAATAGTTTAGGTTTTTGGGGAAAACTACACCAAATGACCCAGAGGTAGAAATTACACTAAAGTCCCATTTTTCTTCTATAAATAGAGGTTTTCTGTAACTGTTCATCTATTGAATGAAATGAGAATCTATCTCTCTACTTTATCTCTCTAGAACCTCTGCTCTTCTTCTTATTATTTTTATCAGTTTTATAACAGATATCACATTATTTAGCTTATAAAATATATGAACATATCATTTAACATTTTGGGTCATGTTTATGCATTATGCCCAGAACCCATAACTCTAATATATATATATATATATATATATATATATATATATATATATATATATCTTCATTCTTTTCTTTCTCATACACCTTCACGGCAATACAGATGCTGAGTAAAGAACACGATGATATGTGTATTTATATATGCATTTAACCACGAAATCTCCCCTCCATGCTTTAGCGTCACACACACCTATATATATATATATATATATATAGTAACTTCCACTGCAACTGTCCACTTATACATACACCACAACATATACACATAGCTACGTTGTATTTCAGCGTTTTTCTTCTTCGACACACACACAGCAAAACGAAAATCATGTTCACAGCAAAGAGAAATATTTTCCAGGCTTAACCTTCATGCAATATAGAACCCAGTTCTTGCTTTCTTTTTATCGGTAATATATATATGCAGCACACACACACTAGCACCTACACATATATAAAGTAGTTATCTTTTCTATTTCTTATATCTTTATTAGTTTAAACTCACAAAGTCCCTTTATATCCATATTTATCAGCAAACCCTCATGCAAGAACATGAATACTATCAGTCACGGCTTGCACCTTTAGACAGCACACGATGACGACAGCAAACAGAAGAAAATAATGATAGCAAATATCAAGAACTTCAGCGTTCCAGCTTCAGTTTTCCGTAAAGACCAAGGCTTAGTTTTCATGGCTTGGTTCCGAAAAGAAAGAGAAAGCAACTTGGCGGAGGAGAGAGAGAGAGTGTGTTTCAGGACTACCTTCACTGGATAACAAGGTGTTAGTCTTGCTGGTCTCTTGCTCTGTTTTCGCAACGCTGGAACAGAGGTGAGAATGATTTCGGTTTGATCCTTCTCTCTCTCCTTCTCGCTGCTCTCTCTCTCTCTGTCTCTCTCTCGTGTGTCTCTGCGTTTCTGTTTTCTGCTTCTGTTCTTGGTGAAACCGAAAGAAAATACCAAAGAAACAAGGGCAGCAATGATATATATATTGGAGGAGGAAAGGTTGATCGGTGGGTAAGGACCAGAGGACATTCAGCTCTGGGCTCGAGAGATAAGATGATGATCTTGCGTGTCTGACATTTCTGTGCGTTTTAGGCGCTGAACTGCGGCTTCTCTGCATTTTGCGTGATCTGCCTCCCTTGCTGTTTTACGTCATTAGGCTGGAGGAGTATTTGGTTTGGGTTGGGTTTGGTGAATGGGTTTAGGCCAAAGGGATGGTGGAGTTTTGAGAAGAATTTGGCTGTACCAAAAGCTTAGGAAGGAGATCTTCTCCTTATCTCATTTCTCATTTTCTCTCTTTGATTAAATCTGGATCGTTAATTGAGAAAGTGAGAGAAAAGTAAAAGTAACATATTGTATTGATTTGATGGATGTGATTTAGAGATTATAAGGGATAATGAGAAAAAGATAAAGAGAAAAACCTAACCCAAAACCCAAAAGCTTCCGGGAGTCTTCTGCGTTTTAAGGATTCAGAGAGAAGGAAATCATATGGATGAATGAATTTTTTGATGGGCTGCCTTCATATTGCTGGACGTTTCGGGTCTTGAAAGTATGTCATTGGGCCGTGGGAAATTAGAATAAGATAGGCCAGAGGAGAACAAAAGGGACTAATGGGTCTTAGTTATATGTATATAAGTGTATAAGTATTTTCTTGCAACTATTTTCTTTGATTGTATGTATTAGGAAATAAATTCAAAATTTTAATTATTTATTTATCTATTATTTATTCATTTATTTCAAATAATAAATTTAATCATTTGGCCTAAAATAATCATTTCTTTAAGTTCATCATTCTTCCCAAATTAATTTAAGGAAGAGAAATCTTTATTTCTAAATAATTAAATTTTGTAATCATGGAGACCTTTTTAAATAATTATTATTTAATTTTTTTATAATACTCAAACTTAAGCTTCCCAAATTTTTTTGGGATGTTACAACATGAATCATGGCTTAACAACATCTAAGGACCTGGGAAGTTCAGTTGGCCGAAACGTGCATGGTCACTGTCGGCGTTTTGGAATTCCGGCACCCCAACATTTAGGAACCTAGACATGGAGTTAGGTCGAATTCCGGCACCCCAACATTTAGGAACCTAGACATGGAGTTAGGTCGACCGCGGCCCTCTTTTTCACACAACCACGCCCATTGTCCTCCCTTCTCCTTAACCCATAAGTCTTCAACACTGTGTTCTCCTCTTCGTTAGCCTATCCTGTCAGTGCAATCCCCTTTCTAGGCTCCATACTCGATTTTTGTTTCCACATGCCACACTATCCGTAGCCTTCTACAAGTGCTCTTCCTTATTATGTTTGACTCCTGCATTAATAGCGTCCTCGATTGGCTTTGTCTCTTATGCATCATCATTCCCTATCGTGTCTGGCCACGTTGCCCATTCATGACCATAAAGCCCACACCCAAAGCACACTAGATGCAACCCCTCATACACCAATGGCTTAGTTTCACTAAACATAATGAACTCTAGTGTTACGTAGTTAAATCTGTACAAGGATAGGCTTGCAATTTCCTAGTCATTTATTTGGGTTTTTTGTCTTTTTACACGTAGGTAGTTTATTTCCAGTGCATGTATTTGTAACCATTCAGACACGATCTCAACATTATGCGAATTATTCAGTTTCCTCTCAACCTCCTCTGTTTCTCTGTAACTTATGTTTCTCTTCTTCCTTCCTTCTTCCTTCCGGTTTATTCTTCTATTCTGATCTTCGGAACCTATCATTGGTATCAGAGTAGACATGACTCGGACATGGCAGACACAACGCGAGCACAGACACAGATGAGGGAAGTGGAGGAGCGGCTTCGTTCTGACATGGACCAACACTTTGCAGCACTAGAAGACGAATTGCACTCCATTGAGGAGATGCGTGAGCAGATGATAGAGTTGCAGAACTTTGTGTGCCAACTGTCGGTACGAGTGGTGGATTTGCAAACACAGGGTCGTGGTGATCAACGTGGGGTCGAACGTGATGCCAATTACTACTCACCGACGAGATACACCAAACTGGACTTTCCAAGCTTTTCATCTAAAGATGTGGATGCATGGTGGCCAAGTGTGAATGCTAATTCAATCTCGATGGAACCCTAGAAGCAAGAAAAACATTGCTTGCAAGCATTGCCCTCGACAACGATGCTTACAAGTGGTTTCAACACTTTGAAAAAAATCAGAATGGTGTCATACCGTGGCACACGTATGTAGAGGCAATAAGAATTCGTTTTGGACCATTATATGATGACCCTATGGAAGACTTGATGCACTTGCGACAAACTGGATCATTAGTGGACTACCAGCGTGAATTTGACACCTTAATGTGCAAGATTGATATGCCTGATGCAAGGAGAGTGAGTTGCTTCATTGGGGGCTTGAAATCGATGCTAGCATCAGGAGTTAAACTTTTACGTCCACAAAATCTGTCAGAGGCAACTAAGTTGGTGAGACTTCAAGAATCTAATTTAGATTCTCTCCAACAACTTACTGCACAATCAAGCAATTCTATTTTTACACCACATAAGGGTTTACTTCCCACTCCTAACGCACCCATGAATACAACCAAAGCCCTTACTTACCCATCAAAAGATAAACCCGTTGCATTGGAGTATAAGAAAACCACTTTTCCATCTAGTTCCAATTAGCGACCTACTGGATCAGTAAGGGGGGGACAGTGGCGCAACAACCCCACTTTCAATCGAAGGCTTACCTCTAAAGAACTGGAGGAGTGCAGAAATAAGAACTTGTGTTATTACTATCGGGAAAGGTATTCACCAGGGCATGATTGCGCTCACAAGAAAAAGATGTAGGTATATATGATGGAACTACCTAAAGAGGGCACATTAGTAGAATCGGTTGAACCATCAGTCATAGAAGAAGTGAACTTGGCTACTGGGGAAGGTGATGAAACTCCCGTGATATCAATTAATGCCATGTTTGGAGTCTCTAATTATCAAACCATGCGTGTATTGGGAACAATTGGTAAATGATCTGTGCACATACTTATTGATACTGGAAGTACTCATAATTTCTTGAACTCTAATCTGGCCAAGGATGCTCATGTAAATATTCAAACCGTGGCTCCTTTTAATATATCAGTAGCCAAAGGCAATAAACTGATAGGGACTAAATTTTGTTCAGGGATGGCATGGTCCTCTCATGGAATTAATTTTGAAACTGATGTATTTTTATTACCCTTAGCAGGGTGTGATATGGTCCTTGTTATGCAATGGTTACGTGAGTTGGGGGTCATTAGACTTGATTGCAAAAACTTGTGGATGAAGTTTATGTGGAAAGAGAAACCAGTAACATTCATGGCTTCAAAGGTGGGCAAAAATAAAATTATCTCAGAAGTCAAAATGTTGAAGCTACTCAACAAACAACCGGAAATACTTGGGTTTTAGTTGCTACCACTGGAACAGAATGGGGGACCTGATATGTTAAAAACCAACCCTACCACCAACACCCCTCACGTCATTCAAGAGTTGTTGCTTGATTATGGTGAGCTTTTCAAGGAACCTACAACCTTACCGCCATCAAGGGGGGTTTTGATCACCGTATCGTTTTGAAAGAGGGTACAAATCCTATTAAATTGCGACCATATAGGTACCCTGGTGCACAAAAAGATGCCATTGAGTCCATGGTCAAAGAGATGTTAGCTCAAGGAATTATCCAGCACAGTACATCTCCATTTGCTTCTCCTGTAGTTTTGGTTAAAAAGAAGGATGATAGTTGGCGGATGTGTGTGGATTTTCGTGAACTTAACAAAGCCACAATGCGTGATAGCTTCCCAATCCCATTGATTGAAGATTTATTGGATGAACTTAGGCATGCCAGGATTTTTACTAAGTTAGATCTACGGTCAGGGTATCACCAAATACGAATGAGGGAGGTCGATATTCACAAAACGACATTTCAAACTCATGCAGGCCATTATGAGTATCTGGTAATGCCATTTGGTGTAACAAATGCCCCTTCTACATTTCAAGCTATTATGAATCGTATCTTTGAGAATTTTCTTCGTAAGTATGTGTTGGTATTTTTTGATGATATATTAGTGTACAGCCCTGATCTTTTCTCTCATGTTGATCATCTCCGTTCCGTGTTTACTATTTTAAAGGATAATAATTTCCTTATCAAGAAATCTAAGTGTGCCTTTGCAGCTAGAAGTATTGAGTATTTGGGGCATGTAATATTTGAGGGAAAGGTTGTAGCAGATGCCTCCAAGTTAGAAGCAGTTCAAAAGTGGCCAATACCAAACACTGTTAAAGAAGTTCGAGCCTTCTTAGGATTGTCGGGGTATTATCGTTGCTTTATTCGATCTTATGGGTTGTTGGCCAAACCATTGACTGAGCTCTTAAAGAAAAATGGGTTTGAATGGAATGTTGCAGCTGAACAGGCTTTCTTTAGTTTAAAAGATGCCTTGATCAATGCTCCAGTGTTAGCTCTCCCAAATATGAAACAACATTTCACGTTGGAAACGAATGCTTCAAATGATGGAATTGGAGCGGTGCTAACTCAAGAGGGGCATCCTATTGTGTTTGTTAGCAAGGTGCTTTCTCCACGTAATCAATTACTATCTGTATATGACAAAGAGATGCTTGCCATCGTTCATGTTGTTTCTAAATGGCACTAATATTTGAGTGTGCAACCTTTCACTATTTTGACAGACCAACGCAGCTTAAAGTTCCTACTAGAACAAAGGTTGTCCACTCCATCACAATATACATGGTTCACTAAGCTCATGGGGCTACAATATGACATTAAATACTGTAAAGGAAAAGAGAATGGAGCTGCTGATGCTATCTCACGTGCCACTCATGGGGAACTATTACAGTTGTCTCTTTCCTCGGTTTCCACTGAGTTATGGGATAAATTAAAAGCACAATGGCACAATGATAATGACCTCCAAAAGATCATATTAGACTTAAAGAATGACCCTACTTCTCATGATAAATATTGCTGAAGAGATGGCATGTTATTGCGCAAGTAACGCTTGGTGGTGAGGCGAAACCAATGTGAACTTCAGCAATTAATTATACAATGGTTGCATTCAGGACCACAGGGTGGACATTCGGGATCCAAAGCCACTTATCAGCGTATTCGGTCATTATTTTATTGGAAAAATATGATGCAGGGAATTAAAGCTTTCATTAATTAGTGTGATACTTGTTTGAGGTGTAAATATGAAACTGTGGCATATCCAGGACTACTACAACCTCTACCTATACTAGAGGGGGTGTGGCAAAGTATGACCATGGATTTCATTGAAAAGCTACCAAATTCTAATATTTTGGATACTAAAAACATAATATAAATCAAACTCTAATATATTAATTACTCAAATCAAATAATTACAAATTCACAATTACACTAAACCACAACATTTTTAAATAATTAAAATCCTTATCTTCTCATTCTCCCTTACCAAGCAGGTAACATTCTACAATGTGACTATAAATTTTGTTTTTTCTTGGTATTTACGTTACTATTAGATTTTGGGACAAATACAAATCACATGCCCACAGTTGACTGCCCAGAGATGGCTCATAATCCAGGCCTGCGTAGTCAACTTCATCCATTATTTGCGCAATGCACAAACATGCCTTCCACGGTTGCTTAACTTTTCAGGAGGAGTTTCTTACTCTTATCTGCCAACGCCATGAAAGCCTTAACAAGTTCCTCCTTGACCATGAAGAGAACAGAGGCAGCAAAAACGCTCTGTACTATCTTTGTGCTCATCCCCTTATAAAATCCAGGTAATCCCTCATAACGGATTATTTTAAGTATTGCATCAAAAGTACCTACATTTACAGCATTATTAGCAGAAAGGAATACTTCGAGCAAAGGGAAGAAGAAAAATAACATGGTTGCTTTCCTCTTTCTTTAAGATAGTAATAGTGGATACTGATATACTGAATTAGAAATTGTAAAAAAGAAAGAATCATATGTTATACTCCCCGTGCTTAATATAAGCCATATTTAACTAATTTGATTAAATTAAACAGATTGATTAAGTTAGTTAATATGACATATATTTTCTAAAACAATAAAGTTACCTTTATTAATTCTCTCATTCCCTCATCTCCTTAATTGTCGTTGAGGAGGCATCAATAGCAGTAATTAGAAAAAGATTAACAAATAAGAAAGTTTTGTCTTATATTTAGGACCAAGATCAACTCCTCAAATATCTATTATATTAAAGACCGGAAAAGTATATAGTGGAAAAGAAACATGAGTTTAGGCAATAAAATACTCAGAAAAGTTCAAACGAGATGGTTTTACTAAATAAATCGATGCTAAAGAAACACAACTGCCTATCCAACTTCACTCACTGAGTAACGGAGCTGAAGCCTCTTATATCCCATAGACTGGAAGCAAATCATTTTCTTTCTTCAATGAGAAGGTTAACCTAAAGCAGAGGCATTCCACAACAATGGCAGAGATGCCTTGTACAGAAACAGGAAAAAACATAGTATGCTGAATCAATAAAGCAATCCTTGGCTGAAATGCTAGCCATCTCCCAAATCCATCCATTAACTTTCCCGTGACCCCTGCCCACTCTTCCTTCAGTCCTTATAGGCCTTCCTCATAGCACCCACTTTAGGCATTTTGTATTACATGGTCCAAAATGGTTAATTATCAGTTGTTCTGTTCAATGGTATTGACCACATCAACATCACCCCTTGTTGATTCCGCTCACTTTGTGCATCAAATTAATAAATTAGGCTCCTTCTACTCCTTAATGTAGGAGTTAGGTTAGTTATTTGTAAATAATCTGTTGATATCACTAAAATACCTTCTTTAACCATTTATATTTGAAACTGCCCATTAATGAAAGCTCTCAATATGTAAAATCAATATAGTTTGGAGGGGAAAAATATAAATTTGGAAAACAAAAGCGAATTGAGGTATTATATTTAAGGCTAAAGTAAAACCCATTAACTAGCTCCTATATTTGGAACCAGAAGAAGTATTTATGAATATTATTTAGTTTCACATAATATATAATAATATAATTTAGCATTAATAACAACCAACACAATATATAATTTTTTCCTAACATAATAATATTTTGTTAAACATTCATATAAAAGTAGGATGGAAGCTTAAATAAGATAATGATATATTTATCTATATATAATTATGGGATTTGATTTTCTCATGTTGCATGAGAAAAAGAAGATTCCTAAACACACATAAAATGTGAGACCCACATATATATATGAATTAATTCATACATATATGTGGCTCCCACAATTTCATGTGTGTGTGATATGAGAAAACACTTCTTCTACAACATGAGAAATGTTTTTCCCTATAATTATTTACCCTTATCCCCTCCTAAACCAAACAAAACAACATTAAAATCTCTCCCCTCTCTTCGCTTAAATTGAACCAAATATAGTGAAGCTGACAACACTGACAATGACGTCTTTTCCCTAGTTTTCTTTGTTCCTAGATTTTCTCATCATCTAAACATAGCATAAGTGATGGTTGTTTGTTAGATAAAAATGGGGATAATACTTGAGATATTTTCAGCGTGTTTATATTTCTTTTATCAAGGCCTAAACATATGTTTAGCAAACAGAACAATGTTGCTTCTTCACATTGTCTTGGGACTCGTGATACTGGTTACTCAAACATACACTTTAAGAATTTAATAACTGATATGTAAACTATAAATAACTAATTAGGTTAGTTAGTTAGGAAGGGATTAGTTAGTTGGTTAGTTGTTAGTAACTAATGATAGTTAGTTGAGATTAGGAGGTCTAGAGGTATTGCCTATATAAGGCACACAACTCTACATTGTATCCTATGCTTTTATGATGAATGAATAAAGAGCATCACTGGATTCTCTCTTCTCTTCTCCCTCTCTGTTTTGCTTCTATGAATTCTGTTCTATTCCTCTCTTTCCCTCTTCTTTCACATTATAGAATTATGATTCTATAACAGTGGATGTAAACTATAAATAACTAATTAGGTTAGTTAGTTAGGAAGGGATTAGTTAGTTAGTTGTTAGTAACTAATGGTAGTTAGTTGAGATTAGGAGGTCTAGAGGTATTGCTTATATAAGGCACCCAACTCTACATTGTATCCTATGCTTTTATGATGAATGAATAAAGAGCATCACTGGATTCTCTCTTCTCTTCTCTCTCTCTGTTCTGCTTCTATGAATTCTGTTCTATTCCTCTCTTTCCCTCTTCTTTCACATTATAGAATTATGATTCTATAACAATGGTATCAGAGCAGTCCTTCCTTGGCCGTCTCTTGTGTGATTCTGTTCTGCTTAATAAACGAAAGAAAAAAGAAGATTGGTTCTGTTCTGATCATTTTGAGGGCTAGTATCATCTCCATTCCATCTCTGCTTGAGTTTTGAAGTATTGGGCAGCAAGAAACCTTCAAAAACTGTCAAGAAGCCATCATTTCTGAGGCTGCCATTGGTTTTGTTTCATTCCTTTTGGATTCAGAATTGTGGGCAGCAAGAAAATCATCAGGATACCACCAAATAGTCTGTGCTTCTTCATTTCAGTCTACTGTCGAATTTTTGGGAACTAGTTCCAGTACTGTTATTACCGAGCTGACTGTCTTCATCAAGAACTTCAAGAAACCATCAAGAAATTTCTGATCTTTGTTTCTGATTTCTTGTGAGGAAAAAAAAAAACTCCTTCCTGTTGGTATGGGACAATGGCTGAAGGAAACAAAAAGGGGAAAAAAAAAAGATTCCTCTTCTTGTTGGTATGGGACAACAGCTAAAGGAAAACCAAGAAACTTTCCATCAATCAATGGTGTGTTCTTTGAGAAACGGCTAACCAGAAGTGGGCTCTTGAAGAGGATGTTTTTGATTGATTCAGATTTTTATTTTTTGTTTTTTAAGGTTTGTGTTTTTGTTGTTTCACATCCTTGAAGGCAAGGATGTCTTGGGGAAGGGGGTATTGATATGTAAACTATAAATAACTAATTAGATTAGTTAGTTAGGAAGGGATTAGTTAGTTGGTTAGTTGTTAGTAACTAATGGTAGTTAGTTGAGATTAGGAGGTCTAGAGGTATTGCCTATATAAGGCACATAACTCTACATTGTATCCTATGCTTTTATGATGAATGAATAAAGAGCATCACTAGATTCTCTCTTCTCTTCTCCCTCTCTGTTCTGCTTCTATGAATTCTGTTCTATTCCTCTCTTTCCCTCTTCTTTCACATTATAGAATTATGATTCTATAACAATAACCAATTCAAGCAATTCATGAATCATGCTCAACGCAAACCTGAGTATCTTAATGAGCTACTTCCACCGATCTCTTGTTTAGCTTGAAGCCTTGACTGAAAATGAGAATATATGAAGCAGTGAGAGACACCAAACATATGTACGAGAGAGGCTAATGTGCATACATGCTTACACCTGTGCCTGTGCTGGCTGTTGAATATTCAGTTATATACAAATTATTGCAAGAAAGGCAGTAAGAGAACAAGCATTAGTCAAATGTTCGTTAGTTATGCATGTGTGTTTACCTTGTGTTGAATACTCAACAAAATGAAATTATTGAGAGCAAATTTGCAGAATGAACTCTAGTTGCAAATGAATGAATTCAGAGAATTCATCCAAAATCACTTAATTTGAAGATTATGGTACTGATTTTAGGGTATAGTTTCTTTGGAGATACTGATGAGGATGAATTGCACTTTATCACCGTGTTAACAAAATATTATAATAAGACAGGAAAATATTAGAATAGTCGGTGAATTTACCTTGACAACCAACAGGGGATATGTTGAGACAGTAGCTCCAAGTTTTGCTAAGGCCCCCAGCAAAAAGACCTTTACAAAAGACAAGATGATGTTTGCTAATGAGCACAAGCCGAAATGTACAGAACTAGCGACAATCAATTGACAGGTGGTCGTACAACTTTCCTTACACTTCAATCATCTATAAATACTTTACCTTGTTTAGAAGAAATTTTTTTCAGCAGAAATAATGCAACTTCTTGTAGGATAAGATGTCCTCAAACCACAAATGACAAGAAAATTCTCAAAACAGAACAAAGAACAAAAGCCTTACGAAACTTAAGAGCACTAGATATCTCTCATTCATTTCCAAATCAGATTAAGTGACTCATATTAAAAAAAAACCCTGAGTGCAGAGCACTAAAGTAGTTACTATATCTTACACATACCTCAAAAGCAGTTACATTTCTATTCCCCTGATTCTTAGCTGCATGTTTTGCCTTTAAATGCTTCAACGAGCTCTCGTAAATCATAAACTGGATTGATGGATTGCACACCTGGAATGAGATTTCCAATTTATAAGGGTTTTTGAAACATTATAATTGAACTTAACACATCAATATAAAGATGAGGCTCACCATAATCAAAGATGGAATGACACCCTTCCAAAATCCAATAATACCTGCCTCAGTATACATTTCATTTGCCTTTCATCCAAAACAAAAATAGAGTCAGCATAAACAGAAGTGAAACCACTTGAGTCTGGAAAGGCACGACTAATATCCTTCAAGTTGGAAATGATAAGTTTTCATTATAATGAAATACATCTTAAAGATGAACAATTATGTCAGTCGGGAGGTAAATCAAAGTCTGCTGTTTATGACATAGATAATGGAGCATCCGAAATTGAAAAGTCACCCATGATTTTTTTTTTTTGTTTTGGAGGGGGGGGGGGGTGTGTGGTGGCGCAAGAAGAAGAAGAAGAAGAAAGTTGACTTATACCTGATTAAAAAAAAAATGAAAAATCAAAATTTGAAGTATTTAAGTTGTTCTTGCTAGGCAGGAAAGCCAGAAGAATTATTCCTCAAGATATGTAGATTGTAGAGCCAACATATTATATATATGTATGAAAGCAGCAAGAGACCGAAAGAAAAAGATGCCCGTGCCTTAATCAATGTAAGACTAAGACCAAGGAATGAAATTGAAGAATAAGCTAGAGACTAACTGCATGTAAAGTTCCATATGGTTATTGAAGAATAAGCTAGAGACTAACTGCATGTAAAGTTCCATATGGTTGAGGTTTTATGGATTCCAGTTGAGCCAATTTTCCTTGTAATGTTGAATCAGTAGAACAGCTTTCTGATGCTTCTCTGCGTAAAGCTTCTTTCTTTCCCTCCATGATTTTTCTTTCTGCTTGAGTATGCGTCTAAAACAAAACAAAATGTCACGCACAAAATGTTTAAAAGGGAACCACAGAAAGACATCTCTCTTGGCTCAATCTCCTTAGTCATGACTTCCATAATAAATATATATTCTGCGGGAAATAATTCAGTCCATACATAGATTGGCCTGAAAACTCATGTATCCATCTAATCAAGATCCAAATTCAGAAAATGTTTGAAAAAATCAATTGAATCCAACCCATAAAATTTGGAAATCAGAAAATAAAAAATAAGTAGACTCTCCAAGGCATTTTCTGCATTTTGTACCCATCACGTGAGTGAAAGTTGTTACATGCCAACAATTGATGGATAAGGGTAGATGCCATGTAACAAGGATATCAATTTTCCATCGACAAAGAAAATAAAACAAATTAATCTCAGAACTAAGGGAACCAAAAATCACCTGCATGCGAGTCACAATAACCCATATTGGGTTTGTCAACAAAACATTCAAGGACCTGCACAAGCAACCGATTAGAATACAAAATCAATGAATGGTGATCTGTTTGCTGCAGGGTATGAGTAAAAGGAATTGACTTTCCTCTTGAGTCGGGTAAACTATTGCATACAAAAAAGAACAGAGACAGAGAAAGCATTTTCGGCAAAATGTAACATTTAAATGAATGTGGCATCATGAATAGTCACCCAGCAATAGCAGCCACAACAAGCCAGCCAAACATTCCAACAGTACCATCTCCATGTCCTTTGACTTTGCGGGCAGCAGCAATGGCCACAGCCTTGTTCTTAAAAACTTGATAAAAGTAATAGTAAATGCCCTGATAGCAATTTTAAAAAAGAACAAAGAAAAAGATAATTTAGATCATAGCCAACAGGCCAATGAAAAGCATACATCAGAGCCTGAACACTATTTATTTGTGCATGCCATAGCTGAATAGTTGAAGACGTAGTAAAAATAGACACTAAGGATGCTAGAAATCCCAGAGAAATGACATATTGAGCGGATTCAGGTTGTTCGATGAGGAAGTATTAGCTGATAGCAGAAATTCATTACATCAGTTCAATACACGGCAAAAACTGCCGCAAACTATTTTACTGACAAAGAGAAGTAAGAGGCTGAGGAACCTGACCTGAGAAGCAGCAGTTCCAAGGAGAGAAGGCTTGAGGCCACTGTATAGTCCGCCCCACCCCTCGCTTTTAATAACCTAAGAATGATTAATAATCACAATATCATCAACAAACACCAAGTTGGTGAAAAAGAAGAAAGAGATGAGAGAGAAGGAGCAAAATCTGTACCTGAAGGATCTGAAGAAGCGTGTTAGGGGAACGAGGAAGGCCCAGCTTCTTGCCCTTGAGAGTTCTCTCAGTTTGCTGGCGAGTATTTACCTGCGGAAGTTGAATTTGATAAGGAAAAGGGGAGGGAGAGAGAATCAAGGGGGTAGGGTACCGTTTGAAGAGGATAAGTTATGATTTGAGCAATAATGCCACCGCCCGCACCGGCCAGCCCATTGGCCACTGCATTGGACTCTGACATGATAAGTTATATGCTCTATTCCTTTTCTTCTTCCGATCTTTTCGTTTCCACTCTCAGTCTCTGTGGTAGAGTTTTACCCATGCCACCTGGTCACGTTAAGCAGGGAGGATGAGCATGGAGAGCTGGCTCCATTTAGATAGTTCAGATATGGTCCAGATTTAATTTTTCTTAATCAGTAAATTTTAAATGGAAAAATATTTTTTTTAAAAAAATATTGAGAGATTATCTTTATTTTATACCCTTTATTTCTTAATTTTTTTTAAAAAATAAAATAAATATGAATCGTCAAGATCTCATCTAAATGATTAAGATGAGCTAAACTTTCTCTACTCATCCTTAAAATGAGCAGAGAAACAAGTTCGTATTAAGTAGTGGTTCAAATGATTTCTTATTTGAAAAATATTCTATACTTGGAAACTTTTGATCCTCTTGGCAGTATAAAAAAATTAGGATTAGGCATTAGCTCGTTTGCAGTATATCCAGTTGGATTTTTTTTTATAAAATATTCTTTTGGTAAAAACTAGGCCTCTAATGCCCATTTCTTCACTGTCATAAACTAGGATCTAGTCGTGTTTACCCCCACAATATCACGATATGGAACCTCTATCACCTCTGTTGGGAAAGAATAAAAAACATTACAATTAAAAATAAAATTGGCTAACCAATCCACAAAGAAATTAACATCTCTCAAGGCATGGGAAAATCGAATTTGCATCTCCTTGCTGTTGTTTCGTAACCTTGCATTCAGTTTTCTATCTCTAGCCCTTCCTTAGGTTTAAGCTTCCTGAATCATGTGTAAAGCCATAGTTGAGTCTCCCTCCACAATGATCCTGAATCATTTGTAAAGCCATAGTTGAGTCTCACTCCACAATAATCCTAGTGAAACCCAATTCATGTGTCATATTAAGACCCTGCATAGCCCCCCAAATTTCAGTAGCCAAAGTATTGCAACTTCCTAACTTTCTATCAAAGCCACAAATCCAACTACCATTACTCCTCCTCAACACACCTCTACAACTTGCCAAACCTAGACCGCCTTTAATAGCACCATCAAAATTTAGTTGCACTCGCTCCTCATTCGAAAATTCCATTTACCCTTGGTCCTTTCTTAAACTATAGCCATCAAAACATTTTGACAAGGCAACACATTTTCCAACATATATGGATGCTTCTAGTGATTTTCACCTTTCAAATAGCCCCCAACCCTATACTCATGTCTCCTCTCCATTGTTGATACAATTGATGTAATACCCGAAAAAAAATATAATAATATATTTATCTTAAATATTATATTTCCATAAATAATACCTATTTTAAATAGGTGAATATGAGGTTTCAAATTTTGGTGTTGTATTTATTTTTCTTTATAGGCAATTTTTCCATAGAATTTAAGAGCCTAAAAATTTAATTAGCTTGTGACCATATAAAATACTATATTAGAGATTAAAATTAGGATTTAACCAATTATTCCAAATTAATATCTATGGGACGAAAAATTCTTATTTAATGGTAAATAAATAAATTACATAATCCTAAATCCTAAAGGGGACCAATAGGAGATTTTTCTTTTAGAAATTGTGAAGAGTAATTAAAACATAAAACTAATAATTAAAATAGGGGGAGGGGACGGTTTTCACAAGAGGAGGAAAGAAGAAGAAAGCACACATGGGTCAATTAAAGAGGTGTGTAGAAGAAGATTAGTAAAACTTAGAGGGCAAGTTGTTTGTCTTAGGGAGCAAGTAACTACTTAATTAGAAGAAATTAGATGAGAACCTATAGAAATTAAATCATATCTTGAAATATTAGAACTAAGTAGTAAATGTAAATACATATTTGGAATCAATAAATTATGAGCTTCAACTTGGCTATTCCCAAAGTTATTTTCGTATACTTTTAAGATTCATACCTAAGTGTAGTGTTTCAGGAATTAAAAATCACCATAAATCTAATCATAAAATTAGGATTTCAAAAGTGAAATTGGATTTTGAATTAAAACACCAACTTACACCTAACTAAATTAGCATTTGGAAGTAATTAGGGGATAAATGGAATTTCTTGGGGACAAAGCAAAAACTTGTGAGCAAAAGGGGAGGGGGAGGACGGTTGGAGTGAGGTGAAGGGACAAGATCCTTACCTCTTCTCTAAGTAAATAATTAATGGCCAAGATTAAAGGAAAGTTGCTTGATGTTTAACTCTCCTTTGGCTATAAATAGAGGCCCTTAGCAACACAATCTCCTCACCAATTTCTCAAGGCTAGACCGAAATTTAGAGAGGGTGGAGAAGTATAGAGGAGCTTCAAGAAGTAAGAAGCAAAGTTCTTCAAAAGGTAAGGGAGTTTTTAGTTCTTAGTTTATGAAGTAGAAATGCTAGAAAATGTTGCTTTGATCATCAATCTTCCAATTCTAGTTTTAATTTCATGTTTTTATGCTTGCCACTGTCTTTATTTCGAAAATTTGTAAAAAAA
The DNA here is from genome assembly GCA_037074495.1 of Acacia confusa. NCBI lineage: Eukaryota > Viridiplantae > Streptophyta > Magnoliopsida > Fabales > Fabaceae > Acacia > Acacia confusa. Next base: position 273,308 of record CM073512.1, on the reverse strand, counting down.
AGAAGTTATAGCAAAATTTTTGGAAGATTATGATCAAAATAGCGAAGCTCTGGCGAAATTTCATCAATTAGTGATTTCTGGAGTCAGTAGCAAAAACGTTGGTATTTTATGATGAAGATAATGTTCTAAAATTATGAGAAAATTCATGGTAGAAGTAGACATGTAGGGCTTTCTAAATATATAAAGAGTGTGTCAATTGAAGTTCTGTGCAATAAGATATAAATTCCAGAAGTTAAGCTATGTTTTCTAGGCGAAATTCTGGGCAGCGGTTTGAAATGTGGAAACTGGGAATTATCCATGAGTTCTGGGTAAGTTCTAGTATTTTTCCTTGAAAGTAGAGATCTCAAGGATTTCGGGAAATTTTACGGGTCCTCATTTCGATTTTTCTGGAATTAGTTATGATTTTCCAAAGTTAGATGAAATTCTGCCCAGAAATTCTGCACCAGCGTTTTTTTCCGAAAATTATGTAGAAATAATTGGGAAAAAGTCAACTAAGGGTAAAATTGTCAATTGTGGCCAAGATACCTCTTGGAATAATGTTTGTGAACTAATAGAAACGATATTACCCTTTTAGGATAAACTGTGCACGTGTTCTGACAACGAACGTACCCAAAAACCTGTCAAACGAAGGTACGGACGCATATTGTAACCTTAACTCTTATGCGTATGGTGTGCTTATATATGATAGTTGTGTTCACATGTTGATACTCTGTTTTAAAATTGCTCATGATATACTGAATTGAATACGGGTTATAGTCTTGATAACACCGTTGAGTTTTTCTAGCACTGAGGATACGATAGGCCATCGTGGCACTAGTTATGTGCAGACTGGGGTAACATACATATTGCAGTGACTGTGTTTTGTTATCGCCTGACATGTTGATTTGAAATCATGATTATGTTTTATATTTGTGATAACTGTCATATACTGTTTACATAAGCATGAGGTTAACCGTTACCTGAGGTTCAATGGGTATTGAACCTCAGCCCCTGCCATAACTTCAGGATCCCAGGGAGTCAGGATCGAGGACAAGGGTAAGAAGCTGGCGTGAGGACCCTGTGGAGGCATTATCTTTTTGGATATTTATGTTAGGAGTATTAGACACATGGATGACTGTATTAGTAAATGTTCAGTTAGATACATTACATACAATGTTATTCAGTTACTCTTTGTTTTTGAAAAATATTTTCAACTCTCAGCTCTGTATGGAAACGTTTATGAAAACGAGATGTTACAATTGAGCTACAGAAAACCTATCCCCATGTCCCCTTCTCCACACAACCATATCATAATCATCCTCAAAACATGGTGGGGGAACAACTTTGATGAATTGAGTGACCTTATACAACAGAACCCCCTCAAAGCCATACCCAGTTCCAACTTCCTTCATCATTTAAAGTTTGATTCACATTTGACTACCTCAATTCCCTTACATTACAGTTCACGAATTTATCAACCTCATACAACAACCTATCCTCCCAAAATTTGTATAACCACCTATCCTCCCAAAATTTGACACTCATTCCATCACTTACTTCCCATCCAATACCCTTAGCAACTTTTTTTTTTATATGAAGGAGTGGGCTTTAAAAGCCCAAGGTACAAGCATAAAGCATTAACATAAGGAAAATAAATCTCAAACTCTCTTGGTTAACCCAAGACCTCAAACGATAAGGGCATTCATCTAAAGCGGTCTCTGAAATACCCATCTTTTCTAATGCATTAGCAATTATATTAGAATCTCTATTGATAACAACCAAAATAACTTGCCAATCATAATTTAAGAACTTCCTGATTTCCATTGACAACAGGCTTCCAACGATGAAAGTAGGGTAAAGAATCAGTTTTATTACTTCCTCAGCATCAGATTCAAAGATCAATCTCTTTAACCCCAAATTCCATGTTAATTGTAAGGCTTCAAAAATAGCCCACTCCTCTACCATATTTGGAAAGACCCTTTCTTACTAAACAATAATTAACCCTAATTCTTTTTTTTTAAAGACCAGATTAATAGATGATTGTGGAAAACCATTTTTCTTTTAAATACACACATCTCGGGGTTCATGGCACAATTTTCCGCCCACAAACCCACTACAGGAAATCCATAACTCTGGGCACAATTATCAGACAGGAGTTTACATAGCCCATGAATCTTACACCAATAGTCTCCACTACAAAGGGTTTACACAAAACAATTCTTGCACAAAATAAGATTGTAGATCCATGATAATATATTAGTGTAATTTCAAAAATATGAGGGCCCTAGAATGACAATATATAAAGCAATACAACACCAATACCAAAAAGAGGCCTACGAGTTTCATGACATCTATAACTCTGGTTGCTTCCCTGGTCCTCTACTAAGGTTAGAGGTCTCGCCTGAAAAATATGATGATAGGGTGAGACATAAAGTCCCCGTAACCGAAATTAATTTATCAAATATGCAGGAAATGATTGCAAGACAGAGAAGCAGGTTATTATTGTTAGTTCTCTATGGGTTTTAATGATAACAATCAATAGTAAAACCAAGTTTGAAGAATTATCTCAAGAAAGCAAAAACTTGTTGAAAGAAACAATACTCGAGTTTCAGTAGCAAAACTCGAGTATTGGAATTTCAAAGAAAAGCTCAATGCACATAATTAAGGGCAATACCGCAATATTCAAATGAATACTCGAGTATAGGAGCTTACAGAGAGTATCACAAGTTTTTCCATCAAGGAAAACTCAAGTATTGATATGCATACTCGAGTTTAGGCCTATATGATTCTTCAAACAATTTTAACAGAAATAGAAAACCTTAGTTTCGAAAACTCTAGTTTCGAAAACTCAAGTTTGGAATTTGAAAAGACAATTTTCCAACTTGGTTCCAAAATTCAAATGTTTTCATTTTCAAGTGAAAACTCGAGTATCACATTAGAATACTCGAGTATTAGGCCAAGCAAAGTTGCTTTAAAAACTTATCACTTATAAACTCTAGTTTAGAAAACTTCAGTTTTGGAAACTCTAGTTTAGCACTTTCTAAAATAATCTCTGAGTTTCAAAGCTACGGAGAAAACTCGAGTATAGAAATTGAAACTCGAGTATTGAGTCATACAGAGAGCTACCGAGGTCTCTAAGCTTTCAATACTCGAGTATAGTAAGAATACTCCAGTTTTGATGTTTTGGACAATCTATTCATCAAGAGTCCAAAACTCGAGTATTGATTGAATACTCGAGTATTGGCTTAAGTTCATCTGGAACTCTAAAACTCAAATCGCGAGTTTCGTCTCTGGAAGGAGAACACTCAAGTATAGACATAGATACTCAAGTATAGGCATAAGTGCACAGTGACAAACTCGAGTATTGTTGTACAAACTCAAGTATTGGTCGCGCCTTCTGATAATGCAAATTTGTGAAATCTGTGTAATGTTTATAAAATGATCTAAATGATTTATATTATTAATTATCTTCATTATCAGATATATTTAATGTGTTTGCTAGTGTATTTCAGCCAAATTACAGATGATTCAAAGTGATTAAAAGAGTTGTTATTGCACAAACCAAAGTTCTATCAGAAGCATTAAATGCAAGGCCACCTAACCAGCTATACTTTGATCTACCAAGGCTTACACGAAGCAAAAGGGATAAAGAGACATTCACCTAATTCAGGATTGATACTCCCAACGGATATAAATGACTAGAATTCACTCTCTATCCAAAAAGATCAAAGAGCAAGATATATAGTAGAGAGAGGAGACCAAAGTACTTCTAGCTGATTAAACATCTTCACCAACGGTCAAAAGAATGCTTGCAACGGTCATTGATTATACTATATGTATAAATAGAGCAGTATTTAATTCTCTCAATAACAATTGAGCTGAAAATCGACTAAGCATTAATTTTGTCCATCTACTCTTAGAGTTTTCTATATAGAATATCAGTTGATACTACTTGAGCTTCAGTGTAACACCCTTGAATTTCTAGAGTTAAAATAACATAAAACTTCAATGGTTTTCATAAATAATAAGTAAAAATCCAAAATAATCAACTTCGAGGAGTGTCACCGTCGCACTTGTGTGAGACAAGTGCAATGCTACTTATTACATTAAATAAATCTAAACCTAAGTAGAAATGTTTTACACAAAACAAAAACTAAAACTAAATAAAATAATAAAATTAGATAAAGTCAAAATTAATGTTGGACGTCTTTCTCACTCTTCACTGCTAGCCCTAATCCTTGGCACCTGCTTCACTGAAATTCTGCTCCCCCAAAGGATATTGCAGCCCAAGAACACAAACACCAGCAAAAGCTGGTAATCCTAATTAAATGAAGATAAAATGAAATAAAATAAAACAGAAATAAATAAATAGATAAATAATTTGATATGAATTGAAATAAAATAAATTAATTCCAAAATAAAATAAATTAATTCCAAAATAAAATAATTATAAAATAAGATAAATTAATTACAAAATAAAATTAAATAATTGTAAAATAAATTAATTCCAACATAAAATAAAATAATTATAAAATAAAAATAAATTAATTGCAAGATAAAATAAATTAATTGTAAAATAAATTAAATTAATTCCAAAATAAAATAAAATAAAGTAATTACAAAATAAAATAAAATAAAATAAAGATATCATATGTGTATATGTATAAATTAAAAAGGTGTCATTGTTTTTACAATTTTCTAGTTGGAAGAGAACCATGGTAGACCCAGGAAACCCTACCAGTCTACCCTATGACCCGGAAAACCCTGCCAGTCACAAATAATTAAAATTGGCCATACTATAATTTGTTCCTAGTGTCCATGCCTCTTCCCAAAGTTTCTACTAGTGTCCCGGGAAACTCTTCAAGACACCACTTTGGGAAGAACGGATATATCGGTTCACATCAAATAAATTTTCAAAGGCATAAAGCCTTAAAAGTGTGTTTATTACTTTAAGAGGTACCATCCCAAAGCTATCCTCCCACAACTAAATTATTTTAATTGCTCTTAGGATAAAATTTTCTAAGTTATTTTCATGCACCCTAGTTCATCCCAACTGGATTTATTGATATTCTTATACTAATTAATTATCTTTTCTAATTTTTTTTCTTTTTTTCCATCATTAAATTAAACATCGGGTAAACGAATAATCTGATGACTCATACCTATCTTACTATACAGAGACATTATATAGATAAAGAGACAAGTAAAAGAAAAAAAATCCGAATGGAATAGCATCAGGAAGGTTTTGCATTTATGTTAAAGTATATCAAAATATGGCATCTTTTCTTGCGTGAAGGAATAAATGCAACAGAGGAATTAGACACGTTAACATAGGCAAAAGTTTGCACTTGAGTCAATATATAGTATTATATAATAATACATCAATATAAACTAACATCTACTATTGTGTGGGGGAACGAAAGCAAAAAGGAATCAGAGACACAAAAAGGGATGCAGCCAAGTCGCGTGGACCCCACTGAAAAGAGGAAAAGCTAAAGAAAAAGGCAGCCGCACGACGTACGGAAGGGCAGTCTGGATCCACGCAATACGAAAAAAGGAATATGTGTATACAAGAAATCGTGATCCGCCCTTTATGCTCAATCAAAAAGGAAAAAGAAAAAAAAGTTTTGTTCTGGGGTTAGGATTACCTGGCCTCCGTGTTTGTTGAGCTCCTAAAGGAGGAATTCTGCCACAAAGAATTTTCAGAGAGGGAACTAATGAGTGATGGCTAGGGTTAGATGACTAAACCTAGGTTTATAGTTACAATTAGGGTTTAGCTATGGGTTGGGCTATGTGGGTTGGGCTTTTAACTATTGTTAATCTAATGAAAAAAATGATAAGTCATTTACTAAATCCTAATTTAAATTTATTATTTTTAATTATTACTATATTATTAATTTTAAATTCTAATATCAATATTATTATTAGTATTATTATTATTATTTAAAACAAAAATCTAGTGCATTACTGTAATACCCCAGATTATTATTATTCATATTTATAATAATAATAATGATATAGTATTAGTTTAATTTTAGTAGTTTAGATTGATTAGTTTAATTTTAATAGTTTAGATTGATTTGATTAGTTGAGATGAATTTGATTTTATTAATTTAGATTGATTGATTTGATCGAATTTAATAATTTTGGTAATATTTTATAATTCATTAATTGACAATAGCTAAAGAGCTAAACCCTAACTTTCACTACAAGTTTAGCTCTAACTTTGACTACAAGTTTAGCTCTAGCTATAAATATTAGCTCTAGCTGTCTAACCTTAGTCTTCGCTCATATTTCTCTTCTCTTTACTCCTCTCTCTGCAAACTATGTGGCAAATTGCTCTTTTAGGAATTTAGCAAACACGGAGACCAGGTAATCCTAATCCCTAGAACATGGTTGATTTGTCATGATATTAATCAATTCACATCGATTATTGATTATGGTATGATCTCCTGTATGCACATATTTTTTTCGTCTCGATTTGTGCGAATCCATGCTCCTTCCATGCGTCCCTCCTGTACTTTTTGTTTTGTTTTGATTCATATAACTACTACCTTTAATGATAATAATAATGGCCGTACTGTTTCTTTTGCTTTTGATTCACATAACTATTACTATTATTATTACTTTTTTTTTTAATTTTCTATCTATTATTATATGTTTGAACGCATATGTATATATAGATTTGAAAAGAATTTTGTTTTTATTTTTAAATTTTCATTCTCTTATTTTTGTTGTGATTGAAATAATTTAATTGTGGGAGGATAGCTTTGGGGTGGTAACTCCTAAAGTGACGAACACACTTTTAAGGCTTTATGCCTTTGAAAATTTATTTGATGTGAACTAATATATCCGTTCTTCCCCAAGTGATGTCTGGCAAGGTTTCCCGGGACACTAGTAGCAACTTTAGGAAGAGGTGTGCACACTAGGAAGAAATTATGATATGACTAATTTGATGATTTGTGACTGGCAGGGTTTCCCGGGTCTACCATGGTTCTCTTCCCACTAGAAAATTCTAAAAACAATGATACCTTTTAACTTATACATATACACATATGATGTCTTTATTTTATTTTATTTTGTAATTATTTTATTTTATTCTATTCTATTTTGGAATTAATTTAATTTAATTTAAAATTACTTTATTTTATTTTGAAATCTAATTTATTTTTATTTTATAATTATTTTATTCTATAATTACCTTATTTATCTCAATTTATTTTAACTCTATTAAATTGTTTATTTACTTTATTTTATATTATCTTTACTTAATTAGGATTACCAGCTTTGCTGATGTTTGTGTTCTTGGGCTGCAATAATCCTTCGGGGGAGTAGAATTTCAGTGAAACATATGCCAAGAGTTTGGGGCTAGCAGTGAGATGTGAGGAAGGACGTCTAATTAAATTTTAATTACCTTCATTTTTATTTCTATATTTCGTGCAAGACATTTTGTTTTGATTTAGATTTATTGTGATGTAATAAGTAGCCTTGCATTTTGTCCCATACAAGTGCGGCGATAACACTTCCCAAATTTAGCTATTTTAAATTTTGGTATTATTTATAAAAACTATCGCTATTTTATGTCATTATAACTCCTAGAAATTTGGGGGCGTTACAATTACATTCAATGATTAACTTATCTGCTCTTTAAGAGAGTATTTCATTTGTATTATCAATTGACTGTAAGAAATCTCAAGTCAGGGGACTTGGAGATTTGAGGATCATTGATTACAACTTGTAAGGGGGAGCAAGTTCTAGAGAGAGAATTGCTTCAAAGTTACAAAGTGTGTAATCAAGTGATTTAGTGAAAAACTCAGGGTGCCTGAGGATTAGACGTAGGCCAAAGAGTTGGGCCGAACCAGTACAAACTGTTGTGTATTGCTATTCTTCTCTAGTCACTGATTTTATCAGATCAATCGCCATTAGAGTCTAACTTGCAAAAAAATTTGAAAATCCTCAATTCACCCCCTCTTGGTGATTCAGCTCCTCTTTCAATTATCACAATTAAGATATCAATAATAATACATAATAATTAACAATATTGAAAATTATCCCCACTCATCTATCCTGTTTTTCCTTATTTCCTTTTGGACGTGGTACAGTCTATCAGTGCTAGTATACCCGGCCAAGGTTAGTTAGTTACTTCAAGAATATTATCCCCTCCGTGTCACCAACCATATACCGTAACAGAGAGGTGTCCGCCCAAAACACTCAACTCAAAATCTAGGTCAGGAATGAGAGAGCCGATGGGCACAATTTCTCCTTCAATTTCCTCCACACAGCCCAACATATCCCAATAGAAGAAATAATATAATACTAAAATTTTTTACAACATTTTATTAAATTATTATTTCATACACATCATCCCACAACAAACATTATAACCATCACAACAATAACAATCCCAATAATAATAATTACTTAAATACATAGATCGGAAAACACAGTGCTTCACTGAATTAATTTCATATTCAAATCCACACAAAATTTTTCAAAACACATGCAATTAATATATATGAAAACTAAGCTTAGAAAAATACCTCACAATTCAAAACAAGCATATAAAATAAATTAACCCCGGTTACCTCAATTCTAAGGTTAACCTTAGCTTGAGGAGCACAACCCGCACAATCATCGTTTATAAAAAGGCTCTACATTATCACAATTAAAGTTTATAATTCCCTATAACTGAAAAAATGCAAATTCCAATAATAATAATAATATTATTTATTACTATTTATTTATTTATAATCCTCATATATATCTCCTTTACTTTTATTAATTAATAATAATTCTCATTTATTATTAATAATTCTCATATATTTCCTTTTTCTAATGATAATAATAATTTATTATTATCATCATTATTATACAATTAACTTAAACTCCTAAAGGCTATTCTCACACTTTAATTTAGGAGTTTATATATAAACAGCGAAACCAATATGTAACAATATGCTTAATGCATTATATTTTAATGTTTCTCATAGTTTCTCTTAAGGCCTTGGTAAATACTAATTTGGATAAAATACACTAAGCAAGATATATAATTATTCTCATATATGCATTAATATATATATACATATATACATATCAGCATTTATTATTACCACACATATAAACAACACGAACACATATATTAATACCTATCTATATAATCCCCCCTTTTTCTTCATTAACAGTAGCACATGTACAGATAATACACACTGAAAAATATATTCATACATAACATACACATATAGCCTTCCCTTCTCTTAGCATATATATGTATTAACTTAACTTGTTCTCTCTTTTTCTTTCTTCTTTCTTCTGCTTATGACAGCCACACACGCATACACACACACACACTCATCACACATGCAGCAAGGAAGAAGTTTAAGTTTATAGAACACACACAACTTCACCTATGCGTTTACTTTCTTTCCTTTTCTTTATACCAGACACACACATATAGATGGGTATGTTAAACAGAATAGCTTCTCTCATATTTTCTTTCCTTTTCATATGACAGCAAGATACACAAGTTCTTCAGTGAGTTTTCCTTCCTTTTCTTTTCAGTTTCAGTTTCCTATAGCTCTTTATTCTATAACTCTAAGCTTCATTATTCAGGTCTTTAAGGTTAACCAATGGAAAAGAAAGAAAACTAACGGCAACAGTCCCTGTTTTATGCTTTCGTTTTCAGTTTTGGTTTATTTTCATATAGTTTCATTTCAGATCCCTATAACCTCTTCCTAAGCGAGACTGAAATGCTGAAACCTTGAGAAAGTTAAGTCTTAGGACTTACCGAAATAATCAGCAACAAGGAGGTCCCTCAGCTCTGTTTTACCGCCACAAAACAGAGAACAAGATGAGTCTTCAGCTTCCTCTCTCACTCTCGGTCTCACTCTCGGTCTCTCCCTCTCTTCCTTTCCTCAGACTCTACGTTTTACTTTCTTTTTCTTCTGTTAGCTTTCTCGCTCTCTCTCTGGCCGAAAGCTGAATGAAGGAACGTTGAACTGCCTCACGTTTAAATACAAGCTCAACGTCCAGACAATACAAGGATCCAAAAGCAATAACCATTGGTTATCGGTCACGGAGCTCGAGAGGTAAGGGAAGTTTCTGATCTTTTATCTTTCTGTATGGTTACGCGATCTGCTCTCTGCTTACCCGTAATTATCGCTGATTTCCAGATTACATTTTTGATCTTCAGCTGTTCCATACGTAAGTACGTAACTGTTTCTTTCGGTTTTGGGCGGTTTGACGGGCTGCATCGGTTTTAGCTGGAGAAGGTTTATATGTTACTGGGCCGAAGAGATGGTTTCTTGCGTGATCTGCTTCATCAGATTATTATATTTTTTTTTTTATACAAAAAAAAGTTTTGAAGGGGTTCGACACCAGTCCCCCACCAAGATCATGGCACGGCCCTGGGCTCTATGAGTACTTATTGATGGGCCGTAAACAATAGCATCTCTTATATATATATATATATATATATATATATATATATATATAAGCACATGGTTTAATGCAACTTAGGTAATTTATTCCTTTAATTGCAATTATGTCCTTTATTTTATTTAATTAGATAAATCCCTAAGCTGAAATAACATTTTTGTTTCAATTAATTTATTTTGGCCATAAAATATTGTCTCTAAAATATTTGGGCCAACAATTTATTTCCTAACTAATTATTTTTAATTTTAGGAAAATATGCCTTTAAATTCCAATTTCTAAAGTTTTAAAATTTCTTAAGACCAAATTTTCCATACTTAATTCCCAAAATTCAAAATTTGGGATGTTACAATATTAGTGCTGCAATTGCCTAATTTCTTAGTGAATCATGCCATCCATGTACCAATACTATGTCTAAAGATTCCCCTACAACCCGCCAGCTTAGATTCCACAACCAAAACACCGTCAACATTAAATTTTGTCCATCCCACAGGAGGTCTAATCTATCCTGTACAGAGAGGATTTCTGGGACCACTCACGAGATTACCTGCATCAGGCATTACAAAGAAATTTTGTCTCATTAATTTTAATGTTTTTGTGAATCTTATTATTAATTGTGTCTCATATGATTCATATAATGTGCTGTGGAATGACTCCCAAATAGATTTCTTTTATCCTAGTAGAGGTTTTCGTCAAGGAGACTCTATTTCTCCATTCCTATTTGTGTTGTGCATGGATAGGCTCTCCCACTTTTGTGATTATGTTGAGCGAGGGATTTGGAAACCTATCTTTGTCTCAAAAGAAGGTCCCAAGGTGTCTCATCTAATGTCTGTGGATGATTTTTTATTTTTTGGGGTTGCTTTCGAAGTCCAAACTAATTGTATGATGAGCTATTTGGATAAATTAAATGACACCATTAGGGGGAAATATTGTCTCTCCTTTTCTCTCCTAAAGTTTCCTCTTCACACTAGGTTGAGAATTAAAGATATGTCTGATATGCAAATCTCTAGTGAAATTGGTAGATACCTTGGGTTCCCTCTCTCATTGCAGGAAGAGAAGGGAAGATTTTCAATATATTATTGATCGTGTGAGAGCCAAATTGGGAACTTGGAATGCTAATTGCCTTTCTATTGTTGGTCAAATTACTTTGGCTAAGGCAATGGTGAGTGCTATTCCTCTTTACCCAATGCAAGTGGCCAAGTTACCTATGAATGTGAAAGTGGAAGAAATCACCAAGAGGGGGGTGAATTGGGGATTTTAAAAATTCTTTTCAACTCTTAAAAATGAAGCTTAAGAAATGGATAATAAAAGAGTAGAAAAAGAAAAGCTTAGACACACAGAATTTATACTGGTTCGGTCTCAACCTTGACCTACGTCCAGTCCCCAGATACCTTCTGGGTGTTTCCACTAATTCAACAGATTTTCAATTACAACAATGAAGACCAGACACAATCCCAATCACCTAGGACTTCCTCCCCCTTACACTTTGTGATTGAACAACCCAACTCACAGGTTCCACAACCTTGAGTTCTCACAAACAAATGCTTTCAAAAATTTACAAACTCTCAAAAGAGTAGATAAGAATAAACACTGAAGAACAGGTTGAAAATAACAATACAAACTCAAATTTCAATGTATAATCAAGATAGCTTCGTTGTGTGTATCTTGCTTTGAGTTTTCACAGCCTCTTATAGACTGAATGGATAAGCTAGCTGTTGCAATTCTTTCTCTAATGTTCAGCTGCAATTCTGGAAAAATGGCAGTAGCATATTTTGCTCTGTTCTTTGAATTCTTAGCTGGAATCTTGGAATTTAATTGTTGCAAAAGGTCTTCCAGATTTTTAGTCATTCCTTTAACTTAATTTGACCGTTTGAAATGATTCTTATGAGTTACAACGATCTGAGCTGAACATCTGGGATAAGGGAGAAGGATCAGCTCTGTTCTAAGTTCATCATTTAATGCATTTATCCTGGATCTTGATCTCACCTTGATCTTGGCTAAACCTTATGTGAAAAACACTCAAAACTTCATCAAGGACATTAGAAACAATAATATCATATCATGAAATAATTTCAGGAAGACCCATTAAGATTTTGCAGATCAACATCATTTGATTTTTCAAAATCCCCGATGCAAACTCGAGTTTGTTCTTCCAGACTCGAGTTTGGGGTTCATCCAGAAAGCATGTCCGTTGATTAGAGGTCTAAACTTGCAGTTTGTAAAAGCTAACTCGAGTTTGGCTTTTACAGAGAAAACTATCGGGCTTTGGACTTGGCATGGAATTTTGGTCCTGCTCCTAGACTCGAGTCAATTAGTGACTGACTCGAGTTTGGGTTTATGTTTGAAGAACAAGCCTAAGTTCGTGATTTTCCAAACTAGAGTTTAGGAGACAGACTGGAGTTTTGGAAAGATGGTAGAAATTCGAGTGTTTCTCTATTTGTCCTAAACTCGAGTTTACAATGACAGACTCGAGTTTATGTTTGAGCTAAAACTATTCAAATTTTTCTGTTTGGTCTAGACTGGAGTTTGTAACTCTAGACTGGAGTTTATAACTTGGCCTGGAATTCAAGTGTCTTTCTGTTTGGTCTAGACTGGAGTTTGGCTTGCTTGGGATTCTGAGTGCTCTCTGTATCTTCCAGACTTCAGGTTTGGTTTTGCAAACTGGAGTTTGGCTTGTTGTGAAAATTTCTGATTGCTTTCTGTAACTCCTCAGACTCGAGTTAGTCCAAGTAGACTCGAGTTAGGCTTTCTTCGCAGAAGTAAGCAGCTTTCTGTCAACCCTCAAACTCGAGTTTACATACCCAAACTTGAGTTTGCCTTTGACAGTGAGATTTTCATATTGCCAAAAACAAACTTCATATCAAGTTTACAATTGCTAGTTATCATCAAAACACATTGAGAACTAACAGAATGTTTGCTTGGAAATAGAAAGTTTACAACGAAAGTTTGTTTGGTGCCATGATGAGCACTCTAAACATTACCATTCCATTGGTTGGGATCAAATGGTGAGGCCTAAGAAGTATGGGGAGTTGGGCTTTAGAAAACTTGCTTCGGCTAATAGGGCATATGGAGCTAAGTTGGCTTAGAAACAAACAATTAGAGTCAAGGGATTATGGACTAATATTTTAGCTCACAAGTATATAATGAGGGACGATGATTCGCTTCTATCTTATAGGGCTGGAGACTCTAAACTATGGAGATTTATATGCCCTCACAGGGAGCTAGAAGATCAAGGCGTGAAATGGCATGTTTGTGACGGTCTAACAGTGAGCTTCTTCCACAATTTTTGGGTAGGAGTAGGTATGAGACTGAAAGACTTCTATATCAGAAATAGAGCTGGGAATCAAGGTCAGCTCGACTCTACAAGCTGGCCCTTGAAGGGCAAGAGCCTAACAGGGCCGGCCCTACAAGGCTTAAGATAAGAAAAACATCTGTTTTTCAAAGCCCGACCCAAGAGCACCAGGTCCAGGGCCGGCCCTATAGGGTCCAATAGTTACTATTCCAAATTATAATTATTTTTTCTCTGTTTTTTTCCCAAAGAAATATAATTGATAAATTACAATAATTAAAGTTCTAATTTATCAAATAAATGTTGTTAACATTAATATCCAAACAACACGAATTATCCAACAAATAAATACATTCACTAATTTGTAATCAAAAGCAAATTATTGTCCATAAATAACTCACGTAAAATATAAGAAGCATACCACTAAGTAACATTAGTACTATGACTATCATTGTCATCTTCTTCGCCACTATCATCAATTTCAAAAACATTTGATTGCGATTCACTTTGAGTAGTAGGCTCTGCTTTATTAGTAAAAATATCATAAATTTCTTCTCCCACATCATAAACACACCCATTAAAAGGATCTGCATAGCTGGCCCAAGGCCTTGCAGGGCTGGCCCTTTTAAGCCTGAGGCCTTATAGGGCCGGCCTTGCAGGGCTTATTTCATTTTACTCTTCTAATTTTCAAACCCGGTTCTTGAAGGGCCAGGGCCTAAAAGGACTGGCCCAACGAGCTCGTCCCGATTTCCCAGCTCTAATCAGAAACTTGTTAGAAGAAGAGGAGTATTCATGTGTAGGTTATTAGATGAAGGAAGAGAGATGGGATAATGATAGACTTTGTAATGTAATTAGCATTGCTGGAATTAACAGGCTTAATCCTATTTTAAACCCCAGGGAGGAAGTTGATCATGACTTTATGGTTTTTTTTTTGGGGGGGGGGGACTGGAGATGGTTGCTTTTCTGTTAAAAATGCATATTTTCTTCTTGAACCGAATCTGATCCAATGGCAAGACAATTTGTTCAAGGATATTTGGAAGTGGCAAGGTGTGGAAAGAATTAGGATATTTATGTGGAAGGTTCTCTTGAACAAGTGTCCGACTAATTTTTGGAGGAACTCTCGGGCTCAGGTCTCTCTTCTCTGTGAGGGCTGCCAATCAAGGGTGGAAGATGTTTTATATAGGGTTAAAGTGCAAAAATACACATAACCTTTTCCTCCAGAAGCGCTCAGCACCATAACCTTTTTTTTGGTGCAAAAGTACCCATGACGTTATGTTTTGGGTGCAAAAATACCACGGGCCGTTAGTTGACCGACGTTGATCGTTAACTTGGACAGAAATGAACAATAACTTGGGTGAAATAACCATTTTGCCCTTAGTTTTAAACTGAAATTACCATTTTGCCCCTAGTTTAATTTTTTTAAAAACACTAAATTAAACCCTCCTCCACCGGTGGACCCCATTACCGGCCACACCACCGGCGGCGGCCGCCCTCCCCACCGCCGACCACTAGCGACGGCAATTTTTTTTTTAAACTAAGGTTTTTTCTTTAAAAAAAATTAAGGTTTTTTCTACAAAAAACTAAGGGGAGGCCGGTGGGCCCCACCACCGGCAGTGGACGCCCTCCCTGCGAATTTTTTTTTTTAAAAAATAAAACTAAGGTTTCTTTTGTAGAAAAAACCTTAGTTTTTTTTTAAAAAAAAAAAAAAAAGTTGCCGCCACCAGTGGGCGGCGGCGGTGGCCGTCAGCGAGGAGGGCATTCTCCGCCGGTGGTGGGGTCCACCGACCTCCCCTTAGTTTTTTGTAGAAAAAACCTTAGTTTTTTTAAAAAAAAAACCTTAGTTTTAAATTTTTTAAAAAAAAGTTGCCGCTGCCAATCGCCTCCGGCAGCAGGGAGGGCGTCCTCCGCCAGTGGTGGGGCCCACTGGCCTCCCCTTAGTTTTGTAGAAAAAACCTTAGTTTAAAAAAAAAAAATTGTCGTCGCTAGTCGCCGGAGGTGGCCAGCGGCGGCGACCGGCAGTGGGGACGGCGGCCGCTGGCGGTGGTGTGGCCTGTGGTGGGGCCCACCGGTGGAGGAGAGTTTATTTTAGTGTTTTAAAAAAGAATGAATAAACTAGGGGCAAAATGGTAATTTCAGCTTAAAACTAAGGGTAAAATGGTAATTTCACCCGAGTTACTGGTCATTTCTGTCCAAGTTAACGGTCAACTAACGGCCCATGGTATTTTTGCACCCAAAACATAACGTCAAGGGTACTTTTGCACAAAAAAAAAGGTTAAGGTGCTGGGTACTCCTAGGGGAAAAGGTTATGTGTACTTTTGCACCTTAACCCTTTTATATACCTTAGAGATTGTCCCTAGGCCCGGAGAATGCGAAACAAGCTAATTCATCACAAGTATGCTTCTTCATTTAATTCTGCGGATCTTAGGTCATGGATGAGTATGAATTTAAGAAAGGTTTTAGGGAAAATGTTCGGAGGGCGCTAGAATTTTTTCTTTGGTGTGGCTATATGGAAGCCTTATGGAAGCCTTGGGACTGGAGGAACCGTTGCCCGCTGATCCGACAGCAGCTGTATTAGTCATTTGGGAAAATACCCTTAGCAACTTCAAGCCATGATCTAACAACAAAATATTTTACAAATAACAATGTCGGAGGAACCGGAGTAAGAGGGTCCTTGGGATAATGGCGAAAGGAAAGGAATAAGCCGCAATAGTTACAGCGGAAGAGAGCTCACCATTGTTTTCTTCTCTATTTAAACCATAGAGGGACAATTTAGACTTTCAAAAAAATTTTAAAAAAAATTCTAATCTAGGCCAATTGACCAAGCCGAAAATTTATTAAAAGTGTAGACCTCATTTTAAATTTTGATATATTGGTTAGATTTAATTAGAATTCTCCCTTCATATCATGTCAAGACAAACCACACAACATAGAAATATAAGTAAAGGAAGGCGTTTCACCATATATAAATAAAGGAAGAAAGGGTTGGTAACAAGTAACAACGCATGATGTGTGCAATACCGTCATGTACACCGACAACTTTGCGATAAGATTGACGTTTTGCTCATCCTCCCGAGGGATTCTTCATTTTGTTGTCTATATTAATCGTTTATAAATTGTTCTCTTTGCTCACTAGACCCTTTTTTCAGAAAAAATTCCATTATATCAAAATTTTCAAACTCAGCCAAATCATCCGCAGCATTTAGTCCCCGATTCCAAGAACCTCACCCACTATAGGATCTCAAAAATGTTCACGGAAATCTATTTAGAGACACCACTTCAATTTGTTGTTAATTTCATCAGACTGAAAATTGTATGCTTGGCAAGATTTATTTCTCCGGTCAAGGGGTGGACGTACGAGAATAGACAAATATATTACCCTAATCCACAAAATAATATATATATACTTATATAAGCATGATAAATAGTTTTTTTCCTCTTGAACAAAACTGCAGAGCTCAGAGAGCTAAAATAATACGAGTCAAACTAAAAGTACAACCGATTACCAAAACTGGAGCAACATAGTATTAGATTTTCAACAGAAAATTCAGAACATCATCCATTAATCTTCATCTGCAAATTTGGTCTTTGTCCCTGATTTAGCAGGAAATGCAAGTGAAAATTAGATTTCACATTTAACACAACAAACTGATGCAGGTCACGATAATAAACAATTCATGGATCAGTCTAGTTCTATAAGGATTAGCGGTTGCAGAAATAAACGAGACATTATATCAAGAGTAACATGACAATGCACAAATTGATGAGACTTAAGTATCTCTGTAATATGGAGACTATTGCAGAGAATGTGCTTGTTTGAAACAACGATTGAAACTTTCAAAAGCAGATTTTTAATCATAACTTATAGTAAATAAGTATGTGAAATGAGTTTTATCTTTAGCGGCTCCAAAAAAAAAAATCTGAAACAATTGATAGTATCTCTACAATATGTAGAGAGAATCTGGGCATACTGCACTTTTAGGGTCTGTTCAGAACAAGGGATTTGGAGGGAAGGGGAGAGAAAATTTGAGATATCTAAAAAAATTGGAGAAATGGGGTTAAAAAATTTAATTAATCTTACTTTTATCTTACATTTTCTCTTCATTAAAATTTTACAACCCCACTTTTCCAATTTTTTAAATTCAACCCATAAAAAATTTCCCTCCTCTCCCCTCCAAATCCTTCATATCAAACAGCCCCTTGAATACAATAGGGCTTAGATTAAAGGTAATTTTAGTCAAGAAATAGATCACATGAATCTTACCTGTGCCTGCAGCAGCAAGACTTGGTTTATAGGGTGTGCCACGCCCCCTGCCGCCGCCACCTCTTCCACGACCACCTCTTCCCCCAAATTGACCTCTGCCACCTCTTCCCCCAAACTGACCTCTGCCACCTCTGCCACCAAATTGACCTCCACCACTCCTTCCACCACCTCTACCACCACTGGCACCTTGATTATCAGCTCGAGGTCTTGCCTCATCAACAGTCAAATAATATCCATCTCCAAGCTCACTTCCGTTCAATTCTAGCGCTTTGTTAAGGGCATTAACATCCTTGAAATCCATGTAGGCATACCTGCAAATCCACAAAAATAAAGATTGGGAATGAACTGTACACAACTCATTTTTCTTAAAATTTAAGATTCACTAATCATCAAAGCAACTATGCCTATTAATATATTTTGAGGACCAGAAAAAAAGAATGACACTTGCATTGAAAACAAAAATAGGAATATACAGAAGTACACAGAAAGTACAACTTAAATAAGCAAGCCAAAGTATTTTGGCATAAAATTATTGTGGTAGTGGATCTCAATTAAGTCTTGCCAAGATAACTGAGAGCCTCAGGGATGTTTTGTAATTAGGAAATACTCTACCGGTCCATAGTATAAGATATATTTAGAGAGTTGGTCTTCATCCTAATTTATCCCTATTGATGCTCCTTTAACAACAATCGAAAGGAAGGAGGGAATTAAGGAAGATGACAAAGGTGTTTTAGAAAATACATACGATATTAACAAACTTAACTAACTACATTAGACTAATCAAATTAGGTAAATATACATTAGTCTAATCAAATTACGTGAATATGTCTTATATTAAGGACCGAAGAGAGTACAGACATCAGGAGACAAATTTGACTCTGGTGTGGGAGAGGAAGACTCAAAACAAGACAAATTCCCTTGGTAATAGTCAAGAGCTTTTTAACACCTAAAAAATTGGAGAGACTTTAAATATGACAGAATTTAAAGCAAAGGCATACTTTCAAGCAATAATAGTCAATGCCATTGACAAACTTTAGTCTTACTAACATTACCCATACATGGTCTATTATGTCTATTCCATGGCATCACCAAGCTACATGTGACTAAAAAGAAACCTAGGATCTTATGCACAAAAAAGATGAACAATCTTGGAAAAGGAGAACAGGGACCACCTTCCTTCAATTGCCAAATACTATTAAAGTTAAAAACCAGCTAAAGAGATAGGCAATGTAAAAAAGGCACACCAGATACACCTCCAAACTTCATTCCTGAGTATTAGGAACCTCCAAATGAACAAGATTTACCTTTCAACTGTCCAAGTATAGTTTTAGGAGTAAAAAGATTGAGGCATGACAAAGTATATCATAATTTGTCACTTTGTAACTTCATAGTCATAAAACCTTCCATTCGCTTGACCCAACATAACTTTTAGGCGGGCTTTAAAACAAGCAAATGCTTAATGAATACTTGTATGGTAAATTTAATGACCTTGGAATTTGTCACTTTGTAACTTCATAGTCATAAAACCTTCCATTCGCTTGACCCAACATAACTTTTAGGAGGGCTTTAAAACAAGCAAATGCTTAATGAATACTTGTATGGTAAATTTAACGACCTTGGATAGACTTGTACAGTGAATTGAAATATAAAAGTTCAAAAGTAATTTTAAATGACAAAGCAATTTACCCCTTGAAAGCACCGGTCTCATAATCTTTAGGAATTGCTATCCTTGTAATCTCTCCACAACTAAAATGCTCTTTCAGATTCGTTCTAACCTGAAAAACATAGTCAAAGAAATCAACTCCTAGTAAAAAAATGTATGGCATTTGATTAGGCAACAAATGGGATGGAAGCAATTACAGATGTGGGAGCAGAAGCACAAGTCAGTATGGCAAATAAATAAACATACGTACCTCATCTTCCCCCAGGGATGTATCAAAACCCTTAACAAATAATGTATGAGCTTGAGCCTGTCCTCCTTTCTGGAATGAATTGCTCCAGTTGCTACATTTATAGACAAGAATGTTACAAAAATAATTAATAGCCAAGGAAAGGACCTTGAGGGAAAAAAGAAACAAACATAAATATCACTTAAATACCCGCTATTGGGGGTATATGCTCCCTTTTCACGAGCTAAATCAAGTTTCACGGGACGCTGAAGCAATTCCTCCCCATTCAATTGAAGGGCCTATAATCACAGAAAAGGATCATTCAGTCCAACACAAGTTATTGACCAAAATATAAAAGATTTTCAGAGGCCACTACAATGGACAAGCCAAGGTCAAGGTATAGCAAGTCAGCAAAACAGGCACACACATCAAAAAGCCTACCACATTCCTTATTACATATAAGGAAGATTCTCCAAACACAGCCCCACCCATGTTTGCCGGATAGCATCCAAATTATGATATCCAAGAACATACATCATAGATCATTAACCTAAAAACTAACAGCTGGAATTGAGCCAGAGCTTACTTAATAACCAAACATTGAATAAAAGGAAACATCATGTCAATTGGGGGGTATTTATGGTATTTCGTAGCTGGCAGTTAGAGCACATAATAGGAGGGTGGGTTGTGGTAGAGGGTCATGGAGTAAGTGAGAATTGGGGGTAGCTGCACCTCTCGAATGCACAGTGAGATATTTCTTTTGCTTGAGGAATGTTCTAAAAGACTTACAATCTGTAGAGCAACTTTTATCATCGAATAAAACATCTCTATTGAGTTTGTTCCATCACAAACCCATCTAAGAAAACAAGTCACATAATAACTAAAACATCCGCACTGCCTTGAAAGCAGAAATATTGACAAACATTCCAAAACAGAAGGAAACCAACACATTATTGGCCCATTATAATATAGGAACTAATTAAAACATAATAGCCTTTAATTCAAAAATTCCCAAAGAAACAAGAGCATATCCGGGAATATTAATTTATAGTACGGTATTAAATAAAAAACAGTTAACACAACAATCCAACATCAATTTCTAAGAGCATTTCTATTCCTCAACCCAGAGAATTATTTATGACAAATACAGATATCATCATCTAAATATCTGATTTTAAAGCTCATAATATCAATAAAGCCCAATACCCAGAATTTGGATTCCATGCATATTGCTTCAGTAAATGGTACCTAACATAACTGTCAAAGATTCAAAGCTACAACAAATAAATATATCATCATCCAAGAATCTGACTTGAAAGCTCAGAACATCAATAAAGCCTAATATCCAAAGGATTTGGGTACCTAAAATAACTGTCAAGGATTCAAAACTACAATCACAAGATCTGAAGTCATTTGTCAGCCAGACAGTCAATGCTTACTTTTTGTGCTGCTTCCTGTGTGGCAAATTCAACATGCCCAAAGCCTCTAGATCTGCCATTATCATCTGAGGCTATACGTACATCAACCACTTCACAATCTTTAAAAAAGTTTTCCCTGAACAATTTTGAATTGCGAAATCATAAAACTGATGGAGAAAATGCCAGTCAAGCAGCAGCACAGGTAAAATTACTCACACATCAGTCTGTTCTACATTATATGACAAATTTCCAACAAACAAAGTCTTTGATGTGCCATTCTGTGCTTTTGGAGTAGCTGGGGTGCTAGGCTGCAAAATTTTATGAACCATATATTACTGATGAAACTAGCATTCGTGTGCAGAAAAGCAAATGAAAAGGGATATAAAGCATACAGCTTTCTTTCCATTTAACTTTGCTGATGCTGCACCAACCATCTCCACATCCTTAGCCTGTTCAACAATTGGTAAGCAAATACTCAAAAATTGGTAAGCAAATACTCAAGAGAGTTACAATTTTAAACGCATAAGAAAAATAGACAAACGTGAGTGGCATGTGCTAACATTTTTCTGAGTCTTGGAGGGTGTCTCACTTTCATCCTCGCTGTCATCTGAGCTTTCTGAACTTTCACTGCTTTCCTTAATAGCTTTTACAGACTATACAAAAATAAACTTGAGAAATTAAAACCGCAGAAAATAAACCATGATATGCACAACAGACGAGAACCATCCTTTTTAACAATCATACAGCTTTGAGGAAACATAACAATTAAGAATTAAAAAAAATAAAAAATAAAAACATATAACCAACGTGAGAAGTTCTGAAGCAAAAGATCTACACAACAAAGCTCTTACCTTCTTTGGCGGCTCCTCCTCACTTTCTTCAGAACTACTGTCCTCATCAACATCCATCTTATCCTGAAATTCGGATTTTTCATAGTTTGTTAACTGGATAGCACACAATATAATGAATCTGCCAGTGCTATTACTTATACTCATGTGCAACCTTATCAATAGCAAGTTACATTATGGACAACAGTAAAACGCAGCATTGCGTATATTTGACATCCCAGAAGAAAAAATCCAGACTAATGGATGCTGTTCTTTACCTCATCTTCCGAAGAGTCATCTTCAGATGAACTTCCACTAGACTCCTTTTTTACAGTCTTCACACCAGCAGATGCCTTAATAATAGACTGGGGAGCAGCTTTCTGCAAAATGATAATGAGAGGATTAATTAATTCTATTAAAAATTGACAAATCTTGAGACAGGAAAGATCAAGAAACTCAAAAGCATGGTGTTCAAAAATCATCAAAAAAGTTGAGCTGAAGGGGAAAGCTCCAAATTCGTTTGTACTCTTCTACACCTCATCTCCTGAAGAGTCATCTTCAGATGAACTTTCACTAGACTCCTCTTTAGCTGTCTTCACAGCAGCTGCAGCTTTAGCTTCAGCCTTGGGAGCAGTTTTCTACAACATAAACATGGATCACAAGTTGAGATAGTTTATTCGAACCTACCTAATAAATAGAAACCTCAAACATAAAGTAACACGTCAACGATAATGTAGTATTCCAACAAAAGATTAGACAAACCTTCTCAACCTCAGAATCACTGTCAGAGGATTCCTGTAGATGCGCAAATATGAACAAATTAAAATGGAAACACTTAGCATATTCAATTAAGCATTTCATATGTGGTCAGTCCAAAAGAATGAAAAAAGAAAAAATGTTACAGCAGTGAACCCAAATATTACATTATCTTCATCAGAGCTTTCACTGCTCTCAACTTTCTTCTTTGAAGGAACTGTTATTGCAGGCAACTTCTTTGTTGCAAGATCCTATGGACCATACTGATATTTCATTATGGGCAAATCAAAATAACGAAAAAATCAGGCAAAATGCAAAATATGGCTTACATCATCTTCATCTGAGCTACTATCAGAGGCTGTGTCATCACTAGACTCAATTTTTTTGACAGGTTTACTTTTACCCGCGGCAGGAGCAGCAGGCAACTTCTTTGATGATTTTGTAGGGACCTGGGATTTTAACAGCAACAGAGTAATTAGAGAATTACATTCAGAATCGTATGGTATTGTAGGGAAGTCTGTAATCAGCATTTACATCATCCTCATCAGAGCTGCTGTCAGGTTCTGAGTCTGATTCAACTTTCTGAGCTGCAGCAACAGGCATCTTCTTGGATAGCGGGGCAACTTCAGTCCTCACATCCTGATATTCATCACTCATACATTACTAAAAACAGGGCATCTGACACACATCAGTGGGATTAAAAGACAGAAGAGTGAATTTACATTTTCTTCATCTGAACTGCTCTCAGTATCTGAGCTGTCACTTGACTCAACTTTCTTCTTTGTTGAAAGAGTTCCATTCTTACCAGCAGCAGAGGCAACCTTGGATTTTCCAGCCTAAAACAATGCCAAAAATATTCTATAAGGTGGAAACAAGGCATTCCAGAAAATACTATTAGCATTATATCATCCAACAATAACGAAGAATTATTCACTATCTGAATCTTCCCCAGTAACTTCTACTCACATCATCACTATCGGAGTCATCATCAGAGGATTCAGAAGTGGAGCTACTAGATGGCTTGTCTCTGTTCAACTGGCCACTTAGGGTGCCGTTCTTAGAAGGTCTTGTCTTTGATGGAAGAACAGCTTTTGTGACTGTTTTCTGAACCGCAAGAAAAATATGATTTAAAATGAGAGGCACGCGGCAAGACTACCAAAAAAAAATGAAAATTAAAATAATCAAAGCAGACACCTTTTCTTCCAAAGATTCTGATGAAGAATCATCATCTGAACTACTTTCTTTCTTGTTTTTCTGCACCTTGGCCTTCTTCTTATCAGCAACTTCATCTCTCTTCTGTTTCTTTGCACTCACTAGCTTCTCAAGTTCATCCTCGGCTTCCCTTTTGCCTGAAAAGTGATGAAATATAACAACCCAAAACAGATTACCCATAAAGCAATAATAAATTACCTATCAGGAAAATTCACGTTGAATTTTAAGTAACAAAGCAATCATTCAGTTAAATTCTACACCAGTACACCTCTCCATAGGTCGTACACATTCTAACGTGCCTCGTAAGCCAAGAGTCTGACTTATAAAGTAATAAATTACAATAATACCGTTAAAATCCACAACGACCATAGCAGTAAACGCGGAAGAAACTTTGCATACCCGATGGAAAAGAAAAGGAATAAGTTAGCAAACAAACCAGGAAAAGAATTGGGGGAAAGACCAAGTAAAGAGAACCCAGCAAAGAGCATAATATCTTAAGCACATGTATATAAACATAAAACGGCGAGCGAAAGTCAGAACATGAAAACAGAACAAACTTAAAACTCGTACCTTTCTTTACAGACTTCGAAGGCGGAATAACAGCTGGAGCAGAATCAACCTGTAAAAACAAAGAAACTAGTATATTACACATATACGTAAATGATATATTCAATGCGACAAGGTACAAAATGATGAACCAGAACCATACTTTAGGAGCTGATTTCTTGCTGGATTTGCCCATCTCAGATACGCAGAAGAATAAACCAAAGGAGTTTCAGAAACAAGAGGACAGAGAAGTGAAAAAAACCCAATGCTTGCTGAGCTTTAGGGTTTTGGGAAGCGAAAGTTTGAACATGAGTATACTACTGGTCTGCTTTTATAGTGACGTATCAGCGGCTGCGTTGTTTGGGGTTAGGGTTTTGGCCCTCAGTCGGCAGTTGGAACCAGCAGCACGCACCCATGCTGTGCGTTTTTGGGATCGATTAAGCGGGACCCTTTTTTTTGGTTGAATTTTTTTTTTTTTTATATATAAAAAAGTTTTGAAAGGGTTCGACATCAGTTTTGATTGAATTTTTAATGAAGGTAAATGATTCCTAAATGGAAAAGGCCTAAAAAGATATATTAAACGAAAAGATAAATTCAATATCACAAATTTCAATTAATACTTATACTTAATAGAAGTGATTTGAGATTTGAAAATGTTTTTAAAATGTGGCCTTGGACTAACACTATGTTTGATTTAAGGGAGGATGTGGAAGGAAAAGTTGAGAAAGAAATTTGTTCTCTCATTTTTATAAAATTGTTCATAGTAAATTTTCAATATTCATAAAATGTACTCTTAACAAAAAAGAATATTTTTTTCATTAATGGTAATTTGGTTAATGTACTTCAAAAAAACTTTTTCCCTCTCACTCCCTCTCTCGCCCTTCCCTCAAATCAAACCGCATGCTCATTCATACTCTCAATGGAGGTTTTTTTGACTTAAATTCTTTCTTGCACCATTTTGATAGATGATTGGCTAAGTTCAGACTAAAAAAACAAAAATAATTGAGAGACTTTCAAAATCCTTTTTTATGATTATTTCTTCATTGTGAATTCTTCTGTTAGTTGGGTTTAATGATGTCAACAATTGAGGAAAAATAGATATAGCAAGTATCCATATTCTCTCTTTTAAGAATGAAGTAAATTAGAGTGGAGTGGATGGCGGCATTTTGGGTGGGGATGTAATATGCTTGTGAATGATAATATTTGATTGTGGATTTGTTGAAGAAATGAGTTGAAGTATGATTTTTCTTTATGTGGCATTAGGGGATATAAGCATAACATTTAAATCCATGTAATATTCTAGTTAGTTTGAGTATAAGCTCCTCAATCAGTAAGTATGTTATAGTTTTTAGGGAAAATGTCTATGGAGGCCCAAATAAGCAAAAAAACCCCAAAAAAAGCCCAAACTAAACTCTGTGATTAGAAAAGGCCCTAGGGCACTAATGGGTATTAACTTCAAACGGTAAATGACAATTTTACCCTCTTTATTAAAAAAATAAAAAGGAATTTGATTATTCTCAAAAACACAATTGCCTGAAAAGTATTACACGAACAGAGGAGAAATCAACCGCAAATGAAGGACGAAAGGCAGAGAACGCAAAGAACTAATCTCTTTCTTGAAGCTTAATGTCATTTGCTGCTGCGTTGATGTATTTGCTAGGGGGCTGAACCTATATATTGTTGTTAATGCCTACTAATATTGTTGTTCGTAGCTCCTGATATTGTTGTTAGTGTCTACTGATATTGTTGTTATTGGCTAGTGATATTGTTGTTAGGGTCAACTGATATTGTTGTTAGTGTCTACTGATATTGTTGTATGGCCTATTGATGTTGTTAGTGGCTACTGATATTGTTGTAAGTGCCTACTGATATTGTTGTTAGTGTTTCT
Source organism: Acacia confusa (assembly GCA_037074495.1). Taxonomy (NCBI): domain Eukaryota; kingdom Viridiplantae; phylum Streptophyta; class Magnoliopsida; order Fabales; family Fabaceae; genus Acacia; species Acacia confusa. Next base: position 246,812 of record CM073512.1, on the reverse strand, counting down.
GATATTGTTATAAGTGCCTACTGATATTGTTGTTAGTGTCTCTGATATTGTTGTAAGTGCCTACTGATATTATTGTCAGTGGGTACGGATATTGTTGTTAGTATCTACTGATATTGTTGTCATTGGGTACTGTTATTGTTGTCACTGGGTACTGTTATTGTTGTTAATGGCTACTGATATTGTTGTTAGTCCCCACTGATATTGTTGTCAATCCCCACTGATATTGTTGTCAATGACTGAACAAATATCCTGAATAAATAACCCCTATTATTGTTGTTAATGGCCCTTGTTTTGCAGTTGACATTCCGTGAAGAAATATCAGAACATAAGCAACAACATTGCAAAACATAAGAAAAAATTTGCTATTGTTATTCAACAAAAATTGTAAAGTTAGCATCAGTTGACAATTTACACAAGAACAAATGTTGAAGGTCATTGTTACGAATACAAAGTTGTCATAAATACATATTTGTCATCAACTATACATTTATCATCAGCTACAATGTTTCCTAACAAGTATTTCCCCTAATGTGTCTTCTTCTACTTGTGGTAGTCATCAGTCAAAGACAACACTTTTTATTGATGGATGTTGCAAGGATGGGTGACCAACCACTACAAGACGCCCACCTTCAATTCCTGAATTTCATTGTCAGTAAAGAATGGCATTGTGTACCCCTCATCACCATGCATTGAACCATCCCACGTCTGTAACCATGATAGCACATGAACTCCACAAGAGTCCCTGAAATAAAATAGACAAGTTCTAGTCAAATCAGCCATAAAAGAAAATAGACAGGTTCTAGTCAATCCTCAAATCAAAATTCATCAGATCAAGCCTTAGCCTAGCATGCTTAAATTCGAAATCAAAATCACAGAATTGTTACATTGCAATTTTCAGTATGACAACAATAACAATTCAGAATCAAGCAGCCTATGTAGATCATTAAAAACTCAAATTTTTTTCTTTCCATTTCAGAGACTACCAAAATAAGCAGGAAGGAAGTGCTACACTAATCTTCATATTAAAACTCATCAGTTAGAATTATGACAAATCAATTACATGGAAAGAATTATGACAAATCAATTAGAAGCAAACCTTTGAAAGAAAGCTAGATATTATCATTTCTAATATTCTAGGCCACATTAACCGTCCAAAACACTGTATCCAAGTCTTGAGACCAAGATTGAGAGCAACAAGTCTTCATACCTACATATATGAGTACAAATACTTTGATAGTTCCTATGGTAAAAGCTCTGAACCGAACCTATACATCAATAGATAAATCATGACTTTCAACATCATATTCTATGTTACAAGAAAAAAGGCTACAAGATTAGACAATATTGATTCACCAATAAGCATGTAATTGTTGTCAGAAACACAACTTCTATTCAAATCATAAGCATCAAATAATCCTCATGATTAAAATATCAAATGTTTTAGCACATAAAAGTTACCTCAATCTTCCCATCAAAAGTTTACAACTGAGATATCAGCAAACATAAAATTCAATATATTGTGTCAATAGCTGTTTCAAATCATATAAAATGACAACATAACAAACACTAGCATTTTAATTAAAATAGAAAATAATTAATCTAGACGTTCTAATAACATTCTAATAAAAGGGCAACGAACTAATCTAAGTAATAGGACCAACAAAACATACATGGACTTACTTCAGTAAGCTACTTCCATCCAATTATAGATGAGCTTGTTAAGTTAAACGAAGCCTAACCTATGAGATTGCAATAAGATTACATCACTAGAAGCCTAACCTAAAAAATTAAGAGCATATGATTGTTTCCAAAAGAGCATATGATTACATCACTAGAAGCCTAACCTAAAAAATTAAAGGACAATGCCAAAACATTGAGACATCAACAACAAGACCATCTCGACTCCATACATTTAGCATTTCAGGTCTTTGTCAAATATTAAGATAAACAATGTCAAATATCTATTTTGCAATGCATGTTTGTTTCCAAAAATGGCATAGCACACAATAGCCGAAAGCATACTAATTGATATTAAGCATTAAGTAATTGAAAAGATATGACATTAAAAACTCACTTCTGTTGGGTGCTAAATAAGTGAACAAATGTGTTTCTATTTGAATTCTGTCAAACACGTTTCCTACACCAAAAGTGCTGTTAAACTTCTTATCCACTCAAAGTTCTACCAATCTGATCAAACATACATTTATGAGTTCACAAATTTATTCATTTGAATTATAACTTTCTTGTTATTGTATATTATTAATCAGCTCAAACTCATTTCTCAACATGAACTGCCATGCTACCCCTTTCACCAGGAAATAAAGAGCAGCTAGAGGCATGAAAAATAGTTCAAAATTCAAGATAAGTTATTGATGATTCATGGAAGCATGTATAACAGGACCAGCAAGTTAGTCACTAGCAAAAGGTCAAATGCAGAACAAACCTGCTGCGGGGTTAGATAATATTGTTGAAACAGAACATGAAAATAATTGAATCTCATTATTCATGGAGAATAAAACATAAGTAAAGCCCAAACTTATGACATTCTATAAGATTAAACCAAAACTCAGGGTAAATAACATTGAGATTGAAAGTAAAATTTATAAAGAAGGACTGCATGACCCTGTACCACTTTTCTTTTGGCAAATGACAATTGACAGCACTGGGGTTAAAACCAATACCAACAAACTACTCATTCCCCTAAACACTAGACTGCAATTTATGGCTTTCTGAATGTGTGAAGACTATGCTTTGCATATGCATCACAATTCCATGATAGCAAGTTTTATAGCTTACGAATCAATCATTATAATTTGTCAAACAAGAGAATAAATATGGATCGGAAAAATTCGGTTCCAACTATTAAAGAAGAAAGCAACATGAAATGAACAAATATAGAAAGATATAGGGGGAAGAGCAACAGGCATACTTTCAGTATATAAAGATGCGTTAATTTCTGAAAGGAACCTATACAAAGCAAAATCTGGTACCTTAGGCCCTGAAAGAAATTTTCCTTAGTTTTTATTAATTGAGGTTGAGTATGATTTGTATTGACAAATCTGGGACGGAAGCATCAGATATCTTCCTCTCTCTTTTTCTTTTTTACTAAGTACATGTATCTTCTTATTGAACTTATTAAAGGTAATTCTATTCGAGACACTGTCAAGCACATCTTCTAACGAAAATTTGAACCTTGATTTACCACGTTGTGAAGGACTAACTCATTCTATTAGATTTAACCCTCATTGGTGGATATCTTCCCCTTCGATTTCCTTATAAAAAATTACAAGTTAAGAATAGGCGAGCTTGAATCTACTTTAGTCGAGTCTACCCCAACCCATTTTTCCTACAAGCTAGCATGTCCTGCCGATTGCTTGGGCCTAAATAGTGTAATAATATAAAACAAATCAATCCAACAATTTTTCTGTTTTTTGTTCTAAAAAATTATTTTTAAATCAATTCTATAAAAATATTGTTAGATCAAATCAGAAAATAGAATTTACAAATAAGGTAACTTTTTGTATTTTATATTGATATATTTTTCGCGTAGCTTATAATTTTTTAATACTCATATTGATGATCACTTCCCTTATGGTAAAAAGAAAAAAAGAAGAAGAAAACAAAGACGATGACCCTTGAATTTGCAAATTCCCAGGCTTTTCAAATGTTGTCCTTGTTTGTTTATTTTAGGGTTAAGGTGCAAAAATACATATGTGATTTTTCCAAAAACGCACTGTAACACCCCCGAATTTATAGCAATTATAAAACATAAAATTACGATGGTTTTCATAAAGAATAACTAAAATCCAAAATAATCAACTTCGGGAAGTGTTACCGCCGTACTTGTCTGGGACAAGTGCAAGGTTTCTTATTACATTAAATAAATCTAAACCTAAGTAGAAATGTTTTACGTGAAACAAAACAAAACAAAATAAAATAATTAAATAAAATAAAAGTTAAAATTGCACGTCTTCCTCACTCTCATTGCTAGACCCAGGCACCTGTTTCACTGAAATTCTGCTCCCGCGAAGGATCATCGCAGCCCAAGAATACAAACATCAGCAACAGCTGGTAATTCTAACTAAATAAAGATAATGTAGAATAAAATAAAATACTTAAGTAAATAAATAAATTTAAAATAAATTGAAATAAAATAAACAATTATAAAATTAAAATAAAATAATTACAAAATAAAAAGAAACGTCATATATATGTATATAAAAAAATGTCTTTGTTTATAAAAGTTTCTAGAAGGAAGAGAACCATGGTAGACCCGGATATCCTGCCAGCCTACCCTGTGACTTGGAAACCTGCCAGTCACAAATCATTAAATTTGACCATAAATCATTTTTTTCCTAGTGTGCACACCTCTTCTCAAAGTTGCTACTAGTGCCTTGGATATCCTGTTAGGCACCACTTTGGGAAGAACGGATATATCGATTCACATCAAATAATTTTTCGAAGGCATAAGCCTTAAAAGTATGTATTCATCACTTCAGGAGGTACCATCCCAAAGCTATCCTCCTACTTGCTAATTTATTATAAGCAGTTTAGACTTATAAAGTTCCTAAATTATTTTTATTTTTTTATTAGATATTTGTAACAATAATAATAAAATCCTTTTACTCCTGCAAGAAAGAGTTGATCTTAATTTCACAACCCACGAGCTATAACTCTTTATGAGAGCCCGTGAGTTTTTTCAAATATAATAATTAAAATGTTTCCTCTACTATGGGTTTCCTAAATCAGATGGTAAGATAAATGATAATATATATATATATATATATATATATAGAAAAGTCGAATCATAGAGGAAACGCGCAAAAGACAGAAGTGAAAATCATAGGGTAACACCATCATTCACGCACGCAAGTCGAGGAGGTTAAATGAATGTATATATTCTGCATAGGTGTACATATTGCAACGAAACAAACAAAAAGAATAACCTTTAAATATGTAACCTCATAAAGCAATTATCCAATCAATTCATGCGTGGAACAATGGTGCAAACCGAAGGTGCAGGTATACGCAAGAATGTAAATTGTTCATAGTGCAATAATCAAATTCTCAAAATTGAAACTGACATACCACACCTTAAATTCATGTTGTTCTAGGGATTAGAATTACTTGGCCTTCGTGTTTGCTAGGCTCCTAGAGGAGAAATTCTACCGCAAAGAATTTTCAGAGAGGGAACTAATAAGTGATGGCTAGGGTTGGATGACTAGACCTAAGTTTATAATTAAAATTAAGATTTAGCCATGGGTTGGGCTTTTAACTATTGCTAATCTAGTGAAGAAAAATGATAAGTCATTTATTAAATTCTAATTTAAATTTATTTATTTTATTTTTTTAATTATTACTATATTATTAATTTTAAATTTTAATGTCAATATTATTATTAGTATTTTTATTATTATTTAAAATTAAAAAAAATCTAGGGTATTACATGCACCCAACGCCAAATGATTTTTTGAGTGTAAAAGGGACTATGTGGTTATAAAAGTGAAGCAAAAGTTATATATTATGTTACTTGATGTTGGCGGGCTCATAGTCACTTTAACAAAATATGTGACTCTTATTCCACTTTTGTAACCACATAGTCGCTTTTGAACCCATAAAAGTACTTAGTATTGAGTGCATTTTTTGAAAAACTATATGTATATTTTTACACCTTAACCCTTTATTTTATTCTTCTTTTTCATTTGATAACTTTTGCTTTTGAAGCTCCAAATTTGCAAGCCCAAAATTTAAGGTCTCAAAGTTGAAAGTAATGCTGAAAAGTCGAGTGATGATCCTTCATAATTCTCATCGCACATGGATTTCTTCTAAATTTGGGAAAGTTGATGTTTTTTCTCTCTCTTTCCAATATCATTAGTTATAGCTTAAGTGTTTCCCCCCCCCCAATAGCTTAATTGTTTAAAGGGTTAAGGTGTAGATTTACCAATAAAGTTTTACTCTAAGGGTGCCTAACACAAATAAGTTTTAAAGGGCATAGATTTACCAACATAGAATTAAACATGGAGCAACCAAAACGAACTCGTTAACTTAGGTGACTTTGACTGTTAAATATTTAGAACGGGAAGATGTTTGACTGGAAGTGGTGATGTGGCAGGAAATGAATGCTTAGGTGGCAGAAATGTGGAAAGTGGTGGAAGAATTGACAAGTTAATGTTTTCTTTTTCTTAAAAAGAAGGCATATGTTTTAGGTTAGAGATTAAGAAAAGAGTTTGCATCGGATTCCTATTAGAAATTGATGGGGATGGTAGAGTTGCAAACGATGAAGTTGAAGGGAATGGTAGAGTTGTAGCGGAAGATGTGATTGAGTATATAAAAGACTTAGGTAGGTTTGATGTCTTGGATGATGTTGATATTGATGGGTTGGAAGATATTTTTAAGGACATGACTGGAATTGAGAATTGAAGTGACACAAAAAATATGTGTAAAGATGTTCGAGAGATAAAGGAAGGTGTCAATGATTAGGGTGATTGTGATAAAAATAGTGGTAATGAAAGTTATGTGGCACAGTCTGAATCAATAAGCTCTGACATAGAGGAAAGTTTGGTGGATGATTATAAAGTATGTGAAACATTTTATGTTAGTGATTCAGATGAGGATGAGGAAGAATCAAGCCATAATGAGGAAGGGATGCCTTCAAAAAAGAGGGTTGAACTTCCTGACTTATATTGGTTATGACTTTGCTATTTATAGTTTGTGAGTTATTGCCCTCTTCTTATTTTCATCACTTTATTGTTTTATAGTTTGTGAGTTACCACATCCTTCTATTGCATGACTTTATTGTTTATAGTTTGAGTTATTGCACTCTTCTTATTTTATAACTTTCCATGCCCTCTTCTTACTTTATGACTTTGCTAACTTATAGTTATTGCACTCTCCTTTTGTTTTTGTGTTCTTAATTTTGTAGGAATTTTGTTATGATATGAGAAAAGACAAAATAATGTATTTTTTCACATTATAACTACTCAAAGTATATATTCTCCTCCTCAAAGTCTATGTGTGTGTGTCTCATCATTGTGTATATATACACTAAGATATAATTCCTCCAAACTGTTGGTTAATACTTTGACACATGTTAAAAGAAGTTATTTCTTTTGTTAAAACCATTACAAAACTTGTGAAAATCATTACGGAATTTGTCAAAACCATTAATATTTGAGGAAGTCGTCAATGGTTGAAGTGGGGGTGATGTGGGGATTTTTTCACTTATGAAATATGATTACTGTAAGTCTAACATTGTGATGAAATCTTCAACTTTTTTTGCAGGTTAAAATGCAAGATGAAATTGAATATGGGGGCAATACCTTCTTCAAACTCTCTTATTTTTTTTTTCCATATTGGGGGCCGGGGGGGGGGGGTTAGGAATTCCTAACCAATGGTGAAGGTGAAGTTAAATATAATTGTAGGAGTGTAGGATTAAATTGATAAAGGAGGGGATGAAAGTTGAAGGATTGAGGGTAATGATTGGATGATGTTTTGGTATAGATGGTCATGGGTGTAATATTAAATATAGTTTGAGCTTTGATGAAAAGATTTAGTAGATCTGATTGATGGTTTTAAATTGGAAAATCTTGATTTGTTTAATTATAACAACAGAAGTGCACAAGTATATATAGGATATAAAGGTTGTGATATTGCAGGAAAAGAAATGGATGATCAAGAAAGGTATGTCACAATTAATTTGGTTAGAGAAGTAGTTATTTCATTTAGTGTTGTTGGTAATATGTTCATCAAAAATTGTCATTATTTATGCAGGGTCGATCAATTCGTGGGACTTGTAGAGTAAATGTCTTACATTGAGGAGCCGATGTTTTACGAAATAAGTGATGAATATGCAAGACCTCTTATAAGCTTTCCATGTATAATTTAAAGCACACTAACACCGACACCTGAGATGAACTCTAAGAAGTGAAAGAAATTGATGGTAAAAATGAATCAAATATTTGTACATGTGGATGAATTCAATAAGGTGCTACACGGTAATATTGCCCACAAATTTGAATATACAGATGTGAAGAATTCAAGGGAGTATGTGTATGTTAAATGTAAGGTTGAAGATTGTCTAAAGAGGATAACCACAAGGGAAATTGGGAAGAGCAATAATTTCGTGCATGTGACAAGATCACCAAAGAACATGATCATACAGCCCAAGACAATCTTGAGGTGACACATGCTCAAAGTGTTAGCTTGACATCATCAATTATTATTAAAGAGGTTAAAAATCACATAGACAAGCATCCAAATGAAATAAGGAAGAGTTTGACAAGAGACTATGGTATGCACTTGACATACAAGCAAGCATATTGGGCAAAGGAAAAGGCTATGGAGGAAGTTCATTGTAGACCTAAACAAACGTATATGTTAATACCATAGATATGTGAAGGATCAGGTTCTATAATGTAGAGAATGAACTTGTTAAACCGATCACAAGACTTATGAAAACCCATTCATAAAATTGTTAATCTCATTATGACTTTTGTTCATAGTGCTCAGATTTTGGTTTCACCAAAATGACATATTTTTCACCTGACAAATGAACTTGTTAAACTCATTACAAGACTTGTGAAACCTATTGATAAACTTATTAATCATTTTACAACTTTTATTCATAGTGCTGAGATTTTGGTTTCACCAAAGGGACATATTTTTCACCTGACAAATAAACTTGTTAAACCCATTAGAAGATCTATGAAACACGTTCATGAACTTGTTAATTCCATTATAACTTTTGTTTTTAGTGCTCAAATTTGGGTTTCACTAGAGTGACATATTTTTAACCTGACGAATGAATTAGTGAAACTCATTCATGAACTTGTTATTCCCATTATAACTTTTGTTAAAATCATTTTATATTTAGTTTATACCACATCTTTCATTCACATTAACATTCTTGATTTACACACTTCCTATACAAAAAAAAAAATGAATACCATTTTATCATTACTCAAAAACACCACATATGTAAAGCTTTTGACAACAACCTAAGTGGTTAATCACATAACAAGTGTTTGACAATCACTTGAGAAGGTTTGTCAAAACAAAAAACACTTGTAACTACAGAAGCCTAATGTTTAATTCACATAATTATCATGTCTTTCTTCTTCTCTTCTCGTGGGTCACTTACGGATGAATGAGATCCAATGTAGCTCCTTGCTCTTATTCAAATGACGGTTGGCCAGCCACCACATGAGGTTGCAGCTATACTCACGAATCTCATCCTCTCTATACTACATGGTTGCACCTTTACTCCAATTGTTCAACCAAATCAACACATGAATGCCACAGTCTTGCCTACAAAACACAATGATATACAAGTTAACAAATATGCCACAGCAAAAATTTCAAAAAGATCACCATGAGGGAAAAACAATTTAAATTTCCCAAGGCAATGTCATACATTGCACATCAAGCAAATCTTGAAAGCCTAACCTCTCTACTTTAGCTTTTAAGTGTGCATTGGAATTCACATATGCTACTTGCTTGTTGAATTACTTCAAAGAGCACCATGAGGGAAAAGCAACTACGTAGGTTCCCTTCTTCTTCTCCAGCCTTCCTTGTTTCGCCCAATCCTTATAATTTTTCCTCTCCTCGACACTCAAATTCCTCCATGCCTTGGTTGACTCACTTAGCTTGTCATTAAAATTAGAAAATTGTGTCCCCTTCTCAAAGCTCACTTTGAAACAAAATGTACCTATTCATTGTGTCAATTTTGTTCGCATGCTATGTTTCTAGCCCTCTATGGTCAGTGATTTCACTGGACTCGCTATTTATCATCCTGCAAAACCAACAATATTACTTGTCAATCAACTCTCAACAAAACAATTTTGTGCTAAAAGACAACTCACATTCCAAAAAACTATTAATATTATTAATATTAGTCAACTCACAAGGTTATTAGGCTAAAAAATGAAAATCATCAAGTACCATTCTTGCAACAAAACTAACACTAGTACTATGAATATCAAATTATCAATGATTCAGCTTATTATCCCAACTCATAAATTCCTACCACTTAATAACATCAAACTGATTAATTGATAATTACCTCTTTGGAGACATCAAGCACACCTTCCTAAATTTTTTGAAGAATCTTAGCAGCAATTTTTATAAGAGCCTACAAAAAGGAAAAAGCTTGAAGTCATATTTTACACTAACAGAAAGAACCAATATTTATGAGGCATCTTCCAGCCAACTTACTAAATGAGTAAATGTCTGTCTCATGGTCAACAAAAAACTTTCTGGTTTTATGTTGGAGGCGATGTAAGAGGGGAAAAACGAGAACATGGAACTATGAAGAAATTAAAGGCAATGTATATGAGAAAAAACTGTATGCATAGACCAATGAAGAGATTGACAAGGCTTCCATTCTCTTTTATTGTTCTTGATACCCAGGTAAATTATTAGTACCTATATTAAAATTATTCACTCTATTGCATTTTGGAGAATCAGACGGAGGAATACTATCTCATACTTTTGGTACTACTCTAGGTAATTTGTCACAGACTGTACTAACTTTGTTCTTTTCATGATTCACATGAGAATCAAAGGTAAGGAAAATAATCCAAATAACAACGTATTCTGAGAAGGAAAAGCTAAAAAAAAGAAGGAAAAATATGTTAACAAATGTCAGTTTAAAAAAATTACACTTTGAACATATATATCATATCAAGTTGACACAAAAATTGAAATTTCAATTAAGGATCTACAATGAAATAGATGAAAAGGGAAACTTCCCTGCAAAATTGATAGTTCTGTGAGCTATGTAAGCTTGGTTATCTAACAAATAACTATTTCTTCATACATCAAAATAAGTGTGCAGACATAATAATTTTACTCATTTAGCAACAATGGATATCCAAAAAAATAATCAAAAGGAACACTACATGATGAAAGTAGAAACTGCAATCAAATTGAATATGCTTAGTTTCATATCTCTCATAAGATAAAACAATATAGCTAAATTAGAAACATCATTAACTTCATAAACTAGTTGCAAAATATTCACGTTAACAATGTAATGGCAATGCTATCTCCAAAATCAAACTACAAATTCAATTTTCGTCTTTCTTAGTTCACCAAAATAAGATACACCCTACATCATAAAGAGAATGGAAGCATTGCCAATCTCTTCATTGGTTTTCCATATCACAACCAAGACAAGCAAAAATTATCCCCAAAATATAAACGATAACACAAAACTATGAAGATATGAAATTCCTACTATTATAAATAAAACTAGCTTGCCACATTCAATTGACCGAACATACTGACAACCTTTGAAACTAAGGCAAACTGACACCCACTCCTACGAATGGCAACAATGCCACAACCACAACCCAAATACCTTAATACTTCCTTTAAATGCACTCATGACCTTCAAAACTAGGCCAAATGCACTAACGACACCGAGTGTGAGTGTTAAAGGAAGAAGAAGCTAGAGCCTGTTTTGAGTAATCCTGACACTTCTCTCTACAACTACCTTATTCGATTTCTGCACGAATTCGCCGGAGGTCAGAGTAAGATGAACAACGACTTGGCCCAAGCATACACAATGTTGAGAGCTTTAAGAAGAACACCAAGATTTTTTGTTAAGATTGTGTTCGATTTCCTTCCGTGTGTTCTTTACATAAGTGTGAAGGACAATTTGAACTTCTCTCCACAATTTCCATATCCCTTATCGTCGTAGATCCCTTCTCTGTCATTTCACAAGTTTCATGAGCTTCTCTGGGTTTAGGAAATTCAGATGGCATTTAAGTGTCATTTTCTCTATATTCTAAGTTAATTCACATGTAGCATGACGTAATAGGAAAAATTCCCTAAATGTGGTAGTAAAATGACATAAGTAATAACCGTTAGCTACTCGTTAGGGTAGCCACATCATCATATGCCTTCCCAGTTACTCCTACCATTGAACTCTCACCTGAAAAAATGTGAGAAGTAACTTGATGAGACCATTGTTTCAGGAATGCAATCACTATCCTTGTTACCTACTGGCAACACCCATGGGGGGCCAAGAAGGATTAACATACAAATATGTCAAGCAAATATATTAGGCAGAAAGACAAGCAAACAAAACAAGCAAGAGGGTATGTAGATATACTATTCAAGAGTATGATCATAGCCATTCATATTCTCAGACAACATTTACTCACAATACAACATAATGTTACACAAAATGTCATTATGCATGATTACTCTTTCTCTTTTGTTAACCAATAACCATCCTTATAGCCTTTGACCGAACCCTTAGGCTAAATACTTTCCATGTTACTAGTTCACTCTTACAAGCTCTCCACAAGTATGATGTAAATCAGTCAAAGTACTACAGAGCATATAAAGGACTATGGATTCCTCCAATAAAGTTATTACCCTTGAGAATATTGCTCGGGCCCCAGGAATACTACGCAGAAGCCCCTAGAGTGTTGTATCAGGGAACATTGCCCAATAAAATAAACGTCAGCTAGTGGTGCACAATAATCAAACTAGTGGTTTGCCACATGGTATTCCGTTTTTATCAATCACATCCTGTTCATTAACTCCACTACTCATATCACATTTTTCTCAAGGGGTTTTTATATTCTCATACTCTTACATTCCAATTCATAATATAGAATCAACATGTTCTAACATAGGCATACATTCTTTATCTAACTAATCAACAATATATGAAAAGTACAAAATCTTAATGCATCATATACATAACACATTTTTGTCACGCCCATACTCAAAAAGACATCACACTAGTAGCTCAATTGCCATATAGGACCACTCGCAAGGCATGAATCACAAAGATGCCAAAAATAGTTTAGTTTACCATCTAGACTTGTAGTTGTCTCTGAAGATTCCACAAATCAATCTATACAATCCTATGATTCACATAAAGGTCCCATGAGGTGTTATTGTAATAAAATAGCAAGGTTCTTACTAGTTAAACTCATTCTAGACTTTTAAGGTTTTTTTTTTTATAAAAAAAAAAACACACAAGCAACGCTAATAAATAAGATATATAAGATCATGTTACATCATATTCTTTAAGTTCCAACCAAGGAAAATTCTTATCCCAAAGCTCAAAGTGATGAGAAACTTAATTGATGCAAAGTCTTTTAGCAACACTAGATGTTTATAATTTCTCCTCTATTGAGTTGTTTAGAATTTCCTAAAAGTAGGAAACACTATATTAGAAATATATTAGATTTGAGAATTGAGATCATTAGAGCATTAAACTAGTCTTGTCTAATGTTTCAATGATCTTAATTTTGAATTTTAACTTTTAGAACCTCTAAAAATATCCTAAATCTATGACATAGTTCCTATTTTTCAAATAACAGATTTAATATGTGATAAATTACTCTTACCTAAGCCATTAAATCAAATATCCCACTGTTTTTTTCTTGCCAAAAAATGTCTCAAACTAGATTACTAAATTTCACTACTATCCAACTGTAGATTTAGTTAAAATTTTCAATTCTTTCCTCCAAGGTTTGTTCTCCATGTTCTAGAAATTGATTCATCTTTCAGGATTTGGGACTCATAACCCACACATTATTTTCTTATCTAACCATTGAAATTGACGAATTGAATATCTTGGATGGGGCGATCAAAGTTTAGTCTAATCCAATGGTTATAAAAAACAAAAATGACATTTTTAAGAGGTTGTCCTTGATGTAAGGGAAAATATAAAAGTTTAACCTTGAATCCACCTCACTACTCCTATATATAAGATTTAAGAACTCCATATTCTCCCTATTTCGTCGATGTGGGACTTCTTGGTCTCTTTTATTTGATTACTTATTCACTTACACACACATAATTAAAATTAAAGATTCTCACTTAACCTCTACTAACTTTCTTATTTTATTTTTTCTAAAAGAATTCAATAATAACAATTGCTTAGTTATATTTTTATTAGACTTCATTAAACTTTAATTTATTTTAGGTCTATCTTCTGTATTTAAACCATTATTCTCTAAATCCTATTTATTGCCAAATATGTCCTTCATAAGATTATCTAAGTCTTATGAATGAAAATTTGGGATGTTGCACATGAATATGCCAACCCTCAAACCAAGTTTCCGATCCCAAATGAAAAAGAATTCAAGAAGTCACAAGCTTTAACATCCTCTACATAAGTTTAAGGAAGATTCAAGTCACTGAAATGTTTCACAGACACCAACACTTCTAGTCAAGCCAGATTGATGTGGAAGGGCCAACCAAAGCATTACTAGCTCACAAAGCCAGATTGATGTGGAAGGGCCAACCAAAGCATTACTAGCTCACAACTCCACCTACAAAGGCAAAGGATTATAAAAAGGAGCAAGTTCACCTCTAACATATAGGCATCTAACATTATTGGCCTTTTTTTATGACATTTGGGACATTTAAGGATGCAAGACCACTTTTTGTTAGTTATTATTACGACAAATGTAACATTATTAATAAAAAATAAATAAAAATTCAAATAAATAAATAAATAAATATTAAGAGGTATATTTGTGGCAGGTACGCTGCCACATTTAGAAGTGCCAGCGTCGTGCCACTAATTAATAATGGCAGAGGGGTATTATCATTATTGTTGTATTAAATAAAAAAAAATTGATTCAATCCACCGTCTTCAATCTGTGTGTGTGTGTGTGTGTGTGTGTTGTGCAGTGCTTAATTGTAATAAACTTGTGAGTTAATTAGAAGAGTGTGAGTGAGAGAGAGACGACGGATTGGAAGAAAAGGGGGGAAAATGAACTTATTTAAGATACGTTATTTATTTTATAGGATCATTTAGGTAGTTAGATTAATTTCTTTTCAATAAACTTCCTTTATGAAAGTTGGTCTACATATTTTTCTCTTTCTAAAGATGATAAAATATTATTGATTATTGAAAATTTTAGGATTAGACCATGGGTAAGATTCTGAGTTTTGATAACAGAAGGCTATATATATGTCAAGCATGATTAGTAAATAAATTTAATCGGATAGTTTTACTAAATCTTTGAACTACATGAAATTATGAATTGGGATTTGAGACTTTAGATTAGAGATTGATGTGATTTTGAGATTTTGAGATTGTTTAATAAATTGAGTTATACTTATAAAAGTTAATATTAGGTTAAAAACTGAGAAATAGATAAATTGTTATTTTATTTTAAGAAAATTAAAATGAGATAATAGTTTAATTAAAATTTTTATTTAGATATTAGTAATCATTGTTAATTCTATTACATATAATTATGTATTTATTTTTAAAGGGGACTAATTTCTCTCACGGTTAATGTTGTGTCAAGAACTTGAGGTAACCACTTTCCAATTTATCTTGTATACTTGTTGAGGTGATTATAAGTGTATGCTTATATATATTAAAATGATATAAATATATTACAGATTGTGTTACATATGGAAATGTATCCATGTGTGAGATATTTGTTTGAAGGTAAATTTTTAGTTAAGTGGGCTTAAACTGTTTATATTGTTATAATCAAAATTGTTTATTTTGAAAGCATGGGAATTTATGCATGATGTTTTTTTTTTGATAAAAAAAAGTTTTGGAGGGGCTCGACACCAGTCCCCCACGAAAGCTAGGGCACGGCCCCGAGCTCTTTGAGCACTTACTGGGGACTTACGAGATCGCCTACCAAAGGAGTCCCAACGACGATAGAGGGGATCGAACCTACGACCCAAGGGCCTAGTCCTGGATCCCTTACCATCTGTGCCAACTCTCATTGGCTATGCATGATGTTGAATATTGAACATAACTATGAATTGTTGATGCTGAAAATTGTAATTCACTGCATATTGAGGTGTTCTGGGTTGAGATGAGATGAGATGTGATTGTAGGAGATTGAATTCATACCACGTGATATTGCCGCCACTGAGCGCACAGTGGATGGCTGGATATTGCCCTTGGTATCATCCAAATCCTTTGGCCGGGATTAGGGTCAGCCCTTGGGATAGTGACACCTTTCTATATTCGAGAGAAAGGGAACCTATGGTCCGATATGAGTTCTATAGCCTTTAGCCAGGTTACACCTCATCATTGGAGAGCTTGGAATAATTTCGTCATAGTGATTAAACCTATTATATTAAAGCCCATGGATTCTGTCAGCGGTTATAAGGAGGGTTGAGGAAGTTAAATGCATATTGAAAAATTTGAAATTTATTAATTTGTTTTGGTGGATTATTCAGAATTATTGATATACATTGGATACTTAGCCCGCTTAACTATCTTGTAATCATTCCCTGTATACCTTTTAAATTGGATATGTGGTTACTGAGTCTTTGTGACTCACCCCGTCATTTTTATTTGTTTTCAGGCGAGAATACCAAGGGGAAGAATGCATCCGAGACTTGATCAAAGTTATCAATCTTGTATGTCTTATTTTGTTATATGAGCATAATTTGATGTATATTGCTAAACTTTAGGGCCTCTTTTGGTACGTTGCATATTTTGATTAATCCGCTGCATACTAGAACTCTTGATATAAACAGTGACTGTTGATATGAATTTTACTATGGAATGATTTATTTTGACTGGAATTAAGTATGTTTAGGTATAAAATAATTATTTAAATGGTAATTTTGGGAGGATGTTACAACAAACACTACTATTTATGCGTGGGAAAAATACTACCTTGCTTCTTTGTAAATGTTATGGTTATTGCAACTTCAAATATGTATTAGGCATGTAGAAGTGTCAGTTAATTTGAAGTATATGGTATGCAGAAGTGTCAGTTATTTTGAAGTATATGAACATAATATTACTGGTCATTGTTCTTATTTCATCCTTTTTCTTTCAGGACCATTGCTTCTTAAGGCATTTTTTACATATTTGGAGAGTGGTCAATTGTCCCTTGAACCCTTGTGTGCCTTGGTATGGATTCTTCAGGGTACATTCCTATCGTTCATTAACTCAAAATTTGACAATAAAACAAGTTTTCAAACTTGTTGAGTGGCTTAAAAAAGGGGTTAAGGTGCAAAAATACACATAAGCTTTTTCCCCATGAGCAAAAATACACATAAGCTTTTTTTTGGAGCAAAAATACACACGTAGTTATCATTTTGGAGCAAAAGTCACATGTCACCGTTAAGTCATTGTTCACCGTAATGAAAGAGAAAGAGATGAAGTGAATAATAACATAACGGCGGTAAATAGTGACTTAACGGTGAGATGTGCCTTTTGCTCTAAAATGATAAACATGTGTGTATTTTTGCTCCAAAAAAAAGCTTATGTGTATTTTTGCTTCTGAGGAAAAAGTTTATGTGTATTTTTGCACCTTAACCCCTTAAAAAATTGCCCTTCTTTTAGATTATAAATGGAATGCAATATCCTATGTTCATTTAAAGAAAAACATGAATGCAATTAAAATGAGACACATTGGATTACTTTGGTTATTAACCTTTAAAGATAATAAGTATCAACTTGAAACAACAAATTTCTTTCACTATTAAATCGTCATATATATATTTCACACAACCAAGCACCTATATCTAACAATAATGGTATTGCCGCTTTAAACTTCTCTCCCCCTTCCTAAGTTCCCCATCATTCATCTCATGTCTATGTTTAAGCTTCCTCAATTCACCATATATCACATCAAGCTCTTCACTCAACCTCAAATGCTTTGCTCTTCGAAGAATGCAATTCTCATCATATAATTTGTAAATGTTGTCTAAAATCTCCTTAATCTCTGTATTTACCCTCTCACCGGAATCGTCATCATGTCAAAAGAAGAACCCACACCCTCATTCTGTGTTCATAAAAATTGTAATATGGCAAATTCGGCCAAGCACCAACCCACATTTAACAATTATCAATCATCAATGTCATTGATCCATACCAACAAACAAAGAAGACCAGTATGTTGTACGCAAAATGTCCAAGAAAAAAAAATAAAATCAAACTTCACTCCATTGTACTAATTCCAATTTTAGAATAATGAGCCATGGACAAGAAAACAAACATGAACTAAAATATGAACTATCTCTTTGCAAACTGAGCGTTTTCATTACTGAACAAAATTAAACGCTAAAAGATGTGTGATACAACTTAAGATCAAAAGATTATAGAATTTTGGAAGCATACGAAAAGAGCAAAAGTTTCTCCATTTATCCAGTAAATTGAATGATAAGATACGAACAAGAGAGAATTGAGAGTTGTTGTGTTCAGATTTGTTTGCCGTTGTAAAATGCCAAGTCTCCAAATGGCTTACCTGGTAGTAGTACATGCATCTGTAAAACCTTAGACCTGAGTTTTCATTGGTCTAAGCCGTTCATCGTGGTGGCACCATTCTGTGATGATAGAACCTCTTTGGAGGTTTGTATTTGTCCTCACGACTAGGTTGTCACAGAAGCATGACCCTTCGTCTGCTTCTTTCAATCAACAATGATGAAGATGCAACCATCAACCTCGCTTTCCAGATCATTTTTCCCTCGTCGATGCTTCAACTCATCAAGGATGATGCCTTCCTTGCTTTTAGTCGCATAAATGGAGTAGTAAAAGAGGAGTTAGGTCTGATTATTAATTTACTCATTTAGATCTTTAACACTCTCACCACGTCTTTTCCCTTCATGACTCTCACCTGTCTGGACAACATTCAATCAGCACTAAATAGATGATAGACCCAAGTTAACGGGTTTGTTTTGGTTGGAGAAATTTACCTTTTTAAGATTTTTTTTTAAAATACCAAAATAAGACACTGTTCAAACATATTACCGATCTAATGTAGTTGGTAGCGTCATCTGACACGATGTTATGTCATCTGATGCCACTGTATAAGTGGCGTTGGGAGTCCTATCGCCACAAAGTGGCGTCAGTACACCTGGTGCCACAAGTAGCGCTAGGAAGACTGACGCCACAAAATGGTGTCAGTCAAAAAAGGAAGGGTGTTAGTCTTACGCCCTTCCTATATAAAAAAAATGAAAAGGAATAGAAGGATAATTAAAAAGACACGTGAATACAAGCGTACATGTTTTGAATTCATAGGCTTAGCAAGTACACACTCGAGACATGTGATGACAAGCATATATCTTTTCATCAATCAAGTTTTGTGTCTTAATTCACACTTCTACATGCATTAATTCCTCACTATATATTCAAAAGACCAAAAAAAAAAAACTTTTCCCACTTAGTTTTTCAAAACTAAGTACAGAGGTAAAGTGAAGGAAAAGATGCCTCAAATATTTGATGAGACTGGAGAGCGAGTGTAACAGTGAAGGAAAATAAAAAATCTTTTCTGATAAGTGATGGGCACACTACTTTTTCTCTTTCTTGTTCGTTTTTTAATTTTTTACTTTTTCAATTTCCTCATCACATATTTTGATCAGCCCAGTGGCATAAAATCATAAACGACTAAAAATTTCAGTTTATTTAAATATGTTGCAAAATCTCATTCATCAAATTTATTGCTCTAGTAATTTATAGGAGCTTTATTCAAACGTGATTATGGCCAAACAAACAATAAGGAGAAGGAGAAGAATGATTGCTTTGAAAGTTATAGTTATATCTAACTGTGTGATTTACTTATGTCTTAGAGTCTCAAGTGTTTATTATCTAGTTGCTGGCAAAAACAAAAACAAAAAAAAACAATAGGTGTTTTATCAACTAGTAGTGCTTTATTTATCATATTTGATATTTACTATAAATTAATAGTCATTAGAAGGTCTTCAAGTTTATTAAATAAAAAACTTAAAAAGGTTACCGATACAGTAAACAAATGAAAAAAAAAGGTACAAGGAGAATTGAAATTTGCATCGGGCTTCTTTCCTTTTTTATTTTTTTCATATTCTTTGCCCTAAAACTACGACTTTAAGATAACTACTCATATAGGTAGGTAGTTAGGGGGAAATGGTACGGAGGTCCTAATTAAATAAAACAAAATAAATAAGTCTCAGATTTTACTTAACAACTAACCTTGTACCTATTTTGAAAAAATAAGTGGATTTTTTTTTTTGTCTTTTGAATATATAATGAGGAATTAATGCATGGAAAAGTGTGAATTAAGACACAAAACTTGACTGATGAAAAGATTTATGTCTATCATCACATGTCTCAAGTGTGTACTATTTTTTTTTCCTCATAATAGAAAAAGTTTTGGAAGGATTCGACACCAGTCTTCTATTAAGATTAGGGTACGGCTTCGGGCTCTATGAGCACTTACTGGTGACTTATGAGATCGCCTACCAAAGGAGTCCCAGCGACGGCAGAGGGGATCAAACCCACAACCTAAGGGCCTAATCCTGAATCATTTACCATATATGCCAACTCTCATTGGCTTTCAAGTGTGTACTTGCTAAGCCTATGAATTCAAAACATGTACACTTGTATTCACTTGTCTTTTTAATTATCCTTCTATTCCTTTTTTATTTTTTTTATATAGGAAGGGCATCAGACTGACGCCCTTCCTTTTTTGACTGACACCACTTTGTGGCACCAAGACTCCCAAAGCCACTTATACAGTGGCGTTAGATGACATGGCTCCACTTGTGGCGTTGTGTCAGATGACACTACCAACTGCATTAGATCGATAATATGTTTGAACAATGCCTTATTTTGGTATTTTTTAAAAAAAAATCTTCAAAAGGTAAATTTCCCTTTTGGTTGCTACATATTTAATTCTTTGTTGGTAAATCTGCGCCCTCTAAAACTTATTTGTGCCAAACACTTTTAAAGTAAAACTTTGTTAGTAAATCTACATCCTAACCCTTGTTTAAATAATTTATACAACTACTTGTAAAATTTTTTTTGCATAACTACCAAATAAAATAATTTTTTCACATGACTCAACACACATTAGTTATGGGAGTTTGGTTTCTCTTATTGTCTATTTTCTCATTATCTCTCATAATCTCTAAATTATATCTATCCGATTAAATTTGAAATTTCAAAAAGGGTTAAAGTTCAAATTTGCCACGGAAGTTTGGCGAATGGAGCGTCCAGCACCCGAAAGTTTTTCGAGTACCAAATTTACCCCGGAAGTATTAAAATGGTACCAAATATACCCAAAACCGACGTGACAAATAGACGTTTGACGTTCCGTCAGTTTTGGGTATATTTGGTCACTTTTTAATATTTTCAAGGTAATTTTGGTACCATTTTAATACTTCCGGGGTAATTTTGGTACCATTAACAGAGCCAGCAAACCGATGCAAAAAATATAGCTCACAAACAACTCTCTGTTTTAGTTTCAGTTTTCAGCTTTGCTTTTGGATTCATTTTCAACACCTAACAGCTGGGTTTTCCTTTTGTTTAATATCTAAAAACTACCGATAAAGATGTTGATGAAATTAGGGGGAAGAAGCTTGGAAACTCACCTTCAAAGATCAAGCTTGAAGGATGAGGATAAACTCTTGCACTCTTGGTCTCTCCCTCTCTTCTTCACTCTCCCATTTTCTTTTCCTCTTCACACATGAACTTTCAAATAAAGAGTATAGGGCTTGAGAGGTATGGCTCATCACAGATCAGCTGCTCTTCCGCATTTAGTTGGTTTGTGTTTCACTGTGATCTCCGCTGATTTAGTTACTGATACGCGATCTGCTCTGCTTCACATAATAGCGCTAGATTTGCTTCACGTAATGGCGTTGGATCTGTTTTGTTTACGTAAAGCTGTTAGGTCAAAACGAGAGGGAGTGAGGATGACAGAAGATCAGTAAGTATATGGGTTGGATGTATGGGCCAAGAAGAATGGTACTAGGATCCAAAGAAAATGAAGCTTGCTAAAAAAAAAAGAAACAAAAATCTGACGTGTCTATATGATGTGGCAAAAATCCGAGGTAAATTTGGTACCCAGAAAAACTTCCGGGTGCTGGACGCTCCATTTGCAAAACTTCCGTGGCAAATTTGGACTTTAACTAAAAAAAAAACATTTCTGACGTGGCTAACAGACATTTGATGTTCCGTCAATCTTAGGTATATTTGATCACTTTTTAATACTTCCGGGGTAATTTTGGTATCATTTTAATACTTTCGGGGGGTAAATTTGGTACCAAAAAAACTTTCAGGTGTGGGACGCTCTATTCACAAAACTTCCGTGACAAATTTGAACTTTAATCCTTTAAAAAATGAGACATGTGTAATACCTTAGATTTTTACTTTATCTTTTTTTTAATAATAATAATGATAATAAATACTAATAATACTAATATTAAAATTTAAAATTTATAATAAAGTAATGTGTGTGTAGATATATATATATATATCATAATAATAATGATAAATGGATAGGTAAAGATAAAAATTTAAATAAGAATCTAATAGGTGATTTGCCATTATTTATTAAATTAGTAATAGTTAAAACTCAACCCACAGAGCCCAACCCATAGGAAACCCTAATTTCAACTATAAACTTAGGACTAGTCATCTAACCCTAACCATCACCTATCAGTTCCCTCTCTAAAAAATTTTTGCGGTAGAAATTCTCTTCTAGGAGCTCTGCATCCACGGAGGCCAGGTAATCCTAATCCCTTGAGCAATAAGAATTAATTGTTTGTAGCGTTAGAACATTGACTAGAATTAATTGATTGTAATCCTAATCCCCAAGAGAATAAGAATTAATTGTTGGTAGCATTAAAATGTTGATTGGAATTAATTTATTGTAATCCTAACCCCAAGACAATTTTCTTTTCCCCTTTTTCCTGTCTGATTCAGCATAAAAGGGTGGATCATGATTTCCTGTATACACATATTTCTTTCCTCGTATTGCGTGAATCCAAAATTGCTCCTTCTGTGCGTCATGTTATTGCTCTTGGTTTTCCTCGTATTGCGTGAACCCATATTTCTTTCTTTTGGTTTTCCTCTTTTCGGCGGGGTCCACGTGATTTGGCAGCATCTCTCTTTGTGTGATTTCAAGGCATTAATATCTTATGCCCTTTTGACTAATGTATTCCAACTAAACATTGAACAAACGTGGCTGACTAGCACTGATTCTTTTTTCTTTGCTTTTATTATATCATTACATAATAGCATATATATTGATCCCTCTTTTGCCTTTACTCCTCCACGTAGATGTTAACTATTGATATATTCTGATATACCGTAATATATCTTGACAGAAGGCTACACCTTCGGTTTTGAAAATTTCTTCAAGTAGGATTAAATCCGATATGATATATATATTGTTCCCTATGCATGCGAATCCCTTCCTGTTCATAAGTATATTGATTTGTATACATATATTTATATATTGATTTTCGTTTTAGCAAGATTTATATATATAAGTATATTGATTTGTCGTTTTTTTTTTTAAAAATCGCCTTCCTGTACACCCTAAGCATGCTATACCTCCTCTGGATATTGATCTGGAAGAAGGATGGTTTCTTGTTTTCATCAATGAATATAATTGATTTATATATATATAGCTAGGTTAAATGATAGAGCTCGGTTATCTGAAAAATAATTTAGGAATCTTATTATGAGTCTAAGTCATTTTAAAATAAATTAATTGTGGGAGGATAGCTTTAGGGTGGTACCTCCTAAAGTGATGAACACACTTTTAAGGCTTATGCCTTAGAGAACTTTTGATGTGAACCGATATGTCCGTTTTTCCCAAAGTGGTGTCTGGCAGGGTTTCCCGGGGCACTAGTAGCAACTTTGGGAAGAGGTGTGCACACTAGGAAGAAGATTACGATATGACAAATTTTGATGATTTGTGACTGGCAGGGTTTCCCGGGTCACAGGGTAGACTGGCAGGGTTTCCCGGGTCTACCATGGTTCTCTTCCCACTAGAAAACTCTAAAAACCATGACACCTTTTTAGTTTATACATATACACATATGATGCCTTTATGCTAATTTATTTTGCAATTAATTTATTTTTATTATTTTATTTTATGTTGGAATTGATTTATTTTACGATTATTTAATTTTATTTCGTAATTAATTAATCTTATTTTATAATTATCTTATATTGGAATTAAATTATTTTATTTTATGATTAATTTATTTTATTTTATAATTTTTTTATTTTATTTTAATTCATATCAAATTTATTTATCTATCTACTTATTTCTGTTCTATTTTATTTCATTTTACCCTTAATTAATTAGGATTACCAGCGTTTGCTGATGTGTGTATTCTTGGGCTGCGATGATCCTTTGGGGGAGCAGAGTTTCAGTGAACAGGTTTCAAAAATTGGGGCTAGCCGTGAGAAGTGAGGATGACGGACAATAAACTCTAGTTATCTACTTTCATTTATTTTCATTAATTTTATTTTTCGAATAATGTTTAAGTTTAGAATTGTTCCCTGTAATAAGAAGTCTTGCACTTGTTCCATACAAGTGCGGCGGTGACACCTTCCGGATGTTGATTATTTTGGATTTCTATTATTATTTATGAAAACTCTTGGAATATTTATGTTATTTGAACTTTAGAAATCCGGGGTGTTACAACATGTCATCAAATTATTACTTTTTTTGACTTTTTTTTTAAAATTTTTTTCAATTAACCGTCTATATAGACTTATGGGGAATTATAAGAAATTAATACAATGAGAGCGGAGCGGATCTCCTGTAACCTATAAAATAATAGCATATATCAGTTGTAAGTACAAGATAATAAGGCTGACTTAAATAATATGCACATCTGGCAGGCAACAAACGATGATCCAGCACCTCGCTGGGTGACGGATAGAAACGACGCCGGTGAAGTGCAATCCGAAAAAACCCGCTGAACGGCTGAAGAAAAACCAAGCATCTGGTAGAGCAACCGGGCGTCGACAAAACTTCGTAGTTACCCTGCCACCTCCTGCGATTGTCGCTGGGAGCAGCGTTTGCCCCCCACACACAACTCTCTCTTCTCTGCTTCGCTCCCAGCGGCGTCAAACTCAACCTGAAACTCCCAAACCCTTCCGCGCCGCCATGAGGTGAAAACTGGACCACGCTTTAATCATCGGCCACTAATTCTTCGGGTATCTCCAACTGCATTCCTGGTTACCGGTATGTACCGGCCATGTTTTTTTATATTAAACACTCTATGTAACCCTATAATTACTTTTATTGCTCTCTTCTCTATATTTATTTATTCTTTTGTGACGGTTTTTTCCCCTCGTTTGTTTAATTGCGCGTTCGTTTCTAATCTGCTTTCGTTTGTGTTCATCTGGTCGATGTTTACTGTTTTGTACCGCGGTGCTATTTCTGTTTATCTGGTCTAAAAGCAATGCTGATATTTAATCAATTTCCATAGGGGTGGGGGGTTGATTGTCATTTACCTCGATTACGATTCAGACTGGTTGGGCTGGCATTAATGTGACTTTTTATTGTTTAACTAGTGGTTAAAGGGGGAACTGGTTTTTCATGTATCCTTAATTACTGTCCCTGGTTTTGTCTCTCTCGATGGAATCTTATCAACAGGACAAGTAAGAATGGAGAAATAAGAGTGATTTTCTAATCAAACAAATTTTTTGTTTTTTGTTCTAAAAAACTATTTTCAAATCAATTCTATAAAAATATTGTCAGATCAAAACAGAAAATATAATTTATAAATAAGGTAACTTCAAAAAAAAAAAAAAAGATGACGATCCTTGAATTTGTGAATCCCCTAGCTTTTTAAATGATGTCCTGTTCGTTGATTTTATCTTCTTTTTCATTTGATAACTTCAGCTTTTAAAGCTCCAAATTTGCAAGCCCAAATTCGATGTCTCAAAGTTGAAAATGATGCTAAGAAGTCGAGTGATGAGCCTCCATTATCCTCATCTCACATGGATTTCTTCTAAATTTGGGAAAATTGATGCTTCTGGTCTCTCCTTCCAATTTCCTCTTTCACATTCCAGCCGTGGAAACCCGAAGCGGCATGTTTCAGCCTCCTCCATCACTCAAAACCCTTCATCCTATGGTACAGACAAGTTCATCAAAACTTTCCTATTTGTTCCACCGGGAGTTGAACTGAACGAGGTCAATGAAGATATGATTCTACCCGGATCCAACATAGTTGTTGGACCCTATGCTGGCGATGCCCGAATAAAGGAGGTAGAATTTATGAAGAGCAGTGGTCGGGCTAAGGGTTGCCCTAAGGATGACCGACCGGAATTTGCTATCTTAGGTCGCTCCAATGTCGGAAAATCTTCCCTCATAAATTCTCTGGTTCGCAAGAAAGAAGTTGCCCTTACATCTAAGAAGCCAGGTTTTATTATTATTATTTTTTTAATTGACTTTCTTTGCTACTTGAGGTATTTCAAGCTTATATAATAGCTTAGATGAACTGACTTGGGTGTTGCTGGTAGGAAAAACCCAGCTTATCAATCATTTCTTGGTGAACAAAAGTTGGTATATCGTGGATTTGCCTGGTTATGGGTGAGTCACAATCTCCAACGTGAAATTGAATTTGTAGTTTATGGTTATGGCAAAAGAAAAAAGAATGTATGATTACTTGATTAGTAGGTTCACATGCTTTTCACTTCCTTCATGATTTTAATAATAATTTCTTTAGAAAAATGATGTGGTTTTAAAGAAGGAAAAGACTGATTTTGAGTTGAAACTAATATTGCACTGTGTTGAATATAGTCGAGCATCCTCTGTTGCTGGTAGCTTACTGAGTCGATCTCGATTAATTTCCTTTAACATTTTTGAGTTGACATGGCAAGAAATGCTTGTTGAAAACATTGTATGTGTGATTATGGTCCTGCACTTTTAGTTGGCCTCTGTTCTTTCCTGGTGTATTTTTACATATTTGTCTTTTGCAAATGGGAGGGCTGAACACGATTTTTGATTCACAATGGCCGATTTCATCTGTTAACTACAGAAAAAGAAAAGTTTAAAGAACAAATGCTGCATAATAGTATAGAAACTATTCTTTCTCATTTCCTTTGTACAGTATGTCAAATCATTCTGTCCAAACGGATGGATTACCGGCAGTCAATGATTTCATTCTCATTTTCCTTTGTTCTCTTGTTAGTTTGTAATCCCTTTTATTCCCATCCAAATGAACTGTTAAGGATTAGTGGACCGTTGAAAACTAATCAATGGAAATATAATATGATTGAATTTCATGGAGCTTTGCCAAAGCATCACAAGCTGCAAGAATGGATTGGTCCTCCTTCACAAAAGGCTACTTTTCGAACAGGGATACTCTGGTTGCCGTCTTGCTTCTCATTGACGCAAGTGTTCCACCTCAAAAGATAGACTTTGATTGTGCCAATTGGCTAGGACGCAATAATGTATGTTTTTTTTTTTTTTTTTTATGTCATGTTCTTTACTATATCTCCGTACCTTGCATAAATGGGTCATTACCTGCACTTTTGTGGATTTCAGATTCCCGTCACTTTTGTTTTCACAAAATGTGACAAAATGAAGGTGGAAAAGGGAAAAAGGCCTGATGAGAACATCAAAGAATTTCAAGAGCTGATCAGGCAAAACTACCGGCAACATCCTCCGTGGATTATGACCAGCAGTGTCACCGGACTTGGCAGGGATGAGCTTCTGTTGCATATGTCACAGTTAAGAAACTATTGGGATCAGTAGGGGCAATTTTTCTTTTTCGAGTTTTTTTAAACCGTCAAGAGGTAAACCATGTAGTATGCACGTACTGGCAAAAAAGGGAAAAAAAAAAAAAAAAAACTCTGAAGGGTTCTGCTAAAAATGCTATATATATTTTTTTTACTTGTATTTGTTGTGCCTGAAATGCAACCGCTAGGAAACAATTTGATTTTCTTAATAAAAATAAAAATGGGTTTTAGTTTTCTTATGATGCATGAAAAAATTAAATTTTCTACACAGACATGAAATGGTGGGACTCATGTATATATATGTGTGTGTGTGGGGGTCCCACCATTTTATATGTATGTGACATGAGATAATATTTCTCATGCAACATGAGAAATATTAATCCCAAATAAAAAGGATAAAGTTCCGTTGGGGTGGATTTGATTTGAAGAGTAGGGAGAAGAGAGAAAATTCTGACCAAATTTTCCTCTCATCCTTTTGTCTTAACCCTGCCATCCTTGCTGCTTCACAAAACTGGCGTTGTCACTTGGCCCAAGTGGAGTGGTAGTGGAGCCGGAGTATGATGAGAGCAACGTCGAAGTTTCAGCGATAGAGCGCCTCCTGCAAGACATTCTTGCCAGCTGAATTCTGCAAGAGACGTTAGCATCGACGATAGCCAAAGCGTGACCGTCAAAGGCGTTGTTGGGGCGAACATTGAGGTGGAGAGTGGTCTCTCTGTAGGGAACATCATGACGGTCGAGAACGACTGGGATCTTGTGGGCGAGTTGCTCTTAAGTGAGAGAGTCAAACTCGGTATTGATGAGGGCGGGATTAACGAGTCAAGGGAGGGAAGAGATAATATGAGAGATGGTGGTGTGGTTAGTCAAAATGCAGACTTGGCCATGGCCGGAAATGACGACGCTAGTTTTGTGAAGCAGTGAGGAGGGAGGGGTTAAGGCAAAAGGATGCGAGGTTAATTTGGTCAAGATGAGATAAAAGTTTTCTCTCCTATCCTATTCTCTCAAATCAAACACAACAATGTGTTTGGTTGAAAAGGAGAGGAGGGATAATGAATTATGTTACCTTATTTGGTTTGTTAGAGGGGAGTAGAAAGAAGAGGATCCTTTATAATGAGAGCAAAAAAATAAAGAGGGAAGGAAATGAGAGCCAAAATTTGGCTTTCTTCCCACAAAAAAATTCAAACCAAATGAAGGAATGAGGATGCATCCCCTCCTCTTAAATCAAATTAAGAATTGTAATTTTAAAAAAGATTGTATCTTTTTAGAGAAGAATGGAAAATGATAAAATGCAAAAATAAGAAAAATAAGACAGGTTTAAGAGTTGACTGTGATTAGCTTTAGAAACCAAAGCACCTACTACTAACCCCCTTCTAAATTTGTTTAATTGACCTTCAATACTATTTTTGCTACTCTAATAAGTTGATAACATTTTAAAGTTTATTTATTAGTTATTAATATATTTTCATCCTGTCCAAGGTGGTTGTGTCTAGGGGTGTTCCTGGGCAGGGCCAGACCCTTGCCTGATGCCCTGCCCAAAAGATCAATGGGCGGCAAAATGAGGTCTGGTGTCCGGCCTTGTCTGATAAAAGCCCTAACATTTTTGGGTAGAGCGATAATGGGCAGGGCAGAGCGGGCTTTCCATGCCCAAGTGACCATACCCTATCACACCTTATATATAAAAAAAGTTTCAATCAAAACTAATAAATAATAGGCTAAAATATATTTTTAGTCCTTTAAGTTTACATGAGATATATTTTTGGTCCCTTAACTTTATAAAGTATACTTTTAGTCCTATAATTTTAACACCGTTAATTTTACTAACGGAAAATGCAAACTTAAGTGATGATTGTATAATTAAATGCTATTAAATTTAAATTTAAAATATGGGTAAATTAAAGATTATATAAAATTTGTTTAATTAAATGATATTAGTCATCACTTGAGTTCGCCACGTCAGTATTTTCCGTTAGCAATATTAACGGTGTTAGCGTTTTAGAACCAAATATATATTTTATAAAGTTAAGGGACTAAAAATATGCCTAATATAAAATTTAGAGGACTAAAAGTATACTTTAGCCTAAATAATATTACAAACTACAAATGAAATCCATAATTCTACAACTTGGGTCTTGAATTAAAAAGACAATCATATGCTTTAACAAATAGTCAATATCCATAAGTGAACAATTAAATAACATTCATAATCCACTAATACAAGGAATCAAAAAATTGTAATCAAAGCATTGTAGTTATCCAAAATTTCAAGAGATTTCATCAAGGCCCCAAATTATCAAGAGAAAGAAGCATATGGAATCAAAAAATGAAAGGGTCAAAAAATTGAAGATAATATATATATATATATATATATATATATATATATATAGTACTAGACAGGGTCAAATGGGCAGGGCGGTATACCCTCCCGATGCCCAGCCTTACCCGCAAAAAGGCCCAGCCTAATTGTGCCTAAATTTTTTTGGGCTTATTTTTTTCGGGTTGGGTAGGATGATTTTTTCCGGGCATGCACGAGCGAACTAGACCTTAGACTCTGTGAACACCCCTAGTTGTGCCCCGCATGAGCATCACCAAATTTCTTCCAAATTTTTATTCTCATTAAATATTTTTCACTCCCTTTTCTTTTTCGCCCAAAAAGATTGTTCACTCTCACAAGCCTAACCCTTTTCTGTCTTCGGAAGTTTTCCTAGCTGCATCACTGCTCCCTCTCCCATGTTAAACGTTATCTCAATCTGACGGAGTTTACGTCTTTACGACATAAATCCGTACAAATTCACTTCGAAATCGCCGCTAGTATTTTTAGTCCTGCGGGCCTGCGTTATAGCTTTTGAACTTCATTTTAGCTATTATAGCCTCTACCATGGCCATGGTTTTTAAGTCAATGGCTGCGACAACCTGCGATCTATGTCTCTTTTCTCACTTTGGCGTTGATGGAAGCCCGAGAGTGCATTTCAAAACTCGAGATTTTGTTACCAGAGCTGTAAATCGAGGGCTTAGTACTAATAGAAAGACATTGAAGAGAAGGCTGGGGATTAATGTACGTGCGATCGTGCAAGAGAATCTTGAGACAGCGAAGAGAAGCGATGCTTATCCTCTTGGGCTGGACGTGGTTTCAGAAGGGGAGTTAAGGGAGAAGGGGTTTATGGGATTGAGGAAGACGAAGTTAGTATGCACAATTGGGCCCGCATGTTGCGCATTGGAGGATTTGGAGAAGTTGGCTTTGGGAGGAATGAATGTTGCTAGGCTCAACATGTGCCACGGGACTAGGGAGTGGCACTTGGACGTCATTACGAAGATGAAGAAGTTAAACCGGGAAAGAAATTTTTCTATCTCTTTGATGATGGATACTGAGGGTAGTCAAATTCATGTTGTCGATCATGGAGCTCCTTCCTCTGTTAAAGTAGAGGTGACTTTCATATTAGTATTTGTCATTTGCTTTTACGGACTGATTCCTAAATTGAGGACCGTATCAGGCTCAATGTGCATCCAACACTGATATGCCACAACCCTTCAAATTGTCTTTAAACAGTATACATAATATATGCAGCTTGTGTTGCAGTGTCAGTATGGTGTGGAGAAAGCTTTACCGTTGGTTTTATATATTGCCGATTTTAATATTGAAGAATTCACTCTGAGTCTTGTCTTGACAAATGTCTATTTCTCCCTTTAATGCAAGGATGGTTCAATTTGGTTTTTTACTGCTGAACAGTCTAAGAGTTACCGTCCATTCACCATTCAAGCAAACTTTGAAGGTTTTTCTGAAGGTAATGAAAGTTTGCTTTTTATCGATGAATGAAACCTTCGGTATTTCCCCCCCAATCTTCCATTTAATTCCATCATTGGCTTGTACTGAACTCAAATGATAAATGTTTGTCAGGTATTGAAGTGGGTGATGAACTTGTTATTGATGGTGGAATGGCATGCTTTGTAGTTGTCGAAAAGACTGGAAGTGATTTGCGTTGTAAGTGCACAGATCCTGGTCTTTTCCTACCTGGAGCCAAATTTAGCTTCTGGAGAAATGGAAAGCTTGTGAAGAGGAATTATAAGCTCTCAACTCTATCAACAAAGGCATACTAAAGATTTCATCTTTCACTTATTAAATGAAGATGGAGGGTTAATTTTTTATTATGAATTGTGGGCAAATACTTATATTGCAAATAGTATTTATTTTTCTTTGCAGCATTAAATCTTTAGAGGCATTCTTGGCCTGATGCTGCGTCGTTGTGACAATCGTTATCTGATGCTTTTGTTAGTAATCGCTAAATAATCCATCCGGTTCTTCATTTGTTTATATATTCTTTCAATCCTTGTGCGGCTTTCGGAAGAAAGTATGAACTATTAATCTAGTCATTCTTAACACGACAATTTTCCATGCCTTGTAAAAGTTTCAACCAAGAAGTTATTGAATGAGATCTATTAATAAATGATATATCTAAAGAGTTTGTAATCGATAATTGTAACACGTGATGCATGTAGTTGCTATCACTTTATAGTTTATAGCTTAAGGCTTCTTGTTGTATTAAAGTTTCAACCATTGGTGAAGTTGCTTTTTGTTTAATATCTTCTATTTGCAGACGTGACTATGCATGGCAACAGAGTTAGCACTAGTGATTCTGTGCCTTATAAGACCTGCTTATTCTCCGATGGTTGGTATTGTTAGAAAATATATTGTAATTAATATAGAATCAACTAGTATTCCCAGCAATTAGGGATTATGATTAGGAAATCATTAAGAGCCATTATCACTGATCCCCTCTTGTATAAATGTACCCCGAGATAACTCAGATTATATTTCTCATTATCTGTTTACAGTTATTAATGATGATTTTTCTCGTGTGAACTGTTTTATAGTAGAAAAAGTATATTCTTCTCAGACAATTCACTGTTTCTTCCACAGGATTGGGCGGACATTGATTTTGGGGTCTCTGCCGAAGTCGATTATTTTGCCCTGTCCTTTGTCAATGACTCGGATTCTATCAGGCATTTAAAGAAATATCTATCTACCAAAACTGCCAAGTAAGGATGCACAAATTAATAGAATCAACAAATAGCGTTTTATGCCTGTCACCTAGTATTTATACAAAATCATGGTGTGATCTCTTGACATCATATGGATTTACAACTGCTAGAAATCTGATCCGTTCTTTTTTGTAATATTCCAATGAGATATTTGAAATCGTATTATGTCCAATGTTAAATTCGCACCATCGGTTGTTTATCAGTTGCATATATTGGATTATCAACACTTTTGGTCTGCTAATTTATTTGCTGCGAAAAATCAAGTCATAGAATGCAAATTTTCTAGTATTTTATAAATTTGAGTACGGTTGTTGCAGACCTATTAAGATATTAGCAAAGATAGAGAGCCTAGAATCCCTTTATAACCTAGAGGACATAGTGCAAGCTTCGGACGGAATCATGGTGGCTCGGGGTGACCTTGGGGTGGAGATACCACTTGAACAGATACCTATAGTCCAAGAGAGTATAACTCGCATTAGCAGACACCTTAACAAGCCAGTAATTGTAGCTTCTCAACTTCTTGAGTCAATGGTTGAATACCCAACACCAACACGGGCTGAGGTAATATCAATTTGTTATCTGGAGTCTGGACAACATCTTAAGTTGAAGAAAAGATTTATCCAGAAGAAATTCTCCTTTTCTTCCATGACAACAAGTTTGTCCAGCCTTGTGTGTGATAATATCTGCTTTCATTCGAAAAGGTTGCAGATGTTTCTGAAGCGGTTAGACAGTATGCCGATGCCTTGATGTTATCTGGTGAGTCAGCTATTGGTTCATATGGACAGAAGGCTCTAGCAGTTTTAGATATGGCTAGCAGCAGGATGGAATCATGGAGTCGGGCAGAGAACAGACAAACTCATCTCAATATCCATCAACTTGGGCTATCATTACCAGATCGTATTGCGGAGCAGATATGCAATTGTGCGGTTGAAATGGGTAATGTCCTATTGCTTTAACAACCTCTGATTTAATAGTTCTGCGGTTTTGTGTTCTGCAAAGTGTCTTGCTCCCATGTGAAACAAAAAAGAAAAATAGAATTGATAGTTTACTCGTTTATTGCAGCCAACAACCTTGGCGTTGATGCTATTTTTGTGTTCACAAGGCATGGACACATGGCATCTCTCTTATCACGTAACCGTCCAAATTCTCCCATCTTTGCTTTCACCGGCGATAACAATACCCGTATGGCTCTGAATGTGCAGTGGGGTGTTGTTCCTCTCCTTGTCGATTTATCAGATGATGCAGAATCTAACATCTTAAAATCTACTGGGCTCATGAAATCCAAAGGATTGATCAGGCAAGGAGATATTGTTCTAGTGGTCTCTGATGTTACTCCAAGACCTACAACTCCATTGTCTCTCCAGTCAATTCAAGTGAAGGCCATCATGTAGAAGTAGAAGGAGAAAATTAGGTACAACATTTAAGTGTTTGTCATCCAATTTTTTAATAAAATAATATGATTGGATTTCTTTCAGCTGAGCGCTATATAAATGG
Organism: Acacia confusa; assembly: GCA_037074495.1. Classification (NCBI taxonomy): domain Eukaryota; kingdom Viridiplantae; phylum Streptophyta; class Magnoliopsida; order Fabales; family Fabaceae; genus Acacia; species Acacia confusa. Next base: position 212,854 of record CM073512.1, on the reverse strand, counting down.
TTTTCCAAAGAATTTATTCCACATGCTGTCGCTTTACTGGAGAGCATGATAGCAAACACTTGAAACAAACTCATGTCCTGTCCTATTTAGGATGCTTGCAAAATATCTCGCCGTTGTATGGATATTGGATAGGTATCTGTAATTCTGTATAATCCCCGAGAGTTTGCTTTGTTTAATAGAGTGCCCTGAGAATGTTCATTCTTAGCACCATTGGTATTTACGCCATTGCTTGTTACGTTATATGCATTTTGAGGGGTTCAATATAATGTAATTACATTTTGTTATAATCTATTTTCTGGATAATGCCGACTCTGATTGTGATGATTGTAGTTACATTGACGTGAGCAAACAACAGTAATAACCATTTTCTTTTCTCTCTTGTTCTTTCACTCATATCAATAAGTTTATTACCCTTAATTGAGGAGCAATATGAGAATATGGGCAATGTAAGTATTGTACCAACGCAGATCATGTTTGAAATCCCTTGTATCTGCTTCATATTATCAGCATACAATGTTTATTAACAAATTTGCGATCTCACTCCTAATAAATCACATTTGAAAACTAAATGATCCGATATATGTCTGGTGTATGCGAAGCATCTCTGCTACTTTTTTTCTCTAGTGTAGTAAAGTCAGGGGTTGTTTGGTATAAGGGATTTAGACGGGAGGGAAGAACAGTTTTCATGAGTCGAATTTAAAAAGATTAGCGAAGTGGATATTTCTTCTATGGAAAATGACATTACGATACTATGTGAAAAAACTATTGAAACCCATTTAATATTTGGGATCACAAGCAATATAACTCTTTTAATTCTATACTGTGGACTATTCCATTGATGAAAACTATTTTAATATGTGGAACTAATAATTTGGATTGAGATATTATATTTAAGACTAAAACAAACCCTTCAATTAACTTATGTATTTACGGTAATAGGAGATATAATTTTTACAAGATATTCAAATGTCTTTCTCTCTTTCTTTTGTGGGTTCAAATATGACTTCAATTCTGATTAATTGATAATCTAGTATCATTGAAAGGTTCTCCAGAACCTCCAATGAAAAAGAAGAAAGAACAACTTCACAATGTTTTTGCTCTTGAGGCTTTGATACTGGCCACTAGATGTTTTTGCTCTATGACTACTTGACTCTGATACCATGTGTGAATTTGAATAATTAAAGTAGGGAGGAAAAAAGAGCCTTTGAATTGGAAAAATAAATTTTTACGGAGATCTTTTCTTTACATCAATCTAACCAGAAAAAAACAATTTGTTGCCATCCCTATTTTAGTTAGCATTTCAAAGATATTTTAACATATTTAACCTGATCATCAATATCATTGGTGTTCTAGATAGCCTCAAGGAGCTTATACTTCATCATATTTTCTTGAACTATATTGGAGTAGGGTGGAAGAAGTGTAAGAGGAGTAAGAGAAAGCCAAAGAAAAATGTAAATGTCAGAGAAATAATCAAACAAGTGTCGTTGTCAATGGAATGAAGGAGAATTTCTTGGGTTAGAACATCCATGATCAAAGAAGATTAAGGATTAGAAGAAGAATCAAAGAATAAGGTAAAAGTTCGGGGGAGAGTCACAAAAGAATCGTATTGTTACATATAAGGGTGAAACATGCGTAATATATGTATATATAAGTAATTGAATTCAATATTTAGAACTCATGGTCCATAATTAGAGGTCTATAATGATTCTCAATTGTTATTTTTCATTTATTGGGATGTGGCATGGGTGATTGAGTGAACTTTTGAATTAAGATATGATATTGGACCTACTACACATGTTCTTTTGTTGTCGTAGGCTCAATTTGGATTTCCACTCCTTTCATAATGCCGTTCTCAATTATATACACACACAAAACAAAACAAAAACAACCTTTTATAGTGGACATATTTGTAGTGGTTTTAACAACTTCAGATGATATTAGTAGTGGTTCAAATAATTGGTATAAATTGCTACTAATATTGTAGCCGTGATATGAAACCGCTACAGGATGACATTGAGATGTCATATTGTGTTAACATTTTGTAGTAGGTAAACAACCACTACAAGTTGAAATTGGCCAAATTTGAGCGGTTATTAAATCACTACAACACTGAATGGAATTTAAAAAATGGTGGTAGGTTTTAAGAATTAGTGATAGAAATTTGTAGCAGTTTTAAACTGTTATAATGTTGGATGAAATTTAAAAAATAACGCCAAAATATTGAAATAAAATTTGTAGTAGTTAAAAAACCGCTACAAAATATTATGTGAAATTTTAAAAAGTTGCGCCATATGCTTTTCAAAATTTGTAGCGGTTAAAAAACCGCTACAAAATTATTACCATTATTTAAAAAATATATAATTTGATTTTTTAATTATTTAATTGATAATTTAAATGATAAAATTTAATATTTACAAAAAATGGTATTTGTAGATAATTTTTTATTATGGATATTATTATACTTATAATACTAAGAAAGTGTAGATAATAAGAACTTATTATGTTATCCACTAGATGATATTTGATTATGAAATAAATATTGATGATTATAGAAAGAATGTTGAAGGAAGGTCCTTAACGTTCTGGATAAAAAAAATAAATAATTAATATTAGAAGAAAGGAAAAAAAAATTGAAATCAAAGTTTTTCTTAAAAAACATTTTACCATATTTGATTAGCTATCTCAGCACTTAACCTCTCCAAAAAATGTTGACGGGTGAGAGAAAACGAAAGAGAAGGTAGGGGAAAGAAATGAAGGAGTGTATGAAATGAAATGTAGTAGGGTATTTGTTGAGATATGTGCAACACTTGTTATGGTTGATGTGACATTTTTTTTATAGGTTTTCATTTGTAGAAAATTTTGATGTTTGAAGCGGTCTTAGAATCGTGTTCACATTAGGTGTCAAGCCCTTATGTGCTCATTAGGTGCCAATATCTCTATTAGAGGGATTGACATTTTTTTTATTTTTTAAAAAATTTTTATATATTGTATTTATTTATATTTAAATTATATGCTGCTTTCTGAAAAAAAAAATTGCACCCAGTATCTCAAATTAATTAGTTTTCATGATATTGTTATTACAGATAAATATTACTGAATACAGGACTGAAAATTAATTAATTTGAGATACTGGGTGGAATTTTTTTTTTTCAGAAAGCAACATATAATTTAAATATAAATAAATAAAATATATAAAAAATTAAAAAAAATAAAAAAAATATGCCAATCCCTCTAATAGAGAGATTAGCTCTTAATGGGCACATAAGGGCTTGGTATCTAATGTGGACTCCTTAGAATCGCTACAAACAATCTATTGGTTTTTTCATAATAAGATAAGCATAATTTCTTAAATCAATTTTCATTGCCAACTTTACAAAAAATATTTGGAGAAAATGTTATTTGTGAGTTTAATATGTTTGAACACAAATTAAACTTAAATTAAATGATAATATGCATAACTTAAAAAAACGCATTGAACTATAGGTAAATTGTCATTGTCTTTAGGGAAGAAGTTTTTGAAATTAATGGGCAGGAATAGCTCACCCTTGTAGGCAATATTGTTACCTTCGCCTATGTCTTAAAAGTCCTGAGACTTTAAGTGAACCACCATATTTTAATCCCTGTGCCTCTCGTCCTCGACATAATAAACATGATGTGCCTTTGAGGCAAGAATATATGATTCATCATCTTGAGACTGACTAGTGTGAATTAGTAGGGTAAAATTTACTAATGTGATGTCTAAGTTGTTAGTTGTGATTCTCTTGGAATTTATCATATTTGCCCACAAACACTTGAACAATGTCATGCTGTAATAGCCTTGGCAATTTATTTGGACAACATCAAGAAGCTTTTCATAATAGAGGAAGTCTTTGAACTGTATGTTCTCGTCACTGTTGCTTGCATAACTCCCTTGTCCTAAAAGTGCCACAAACACCCAATTTGTGGTTTAGCAATAATTGATTTCATGAAAACGTACAAAACTTGAAACCATTAATATTGTATGTTGTAAATCTGGTTGCATGATCAAGAGGGCCAAGTGTGAGAGTTCTAAATTCTGGTGAATGCAAGTTTTGGTCATTTAGTATTCTTCGTTTAAACCAACATGAGAATTCTTTGTGCATTTTTTTTGTCAATTTTGGAGGATGCATGTACAAACCTTAAGTTGACGCTTCACATATCTTCTGAATTCTCTATAATTAATCATGAGATGGTGATCATGAAATGTTAGTATAAAATGTGAGGAAATATATAGGATAGTATATGAGTATTCAATCCGTACAGAGTGAAGGATTCAACTTTAGTGCAATTAATCAAGACATGTATATGTGCTTGGAACTTCTCAATTATTGTCAATTTGAAGTTCTCACTTCCTCCAACTTTTTACCAACACAAGGGATTAACAACTCTCTTAATGATGACTCAGGTTTAGGACAATCGTCTACACGAGGTGGTTGGTTGAAAGACATTTCAATGTCATCAAAGTATCTTAAACAAAAATACAATACCCCATCCCCTATATAACCTTTAGCTATAGAACTTTCTAGCTACGCCTTATTCCTTACGAATGATTTCAATTTCCCAAGCAACTATAAAGTAAAGGGTAAAGGAGAAAAAATACATATGTGCTTTACCCCTGGGAGCGTCCAGCACCATATGCTTTTTTTGGGAGCAAAAATACACACGTGGTTACCATTTTGGAGAAAAAGTCACATCCCGCCGTTATGTTACTGTTTACTTCATTTCTTTCTCTTTCATCACGATGAACAATAACATAACGGTAGTATGTGACTTTTGCTCCAAAATGGTAATCACGTGTGTATTTTTGTTCCAAAAAAAACATATGGTGCTAGACGCTCCTGAGGATAAAGCGCATGTGTATTTTTGCTCTTTTACCCTAAAGTAAAAAAGGAAAAATGTTCATAAATGTTGAAATGTGACACTAATAAATTTAGAAAGTGATGTTGATGTGTATATGTAAAATGAGTACCTCTCAATAGGTTATATCTATCGATATATTGGGCTAGCAAGCTTTGTTTTGTGAACAAGGTGGATTGTTAGATGAACCATCACTATGAAAAAGGACGGAGGAAAGATAATCTCCAAATGACAATGTGTAATAATGATTTTATGTTGTAGCTGATCGAGCTCCTCAATTGTAATAAGTTTGGAACATAACTTTCAAAAGAAAAAATACAGCTCTACCAAAACGATCGACACATTGGGATGCATTGTATTTTTTATTGCAAGCAGAAATAACTGTTGCATAAGAGCATGTGAGTTATGACTATTCAGCTCATTAACTTTTTCGAGCCTGCATGTCAATACATCATGAAATGTTGCAAGAATACGCATTAGGAAGTTTTATTTTCTTCAACATCACGAGGAAGATTTCCTTCGATTTTGTGAGGGTGAATTTTTCCAGTTGAAATTCATCATTCTAATCCGGCTACACGTCTTCATAAACTCCCATGGCTCGTAAATATTTCCTTTATTGGAGATAATCTTTTGACTTGCCTCGTTCGTTAAGCACCGTATATAGCACATTGTCGCATATATTTTTTTTCAATGTGCATGACATCAATATTGTGTTGAAGCAAATTATCTTTGCAATACGCCAGAGTAAAAAAGATGCTTATCTTCCGTCATTACTGAGGTTTAAAAGTAGAAGTCCTGGAAGTCTTTATCCCCACGTTTGCTGCATCATCATTTTTTCCAAACTTGAATTCAACATGCTAAAGCTGTTGTAAGATATCTACACTGGATAAAATCCATCCTCTTTTTTCTCGTTCCCATTGAAAAGATTCCATTGCAACCTCAACTTGTGCTTACCATAGAGAAATCTCCGATAACCCATGAAGCACCACTTTTGACTGTGGGGAAGGTACACTGAGTCAAAGTCAAAATTACAAGCTAGACATGCCATCTCAGTAAGCACATTCTACCCAAAAAATGTTCCTAGGCCCAAAAGTTACTTATCATCCACATTAAAGTTGCACGCAAGTTGAACAATGTCTTCTCATCTGCTTCATATGTCTCAATGTTGACATTCCACAAGTCCAGCAACTTCGCCATAAGCAATTAGAGATACAAATCGATGTCATTTCCTTGTACCTTTTTGCCTGAAATGATCACAGACAAAATGAAGGAGATTTGTTTCATACACATCTAGGGGGAAAATTGTAAGGAATTAAGACAACATGTCAAATACTGTAACTTGGGCTAAGATTCTTAAACAAATTAGAATTGTTAGTTGCTAAAGTAAGCCGAACATTTCTATCGTCCCCACAAAAGCTGGTAAGTCTAAGTCAAACACTTTCCAGGCTTCTACATCCCATAAGTGTCTTAGTTTACCATTTACGTTCTTGTCAACTTCATACCATCTCATATGCTCAGCTGCTTTATACGATATAAACAAATTTTGTAAGCAAGGTTTTAAAGGAAAGTAACTGACAATCTTTGCTGGTTTCTTCTTCTACTTTTTTTTCCTTCCAAATTGTCCTGTACTGTACCTTGAAGGGAGACATTGTATACAATTCTTCTTGTAAGCATCATCTCTCCAATATAGCATATAATCGTTAGGGCATGCATCAAGTTTTTCATAGTTCAAGCCTAATTTGTTAATAATATTCTTGGCTTGTAGAATGTTGCTCGAGATGTATGTGTTAGGAAATGCATCTTGTAATAACTCTAGCAATATCGACATTCCTTTATTAATGATCTCATACAAGCACTTGATACGATATAATTTGATATAGAAAGATAATTTCGAGTATTTTCAACAACCTTGATATAAAGGACGATCTGCCTCTTTCATGAGGCTAAAAAATTCTTGATCTACATCATTCCTCATGAAAAAAGGGTCAGTACCCTGAACTTCTGCGATAAAGTTGTCATCTTGAAAACAAACGCATCCCGAGCATCATCATTAACAAGATCATCTTGAGGAAGATAATCATCATATCTCATATGAGGTTTCTCACCATGAATTCCTTAGAATGTATATTCTTCTGGGAAAAGCTTCAGAAGCAAATGTTCTCTAGCAATTTCTTATGTATGTCACTTCTTAAACTTGCACTTACAACATGGACACACAATTTTACCATTACAGCTAGTGTGAGAGAATGAGAAATCCAAGAAAGTGTTCAATCCGGCTAAACATACTAAGTTGCGTGACAATTTGATCCATGACTTATCCATATGTAGTGAACAACATTAGGAGAGAAGATGGGTGAAGAGAGAATTTTTAGTTCTCTAAATGATGTGTGTTGGGCACTTAAATGCAACTTTGAATCTTTTTGACCTCTACCATAACCACTATAAAGTTCATGGCATTCTACCACTACACCAACCGCTATAACATTCATGAACTTGTAGTGAATTTTTGACAAATAACTGCTACAACTTTAATGCTTGTTTACATTTTGTAATGGTTTCAAAATCGTCACCATACTCGCTACAACATGAAGATCATTGGCGGTTACCAAATTCAAATGTCAAAATTTAAAGCTTGAAGTAGTTTTATTTTTGAAATCGCTATAAACTTATGACAGTTGTTGGCGGGAAACTTAAATTTCAAATTTTCACATTTTGTAGCGGTTTTACTTTCGAAACTGCCACAAAATTGGCAAATTTCAAAAAATTCGAATTTCAAACACAGTTTGTAGCAGTTCTAAAAGTAAAACGACTACAAAATATGAGAAGTTTAAATTTAAGTTTCCCGCCAAATACTTTACCGTTTATCTTTTTAACCATTAAATATTGTACAAAATATATTAAATGAAGACAAAGTTGTAGTAGTGCGAGCTAATTGGGGGATTTGTTTTAGTCATAAATGTAATATCTAATCTTTTTTTTTTGTCTCCTAAACTTTTAATTTTTTCTTTAAACTATTTTTACTAGTTCTACATATTAAAAGAGTTTCCAGTTCACAGTACAGAAGTCAACGAATTATGTTACCTATTGATTCCAAATATCAAATGGGGTTCAATAGTGCTTTCATGTGGTATCCTATTTTCATTATTTAATATTCATAGAGGAAAGGCCCACTTCTCTTATTATTATTATTATTTTTAAATCCAACCATAAAATTTTTTCCCTCACACCCCTCCAAATCCCTTATCCCTGGTACCAAATAGCCCCTAACTTAACTAGCACATATTTCTTAAATGAAAACACACATTTTTCATATATGAATAAAAACAGTAACGGAGATGTTTTGCGTACCCCAAATGTATACATCTTTTAATCTGTACTTGTCTTTCAACCTCAACGCAATATATGAGCAGCAGAAAATAACCTAATTGGCCAATTCTTACAATTCCTTCCTCTATTATCTCTCCCACTAAGTAAAATTCTATCCAACATCGTAATTATATCAAATATGTTATCTGCACATGCATTCACGTTAATAGAAACATATACAGGGTGCCGTGCGTAGGAGAAACTTGTCTTCTTTAGTGTAATTCAAACAAAAGCACTAACCAAAATGTCTTTTTCTAACTTTTGGAAGCCCTCTTAATTAAGAAATTCGTATTATAGAGATGCTACGAAGATGGCCTAATTTAGGCACGCATAGTGAAGTGACTCATAATTCTTCTATGCAGTATTTGAAGATTTACATCCTTCAAAATCTACATAGAGCTACATGCATTTCTTATCCATCAATATGGTTTCTGAGTGAAACTTCTCTGCCCCTTAAATTCACCATCCAATTGGTTGTGTGTTGACATATAATTACAGAGACTACCCAACAAGGGTGAAGCAATCGTTTGGATATATGGCAAACTAACATGACTTGGACCCAGCTTCACAATACTCAGCCATCATAATGAAGGTAGCATATATAGGAAAATTTTTGCATATGTCAGCAGCAAGCTTTCCTGAGAAATTTGCAGTCAAATTTGTGAAACTCTTGTTGCATTAATCATGTGGTGTGCCTCCCGTCCAAGGAGAAGTGCATCTAGAATCTCATTCCATGAATCAGGAATACCGATGGTTGCAATATAGTCTTGCCTAAGATAAAAAAATAGAAGCATGGCCATCCTTTCTTCATAATGTCATTTGAGTGATATTTAACAAGTCCAAATTCGTTTCTTTTGATTTGTTCAAGTAACTTGATAACACATTCAACTTTAGACATGGTTATCATGGAGAAGTTTATAAATTTGTTTTAAAAAAACCATAAAACAAAGAGGCCCTAAATTGCTTCATCTTTATCCACTTGCAAACGCGTATTATACTCAAGATATGAGAATTTCGGCCCTTTTGAAATATCGGTGATAGAAGTGAGTTTTTTTCTGCTAAACTTTTCCAGATGAGCTTTTCCCCCCCTAAAAGTCAAATTGTTGTAGATGTGATTTACATTTAAGATAACGGTGGCAGAATTGACCATTTTTTTTTCCATATGGGCTCTTGTTAAACATAGCATTTGAAAAGTCAATTTAGATGAGAAATAGTTGAAAAAGGCATGAATCTTATTGAACACTATACACACAATTTACAAAGTTTATCCCCCCCCAAATCAGCATTTTCAAATTTTAATAGTCTTAAAGTATTGTTGACCTTTTATTTGGTCCCAAGAGTGATTTAATGAAATGAATTGGACGATTGTCAGTATAAAAAAAAAAAAAAAAAGGACTTGGACGATGATGAGAATTGAGAGGCGACAATGTGTGTGTGAAATCAATCATTTGGCTCAAAAAAATGCTAAAATCAGACACTCAGTGAAGCCAGAAGCTGCATTCATTCAGTGGCTTTTGAGAAAAATGACTTTTTTTTTTTTTTGAAGCCCATCACCATTAAAAGTCATCCCAAATACCAAAAACTCAGCCCTTTTCCCCCATTGAGCTTTTACTACATTCCACTGAGCTTTTTTCCAGTTCTGCTACTATGCCAAACACCTCCTATATAGACATGACTGTATATTCTCATGGTGAGCTTCCTTAGCTAGAAAGCTAAAATTAGCCAGTTGGTATAACACCAGGTGATACCTTATCTAACTTCGATGTCCTAGTATGATTAAATTGATAGCCGGCAAACTTAAGGTTATAAATCTGTTAAGATATCTTTATAAATTTTATATTAGCCACCGGCGCGGAGGTAGTATTTAAAGAGTTTTTGATGTCAAAGCAAAAAGAATATTTTGATATTGAGATTGTTTACACAATTTCTTCGGATCGAGAATTTATTTTTTATAAATTGGACAGACAAAGTGTGAAAACTAGTTTTAAGAACCTCATTGAAGTTTACACTTTGCTCACTGGTCATCGATCACATATGAGTATGAGTAAGCCACATGCAATTCTGCCAATTCATCCTTTATCTGTGTAGCCCAGAGACGACATCGCTATTTCTTGTTTCCAAATTTGTCTGTTTGAGTTTTTAATATTCTTAACATTTTTCCAGATATGGCAAGTTTTTAATAATGCCCTCTGAACAAAGGAATCAAAGCGGTTTGGTTTCTTCACTTTGCACTTTATGACACGGAATGCCACCTATAATTCATAACATCATAATTGTACATTTTAGTTTAGAAGAAAATTAAAATTTTATTAAACCTTTCGTGCCTATTAAATTTTCCATTCAACTTTTTATTTGTTTCTTATGATTTTAATCACATGTAATTGAACCCATACAGTCTCAACCTTTTTCCTAAAATTCTGTAATCGCTTCTTTAAAATGTGTAGATATCATCAATTATATGTTCAAAAAGATATAATCAATTGTATCAAAGAGGAGTAGTAACTCATACAGACACATATACATACATATATATTAAAATGGTGGCAATAATATAATACTACCTTTGGTCCTAATTATAGGACCTAATTTGTAGTGCAAATTACACTACAAACTATATCATATAATTAGGACCAAAGGGAGTAATTAATAGGTGTAACATAGTTGGACGTTGTATTAATTATTTTCAAGTTGTATTAGTTCAGTTTCACCTTATGTTATAAGTTGTTGTGTATAGCATCTAATTTGGTTATGTACATTTATCTTATTTTTGTATATATAAACACAGTGACCATTCAATAATATTCAATTCATTCTTTCCTTCACAAATGTCCAATCGCATGGTATCTAGAGCGTTCTAATTTTTTTCGGTCTTTGCCTCACCTACCCACCCATTTTCCATTTTCCCTCTTTTCATCATTTCTTGTCTTCTCAGCCTAAACCCTACATCGACTTCGACCTTAATCGACTTCAATGGCATTCAATTCCACTTCTAATCAACCTTCTTTGCTTACTACTTCTCCTTCCATTGCTTCAGCTATACCTATTCCTGTTCTTGATCAGTCTTCTTATTTTTATATTCATCCAAATGAGAATCTGGCTCTCGTTCTTGTAGCTCTCCCTCTCGATGGCACAAACTATTACAGTTGGGCTAGAGCCATGTGTATGGCTCTCCTCTTGAAGAACAAACTTCGATTTGTTGATGGATCATTGGTTCCTTCGCTGTTGACCAATCCTAATTTCCCGGCGTGGGAGCGCTGCAACAATCTTGTGCAAGGTTGGCTTACTCGATCTCTTTCTCCAACAATTTCCAAGAGTATTTTGTGGTTCGATTTTGCCTCTAAGATATGGAATGATCTTTGTTCAATATTCTCTCAGTTGGACTTATTTTGCATCTCCGATCTTCAAGAGGATATTTAAAATCTTCAACAAGGTACTCTTAGTGTCAGTGAGTATTTTACTCGTTTGAAAATCTTATGGGACGAGCTGATGAACATTCGTCATTGAAACCATGCTCATGTGGCTCAATTACTACTACATCAAGCCATCGAGATGAAGACTAGGTGATTCGTTTTTTAAAGGGTCTCAATGAGCAATATAATTCTACCAAGTCTCAAATTATGTTGCTCGACTCGAGTTTTTTCTCTTGTCGTTCAACAAGAATGTGAACTCCATTTGGCCACTCCTGTTGATCCAAAAATTCTGCTGACCAAGGCTCCTCGATACACTCCTCTTGGTCAAACACAAAAATAGTGTTAATACTATGGTAAACCTCACCACACTAAAGCCACCTATTACCGGAAGCATGGTTTCCCTCCTGGTTTTTAATTTCAATCTAATGGTAACTCATTTGTGGTGAATCAAGTTGGCAATCTGGGTTCTGGTCCTATTCCTCTATCTCTATATGCTCTTGCCTCATCTCCAAACTCCAAGCCTCCTCAAGCTACTGCTATTTTACCTCAGTTGTCTTTGGATCAATATCATCGTCTTCTTAGTCTCCTCAACTTTGCACCTTTGGTCAATCATGTTTCTGCCTCTGTTTCTGTTCTGATTGAAGGTATCTCTGTATCTCATTTCTCTGTCTCCTGGATCATTGATTCAAGAGCCACTGATCATGTATGTTGTTCCCTGGCTTTATTCTCTAATTATACATCAATTGCTCCAATTAATGTAAGTCTTCCAATTGGTGCTAAAGCTGTTGCTAGCTTCTCTAGAATAGTTAGAATATCCAATTCATTAATTTTGCACCATGTCGTTTTTCTTCCTAATTTTTCTTTCAATATTGTGTCTGTCTCTCGATTAACAATTGCTCAAAATTGTTTCTTAACATTTGACTCTCATTTTTGCTAGATACACTCCATTCAACCTTTGCTGAGGATTGGTTCAGTTAGTCTTTTTGAGGGCTTATACTTCCTTACTGTAGATATGACCATCAACACCAAATCTTCTCAGGTTCTTCTAACCAATACCACTCCTATTTCAAATTTAACTCTATGGCATATGCGCTTGGGTCATCCATCTGCATCTATACTTTTAGTTTTACATACTGTTTTGATATCCCTGTATCTCATACATTTCCCTGTGATGCTTGCCATTTTGCAAAACAAAAACGCTTGCCTTTTCTTGTAAGCACAAGTTCATGCAATAAAAATTTTGATTTGATTCATGTTGACATATGGGGCCCTTTTTTAGTCCCATCTATTTAAGGTCATCGCTATTTTCTAACCATTGTTGATGATTATTCTTGATACACCTGGCTTTTTTTAATGACAAACAAATCTGAAGCTTCTAGCCACCTTATCTAGTTTTTTGCTCTTGTTAAAACACAATTTTGCACAACCATCAAAATTTTAAGATTTGATAATGGTATTGAATTTAACATGAAATAATTTTTTTGCTTCTAATGGGGTAATTCACCAAACATCTTGTGTTGCTACTCCTTAACAACATGGTTTAGTTGAACAAAAGCACCAACATGTTTTAAACGTTACTCGAGCACTTCTTTTTCAATCTCACATTTCTCTTTCATATTGCTCTTTTTTGGTTCTTCATGCAACTAATATAATCAATTGCTTATCGTTTCCAACTATTCAAAACAATACTCCCTTTGAACGTTTACATGGTTTTGCACCCTCTTACTCTCTTTTTAAAGTTTTTGACTCTCTTTATTTTGCATCCACTTTGTCTACTCATCGTTCAGAGTTTGATCCAAGAGCATGCAAGTGTGTTTTTCTAAGTATCCCTTATGGTTCAAAAGCTTTTATATTGTTAGATATATTGAATAATCAAATATTTTTATCTCATGATGTCCTTTTCCATGAACATGTGTTTCCCTTTAAAAATGGCAACAACTTTTCACCATCCTCTCTTTTACATGAACCATAGTTACATTCTTCTCTTTTGGATGACATTGCACCCCTCATCCCCTACTTTATCAGCCCTTTTACCAATCTCTGAGCCTATTACCTCTAACCCATTTTCCTCTTCCACCTCTATTCCTCGTCGCTCTACTAGACTACATAAACCCCCTTCATATATGCAAGGCTTCCATTGTGCCCTCTCATCCTCTACTAACCAATCATCACTATAAGGTTCTCCTCGTTATCCTTTATCTTATTCATCTCTTTCTTCTTCATATCATTCCTTGTCAATAATGTTACTGTTCATTCTGATCCTACTACCTTTAAACAAGCTGTAAAACTTCCTGTTTGGAGAGAGGTTATGGATGTAGAAATTCGTGCTCTCAAACACAATCAGACCTAGGTTCTCACTTATATACCACCAAATAAGCTTACAATTGGTTGTAAATGGGTTTTCTGTACTAAGTTCAAAGCTAATGGTGACATAGAAAGACATAAGGCTAGACTTGTGGCCAAGGGTTACACCCAAACCGAAAGGAGTGGATTATTTTGATACTTTCTCTCTGGTTGCTAAAATGATCACCCTTCGTTTTTTGCTCTCCATTGTTGCTACTAAGGGTTGACATCTCCATCAATTGGATGTTATCAATGCTTTTCTCCATGATGATTTGCATGAGGAAGTGTATATGGATCTTCTCTCCGGGTTTGCACCAACTCATCCTGATCAGGTTTGTAAGCTACAAAAATCCTTATATGGTTTAAAACAAACAAGTCTACAGTGGTACTCTACATTATCTGCTGCCTTAATGTCTTATGGTTATGTTTTTTCAAAGCATTCTTTACTGCATTTATTGTCATTCTTGTGTATGTTGATGATGTGGTACTTGCTGGTAGTGATTTAGCTAAAATCAACTTGGTTAAACAACATTTAGATGATGCTTTTACAATTAAAGATCTTGGTGAATTTCGTTACTTTCTTGGTTTAGAACTTGCTAGATCTAAGGATGGCATATTTCTTTCCCAACGCAAATTTGCATTTGAGTTACTTGATGATTCTGATTATTTGGCTTGCAAACTTGCCACTTGTCCAATGGATCCCTATTTAAAGCTTTCTAAGGATAATGGTAAGCCTTTACTTGATCCTCTCTCTTATAGAAGGCTTATTGGTCGTTTACAATGTCTCACTACCACTCGCCCAGACTTGAGTTTTGCTACTCAACAACTTAGTCAATTCATGAGTGATTCCCTTGACACTGCCCATCAAGTTCTTCGATATATTAAGTCTTCTCTTGGAGCTAGTATATTTTTCTCTGTTGATTCTGATTTAAAATTGCACAGTTAATTATAGTGATTATAAGTGGGTAGGATGTTTAGACACTCGTTAATCTATTATTGGCTTTGCTATCTTTCTTGGTAATTCTTTAATCTCTTGGAAAGCCAAGAAACAACCTATCGTATCTAAATCCTCCTCATAAGTTGAATAACGGGTCCTGGCTTTCACTACCTATGAGTTGCAATGGCTTGTATATTTGTTGAATGATTTTCACATATCCCATGTAGCCCCTGCTCTTCTATTTTATGACAATCAGTCAACAATTCAAATTGCTGCAAACCCCACATTCCATGGAAAGAACAAAACACATAGAGCTTGATTGTCATTTGGTGAGGGAAAAGCTTCAAGCAAAGGTTATTTACCAAATCGTTGCATCCTACTGGTTTTCATGAGTTCACATCCAAGCTAGGCCTCCGAAACATCCATGCTCCAGCTTCCCCACCGAGGGGGGGGGACAAGTGTAACATAGTTGAGCATTGTGTTAATTAGTTTCAAGTTGTATTAGTTTAGTTTCACTTTCTGTTATAAGTTGTGTATATCATCTAATTTGATTATGTACATTTATCTTATCTTTGTATATATAAACACACTGACCATTTAATAATATTCAATTCATTCTTTCCTTCACAAATGTCCAGTAATAAAACCTAATTTGTAATATAAATTGTACTACAAACTATATCCTATAATTAGAACCTGATGGAGTAATAAACTTGATCAATTTAAGTTTATGTCAGTGATATTAGAATTTTTTTTTAAAAAAATAATTTTCATCTTTATGTATGAAGCAGATTTGATTAGGAGACGCCTATATTTTGCTATTTTTATCATTAGAAAAATTAGTTTATTCTCTCGATGATTTATGCTCCTTGTCCATATCTATAAACAAATGCAACATTGAGCACTCATAAAAAAAAAAATTAAATTCTAGGGACCAAGTAACAAAATTTTAAATTATGAAGTTAAATTAGAAATTGAGAACCGAGTTAAATAATAGAAACTCAAGTCCAAAACTATACTACTTTTTTTCTCTTTTATTTCTATAACTGTCACTATGTCCTTACCAAAAATGGCAAAATTCATCGACCCCATTTGATGAAACGGGGCCCACGCTGTCAGATTCATGGACAAGACGCTTTCCTCGGACCTGTGTTCTGCAGGATGTGAGATAGAAACCACTAACCACATCGGAAACGAAATGACATTCACACCCCCTCAACTTTTGACCATGTAAAATTCCTCGACTTTTAAAATTAAAACTATCATCGAAAAAAATCCCACTCATTTTAAGCATCAAATAGCTATGTATGTTAAGTTTTTGGTGGGAAAAAAAAAGCTAGGTTTAAGTCTAATCTTTTTAATTATTTCTTTTGTGCAATCAAAAATTATTTCTTTTGTTTTCTGACACACAAAGGTTATGCACAAAATACATATAGCTAGCATTGTTAGTTGATAAAGGAACAAATTTTTATATAAAATAAATATAACTCAAAATGTTAAAATTTGCATATGCAATTCTGAAAATCCCTATCATCATTTTTTGTATATTTTTTTTGAACTTTTATATTTTTTTCTATTTAAAATACTTACCTGAGTGATAAACTCGTATTTAATATAATCATAATCCTTAATCTAAGAGTAGTATAATTAGTTTATAGATATTAAAAAAATTAGCTACGCTAATTGTTTGTAATAAATGAGTATGTGTTGGTTTCCCAAGCTTTTTAATCGATGATATACATTGAAACTATCTCTTAATTAAAATTTTCTTAATTAATAAATTATGAGAAAAAAATTATGAATTTAGAAGATAATATAGATTAAATTTTTAAATTTAATTAAGATAAAAATAACTCTCTAATCTAACCTTTATAGGTTTAATGTTTATGTTTTTACTGTAGAAATATTTTTTTTACCATGTCTAAATAAAAGTGAATGAGTTATACTAATATTTTTTTCTCTCTCTTCTTTGATTCACTCAATTTTATATAAGCGTGGCCAAAAAAAATTCTATAATAAAAACAGAATCATCAAGTTTCTAGTCCTTAGTTTCAAATTGACATGGTTATCTTGCTTCAAGAATTGAGGTCATGTCATTGTGAAATAGAACTGTGTTTGTTTGGGGTAGTTTTGAAATTTCACACGCAGTGCAGAGATAGTCTTGTGTAGGCCGGTTTTAAATAGGGGGAGTTTGAACTTTCAAGTCATTGGGATTTGGGACTAAGGAAAGGGAAAAGAAGATAAGTTGAGGTCTGAACTCACGCCTTGTTCTCCCCCCCCCCCCCACCTTCTACTCCTCCTTCTTATGAACATCCACACTCATAAAATGGCAGCACGCAAGCTTCCACACATCTGTTTGTTTTGAGAAAACTTGTGTGTTTTTTTATCACGCCAAAATTACTTTATTCTGAACCTAATCTAAGCCAGAGTACATAATTGCTTATACTGAATTGCCAATTATTAATATATTGCAGCGTGCATTACCATTTTCTGAGGAAACGTAACTCAAAAGGCCAGAAGAAAAAGGTATGATTAGTTTTGTTGGCTGTATGTGGTTTTGGCTTTTGATTTATTGAAATGGTAACAATATAAATGGTGGAGGAATTGAAGTTAGCGGATCGAGATGGGTCGAGGGAAGATAGAGATCAAGAGGATTGAGAACACGACCACCAGACAGGTGACGTTCTCAAAACGCAGAGCTGGGCTTGTGAAGAAGACACATGAGCTTTCTGTGCTCTGTGATGCTCAAATTGGCCTCATCATCTTCTCTAGCACCGGCAAGATGTTTCAGTACTGCACCGAACCTTTCAGGTCTCTATTTACCTTATATCTCGCTGATCTAACTAATGAAATATTATCTAATAATATTACTATTACAGATTACAGATCTGGCGGTAATGGAGAGCTACCTACCTCCTGCTCTCTATAATCCATTTCTCATATATAAATCTAACTTGTAGTTTTCTTTTTTCAAATTGATCTGTTTAATTTGTGCGATCCAGTAGAAATAAATAATGTCATTCCTTCTTGTTATATGGTTATTTAATTTTTTCTTTAATTTCCAAATTAAAACAACTAAGTTATTAGCTAGGGTTTGTGTGTGTGGGGCAAAACGTTCGTTGTCGATTTCGAAATTTAAAGAGATATATCAAAATTAGTTGTAGCTTTCTTTATTTGAGATATTTGTTTATTTGTAACTAGAGAGAGAGAGAGAGGTGGTATTCATTCATGAGTTTTAGGGCTATGGCTGCCATATTCTGAAACGCAAGTTGACCTAACTATAGCTTGGACTTTCAGTTTTTGGTTCTGACAGAGAGAAATTATGATATACATCGGATGATCTCGAGTTGATCTCATCATCATCTCTCTTCTTGTTTATTTCTTTCTGCAGGAAACATTTAAATGGTCGATATCTTTCACTTTCTATCATTTGATCGCACTCTAATAATATGAATAGCTAACGTTCACAGATATATTCTTCTTGTCTGACCCAATATCAGTGATTGATGGCTTGGGTGTTTCTTCCCGATCCATAAATCACTTTATTATTTCCTTTGGCCATATATATCAAAATCAAATTGCACTCGTATATCTTTTCTCTTATTTCATTGGTTCTTTGTATTTAGAAACAGATTTTCTTTTCGGGACAAAATCCAATTTCGCACATTTTACGATATGTAAATGGACAGATCGATTGCATTTCCTTTAAACTAAATCACTAATACTTTAATCATGGAGCAGATCCTCTAGAGTTTCATTTAATTGGATGTAATTCTTTTTTAATTGTTGTGCAGAGTTAAATACAAGATATAAAGCTTGATTTATATATGAAATTAAACCTGCATATAGATTATTCACATGTACATCAATCACATTTTAACTAAACTTGTATGAAAAAGCAGGCATTTTCTGTGGCAAATAATTTATTCAAAGGCATACTCATTGTTTTTATACATATATAGCATTACTTCAACAACATCTAAATTAAACTCTATCTATAAAATTAATACCACTGTAATTAATTGAATATTAAAAGTAGAAATAAACGACTTGTATGTATGTATTAATTTTGTTTTTGGCGTTATGAGAAATAATTAACTTGAAACTTAAGTTTGTCAGGATGGACCAGATCATTGAAAGATACCAGAAAGCTACAGGAGTTCGCATACCTGAACATGATAGTCGGGTGCGTACGGACGTGACTGGAAAGGATCTTAAAATTCATGATTTGAATTAACTAAGAAGCATATTAATTAGTTTTGGAATGAATGTAGGAAGATATATTGAGTGAAATGGCAATGCTGAGGCAGGAGAGTCTGCGACTTGAAATGGGAATCGGAAGGTATAGAGGAGAGAGCATGGGCAGTTTACAGTATGAGGAGCTGAGTAAACTTGAACAAGACCTTGAGATATCAGTCGCCAAGGTCCGAAATCGCAAGGTACGTTAGTGAGAAAAAGTGGAGTCGATTCTATTATCGTGTAATTAAGAACAAGATTGCTTGAACTGGCATGCATGTGTATATATGTGCAGAATGATGTGTTGCAACAGCAGCTGGATAATCTGCGAAGAAAGGAACGAATGATGGAAGAAGAGAACAGCTATCTGTCGCATTTGGTAGGTTGAATTAGAATTAATGAATTATGAATTTGTACATTGAATGATATATTAATGGATGATAATGAATGAATGAAGATTGAGGAGCAGGAGCGAGGAGGAGTGGTGGTGGAGAACCAGATGGTGGAGCAGCTGGCGTTGTATGAGGAAGGCCAAACTTGTCTTCAACTTGCTCCTCTCCACCTTCATCCCTATCTCCAGCTTGCCCAACCCCACATTCACCCTCCTTCTTCTCACCCCCTTTAATCACGTACCCACCTCCTATACCCTTCTTTTCTGTTTTATTCATTCTTTTATCTATATACTTGTATATCATTAATCTCACTTCCCTTCATTACTTTTATATTACTTTGCAGATAAGGCAACCAGCTGATCGATTGGAGATATATATGCCTCCATGCTTGCTTCGTTTGCTCCCATCCCCATCCACCATTAAACCCACCACTTCTGTTCTGAGTTCTCTGCTTTAATTACAAATACTCCTTTATATGCATTATACTTCGACTCCATTAATTCTATATATGCATGTTTATTTGAATTATTGAAACACCATGCATGCTACATGCATAATCTACTATCAAAGACTCTTGATTTGTTTCTCTTATTGGTTCCTCCTTTTTTGCCCCTGTACGTTAAAATCCAAATAGAAGCTGGTTTCTTCACGCGCTCCTTTTTAGAGTACGTACGTACCTTCATATAATTTGCCTAGACACTTCTAATTTTTAGTTGAGAACTTTTAAAAGCTGGTTCCTCCCACACATTGATATCGTTCCATTGTCAAGTTAATTCTCCTATTTGTATCTTAAATTGTGCTGAATATGAATTGATGAACCTCCTATTTTTCAATTGTATGTGAATGGTCCAAAGAGCTCCATAGAATTATTGTCATATAATGGATCCATGTCTGTTTGACTGTTGGACACAATAATGGCTTATAACAAAAAAACTCTTCGACGATTTACAAGAAAACACTCTTCGTATACAGATATACTTATCTTACATAGCACAAAATCACTTAAAATGAGATAATTTGATTGAACACCCACTAACCCTAATTTTGTGAGTAGAAGGCATACAAGTTATGAATACATGCTATTCAATTTTATAAGCATGCAAGTTGACAGGAAATATATTATTTTTGCCGTTGTTACTGCAATTGTTTACTATGAATGACATCCAATCCCCTCATCATCTGCAGATTCTGATAAAAATAAAAGCTGAAATGAAAGCAAAAATACAATTTTGTGTTCCTAAAGAATTAAGGCCCATTGAAATATATTTACTTAAATTGCACAATATAATATTTTTTAGTATCTTCTAACCTTGCTTCGTTATTATTGTAGATATTTTTGTTCTGATGAAAGTTTTGAAATCGATAATCAGAAACCCTTCTTACTGCAAGATGCATGGCTTAGTAGTTACTCCCTCCGTTCTTAATTATAAGATATATTTAACCGATTTTAGGGAGATTAAAGAATAAAGTTAAATTAGTTAATTTCACTCATTTTTCTAAAATGCTTTTATATAAATTTTCAATGACATTAACATACCCCCAACCTAGAATCTTCTTTTCCATACTTTTTAATTGAAATGATGGTCTTGCTATATATACATATATGTGTGTGTACACACATATGTATGTATCTATATGCACACACACACATATATCTACAACCCCCCTCCCCTAAAAAAAAAAACACATACACCCCCCACAGATACACACACATATTTACATATAGATAGAAACCCTCACATATACACACATCCACACCCACACATACATAAACACACACACACATAAGTGTATGAGTATGTATACACACGTATATACATAAACATAAACGCACACATACATATTATATATTTATATAATGCGTGTGTATGTCTGTCTGTGTGTTTGTGTGTGTGTGTTTATATATATATATGTATGTATGTATTGGTAAATTAACGTTAACTCATTGATAAACAAATTAAAATCCAACAATTTAAGAGTTTTATTGATTGGAAAATTCTATGCACCTAAATACATATACTTATAAAAAACTAAACACAATTGAGAGAATAAAATAGAGATGTTTTAGGAAGAAATTGACAAAAATTTAAATTTTGTCCTATAATTAGGACAAAAACCAACTCTCAAATGTTGTTCTATAATTTAAACAGGAGAGAGTACATAAACGCATACATATATATATATATATATATATATATATATATATATATATATATATATATTTATATAATGCGTGTGTATGTCTACATGTGTGTGTGTTTATATATATATATATATATATATATATATATATATATATATATTGGTAAATTAACGTTAACTCATTGATAAAAAAATTAAAATCCAACAATTTAAGAGTCTTATTAACTAAAAAATTCTATGCACCTAAATACATATACTTACCAAAAACTAAACACACTTGAGAGAATAAAAAAGAGATGTTTTAGGAAGAAATTGATAAAAATTTAAATTTTGTCCTATAATTAAGACAAAAACCAACTCTCAAATATTATCTTATAATTAGGACTGGAGGGAGTATTGTTTTTCCCTCCAACTGTATGTATGTATTTTGGCTATTTTTGAATAAAATGATAATTTTGAAAAAGAGGATAGGCTTTGGGTTTGAAAATAAGGATAATTATGTCTGAGGACCAACTTCACAATCTATTTTATTCTTAAACATCACTGATGGTAAATATTCATTATTTGATCGCTACTCAATTTGTATTATTTGAGTGATAAATAATGTCAAATATCTTTTTAGTGGTAAATTCACTCTATGTGAACAATAAATGCTCGTAGTTGGATTGATAAATTTATTTCAAGCAAGTAGTAGATTGGAGGACCTCATTAATAATTAGTTTAAAAATTTAATCCTTTTGTGTAATTAATCATTAAAAATACTCTTTTTCACCTGAGCCACATGAAATAACTAGCTCTTCTTCATCTAGACCGTCCGGATGGGATTTGGATAATCCATATTTAATTTTTTAAAAATGTCAGTTTTTAAATGAAAAAAATCATTTTTTAAAAAAATATATTAGTTAAGAGATTATCTTTATTTTAGATTTTATACTCATTAAAATATTTTTTAAAAAATAAAAGTAAAAGAAATTAAATTTAAATGATATAGATCTTATCTAAACGGTTCAAATAGAAAAAACTCTCCCTACTCATCTTTAAGATGAGTAGGGAAAACTGATTATGAATTAGGACTCACACCTCAATTTACTGCAGCTCTTGCACAAATATCTTGTATAAAACTAAAGAAGAGGAATTTGACTTTGCTATATTCTGTTTATCCCTCTAATATTGTCAGCACCATTTCCAGAATTCCTATATCGTTATCTGGAATATTGGTGATCGGCTCCCTCGGGTTTAATATATAGAGTTAAGGTGTTAAAATATAATTTTTTTTTATAAAATGTATTCAACACGAAATGTTTTTGTTTAAAAGATAAAACTAATCATAACCATTAAACCTATTCTAACACTAATAATTTTTATTCTGCAACCCACATTATTGTTATAAAAATATCAAAATACCCTTAACTCAAAAATAAATAAAATAAACCCTCCCATTCTTCAGCAAAGAAATGACGAAGATAATGTATATCCAACTGTAATACCCTAGATTAATAATAATAGTAATAATAATAATAACAATAATGTAGTAATGATAAAAATTTAGAATTTAATAATGTTTGTATTATTTTATAATTCATTAATTAGCAATAGCTAAAGAGCCCAGCCCATAGCTAAACCCTAATTTTTAATTATAAACTTAGGTCTAGCCGCCTAACCCTAGCTATCATTCAATACTTCTCTCCTCGTCTATTACTTTCTCTGTAAACTTTGCGGCAAATTGTTTTTCTAGGAGATTAGCAAAAATGGAGATTAGGTAATCCTAATTCCTAGACCAAATTTTTTTCCCTTTTGTGACTGAACCTAAATAGTTGATTTGTCATCAACAATTCTGTTGAGTGTATGTTGGGCTATATAAAAATTGAATGAGGTTCTTTGTACGGAATACTTGACCTTCGTATATTGGTTGTGTGCAATATTCTATAATCTTCAATATGAAAGAGGTCGATGCAGATCAGTTAAATGGCCATAACTATGTGGGGCTTAATTCTGATCGCATTAAAATACGTTGAAATTTCTTATGCTAGGAAGGTAAAGTTCAGTTCGCATCAGTTATTGATTATGATATGATTTCTTGTGTGTGTGTGTGTGTATCTTGTACTAAGTAGCCTTGCACTTGCCCCAGTACAAGTGTGGCGGTAACACTTCCTAAATTTGGTTATTTGGAATTTCGGTATTATTTATAAAAACTATCACAATTTAATGTTATTATAACTACTACAAATTTGGGGGTGTTACACCAACCAAGACTAATATCACAATGTAACATGAAAATAAGACAAAAACATGGTTTCAAGATGAAAAATAACTCAACTTTTCATCTTTTAGATAAAATAAATATCCCATGAGACCATATATCAAGCAATATTCTAGAGTTTCATAGCCACGAAAAACAAAGGGCCCGTTTGTAAAGGAAAAATGAAGATGGAGGAGAGTTGGAAAAGAGATTGCTCCTGACAGAGTCTTTTTGCAATTCTTTAGCGATTCTGTGCCTGAAGACTTCCTCTTCTCTCTGCTATAGTTTCAAGAGAAAGAAGTGGCCTAGGCTGTCAGAGGTCTCAGTGAGTGGGTGGTCTTCGATTGCTTCGACATTATTGGAAATCGTAGGGAGTGATAGGAGTAACATAATTTGTTATTTTGTTATGTATTTAGCTTTATTATGATGTAACTAATTTATTATGATGTAACTATTAGTTTACCATCTGGTTGTATATATAGATACATTACTTCAACAATAATATCAATTCATTTTTCTTCCTTTCACAAATTCTCGTCACATGGTATCAGCGGAATTCCTATCATAGGAATTCTGATTTTTTCCCCCAAAATTTTCCGTCACTCCCTTTTTCTCCCCTTTCCCAATTTCCTTCTCTTTCCTTTGTTACTTATCCTTTCTGCTTCAATTTCTTCGATCGCCTTCCATGGCTTCTGCCTCTTCAACTTTGACCACCAGTTCTCCGTCCTTGACCTCTGATTCAATTATTGATCAGACAAGCCCATTCTATATTCACCCTAATGAAAATCCCGCCCTAATTTTAGTTGCTCCTCCCTTCAACGGATCCAATTACCATGGTTGGGCTAGGGCCATGCACATGGCTTTTCTCTCAAAGCATAAGCTAAAGTTTGTTGATGGCTCAATTCTTCCACTGCCGGTGACTGATCCTTCTTTTCCGGTATGGGAGCGATGCAACAATTTGGTTCAAGGCTAGCTCACGCGGTCCATTTCTCCAACGATTGCGAAAAGTTTTTTTTGGCTTGATAATGCTCATGAGATCTGGACTGACCTTTGTTCTCGATTCTCTCGATCCGACCTGTTTCACGTTGCAGATCTGCAAGAGGAAATCTGTAATCTAAGACAAGGTGATTTAATTGGGAGTGATTATTTTACTCGATTGAAAATCCTTTGAGATCAGCTTACCAATCACTACTAGAAAAAGAGTGAAATTGCGACAGCATTTTTTCCGTTGCAAATTTTGGGCTTTTTGCGACGGAATTCAAATTCCGTCGCAAAAAATTCAGTTTTTGCGAAGGAATTTCATTTTTGTCGCAAATTTGCAAACACAATTTTTTGCAACAAAATTGGAATTCCGTCACAAAAACTACATTTTTTGTGATGGGATAAAATTCCCTCGCAAATATATTTTTATATTTTCTTTTGAAATTATATATAACACAATTTTTTGCAATGAAATTGGAATCCCGTCATAAAAACTACATTTTTTGTGATGGGATAAAATTCTCTTGCAAATATTTTTTTATATTTTCTTTTGAAATTTATATATATATATATATATATATATATATATATATATATATTTTTTTTTTTTAATAAAATAAAATTTACGATGGAATGTGAATTACATTGCAAATTCTGAAAATTTACGACGGAATATGGTTTCTTTGCAAAATTTTGTGATGGAAATCAAATTCCATCACAAATTGCGAAAAATGATTACGTGACAACATTTTGAATAATTCCATCCACTTTTCATTTCGGCCCAGCAGCGCCGTCACTTCTCCTCCTCCTCCGTCTTCCTCCTCCAATCTCTCACTCGGTCGCTTCGTTCGTCCTCTCGCATCGTAGCTCCGCCGTCCTCTGTCCTCTGTCTCACCGTCCTCCTTCCCTCCTCTCTCACACCGTCGGACGACCTCCATGCCCCCTCCACCTCTTGCGCACGCAGGTCTCCTCAGCCCTCAGAAGTTTCGCGCGCTCACCCCACTAACGTCACTGCCGCTGCCGTCGAACCACTGCGGTCACTGCTGCTACCATCTCTGTGGACGCCGTTTTTTCCATACGGTATCTTCCTTTTACCATTTGTTCTGAGCCCTCATCTTATTAAGCCAAATACTGATGTGGGTTTTCAAATGCATGTTCTTCATTCATCCTCGGCCAAAAGTAGTGGTTATGTAAAGTTTCTGAGCCCTAAGAAATTTTAATATTCCAACTTCAAGCTTCTTCGTCTGTAATTTTTTTGTTCGAGCATGAACAGAGAGGATTGGAGGGTTTTCATAAAATTGTTCTTATACTATATTTGTTGGTCCTAGCTTGGGTTGATTGTCTATAATAAAGGTAAAATTTTGTTATACGCTCAGAGTAAATTGTTGTGTTATACTTCATTGAGAATTGTTAGGTCTGATTAAATTTAAAGGATTTCTGCATCTGAAAATTGCATTTTCCTAAGACATGTGGTGCCCTGAATGCATTTAAGACCAGCGTAGCTGGTCCAAACAATGTTCTTCAAAGTTGGGATGCTACCCTTGTCAATCCTTGGACATGGTTTCATGTTACATGCAATAGTGATAATAGCGTGACTCGTGTGTAAGTTATTTCTGAGCTTTTTACCTATCATTTATGACCATTCTGCATATGTTAAAAATTATATATATATCTTTGGTCAGTGATCTTGGAAATGCCAACGTTTCGAGTCAACTAGTTGCATAGCTTGGTCTACTCCCAAATTTGCAGTACTTGTAAGTTGTGAATCAGATATGATTTTGTTTCATAGATTTGCATCTTTTTATGAGAATATTAGAGTTGACATTATTTCTTGAGACATTATCTCTTATGTTCTTTGGGGATTTTTTACTAGATAATTTTACCATAATTACCGTGGCTTTATATAGTAGGCTGCCATTTCACCTGTTTCTTAGTTTGACGCCTTTGAGCTTCAAACTTGAGTTCAATTCATTGCTCAAAGTCTTAAATTCTCATACTTTTTCTTAAATATTGTCCATATTGGCAACGTATCATCTAGCAAAGTTCAGTTGCTTTACCTTGTCCATCTATTTGTCTACCATTTTCTTTCTATTTGATCAACAATCTATAACTAGGATATATTATTTTGGGGGAAAAGCAGTCCTTATTCTTGTGATATTTAATACATGAATACCTTGCTATACTGACACTTCATATTGGAACTTGTCATTCCTTTTGACTATTCCTTAATCCTTGGTACTTGTTTTGCTGTCTATTCCTTGTTCTCCTTCTCTGGTTTCTTGCAGTAGAAATTGCAACAGTATCCAAATTTCCTTTTTTGTCCTTGTTGTAGACAACTTTTTTATTTACTTAAGCCTTTGATTTGGGGACATTCTGAATAAATAATAATTAGTAATAAATTTTTTGTTTCTGAATCAGGTAACAATCACCTTTTATTTCTTATACGATGGCTGCTAATTAAGTTGAGGTGCTTCTCCCAAAAGAGAGAGAAGATGAAGTTTTCCGTTCTATCTGCAGGCTATCAAAAGATGAAGTTTTGTTAGGTCACTATGCATAATTTTATCATGATTTAAAAAAATTTCTTTGCATTTTAAGTTTCTTGTGTCATTTATGGAGGAAGTGCATGATTCAAATACTCTTGTCAGTGTTTGACTGCGTGGTGGTTCTGTGGGGGAGTCTTTCTAGATGTTTTACTGGCATCGTAGACATGTTAAGAGCAACAGATGTTGGAAATCATTATTGTGGCAAATTATAGATCTTTGAACATTGCGTTTTGATTTAAGCAATGCCACTCTCATCAGTTTTTCTACTGTAAGCTATTGAATAAATTAGTTTTATGGACAATGAATCATCTGTATATGGTGATAGTGAGATCAATCATTCCTTATTGAATCTTATATTTGGAGCTGTTTAGTTATAACATATGAATAATATTCGTTTCCAGTGCACCTGACACTGAAGTTGGAGTTGCAACTAGGACGGAGGTGGACCAGTCACAGAAGGCTGAACATGTTATTGAGCAGTCAAAGCCTGGTAGTAGGCCTAAGAGTAGAAATATTACTGCTATTTTAGCTCATGCTGGACGCACTCTTGAAGAAGCTGATGCAGAGCTTGTTTTTAAGCCACTTAGACTTGCCTTTGAGACAAAGAACTTGAAGATTCTAGAACCTGCCTTAGAGTGTCTCCATGTATGTGCTCACTTTATTACTTTTGAGTCCTTACCCATTAATGGACTAAGGAAGAAATCCTTCTATTTTGTCATTGATATATGTTGCATGTTTGTACGGATATATGCACTAGTACTATGTTGTAACATATTCTTCATAAATCTTACAAGTAACCATGAATATTGATGGTAAATGGATAGAGTTAACTTATCCTTCTTGTCACTTTTTTTAAGCACAGAAACTTATTGCTTATGATCATTTGGAGGGAGATCCTGGGTTAGATGGTGGTAAAAATGTCCCACTATTTACAGACGTTCTCAACATGGTTTGCAATTCTATTGACAATTCTTCACCTGACAGGTATGCATCAATATATTTTTTAGTGGCCTTTTGAATTCAAATTTCTTATTTCACCTATTTTATTGGATGAATCAAATCAAATGCAGTACTATACTCCCAAGTGCTGAAGGTACTTCTTACTGCTATGGCCTTCGCAAAGTTTAGAGCTACTGTTATTTTGATAAATCAAATCCCTTTTCTTCTGATTTATATCTGGTGATAATAATTTATTATTATGCACCATACATTTTTTTGGGATCTTTCATATAGATTTTAGCTTAATGTATCTTGTTTTTACTTTAGTTGCCACAAGTGAAGTGAGTGCATCTTGTGTACCGTTAAATGTTTAATATATTATTCATTAAAGGCAAAATTTTTTCTCAAATGGAGCCTAAATTTCATGTTTAATTAGAATTCTTTTTTTATTGTCAAATGTTATTTTTATGAGTATTTTGCATTCATTTTAGCAATTATTGTATAATCAGAAGTAAATGTATCTGCAAGACTAAATTTAACAGAATTTTATCCCCGTTTATCTTTCAATAAGTGAAGTAAATAAGGAAGTTTGTTTACAACTTTCTCTCTTGAAGGTGTTTGGTTTGAAGGTTTTGAGGGGTGGGGAAGACGCCTCCCTCCCCTCATTTGGTTGAGAAATTTGAAGGGGAGGGGAGCCCTCCCCTCATTTTGCTCACCTCCAATTTGGGGTGTCTTGGAGGGGAGCAAAATTTTCCGATTTATCTGCCCTTAGCTTTTTATTGTTTGTTTTGGCTGCATTTTATTTTTATAGTTTTTGTATTTGAGAAGTGCAATGTTGACATAGATGATTAGCATAATTTGAGAATGGAAATTGATCTGGTTCGGAATTCAAATCCCTTGCATTTTGCATCTTTGGGATATAACTGTAATGGCATACCATTAGTGACATCTATCAAAATATCCAGGTTGAATCTTCATCTGATTCTGGTGTACATTCAGAGGAAGCTGCATCATAGATTTTTTTTAATTTGTTAGTATCATTTACTATCCATTAAGAGGGTAAAGGCGTTAAAACAGATGGTGAGGGAGTAAGGAGAGATAATTAATGAGATGCAAGCACTTCTCCAGTCCCTATTGAAGGACAAGGGTATGAGGTTGACTCGTGATGGTGATGATGACCAGATTGCTGCTTTTTAGGCTTTTTTTAGTTCATTTTGGTCTCAACATTATAATTTTTAATATTTTGTTTTTGCTATGTAAACTCGTATGATTGTTACAATTTATTTTTATGATATACAAGTTCTTTTATTTTATATTTTTTAATATTTTTTTATGAAATTATTTTATTTTTTCTAATTTTTTTATATATTTTTTAAAATAAATTGGTTTTTGCAAGGGAAAAGGATTTCCCTCGCAAATCCTGGAATTTGTGAGGGAAAATCAGTTCCCTCTCAAATTCCATGATTTTGCGAGGGAAAAACTTTCCCTCATAAATCCTGATATTTTGTGAGAGAAATATATCCTGATATTTTGTGAGGTAAACCTATTTTCCCTCGCAAAATGCAGGATTTGCGAGGGAAAATAGGTTTACCTTGCAAATCCTGATATTTTGTGAGGAAAAGTTTTTCCCTTGCAAATTTTGAATTTTGTGAGGGAAAATGCATTCTTTCCGTCACAAACGTGTTTTGTGAGGGCAATTTTTGTGACGGACAGTTTTCCGCCGCAAATAAATTTTGCAACAGAAAAATGTTTGTTTTGCGACGGAAAAGTTTCACCGTAAAAAATGGATTTTCTAGTAGTGAATATTCGACCTCTGAAGCCCTGCTCCTGTGGATCTACTACTACCGTCATCACTTATAGAGAGGAAGATCAGGTTATCCGGTTTCTGAAAGGCTTGAGCGAGCAGTTTGACTCTATGAAATCTTAGATCATGCTTATTGATCCTCTACCGCCAATTACTTGAGTCTTTTCTCTGGTTGTCCAACAAGAAAGAGAACTACAATTACTTGCTGTACCTACTGAATCCAAGGTATTTCTTGCTCGAGCTCCACGTTATCCGCCTTTTGGTTCCAAAGACAAACAATGCTTATGTTGTCGCAAGCCTCGTCACACTGAAGCAACTTGCTATTGGAAACACGACTTTCCCCTAACTTCAAGTTTTGGTCCTCTGGCTCCTCTAACATGGTTAATTAATTGGCAACACCGGTGTCTAGAATTGTTCAAACTCCATCTCTTGCTAAGGCTCCTCCAATTTCATCTTCTTCATAATCAGCTGTTCTGCCTTAGTTATCTGCTGACCAATACAATAAACTTCTTGGTCTCCTCAATTCGTCTTCATCAACTCAGCCTGTCATAAATAATCTGTCTGCCTCCATTATTGTTCCTACTGAAGGTATTTCTCTATCTCGTTTTTCTCTTGTATTAGTTTTTTGGATAATTGATTCTGGAGCTACGGATCTCGTTTGTTCTTCTCTAACCTTGTTTGATCCATATAAGTCTATTTCTCTCATTTCTGTACAATTACCTACTGGTTCTAAAACTGTTGCATGCTTCTCAGGCACAGTTCGCATTTCTGATTCTTTAATTGTGCATAATGTCCTTTATTTGCCTCATTTTTCATTTAACATCTTGTATGTTTCTCGTCTAACTGCCTCTCATCATTGTTTTCTCACATTTAATTCTAATACTTGTCAGATACACCAAATCCAACCTTCGCTGATGATTGGTTCAGCTAGACTGTTTGAAGGCCTATACTACCTTACTGTAGATATGAATTCACCACCACACTCGTCCCAGATTTTGGCTCACACTTCTTCAGACTCTCATGCTCTTCTTTGGCATCTTTGTTTGGGTCATCCCTCTGCCTCCACTTTATCTGTTTTGCATAACCAAATACCTGGTATTTCCTATGTATCTCAATATTTTCCATGTGATGCTTGTCATTTTGCTAAAGAAAAACGTTTACCTTTTCCAGTAAGCACAAGTTCATGCAATAAAATCTTTGATATACTTCATGTTGATATATGGGGTCCCTTTTCAAATTCCTTCTGTGCAAGGTCATTGATATTTTCTTACTTTGGTTGATGATTTTTCTAGATATACATGGATATTTCTAATGAAACATAAGTCTGATGCTCGTACTCATCTTTATCAATTTTTTGCTTGTGGAAAATCAATTTTCTTCTTCCATCAACATTGTGCGTTCAGACAATGGGATTGAATTTCATTTACCTCAGTTTTATGCTTCCAAAGGTGCCATTCATCAAACTTCTTGTGTTGCTACACCACAACAAAATGGTTTAGTAGAAAGAAAGCACTAACACATTTTAAATGTTGCAAGTGCACTTCTCTTTCAATCTCACATTCCCATTTCTTATTGGTCTTTTATTATTTTGCATGCTACTTATATTATTAATTGTTTGCCTTCTCCCATCATTCAAAATTGTACACCATTTGAACACTTAAATGGATTTTCTCCAAATTACTCTGAATTTAAAGTTTTTGGGTCCATCTGTTTTGCATCCACTCTTTCTCCCCATCGCTCAAAATTTGATTCTAGAGCAAGAAAATGTGTTTTCTTGGTCATTCCACAAGGTTCAAAGGCTTTTACTTTATTAGATATATCTAATAATCAAGTTTTTCTTTCCAGAGATTTTAGTTTCCATGAACATGTGTTCCCCTTTCAAAATGGCAGCATCTCCCCACTTTCCATTCCTTTACCTGAACCTCAAACTTGTTCTTCTTTATTTGATGACACTCACACCCCTCATTTACCACTTGGCTCTTCTCCTTCGCCATCTTCATGTGATCTTTGGTTCCTTCACCTCATTTCCTTCGTTGTTCCACTAGAGCACATCATCCTCCTTCATATCTGCAAGACTATCATCATGCCTTCATCTCTTCTACTCATCAATCATCATGCAAAGGGAGGCTATGAATGTTGTTTCTTATCAATCAACATGCTAAATACCCATTATCTTCTGTTCTTTCTTATCAATCCCTTTCTCCATCATATAAAGCCTTTGTCAATGTTGTCACTATTTCTCCTAATCCCACTTCTTTTAAGCATGTTGTGAAACACTCTATCTAAAGGGAGGCTATGAATGCAGAAATCCTTGCTCTTAAATAAAACCAGACCTGGGTTCTCACTCAATTGCCACCGGGTAAGAGCACTATTGGCTGTAAATGGGTTTTTCGTACTAAATTTAAGGCTAATGGGGATATAGAAAGACAAAGCTAGACTTGTAGCCAAATGATACACTCAAACCGAGGGTTTTGATTACTTTGAGACTTTTTCTCCTGTTGCAAAAATGACTACTCTTTGTCGCTTTCCATTGCTGCTGCCAAACATTGGTATTTACATCAATTAGATGTAAATAATGCTTTTTTACATGGGGACTTACATGAAGAAGTGTATATGGTCCTTCCTCCTGGCTTTACACCCTCTAATCCTAATCAAGTGTGTAAATTACAAAAATCACTTTATGGATTGATATAGGCCGGTCGTCAATAGTACTCTAAACTTTCTTTAGCTTTGCTGTCTTATGGTTATTCCCAATCAGCATCTAATCATTCTTTATTTTTTAAAGCATCTTTCTCTTCATTCACTGCTATTCTAGTCTACGTTGATGATGTGGTGCTTGCTAGTAATGATTTGGCTAAGATATAGTTGGTTAAACAGCAATTACATACTGCCTTTACCATTAAAGATTTTGGTGAACTTAGGTATTTTCTTGGTCTTGAACTTGCAAGGACTAAGTCTGGTATTTTTTTTGTCACAACGCAAATTTGCTTTGGAGTTGCTTAGTGACACTAGATATTTGGCTTGTAGGCCAGCAACCTGTCCCATGGATCCACGGTTATAGTTCTCTAAAGATCATGGTAAGCCTTTACTTGATCCTCTTTCTTACCGCAAGCTTGTTGGCCGGTTGCAGTATCTTACAACTACTAGACCTAATTTGAGCTTTGTCACACAACAGCTAAGTCAATTTATGTTTAATCCCTGTGATACTCATTTGGCAGTTGCATACCGTGTTCTGCGTTATTTGAAATCTTCCCCTGGTGCTGGAATTTGTTTTTCTACTGATTATGATTTGAAACTCCATAGTTTTAGTGACTCTGATTGGGCAAGATGTATTGACACACGTATATCTGTCACTGGTTTTTCTATTTTTCTTGGTTTTTCTTTGATATCTTGGAAAGCTAAGAAACAAGCCACGATTTCTCAATCTTCTTTGGAGGTTGAATATAGAGCTTTGGCCTCTACCACTTGTGAATTGCAATGACTTGTCTATCTTTTGAATGATTTTCAAGTTTCCCATATTAATCCTGCTCTTATTTATTGTGACAACCAATCTGCCATACAAATTGCTGCAAACCCCACCTTTCATGAAAGGACCAAACACATTGAATTGGATTGTCATTTGGTTCGAGAAAAGCTTTAAGCTAAGCTCATTCATCTTCTTCCTGTTCGGTCTTCTAATCAAATAGCTGATATCTTCACTAAACCTTTACATCCAATAAGGTTTCATTAGCTTACATCCAAGCTGGGCCTAAAAAATATACATGCTCCAATTTGCGGGGGATAATAGGAGTAACATAATTTGTTAATTTGTTATATGTTATGTATTTAGCTTTATTATGATATAACTACTTGTAACTAGTTTGTTATGATGTAACTATCAATTTGCCATCTGGTTGTATATATATGTAATATCCCAGATAATTATGATAATGATAAAGATAAAAATAAAATAAAATCAAAAGTAGTAGTAGTAGTAGTAATAATAATAATAATAATAATAATGATAACCGTAATAATAATAATAGTAATAATATAGTATTATTTTAGTTTTATTAATTTAGATTGATTTGATTAGTTTAGTTAGTTTAGATAGATTTGATCTTATTAAGTTTAGATTGATTGATTTAATATAATTTAATAATGTTTGTATTGTTTTATAAATTATTAATTGTCAACAGTTAAAGAGCCCAACCCATAGGTAAACCCTAAAGTTTAACTATAAATTTAGGTCTAGCTTGCTAACCCCTAGCCATATCTCATTATTTCGCTTCTCCTTACTTTTTCTCTATAAACTCTATGGCAAACGGCTCTCCTAAGAGCTTAACAAACACGAGACCAGGTAATTTTAATCCCTGAGACAATAGGAATTAGTAGATGGTATCGTTAGAACGTTGATTAGAATTGATTGATTGTAATCCTAATCTCTGAAACTCTTTTCCCTTTTTGACTGAACCCAAATGCTTGATTTATTATGGTATAAATTAATTCGCATCTGTTGATTATGATATGATCCCTTATATTCACATATATCCTCTCCTCGTTCTGCGTGAATCCAGACTGCTCCTTTTGCTGTTGCCTTTTTCTTTAGGGTTTCCTCTTTTCAGCGGGGTCCACGCGACTTGTCCGCATTGCTTTTTGTGTGTGTGTGTGTGTTTTTTTTTTTTTTAAAACGTTAACTCCTTCTGCCCCTTTGATTAATATATTCACATATAGATTGAAGAAACATGGCTAACTGTCTCTAATTCTTTTTGCTTTCATTCCTCCGCACAAGAGTAGATGTTAGTTATATATTGATATATTATTATATAATAGTATATATTGACGTAAATGCAAACTCTTGCCTATGCTAACGTGTCTGCTTCCTCTTTGCATTTATTCCTCCACACAAGAATAGATGCCATATTTTGATATATTATAATATATGTGAACATAAATGCAAATCTTTCCTGACGCTATTTCATTCGGATTTTTTTTCTTACTTATCTCTTTCTCCATATAATGTCTATGTACAATAAGATAGGTATGAGTTGCCAAATTATTCTTCTACCCTATGTTTAATTAAATGATGGAAAAGTTTAGAAAAGATGATTACATCAGTATAAGAATATCAATAAATCCAATTTGGGACAAACTAGGGTGTATGAAAATAACTTAGAAATTTTATCCTGAGTGCAATTAAAATAATTTAGCTGTGGGAGGATAGCTTTGGGATGGTACCTCCTAAAGTAATGAACACACTTTTAAGGCTTTATGCCTTCGAAAAATTATTTAATGTGAACTGATATATCCGTTCTTCCCAAAGTGGTGCCTGGCAGGATATCCGAGGCATTAGTAGCAACTTTGGGAAGAGATGTGCACACTAGAAAGAAAATGATTTATGGTCAAATTTGATGATTTGTGACTGGCAGGTTTCTAGGTCACAGGGTAGACTGACAGGATATCCGGGTCTACCATGGTTCTCTTCCCACTAGAAACTTTTATAAACAAAGACACCTTTTATTATTTATACGTATATATGATGTTTTTCTTTATTTTGTTTTACTTTGTAATTATTTTATTTTAATTTTATAATTGTTTATTCTATTTCAATCTATTTTAAATTTACTTATTTATTTACTTAAGTATTTTATTTTATTTTATATTATCTTTATTTAATTAGGATTACCAGCTGTTGCTGATGTTTGTGTTCTTGGGCTACGATGATCCTTTGGGGGAGCAGATTTTCAGTGAAATAGGTGTCAAGAGTTGGGGTTAGTAGTGAGAAGTGAGGAAGACGTTCCATGAACTCTAGTTATTTATTTTCTTTTATTTTATATTTCGAGTAAAACTTTCTAATTAGGTTTAGATTTATTTAATGTAGTTCGTAGCTTTGCACTTGTCTCACACAAGTGCAGCGGTAACACTTCCCGTATTTTGACTATTTTGAATTTTAGTTATTTTTTTATCAACAGCAGCAAAATTTTATGTTTTATAACTTGTAGAAATATGGGGGTGTTACAATATAGATACATTACTTCAGCAATAATATCAATTCGTTTTTCTTCCTTTCACAAATTCTCGTCATAGGGAGGAGCTTCTTTTACTCATGCTTCGAGTCCACTGAGATTTTCCCATCACCCATCAAGGAAGATGTTGAGTGTGGCGCCCGTCCTTTCGAGGCCTTTGTTTAATCAGAGTTAGTGCGGAATACAAGAATCGAGGTGATTTGGACGACTTGATTTTGTAAATCGAAGTTTTTGAAATTACAATAATATGAAAATACGGACTAGTTTTTCTTGATTCGTTATCATCCTACACTTGGATGTTAATACATAATTCCAACCCAGACGAATGATAAACACTATATACAGACTAATTAATCCTAACTCTTCCAGGAAGCTTCAACTGCTGTAACCCTTACAGCTGCTGCTTGCCTTCTGATCCCGAACTAGTTCCTGTATTCTTTCATATGGGCTGGAGTCCAAGTGAATGGACCCCAGGGTAACAATTAATCTTATGCACATGTATGAAAATAAATATGACATTTTAGCACATGTTTTACAGCATGGAAGAAATTACACACAAACCGTAACCACAGTTAACGACCAAGAACCGCAGCTCTTGTCTAGGACCGCAGCCCCATGAGACCTCAGCCTCAATTTCCATGGCCAATCAGGAAAATATAAACAAGTAATTCAACTAGCATACATGATCAGCTAATAAATGCATAACATTAACATACATGATTATAAGATTAAAGTTACCTACCTCGACCGTGTATCCTTTTTCTTTTGTACTGAAGTTGTTGGGATCAGAACAATATCCAGGTCTGCCTAAAAATAATGTTTATCATCGCTATCAATCTCTTATTCGAATCACAAATAAACTAATTATATAAATTAGTTTAAAGGGTTAATAATAATTAATCCCTTAATTTTTTTCTAACAATAATAAATGATTATTATTGTTATTTTTATTTATTTATTTATTATTATTATCATTAATTAATAATGATAATAATAAGCTTCCCAACTATTAAATAATAACATGATTTGTTATTATTATGATCCTAATAATAAGGGTCTATCTTCAAAGAAGATAATTAATTATCTTAGCATTTCTCATGGTTTTCTCCATTATTCTAATTTTATTATTATTACTCTTACTCTTACTATTATTATTATTATTATTATTTTCCAAATAATAATAACAATAATTTGCCCATCCATTATTGGTCATTATCACTAATCTATCTATTTATTTATTTCCCTTAGTGATAATAATCATTATTTCATGTATTATTATCACTCCTTCTATTCTCTCAATATATATGATTTTATGTATGTTATTCCATGCGCACAAAACACCCATATATATTTAATTAAACATTCCATACGTCATATTTATATTCATATGTAGGTTAAGACTAAACTGAAACTATTTAGCTCAAGGAAATATGGGGAACGATTTTATACTATAAATATAAACACATATAAACTCCCTCCAGCAAGTTATATCTTATATATAAAAATCCATATTATTCAGATTTTGGGTTCATGTACAGCAACATATTGAAGGACAGTAAAACAGATGCAAACCATCCTTGTTTAATCATCTACACAACTTACTGAGATAGAAACCCGACAGTAAAGAAATCTTACACACAAATAATAACATACTTTTATTATCTAAACACATGCAGTGACCTCAACAATCTTGTAGGATGCAACACACAATAATAGATACATAAACAAAATACTTTCTTCCTCTTCTAATAACAGTCCGAGACCTACTCTAAGAGTTCAGCAAATCAAATACAACAAACAGAAGTAAAACCCGACACATACAGTAACACATATATATATGTTTAATAAACTCACAAGACTCTCGGTATACAATCATGCAGAACATACATGATAAAACTCTATTTCTTTCTTTCTCTTTTTCTTCATCAAAACAGAACCCAAACGCAGAGAAGAGTAACACTGACGGTCACGGCATAGTACAGTAACCATATATATATATATATATATATATATATATATCAATCTCTGTTTTATGTTTCCATTTTTGGCTAGCTTCATTTAAGATCCTTATGACTTTATTCCCGCAAAACCATGACAGAAACGAAGGAAAAGAAAGATGGAAATCACCTTTAACTTTCTAAGCTTTAAAGGTGACAGATGCTTGCTGAATCTCTCCTCTGTTCCTTGTCGGCAAAATAGGGGAAAATAAGATTATGTAACTCTCTCAACCTCTCTCTCTCTTTACTCTCTCGGTTTGCTCTTTGTCTCTTTCTGTTTCTCGCCTTGTGTCTCTGGAAGAATGAAGAATGAAAGAGCAGAGGCATATATATAAGGTGTAATAGTCTTGCATGCACAGTCGGAGCTTGACAGCTGGACCATTACGTGTTGGATACTTAGAGACTATCTATTTCTAAACTTGCCAAATCAAACACCTGAACCATATTATTTCCTTTAATCTCCTTCTGTTTTCTGTTTCATTTTTCTTATTGGCCCATATAATTCTTCTCCTTCTTTTTTGTATATGTATTTTTGTTAGCCATTTTTATAAATCCCTACTTTATTTTCAATTAGTTTTCATATCATTTAATTATGATTATAGCATAATTATAACAATAATTCATTTACAATTAGCTTTAATTGCAATAATCCCAAACAAATTAATTTCTAAATATCTTGGGCCATTAAAATACCAATTCTATAATTTTAAGCCTCAATTTATCATTTTCTATTATCCCTTGAATTTATTCTCTTCTCAAAATAATTCAAGGGAAATTAAACCTTAATTTTCGATAATTATTTAAGGCCATAAATTATTATCTCCAAAATTATTTAGACCCAATTATCATTTTCAATTACTCTTTGAATTTTATTCTTTTCCCAAAATAAATTAAGGGAAACTAGACCTTAATTTCAAATAATTATTCTCATAATTATTTTGGCCCACATTTCATAATTTAAATTTCTATACGAATTAAGTCCCAGAAAATTGAGATGTTACATTGAGCCCTCACTATTGCTTCCAAATACTAGTCAAAGCTCTCAACCTTCACCTCTGAATCTTCGCAGTCGTCATTGGTGGAGGGTTTCGCCACTGTCGTTAGTGGAGGATGACTGTGTCGCTACGCTTTGGTCCTTCTCAGATGCCGAATCAAAGGTTGAGGATGAAAGTTTTTTTTCCCCCCTTGGATTGGAGCATTTTAGTATTTTCATAACAATAATATGATCCCATCATAAAAATTAACACCAGGTAAGATTTAACGGTTATAGTTATTTTCATCCCAATTTTTAAAATTTATAGTTATTTTTATCTCAAGGTTTTTGGTGCACTTTAGGTTTTGTTTCTCTTACTTGTTTGGAAATTTTTATGTCAATTGCACCCGCCTGACAAGCAACTCTTGTTTGTATGGATATCACAGCATATGATATTCTAAAGAAACATCATTTAGACTACTGTGTGGATGACTTCTGGATCATCGTTTTCTTTCATGTCCTTATGCTAGGGCTATCTGGATTGGTTTTGGTTGCTTCTAAATCAAAAAATCGGATGGTGTCTCCCAAGCTTTTGGAGAATCGTCACAAAGCTCACTTCATCTGCTATACCAGGATGGAAATGAGTTGCTCATCATACAGATTAATACGATTTGGCATAAACCAAACATAGCCAATTCATACAGGAAATGCCTTTCATCCGTGAGCTACATCAAATTAGGCTTCTCCACTCCAAACATGAAATCAAGTTGTATGGAATATTGGGCCTGTCTGGGTTAGCAGTAGGAGCGGTGACTTAAAAATTATCTGATTTTTATAAAAGCCAGGTAGGAAAAAAGTCAGGTTAAGTTATCTGATGTGTGTTTAGATTGCTTGTTTAGCTTTTTGTAAAAGTGACTTTTTTTCTAACCGACGTGTTTGAATTATTATTTAAAAAGTCAATTGAGATATAAAATGGTTAAAAAAGACATGAATCATATTGAATACTACATATACATATTAATTGTATATATTGAATAAATGGAAATTTTAAATTTAATTTTAGTTTGAAAAAAGAATTAAATATTATTTAAAAAAATAAATAATAAAAACCTTAAATATATTTAGATAAAATTGTTTATAAAATAATACATTAATTCTCCTATTGTC
This sequence comes from Acacia confusa, assembly GCA_037074495.1. Taxonomy (NCBI): domain Eukaryota; kingdom Viridiplantae; phylum Streptophyta; class Magnoliopsida; order Fabales; family Fabaceae; genus Acacia; species Acacia confusa. Next base: position 172,505 of record CM073512.1, on the reverse strand, counting down.
CTGTATGTTATTATTCCTGACAAGTTTCTCTATGATTCTCATGAAGACGATTTGTGGTCCGCAGCCAAATCCCATGTAATCTATTATCACAAAAATACCATAGAGCATGCAAAGCAAGGCAAACCATTGATTAAGCAGGAGAGGGGCTATGAGATAACATATCAATCAACTCGTGACGTCCCAGGAAGTATGGCAATTTTCAGGCATCCCAGGGAAATTCTTCATTTTCCTCTCCAAAATTCTAAATACAAATCTTTGGATTCTCACAACATAAAACCCATCTGAAGATTTAACCCAAATGCAAGACAAACCACGAGTCTGAAATTTCCGACACCCACTTCACTCTTTATATACACATGACACAAGGACGAAAACGATGAAATTGACACAAATTGAAATTCCAATCTGTACAACCAGTAGAAAAAGGATCGTCTTAATGCAGGAAAAGGAGAACCAGACAAGATGATTTTGAAAAGGGAGGTGAAAGAAAAAGACGATATGACTGCTGAATAAGTGAATCAGATGATGATTTGTTTGCGAATTGCAACCACCACTACCAAAGAAAATCACAACCAGTTAAGAGTGTGACTAAGCAGTGACCTTATCGCCATTGTAGAGGAGGGGTCGAAGCGATGACAAAGGCACGCGTGATAAGCGATGGCAGAGGTGTGAAGGGTGGCAAAGGACGAGAGTTGAATTGATGGAAGAGCCATGCATGAACGATGACCAGTCGGGTTTTGTTTGTCACCATTGGATATGACCAGTGTTCTTATTAAAAAAAAAAAGAAAAAGAAATTGGACCAGTGCACTGCGTTTGCGAATAAGCTTGGATTTGGAGCTTATTTTTTAGCCCAGTACATTAGACTTTTTACAAAAAGCCCAGTATGTCCATTGCAAAATCCAAACAAACCAGCTTTACTTTTTGTGACCTGACCCTGCTTTTTTTTTTTTTGGCTTTTTTGGACAAAAAGCCAGCATAAAGTGCACTCCAAACAAACCTATTATCATGACCAAGGTTAAAAGGAGATGCAAATCTTTTTGCAATACCTTTATGTGTATTTTGGAAAGGGGAAAAAAAAGTGAAACCCAATTATTTTGTGCCTCTTCTAGTAAAAGGGAAAAAGAAAAACATTTTCTGCCTTTTTGCTCAGTGCTTACTAACAGGAACTTATCTTCTACAATGAGTCCGAAGCAGGAAATGATCTGTATAAAATCAGAACTCACCCAACTCAATCATACTAAGTGCTCATTTGGATATATCTCAAAAGGGGAGCGGCTAACATCCACTTCCATTAATATCCACTGCCATCCACTTCTTCAAAACACAGTCGTTTTGGCGCAAAACTGGGAAGGCTGATGCTCTTTTTTTTTTTTTTTTTCAAATATTTCAGGGTACTTATAGGTATTAAAAAGATACTTCAGAATACTAACTAGTACTAAAAAAATACTTTATTATCTTGAAAAATTATTTTAGGATCATGAAAAAATATTTCAGGGTAGTGATAGTTACTAAAAGGATACTGACTGGTACAAAAAAAGATTTTGAAACTTTATATTAAGATCTTGAAAAAATATTTTAGGGTATTGATCGATACTAAAAAGTACTTTGAGGATCGTGATTGGCACAAAAAAAATATTTCATGAACATGAAAAATTATTTTAAAATTTTGAAAAAATATTTCAGGCTATTGATTGATAGTAAAAAGATATTGACTGATACTGAAAAAATACTTTATGATCTTGACAAATTATATTAAGATTTTAAAATAATATTGCAGGGTACTGATTAGTACTAAAAATATAATTTGATACTTTTTCAAGATCCTAAAATAATTTTTCAAGATCATGAAGTTTTTTTTTTGTACTAGTTAGTATCCTTAAAGTATTTTTTTAGTACCTGTCACTACCATGAAATATTTTTTCATGATCCTAAAATAATTTTTTAAGATAATAAAGTATTTTTTTTAGTACTGATTATTATTCTGAAGTATTTTTTTAATACCTATAATTAAGTACCCTGAAATATTTGAAAAAAAAAGACATCAGTCTTCCCAGTTTTGTGCCAAAACAGCTGTGTTTTGAAGAAGTGGTTTTGAAGAAGTGGATGGCAGTGGATATTAGTGAAAGTGGATGTTAGCCGCTCCCATCTCAAAAGTGCATTAACTCTCTTCACTTATCTCTTAAATCGTAAAAATACTTCTAAAAAGTTAAAACAATCATACTAGACATTTTCTTTATGATAACTTCTGTTTCTAATGTTTCAGTTAGATTAGGAGAGCCTTCTATCCTTCACAGGGGTACTAACCTTTACATGTCCCTTCACTTTTGCCGTACTTGTAACACTCATTACACACTGACACACACACACATCATTTTGCTTTTTCCCCCCCAAAAAAATGAAACCGAAGAAGAATAATTCTCCAACAAAAGGGGCCACCAACGACTAACCCATTTACAGAAACAAATTCATCACTCCTATGGCTACAATTTTACCTTTCCTATTTTACATACAGCCACCGACAATGCCCTAAATTAGTGTGTGAAACCCCCAAAACAAAACCCATCTCTCAATCTCGGGGAAAGAAACAACTTATTTTGAATAAATCCTCGCTGTTCAGTTGATTCAAACATTGTGAGTTTTTCTTCCAATAATGATAAAAGAAAGATTAGTTTAAGCTAATTTGGTCTGTCTAGATCAACTGAACAGATAGAATTCACTCAAATTAATTGTGATTTCCCACGCAAAAATGAGAATATTTGTCCTCTAAAAGAAAAAGAAATTCAATTTATCCTTGTACTGTTCCTTCTCCCCCACCATTTCTTCTTCACTTTGTCAAGTGGACCTTCTTCGGTTCCAAGCTTATGTAAAATGACCTTGGTTTCACGTAGCCTAGCATCATAATCCTTTTTCCAAGCTTCGAACATCTGCTTCAGCCTTCTCAGCTCCTGGTCTGGGTTCAAACTTGCTTCAACTTGACCAGATTTCACCTCCACCAAGAACTTGGCATCATCACCAAAAACTTGACTCCTCTGCTCAAATTCTTCAGCCAACCGACTGATAACACTCAGCCCTGCGCTCATTGATCTCGTTCCATTGCTTTCTTGGCTTCTATGATTATTTCCTATATCCCAGCTATAGTCTCTTTCATCACTTGCATTGACGGATCCATCTGAGTTCCTTTCTAAATCATCAATCGCAAGGCTCTTCTTTGCAATGGAGAGGCTGGACTGTAGGGATCTCATTTGTTTTTGCCACACTTCTTCCATGGACTTCATCTTTAATTCATACTCAGACCAACGGCTCTCGCCCTGTTGGAGACGTTGGTAGAGGATGTCATTTTCCTCTTCTTTCTCTCTCAGTGCAGCTTCTGCCTTGAGCACCCGACGCTGTAATTCAGTTATGAAAGAAGACTTGACCAGTACCTCATCCGACTCATTTGTCTGTTTTGGAGTTCATAAAATTTGAAGTTATCCCAAATATGGATTTTTTTATAAAGAATTCTATAAACAATGATTTGAGGGGGAAAATGCAAAGCCAACCTTAACGCCTTCAGATTTCAATGATCCTAAATCTCCTGAACATCGCCTGATTAACGAGCCACGAATGACTGCAAATACAGCTCAGATTAATAAGGAAATAAAATATTTGCAGAAGTTAACAGGCAACAGCCAACATAGACTTTCAATGATCTGAATCTCCTGCTGTGCCCACTAAGCTGGATTTTCACGATAGGAGAATTTCAAAAATAATTCATGGTGCACAGATTTATGAGTACTTGTAAATCCAATGGGTTAATGGGCAATTTTGTCCCAAAAGTATAAAAAAGGGAGCAATTTTGCTATCGTGAATTAGGTATATTTGGTCAACTAACGGTCAAAGTTAATTGAGATAACAAGTAGGAAAAAATTGCTTTCATTTTTACACTTTTGAGGCAAAAATGCTCGTCGCTGACACCTTCCGGAGCAAATTGCCCCTCAATCCTAAAACTGACCAATAAAAACTGGTAGCATAAATATTGGCATTGAAAGAATCTAGAACTCTTACTTGATTGTACAACAATTGCAGCTTCATTAGTATTCTTCATTCTGCTTCTTACAAATATTGCTTTCATCCGCTTTTGTAAGAGGACAGCAGCCCTATGTCTCCGAAGTGAAGCTGCATATTCATTTCTGATGTTCTCTCCCCTAATAACTGCATTAATGGTTATGAAATTACGGTTTCCATCTTGTTATATATATCAAATGAATACGAAATAACAAGAAATATATGGTGAAGAAGGATTTACAAGACTGAAGAGTAATGATTCCACCACAAAGTTCCTTCAGGTAACATCGAGCTTGGTGACCCCTGAAGCAACTTTGGACATGTAAAATGCCATTGAGGGTACGATTTCTGGTATCTTCAAGCACTCCGATCTGCAGTCATAGTATAAGAGGTTAGTTTAATTTACTCTATACGTAATTATTCTTTTTTCATACTCCACCTCATAACTGCAGGTTTATAGAAAGAAGTACATAGCTATCAATGCAGATGTTTTTAAGGAATAAGAAGATCGAAATTACATGGTAGAGTGAAAAAAAGACAACCATTTTTCCAAGAAAGAATGTATAGCATTAAAATTTCTAAAGGTCGTAACCAACGTCAAATTAAAAGCACATAAAATGCAACCCTCTATCACACTGGCAGCACATGTCTATTTCTGACCAAATTATTCTTACCCTATAAGAAATATTTCACTAAAGATTCATTGAAATAGTAAATCCTTCCAAGCTTGATGAATGGAAGGGTAAACTTTGTTATGAATAGAATATTGCGATCCTAAAATCCTCAGAAAACCTGAGGGACTAATTTTAATGCTACAGAAAACGCAAAGCCTGTTGTCAGAAACTTTTGGGCTCAGCTTAAGTACAGTTTCAGTCCCACTAGCATCGAGAAAGTTTCAATTAGTTTCCTCCTTAAGAGCAAAAATAAATAAATTACCCAACGCTGCCCTTCAAGTTTAAAATACAGTGCAAATGCAATTAGACCCTTCTGCCTCATTTTCGACTGAAGTAATAAGCATGATCACGTTGCTGTTAAGTCACACATGTATTCAAGCTGGATGACATGTGAGGCTCAAGGCAGCTATCTTCAAGTTTAAAATGCGATCATCTAGTTCATGAGACTTTAAGCACAAATTCAGTTCATGACATGTCCGCACCATTCTTTCATTTAGCCATGGGGACCAAGTCATGGACACAAACGAGTTCACTGTAACATTATGCATTATTGTTAAACAAGAATAGGATGGGGACAAACTAAGAAACATTCCCTGCCCTACACCTGCACCATCGAAGTTTTTAGCTTGTTCTTTATTCTATACTACCTCCGGCCCTAAATATATTTAGGGCCGAAGAGTATTATTTTTTGTTTGTCACTACTTACTCACTCTACTAACTATTTTAACAGTATAATTAATTGACATATTATTCGTAAATATGTTTTTGAAGGTATATTAGGACAAAGATGGGAACAATAGCCTTTTGAACATGTAAGATAGGAATCTCAATCTTCACACGGGATTATGTTTTATAATCAACAAGCCTTATCCCACCAGACGGGATTAGCTATATGGATTGTGTGATGCCATTGTCCTCTGTCAACAACCAAATTTTTAGATTTCTTGTCAAGCAAAAGGTCTCGTTCAATGACTTCATTGAACATTCTCTTTGCCCTCCTCATTAGTGCCTCCAACAACCTTCTTTTTACATGTCCAAACTACCTCAGAATATTCTAACATTTTTTCTTCAATAGGCGCCCACTCCTACTCTTCTTATGATATCACCATTATGAATCTTATCACTTCTTATATGGTCATAGTCATACATCCATCTCAACATCCTTATTTCTGCTACCCCAACTTTATGCTATTGTTGTCCCTTTAGAGCCCTACGTTCACTATCATATAACATTGGTAGTCTTATTATGTACTTTCTAATCACAGATAACTCCAATAGCCTTTCTCCACTTGAACCACCTAGCTTATATTTTCTGTGAAATGTCTCAATCAGTTTCACCATCCTTATGTATAACTGATCCCTGATATTTGATTTTTATCACTTGTGGAATGATTTAACCTCCCATTTTAACCTCCAAATCACTACTAACTTGCCTCTTACTAAAATTGCGTTGCATATATCCTGTCTTACTCCTATTCAGGTGGAAACCTTTCGACTCCAAGACCTTCTCCATAACTTGAACTTAAAGTTAATCCCTTCTTTTGATTCAGCCACAAGAACTATATCATCAACAAAAAGTATGTATTAATGGATTTCTTTTTGCATAGGCTCAGTAAGAATGTCTAAATCCAGGTTAAAAAAGGTTTAAAGATGATCCCTGGTTAAGGCTAATCTTAATAAGAAAGTCCTTTGTCTCATCATGTAACTCACATTTAAAAAATCATTAATATTAAATAAAAATCTATAAAAAGTTGTGAACAATGCAGCTGATATAAAATCTATCAATTAGTTTCCAGCATGAGATATGGAAATGCATCATTCCAATTAAACATGCCTAGGAACCCAAAATACTTTTGCTTACCCAACACCCCTAATTATTATAACTTTATCTAATTGGATTATTAAAATAGGAGTTATAAATCTTTATAGTGCTTTATAACTTATCTCTAGGAGTTTATCTTGTACTCAATCTCTATTTTCATATAATTACAATCTCTATTTTCATATAATTACATGCCAACCATAAATTTAAACATGACAGCTACACAATAAAGCAACAATTTACCGTCCGGATCTAATTAAAAAAATAGTAAAAGTTAATTATAGGTCCCAGGAAAGAAATTAAATACATAGGTCTCAAAAAACTCATATTTACAAGTCATTTTTGACAATTTAGTTTACAAGTCAAACTTCCATATTTATATGTCAAGTTGCATCATTTACAAGTCAAACTCATAAAACTAGTAAAAAATTGAGTTTCTTGGGACTTCTCTGTTAATTTTCTTACATGGGACTTACAGGTAATTCTCCCTAAAAAATAATGTAGGTAGCGAGAAAGAGGAGGGAGTAAGAGGAAAGGAGCATGCAAGGACTAGGCTGAAACTCTAAGCGACTAGACTGAGGTTTTCAGAAACATTTTTTCCCCTACAAAAAGGGCACGTGACTCTACTAGGTCCAGAAACATCCTAATCATTGAAGCTCATCCGTTAAGATTTTATTAAGTACTTGTAAATCCTAATTCTTGAATTGCAAATCAAATGAAAAACAATATTAATTTTGTTAATCATTTAGTACACTTTCTAATATTAATTGCTTTGCGTATACTTAGATTCTAAATGCTTAGAAATAAGAAGTGCATGGAGATAATAAGATTCTCAACACTGAATGTAATCAATTCCATTTTTTTAATGATCATGTCAAACAGAAGAATTTCAAAGCCATGAAGATTACGGCTGCAATTAATCTGATAGACATCAAAACCACATCAATTGAAAATGATTTGCAGAAATTCATTTAATATGATCCATATACCTGGCCTGTTCGAAAAAATAATTTTGTGTAACCAACTTGATACATATCTGATGAAATATTAAACTGCTGAAGAATTGCAACTGAAACACCAAGTGGATCTTGAGATGCAACATTCTCAAAGAGAAGAAAACCATATCTGATTCACCAGTACCAAGCCAATTAGATAAAATTAGGCACAATTAGAAGGGGGAAGGATTTAGTAAAGATAAGAACTATCATATCATACAATCTCTCTTTCATACCTTCTGGCAAACTTCAGGTGAGACATTCTAGTAGGGAAGCCAGATCTTGATATTCGAACAACTTCTAGTACCCCACAACATTTGAGCTGCTGCAGCACAAGACCTTGCTCATATAATCCTGGAGACTGGAGGTTGTTGGGCTTAATACAGCGAATAAAATGTGGGGTGGTGCTCTCCAACCTTTGCATCAATTGGAACAGTTGACCCTGGATGTCAACAGAAATAACATAATACCAAAACCAGATAAGATCCCCTACTTCTAAGAATTCCCTATGAATACTAAGAGTGCACAGGGCAAAAATTGAAACGAAATAGACAAATGAGTATGTAGGATTGTGGGAGAAAATGTCTTCCTTATTCATCATGAACGTAGCACAGTAAATATAAAAATATACACTGAGTAAAAGCAAGAGAATAAAGACTAATGCATGCTTATAATTGCTCCCCAGTTACTAACCCTATCTAAGAAAATATTTACAATAAAAACATATTTTCAGAGTAAAATGTGATAACAGATCTAGGCATGATGCAGCATCTGACTTTGCCACTTATCACTCCTCCCTATCGGCCTCTTCACTTCATCTGTTTGCATTAATGTATTAGTGTGCCCCAACCAACTCCTAAACACCTAAACTAAGTCACATTCACCGGTCTTGCAATAAAACTTGCAAAACAAACTAACAATCATGTAGCATCATGGTTGATAGGTCACAAAGTTTCACTTCTTACCGATAACAAGCATCATAAGATTCATTGATACTTAGATAGCCCAGTAAACCCCCCCCCCCCCCAGCCCACAGTTTCAAGCAGTAATTGAAATATATTGTATGATTTGAGCAAGCAGAACAGCATGGAATCTCAAAGAACCCCATTCGTTGGTAAGACCTATGCAAGGAGACCTAGGAAGACACAAACAACACAGACAAGAGGGCAAGATGATTTTTAAGGTTGCAAAGTTGACCTTTTAGTTTGTGACCATTTTGGGGCAAGGGTAGGATACGTAACTGTTATTTAGGGTGACTTGTTGGAGACTGTGAAAGGCATTTTTTGACTATATAAGCCGTTGAGAGGATTGGGGAAGGTAAGCATATTTTGTATGAGAGTTGTCTTGGGAGAGGGGACTGAGGAGAGTGCCATACTCTTCACAGATTATTGTATTTCCCTGAGATATCAGTTGCTTAATCTGATTCTGAATTGATATCATGTGTCTCTGTACTGGTTCCTAACAGAATCCCATGATTCTTAGACAGAAACATGGTACTTAATTCTGTATTGAAGTCAAATATTTTATTTCCTTTTTTTATTCATGGTTTGTGGGGCTTTATGTTGCATGTTTATTTCTTTTTAAGCGGAAGTTGATTGGCAATCTTCTTCAACCATTATTCCCTTTCATGTGCGCTGATATTCTTTAGCCTTCATTTCTGTTTATGTTAAGGATTGATTGCTCATTTTCTGTGATAACTTCCTCCATAAATTGTAACATCTGTTTCAAAATAAAATAAGAGATATCAATCATTATTTTCTGAAATTCTTCAAAGAGCATACCAGATATTCCAACATATGTATAAAAGGTTTTCCTAAGTTTCAGAACATGTCATGGAAGCTGAAGCTTTTGAGAATCTAGGTTTTAGTGATGTACCTTGAACTTTGTTGCAACACTTAGCTTTTGGGAATCAGCCCCGCCTAACTTGTGTAAGTGACCAACTACAGGCTTCTCAGACTGACTAAGCATAAAGGATGCAAATATCTTAGGAAGATGACACCTGCATGACGATAAAAGTTTAATGGAATCCAAGTGCAATAGGTCCCTGTTTTTCTCTAGAAATCCAGTTGTGTCGTATGTGACCTGAGGAAAGGAACAAATGGAACTATTAAACATTCAGGTGAGATCAGAAAACTAATAAGTAGCCCCTGTGGTTTTAAGATATAGTCTTGGCCTTAATATGAAGTCAAATCAAAATTATGGTTATTCAACATTTGATTCAATTCATAGCTTCTAGCACAATGCAGTCTCTAATGATTTATACAGAGTAAATCAGATAAAAATTCCCTGAATTTTACTAAAATTACTTGGACTTCCTCTATAATTTCAAACTTTAAGGACTCCCCTGGAAAAAAAAAAATTCAGCACTTTAGTTTAATTTTATCTTTTTTAAACCAAAATACTTCCTGTTAACCTAAATAGATTTAATAGAAAATATTCTAGTTAAAAATATTCAAGGAAAGTCTGTAATTTACTTAAGTATATACTCCAAAACCTAGCAGTGTCATGTTGTAGAGGCTAAACAAAGTCAGATGTAATATCACTATAATGAAAAATGAAAATCATATTTTGATATCTTATGGATATTTATGAGCTCCTTTGACAGACATACAGAACCTATATAGTATTATGAGCACCACAAGATTAATACCTCCCCAGCATAGTGACACACTGTAAAGGCCTTGGCTCGCTCTCCTTTGAAACATGAATTAGAATTCAAATGCTGCCTAAGTTTGTTTGCAAATGTCAGATCTGAGCCATTAGGGAAAGTGGACTCTTCATCTAACAGAGATAGTAATCCCAGTGGTTTCTGCACATATCAAAAGTCAAAGTTTAATAAAAAAAGGAATTCAATTTCTTTAACATCAACCATGAGTCACAAAAGTTCCCTGGCAATAAAAAATAGTACTGTTTCCATAATGAAGTTTAAAAATTTATCATGCATGTGCATCTCTGTACATGAGGCAAAAAAATGCATGTATAAACACAGGCCCATAAACTGAGTCAAATTTACTTTCTTCTACTTCCCATACATTCAAATTGCAATTAAAAAATAAATTACAGATAGCGTCAAAAAGGGAGGGGGGAAGCTCAGTGCAACTATACCTTTTCAAAAAGATTGAGGCAGTCTTGGTTATCTTCAAACTCAACTTTTGCCCAGTCAATGCCATCTTTTATGTATTCCTGGAATAAGAATGTACTTGTTCACAATATTTAGCTTTAAGAGGTAAGCATCGCATGTTATCAAAGAACAGTAGATCTTCATTTTATATGGAAGCTTTTAGAAGAATTAATTCTATAATTCAATTGCCATTTTGGAGGTTGTTAATAAGTATTGAATGATATATTTGAGAATATAATCACAGAATCTCAGATATGGTCTTTGTAAATGAGCCCCTTTTTCCTCAAAATCCAATGAACTAGTTTAAGCGGAGCATTTTAGTGATCACAACCCAGTATTGTAACTTATTGAACAGCCTTTGGGGTTGTGCATTGGGAGCAAATAAGGTCAGGCAGCCATACCATCTTAAAGCACTCAAAGGGTAAGAATGTCTTAAACACTAATGTGGATGACATTATTTTAGCAGGTGATGATGATGCTGTACGATTATATTTAAAGAAATTGTCTCGAATATTTGAGATTAAAGATCTTGGCCCATTTAAATATTTTCTGCTAATTGACTTTGCTAGACCAAAACAAGGAATTGATACCAATACTTAGAAGTCTGTGCTTCATGTAAATGGATAGGTAAATAACAAGAATACCATGTTACCCCCCCCCAAAAAAAAAGAATATCAAAATTGAAAATAGAAAGCATACTTTGAAATTATCTCAATTCCTTGCAGCATGACTTGTTTGTCATTTGTTTTTTATATGAAGCAGCCTACTGGTCTAAATCAGTGCTCGTTATTATGTGGGGTTCTCTTTAAAATGGCTCACATAACTTGGCACAACGCAAGTTGAGAAGAGAAAAGATTTTCAATAACAGCATCAAAGGATAATTTTGAAGAACCAGGAATCACCAATAAGAAGTATTAAAGAATCCTATACAAATATCACATTCCATTATGCTTTTGTTCAAGCAGCTATTTTCTAGTATGGGAGAAAATAATCAGAGAAAAGGCTAATAGAATGTGTTCAGCTTTTGAATGAATACTTCATGGCTTTTCAACTATTAGGCACCTCTATTTATAGGCCTTTAGCTAAGGAAAATTTACAATAGTATCCCTAGAGCTAAGTTGAATGTTCAATAGTCCTTACGAACTAGGTTAAATGTTACTGATGATAAGCTCAAATCCACACACAAATTAGTAATTCCACAGTATAAACAAATACAAACTTGACATGCATAACCTTTGTTCTACCTTGAATATATGACGATTGAAGTGTTGAATGAACAATAGTGTCCTATGAACTAGGTTATTTGCAATAAACTCAAAAGAGAAAAGAAAATATAACAATATTCCACATTATATACACAATGGAAACATGTCACAGATACCTCCTGTTCTAACTTGAATAAATGACGATTGAAGTGTTGCTGCAGTCTCTCATTTGCATAATTGATACAGAACTGTTCAAAACTATTCCTCTGCAGATTTAGACTGACTAATGAGTAACATCAAGAAAGACATTATATCTCAATATTCAAACAAGAAGAGAATGGTCACATAGATTTGGAAAAAAAAAGGAGATAAAGGGTAATAAAACACACATTAAATGATTCAAACCCATATATATCTAGAATACTGATTGATCTGCCTGTACGCCTTTTGCCAACAGCAAGTGATTTATTTATTTGCTCTACCAACCACTCAAACAGACAAGCGTATATTGACTTCGCCAAAGCATCTCTAGCATCAATGGCCTATAAGACAAAATGTTTAATGTAAGTTAACAAGGGATAAAACCTGTATTAAGATATCTAGTCACCATCCATATTGCAGAAACAATGAGGATCCATCCTATTTATACGTTTTGCATTATGCCAAAAAATTTTGAATTTATGGCATGTGATTTACCCTCAGAAATTGCCTTTCTACTTGTTCTTTTCTAAGTAAAAATCAGGGCGTTCATAGATCACACCAGACTCTATAGCCAACTCAGACAATCCAGGCACAATTTAACAAGTAGGAGTTTCACCAGCATGGAAGCACACAAGTCTCCAACCAAGGTCGTATAATGTATAGGCTTGAAACCATCCTAGGAGCCTTAACATAGAAAACCATCGTGCATTTTGAAATTGTTAGAATCTTAGGAAATCCTTTGACATTAATAGAATCCCATGACCCTTGCCTTGATTAAAGGATCTGATTTGATTACTTGTTCTATTTATTAGGATCCCTTGATTAGTGCCCTGATTATAGGATCCTAATTAGTGAGTTATTAGTCTTTATTATTATCATTTAATGTAATTGCATGATTCTCTCCTCTAGTGGCCCATTCTTGAGCCTATATATTGTAATGCTTTCTACAGAATAATATATACAATACAGAGAGTGTGATACCTCTGATTTAAACAGAAATGGAACAAGACATGAAATCAAAGAAACATTCGAATGCAGCCAAGAATCCTGAGAAATAAGATAAATCTATATATTTATATATAATATAAAATCTATATGAAGCCACACTATTAATAAGCCATGAACAATGTGAATCACGTCAAACTTCATAGAAAACACAAGCCCACTATCCTTTTATGAGAAAGAGAATTTTCAATTTATTTTGTTAAATTAAACCAACAAGCCTCATCATGCCAAACCCTCCGGCAATTATAAATGTATCAAAACATGAAAAGCAGGAATAACCTCCCCCTCCTAAGTTGACAGATTTCTTGAGCAGATCAAAGAATGCCATAATTACTTCACTTTTATTGGTTAATATAATATCTTTCATATTGACAAAGCCTGAAGTATGCAATACACTTGCAAATTGCCAATGCCAAGACCTTTTCTCCGCCAAGGTAATATTTTCAAGAGGCATAGTTTTAGACAAAATTTATAGTTTTTATACAGCAGCCATTTTACCTGTGATATCTTCAACTTTTGAACAATATTATCGTTACCAACTTTCATGTTGCGATTTGATAGAGTCAACTTAAGATCTCCAATGTCACAGCCTATCAATTTGGCGATGCTGAACAGAGCTGAAGATATAGAAGAAACAAAATGCAACTATAAGTGAGGTGGTGTAAGTCTTCGATAGCAAAATAATTAGCTAACAAATCCTTAAATCAACATTTTGAGGGACATGCTCATTGGCTCATTGCCCTTCAAAATGATACGAGATAGAAAATGAAAGGGAAGAAAAAGTGATTAGCTATATGTCTCCTTCAAAACAGTTTATTTTGGCTCAATGAAGTTGAAGACCACAAAGATAACAATTCATCTAAAATTCTTCAAAGACAAATGTTGTGTTATGGTATTTAGAGAAGAAAAAGAGAGAAAGGGGGAAAGAGAGAAAGAGAGAAAGAGAGAAGGAATAGAGGATTGGGGAGAAGAAGAAGAAGAGAAACAGAGGTCACTGAATAGTGCAATCCATTAGGAACAATCAATCGACAGTTTGAATTACCAAAGGATAGTTATATTTATAGCCTTGATCCCCCATTAACCTCCGCCTCTCACTTAAGCAGTTTATCACCCTTCTAAAGTCTATTAACTAACTAACTCTAACAGACTTAACTAACAATATTTATATTTCCATATCAATTTGACTGAGAAGAAACTGAAGATTATTTTACAAGTTAACATAATCTTCCTATGTTGCCAATGCTTTTGCAGTGTAAAAGCTAACAGCGTACTTCCTAGAGTCATGTTATACTAGACATAATTAATATTAATAATGATTGTCCACTTCTTGTTGACATATAAGACTGCAAATCAATTATCTACTTTATCTGTTCATATAATTATATAATAATGCTTTTCAGTAAATAATTCTTCTTTTTATCTGCACATAAGACACAGTTTCTAATTCATTCTTTTTTAATCAATCACATTTTCTAATGCAAAATAGATGTTTTGGTAATTAACACGATTGTGCTGCAAAAACACTATGTTATAGATACTTTGAGTGGAGGTTTTAGAGGATCCTTACCCTCGTCTTCTACAACTTGAACATGATTTTCATTATCAATTACAGTAAAAGATATGTTTCCTAGCCATAGTACTGCAGCAAGCATTGCAAATACATTCTCCTGGTCTTCTTTGCTGACGTGGACAACATCCAAAGCATCCTGGAAATTGTTGCACTAAGATAAGTTCATATGCATGTCACACTACTGTTTCAAAACAAACAATTGACCTAAGAAAAGGAAGAAAATCAATCAACTGATATTTAATGAAGACAAATCATCTGTAACAGTTGGAAAGAAAAATGTACCATGACTAGGCTAAATTCCTCTGCATCATTAATTCCAGATATCAAATAACAGTTGCTCTGCTGGAGATATTTATAGTCTTCTGCATTTCGTAGGTTCAACTTCTCTGTGTTTATAGAACCAAGAAAAAAACAACAAAAGGAAAAATAAGCAAGAAATTATATATAATTAATTGTAATGAAACAAAAGGCCATAGATACGATATTATGTTTTGACTATTCTCATTCCTTTTTTTTAATATTTTTGGAATTCATGCATCCCTTGCACGTTCAAAATTCACATTACTTCCTCTAGAGTCCCTAAGTAAGAACATATAGGTTATTGACGTTGAGTTCATAAGGAAATACCCTGGTCGATACAATGATTTGGTTCTGTGGAAATGTACAGTTAAAGTAAAATCGATGGCTTAATATAGGGACTGAATTCAGAAAAGAATCACACCAGTCCTCTATGTTTCCTTTTTATTATAATAATATGGACCTGGAATGTAACTGCAACATAAATGCCCAAAGATAAAGATGGATAGTAAAACAATCATAACTTTCCCATCCACAGAGTAAATCATCACATAATGATGAGAGATAACTACAAAACTCATCTGCAATAACGCAGCATCACAAGTTTCTCAACAATTAATTATGTCCCTAAAGCTGAAGTTGTACAAGGTTTAGCTTGTTAGAAACAAAACCTAATCAAATGGAAAAAAATATCTTGATGAGGGCTTGAGGACACTGATACAACTCATCTTCCAAACACCTAGTACTCCCCCAAGCAATATCTCTGGAAGAAAAACAACAGCTCTGAAAATTCTTTCACCTTCTAACACAACAAGATAACAAAACTTCCCAAGTACTACACTTGCCATACCAAAGTAGCACCCTTAACTACCTCCTAGCAAGTATCCAATCTATTATTTCATAATTTTTGGTTCTGTTATCTCCATTAAGTTTTATTAGTTAAGAATTAAGATTCTTCTAGTTGATTTTGTGTCATCAGGGGGGCTATCTGTATATTGCACAAATCCCTATTTATGCAAGGCACTATGTAGAAAGTATTTTAAACAACAGATTCCTAAAAGAACTGGTGAAGCAATGAAGAAACCAGAACAGAGGAAGACCATTGAAAATGATATGAATGCCGTAAAACAGCATATCCTTAAGCTCTATTATCTAGTTCTGTATATTAAAATACAGATCAAAGACATTAATGCTTTGACAGTTCTCTGCATTCCTAGACTATTTTTCTCCAATTTTTCAACACCTAAATTAAAAGGTAGCAAATTCTAAAAGGGATAGCTATCTCTTATGTTGAAGTATTGGCATTATCATCTACAAGATCATGATCAAATTATATGCCCAGACAACAAGAACACAACCATTACTCACAATATTCAACAAATACAACAAAAGTGAAGGTTAAAAAGCCAGTAGTTACCCCTTAGAGAAGGTGGTGCTCCAGCACATAGTTGATAAAATATATGATACGACCTTTCTCCTTCATTGCATTGGACTACTCTAGACTGTTCAATGACAAAATCAAAATATTGTCTGGTAATGGGAGATGAGATGAATGCAAATGATCATGTAAACATACGGTTCAAAAGAATGAACAGTTACCTTTTCCAGCAAAACTGATTATGTGATGCAAGGAACATCGCAATAAACAGGAGGACAAAAACATTTAACGATTTAGTTAGTTGAAAGTTTCTTGGGAAAGGAAAAGACACATGATTTCAATCAAAGATTCAGTGGTAAACTAACATGTTTGAATATTAGCACCCGATATCTTTCCAGTCTCACTGAAGTGTATCTCAATGAGCTTTCCCTAAGAAATGTATATTCAAATTGTGAGAACTTTCAGTATAAATATAATGAGATCAAAACTTAACATGAACAGAACCATTACTCAATCCACTCGAGAAAAGATTAACTAAAAGATTTAATATGACGAATGCAGATCTTACAAAACGACTTGAGTTGTCATTTCTCAATGTTTTTGCATTACCAAAGGCTTCTAGTATTGGATTAGTCTTCAATATCTCATACTCTATTCCACTTCCACCTCCCAGAGCAGCCAAGTATTGCATTGCTATCTTTGCTGTCTCAGTTTTTCCAGCTCCACTTTCGCCACTGAATAGGGTAAGGATAAATCATAAATTAAGTCCCAATGTGAACAGAATATACAATGAACAACTTAATGACGTAATTTGGAGGGTACACAATGTTTAAAAAAAGAAAAGGAAAACCAAGAGGAAGATTGACATAGTAGAAAACAAACTTCAGACACAAGATGATGAGAAAGCTGTTAATTCGTTAAATAATAATGATAGGTGGATCTCAGAGTACATATTTTAAATTACCAAAATTTTGTTAATCAACTATGGGCTGACCTTATAATAATGGATTGATTTACTTCATCTGGAAAACAAAGCAAGAATAAGAGTTAGAAATGCTTAAAGCAAATGAGGGCTTCTAACGACTAAAACTCTTATATTTATGTTTACATAAATGTATGTATGTATCTATGTATATGTACTGGAAAAGAAAATGCGACCTCTTATCATTTCCTGAGTAGCCACGTCTGTAATGGCATATACATGAGGGCTTTCAATTGTTTTCCGCCTGTATGCTTCAATATAATCATTTCCATACAAAGAAACTTTCTTAAAGGGATTTACAGCAACCAAAATTGGCCCAGCTTTCGTCTGATAACAGTTTTACACATAAAGATGTTACAAGAGGTTATATTAAAGAGACAATGTTGACGGAACTTGAAAAATGCAAGAACTTACATAGATCATATCTTGATTGTATCTATGTTGCAAATTGTATAAAACTGAAGGCTCATTTAAATAACTAAGTTGCATCAGATCATCCACTCCATCAAGAATATCAGGATTTGCTGGTACCAAACTTTCACCTTTCACCTTTAAATCCTATAAGAAGAAGAGTATAGTTAAAGAAACATTTAAAAGCAAAACCATTTCGTAGATTTCATAACCATTTTACCTTCCAATCAGAAAGTGAAATAACAGATTCAGTTCCAGAAGTTGATATTATCTTCCCCAACTCCCAATTTCCATTTGGAAGTTGAAACCATGACTGAAGCTTCTGAAATATTGAACTTAAGATGTAAGAGATATCTAATATAGATTATTAACTAGTACTAACTCCTCAAACTAATGTAAAAATGACTGACATGGCCATTCCTGCTTTCAAAGCATTTGCAATTTATAATTACAATTACAATTTATAATAATATTACAAAGAAAACATCCAAGGCTTTCATGAATATATACCCATCATCCGGTATAATACATTCAACGAACAACCATGCTACTGAAAATAGAGAGAAGGTTACAGACAACCATCTATCAACTAATTTTCATTTTTAACATTCTGCAAAGCACCAATCCAATTGGACATTCGCACAAAGCATATGTAAGACTGTCAATAATTTTGCAAACCACTGTACCCTAGAGCCTAAAGCCTAGATGTAGCATTGTTTTTCAACCAATTCGTGTCATGTTCTGAACTATGGATCTTATGCCTTAAAATCAAAACATCAATGTCTTAAAAGTTTAGAATATTAAATTGATAAAGGCAATGTCGTTCAAAGAGAAAATTAAGGTTTTATGTCAAAAAGAAAATAGACCCTATTTTAAGCAACTCCCTTTTCACATCCTCACATCAACTATTCAGCTTCAGTAACTTAGATGTTCTTCAACTGACAGTCCTGCCCCTTCTGACTTTGAAAGCACACCCCCTCCCCCAAAAATATTTAAGTGCACACAAGCAATAAAAATCATCAATAATACTATAAATAACACACAACTTTTAAGTGCAAACCTTTCTCAACTAAGTAAAATTGATAGTAGTCAAGGAGGAAGATACAAGAAGTTAATAATTAAAACAGGTCATGAACACCAATATCTTCCTAAGCCAGCAAATTGTGTGAGGCTCAGTCTGTGCGAAAAATAATCCTCTAGTCAGCAACAGACATAAATTAGTTATTGATTATTGATTAACTATATACAAAATAGATGCAAACATAATTTTAAGGCTGAAACTTCCAATTAAGAAATTGAGATTGCAAAAAGTTATAGACCTAGGCATTCTTCACCAATGATGAAGCAATTTATCTAACTGGGAAATCACATCGCAAATGTCATCAACCAAATTCAAAGCCCAGAGACAAAAATTGGAATTAGGAGCTAAAAGTACCATTTTAGAAGCATAAGGTGTTGTGTCATTCCACCTGCGTTCCAATAAAGATTTTGAGATTGAAGAAAGGGGCAGAGGTATAGGATCAACTTCTTCATCACCACTTGAGTGCCTACTTTCTAGTGACACATTTATTTCCCCATATGGCGAGTCCTTGTAGATGAAATCCATATCGCCAACACAGTACTGAAGTTCCTCAGAAACCTTCCCTCCTATAGCACCATTTTCAGGACTACGCGATGCTATTACATCAGTGCTTCCCACTTTAACATTTGGACTTTTTCCCAGATGATCAGGGATTGGATTACCTGTTAACTTGAACTCAGACGACATTGATTTGATAGATTGGACGACTGGTGGGACCCAGGATGTCTAAGACATTTTTCCTCAAGATTTTTCCAACAACAATAATGGCTACCAGTGGCAACTTCAATAGTAAAACGAGAGGTTTTTTAAAAGTTCAATTTCCACAAAAAGGGGATAATGGAGGGGACCATAGCCCAAGATGCAGACTGCTCCTCAGTGCTCCAGACTCAAAGTCTTCATGGACACGTTCCGCCTCTTTTTAAGCTGAAAATTTCAAAATCATAAATATGACGCAGCCACACCTCACTAGCCCGATTCAAGGACCCAGGCAATGCGAGCTTCGAGTAAACATAGCCCAAAACTAAAATTTCCCGATCTGAAGAGTTGAGAATTTTTCAATCTTTAAACCCCTTCTTTGTAATTTTGGAAATGCAGGAAGTATTGTCCAAACGGATCTTTTATTTTACTGGAAAATCCGCGTTGGTAAAGCTAGAAATATAAATTCTGCGATTTCGAATATTTTTTCCCACCAGGAAACTGGAAAAAACATGACTTCAATGAAGTTGAAATGTTTTGCTTTGCATCCGGAAAAAATAATAACCTTCAAATACAGTTCTCAGTCTCCTAGAGTCTGCTCCATTTTTCTATCAGTAGCTAAAGAACCTTAGAATCAAGGACAAACACAAGACACGCAAAAGGAAGCAGATAAATAAACAGAATGCGCCAAATATCTCCGGCCACCCTTAAAACCGATCCGCTAACCTCAGAAATGGCAGGATAGAGTTCAGAATTCGACCATAAAGCAGCCTAATAACTGATCAACCTTTGCAAGAAAATTGATAAGGCGAGAAGAGCAGCTCACAAACCATAGCCAAGAAAATTATCA
The DNA here is from genome assembly GCA_037074495.1 of Acacia confusa. Classification (NCBI taxonomy): domain Eukaryota; kingdom Viridiplantae; phylum Streptophyta; class Magnoliopsida; order Fabales; family Fabaceae; genus Acacia; species Acacia confusa. Next base: position 152,172 of record CM073512.1, on the reverse strand, counting down.
AGTAAGAACAAACATTGCAGGGAACAAGATCTTGCAGAACGAATGCGGGGGTTGGCGAGCAACCAGAAGAAACGAAAGCTGTTCAGCAAGAGTCTAGCAAATAACAAGGATATTCTTGGTTTCAGAGAAAGTTGAGGAGTTTGTACAAAAAAAAAAAAAAGGGAAAGTGGAGGAGGAAAAAAAAAATACCAAGCCAACCATCCAAGGCGTGTGGAGAGGAAGGAACCGCTTTTCTCTGTGCTCAAATATAACGTTAATAAATAAGAATAAATTAATTACAAATTTAAAATTTTTTAGCATACCATTTGAATTTTTTATGAGATTGTCGGAACATTGCGGGTTTTTGCATAGCCACTAAATTTGAAAATTAAAATTTCAGTCGCCGTGAACTGACCCAATTGCCCCTATATAGTTTTTGTCAAACCGTGCAGATAAGGGTAAGTAAATCAAAACCGAAAACTGAGCCGAACCGAAGGTTATGCGGTTTTTTTCAGTTTCAGTCTATTCAGTTTTCGGTTTTTAAAATAGACGTATTTCGGTTTTCAGTTTTCGGTTCAGTGTTTTTAAAATTAATTACTTTTAATCGAAATATGGAGGTTTTTGTAAAATTAATTCAGTGTTGTGTGTATTTCGATTTTTCGGTTCGGTTTTTTTTATTGGTAGACAAGATATGGAGGCCCACAATAAAAATATTATTTCGATTAATTGTAAAAAAATTAGTTGCTAGACCTATTTCAACAAAAAAGAAAAAAGAAAAGACAGCAAGGCCCACGATAAGGCTCAATTGAAGCCTAATAACTGAATTAATTGCAAAACTGAACCACAATATGTTGGTTAATTCGATTTGGTTTTATTTTTTGGTTTTTACCGAAAAACCGAACCGAAAGCCGAATACTCATCCCTATGTGTAGACAAAACTTTTCTTTGTTACCTTTCTTTTCTTAAAATTGTGCCATTTTGGTGTAAAATAGTGAAAAAGCTAGCTCACTAGGAGTTGAATTCTTCAAGCGGTGGAGAAATGGTGGAGCATGGAACAATAACTAGTTATGATTTTATTATTATTAATTAGGTTATCCGTTAGAGATATTTAATAAGAACATTTATCCAATAGAATTAGGATTTATTTGTAGTATCTCAATAAAATAAGATTTCTAGGGTCCTATAATTAGAAATTGAATTTTAAATTTAGGATTTATATTTGAATTTAAATTGTTATGTCATTATTATTTGTTGTTTCCTAATTAAGCTGTATAAATAGAACCAAGATTCTCAATTGTAATCAACCTTGAATGAATGATTGTTTTTTTTCTCTCTCAAAAGAAGTAAATTTTATTAATATCCAAACAAATATTACACACACTAATATCATAGGCCAAATGAAACTCTAAAAAAATACCTAGATTATACAACCTACCACACATCTTACCAAACTAAAACAAGAATATCAACTACTACTGTCAACTATCAGCAGAGGGGCTAAATGTAGCCCACTCATGTCCTATCCAATTCCTCAATTGTGTTAACACTACCTACATCAGGATTTTTAGAGTCATGGAGTAAAATGTTGCTTGAAGAAATGGAACATAGTCCAACCATGTAGACCGGTAATATATTGCTTTATATTACATGATATCTCCTATAAAATAAGAATAAGATATGAGTAGATTTTAAATCCTCTAATTAATTAAAGAATGAAAAAAAGAAAGAAAAATATATAAAAGATAATTAAATAGGTGCAAAATATTAATAAATCATATATTTGGTTTAAAATCTACTCATATCTTATTCTTATCTTATAGGAGATATCATGTAATCTAAAACGATATATTATTAGGTCAAAAGTCAAACAAAAAGAAATTAAAAAGAAAACGTGGAACCCACGTGAAGGAAAAGATGTAGATTTGGAAGATATCTAATGTGCCCTTGAATAAAACCAAGAGGGAATAAAACCTTGTATTCTTTAATTTTCAAAGTATATCAAATATAACAAAAACAAACACAACGGACAAACAACCCAACCTAAGCCCAAGATCTTGCATTAATTCAGAACAAAAAAAAAAAAAAGATGCCCACAGTTAAAGAGCAAGAAAAACCGATGAAAAGCATACAATATGAATCGAATCGAAACACTCCATATGTATTAATCAAGACAAAAACAAATAGAAACCTGAACAAAAACCAAAAGAGAAGACGTACGAGGAACTATCTCTGATATGTACATTACCATTCATGCATCCATGAATGACATACATCTACTCAAACCATATTGCAAGCTAAGTATCTGTGAATGATATATATCAATTCAAATCATATTGCACAAAATCGAAAACCGTGATGCTTTTAAGGGATTATCGAAAAAGACATTTAAGGATGACTTCTCAAATATTTTAAAGTAATTCAACTGCATATAACCAATACAACCAATGGCGGATCTTCTTGGTTACAAAGGAGGGTCATGGCCCCCTCAAAAAAAAAATTGAAAAAATTTGTTGAGAATTTTTGTTTTTTGAAAATTTAATATAGTGTAAAAAGTATTTTATCTTATAGTTAAAATATTTTTATTATATATTTGGCCCCCTCAAATATTTTTTCCTTTTAAGTAATTAATGAGTATACATTTGGCTCCCCCAAATATTTACCCCAAGATCCACCACTGAATATAGCTAATCAAAAATCATGTTTCTAAGGGATGTTCAAGGGGGATTAGGATTGTCTGATCTCCATTGTTGCTAATCTCTTAGAAGAGGAATTTGCCTCAGAGTTTACAGAGAAAGAAGAGAGAATGAGAAAAGTATTGAATGATTGTTAAGGTTAGGCGGCTAGTCCTAAGTTTATAAATAGAAAAATATTAGGGTTTAGCTATGGGCTGGGCTCTTTAGTTATTTCTAATTAATGAATTATAAAATAATATAAACATTATTAAATTCCAATTTTTTTTATTATTACTATTACTTATTATTATTACTACTACTACTACTACTACTTTTATTTTATTTTTATCATTATCATTTTTATCTAGGATATTACACCATGTGACCCTAGATCTCTAGCACCAGTATGATTCCTCCATCCACCAAGCTGTTTCAATCTGCATTACCAATTCCTCAGCTATTGCAAATGAATCAACAGTCATCGCTCCCATATTACATTCCTTTAGTTTATCCCTTAGTTGTGCTATTTCTTTCCTAAAATTAGGAAATTCCTGCTTGCTCCAAGATATCAGTTGCTGTTGACAAGCTTTTAATCTTCTTACAAGATCCCTTATACTATCCGCTTCCTCACCTTCCACCCTCCCCCAGGCCTCCCTCACTATCTGTAAGAAATCAATTTGTTATACCCATATAGCCTCAAACTGAAAGGCTCTTGTCCCTTTGACTTCTTGATAACAGCAATCAACCAGCAGGGCATAATGATCTGAACCAATTAGATCTACATGAAACACTAGAGCATGATCAAACTCATTTCTAAATTGCATATTGCCAAGTGCTCTATCTAGCCTTTCACTCACCATACCATCATCCCTCCTATTACACCAGGTGAACTTGGAACCCTTGAATTCTAAGTCTATTTAGCTACAATCATATAGCAGGCTCTGGAAATTGATGATCTTTCGCAAAGATCTTGGGTTTCCACCCTCCTTTTCATCCTGGGATAACAAATCATTAAAATCTCCTACTACCAACTAGGGTACCTCTATGTTTGCTGCCAATTTCCTCAAAATATCCCAAGTAATATGTCGTTCTCCTTCCTTAGGGGGACCATAGACAAATGAAATCAGTTTGGGCATACTTAGGCCATCAGATCCTACCATCGTATGGATGTTGTTTCTAGATTTATGTAGCACAAATATATCAATTGGGTCCTGCCGCCACATTGCTAGACCGCCATATAACCCTTTTGGTTCCACTACTTGCTCCTAATTAAAACCACATTTCCTCTTAATTGTTCTCAACTTAACACTACTCATTTTTGTTTTCATTAAGAAGACAATTGAGGGATGAAACTTATTTACCATATCCCTCAAATTTTTAACTGTCAAGGCTTTTCCCAAACCTTGTGTAGCACCCCACTGTTCCGTACCCAGAACAGAGTAGCATCTTCTTATCTCTTTCAATGTATTATTTAATAAAGAATTTAAACCACTAGGCTCATGTTTGATCCCATAAAGTAAAAACTTTTTCCTTTTAGAAATATATCAAAAACTCAACCCATTCATAGATTTCAAAACTATTGTTCGAATGGGCTTCACTAAAAATTTAGAACTTTAGAAAACATTAAATAAGTGGTTCAAACTCTTATTAACAAACCCCTCGTCTTTGGGTTTAACTGGCGTGGGGGTTGGTCTTCCTCACCTTTATATAGGGGGTTCGATTCCTGCATTGGTCAAGGCGCTGAGGGAGGCATCCTAAGGGTCTAGGAAGCAGTGGTAACGTTGGTAGAGGTGGAGGCATGTGTACTCTCTAGCCAATATTCCCCGTGGACTGAGCTCCAAGCGCCCTGCCCTTGGACTGTGGGTGAGCCCGATCCCTTTCCTAAAATTTATATATATATATATATATATATATATATATATATAACTCTTATTAACAAATACATGTCCTCTTAGACCTGGTTAGATTTTATTAGAGTATTACTTATGTATTATATCTAACCTAGTGCTCTACCATTCACTCATACATCCATTTCATTTAAGGGCTTGTGATATACGTGCTCGACCCTACAACAATACAATACATACATATTCTACTAATATCAGATTGTAATGTCTACATAAATATACACCTAATAGCCACATGCGGCTATCTCAAAATAATAACTAAACCAAAGTGTAAGATAAACATAAGGTGAAACAAAATAAAGTTGTACTATCAACTCCACCACCTTCTTGACCTCAAGTGATAATTATGCCCTTGCCTCTTGAACCTTGCTTACTATTATGTCCATATCCTGGATTATTGGAAGGCTCTGAGATACAAATAAATGAATCCCAGAGTAACATGTTAATCTCAAATTCTAACATATGCAATATATATAAATCAACCAAACAAAGTAGTCCACATAGCATATAAAGCAAACATATTTCAATTCAATTTCGAACGACAAATATTACTGTAATACCCCAGATTAATAATAATAATAATAATAAAGATAAAGATATTAAAATTAAATAGGTTGTTGCACTTTGATCATTTAACCATAAGGTTTTAAATTTATATTTGTGTGAATGTACTATAAAACACTTTTGGAAAAAAAAATGGAAAAATAAAAAGATTGCTTTCACTAGATTATGGTATTACCACCATAAATCATCTGGTATAGAGAGCTTGTTTCATTTGGTGATAAAATGCAAGAAAATAAATGTCATTATTAATTGTTTGATATTAATTATATTCCTTTGAAATTTGAAAATTATTTCATAGTTTTATATCTAAATTACTATTAAAGCGATAATTAAGAGTATAATATTTATTATATATATATCTTTAAAATCCTAGGTGTTGGTTTTATATAATTCACTGATTGTTATATATAGTGTTCCCACCTGGTTTATTATAGTAATAATATAGTAATAATTATAAATAAATTTATAAATAAAAATTAATAAATTTAAATTAGAATTTAATAAGTGACTTATTATTTTTCTTCATTAGATTAGTAATAGTAAAAAAAAAACGAAAAAAAAGGGAAAAAAAACAAAAAGGCCCAACCCACAAAGCCCAACTCATAACTAAACCCTAAGAGCCTAATTATAAGTTAGGTTTAGCCGTCTAACTTTAGTCATCACTCATTAGCTCTCTCTCTCTGAAAAATTCTTTGCGGCAGAACTTCTCTTCTAGGAGCTTAGCAAACACGGAGACCAGGTAATCCTAATCCCTAGAACAATAAGAATCCATTTTTTTTAATCTCCCTCTCAATTCACGTGAGCGAGCAATCCGTATATAGCTTCTGTTTTACAAAATTGCTCCACATCCAATTCAATCATGATGTTGCCTTATAGATTTATATATATATAAAAATTCTTTTTTTTGTGTGCTTCGTTTTGGCAATTTGTACGTTCCTTCAATTCCATTGCTTATTAAAGTAGATTCCTTCTCGATTCGCGTACTGTACTGCACCTTCAGTTTTGCATAATTGATCCACCCTGATTTAATTAGAATGTTTGGTTATAGGTTAACATATATAAATATTAATTGTGATTCAATATGCAATCTGTACAATATTCATACATTCACCTCATTCTGCGTGATTGAGTATTCCTCTTCTGTTATCTCTTTTGTGCGTTTTTTTTTTAATGTTTGCTTTGTGTCTATATATATATAGAGATTAAAAGATAGTCTTGGAAATTTCCCATGAAAAACCCATGAGTATTTGCTTTATAAGTTCAAAAAGGGATGATGAGTAGAAGTTGAGATTAAATGATAGTCTTGAGAATTTCCCATGAAAACTCATGAGAATTTACTTTATAGTTCAAAAAGGAATGATGAGTAGAAGTTGAGATTAAATGATAGTCCTGGGAATTTTCCATGAAAACCCATGAGTATTTACTTTATAATTCAAAAAGGGATGATGAGTAGAAGTTGAGATTAAACGATAGTCCTGGGAATTTCTCATAAAAACGTATGAGTATTTACTTTATAGTTCCAAATTGGGAAATCTTATAATATAATAAAGACATTTTAATGATTGTATTTGATAAAACTCACGAGCTCCCATAAAGAGTTATAATTGTGAAATTAAGATCAACTCTTTCTTGTAGGAGTAAAGGATTTTATTATTATTTTGTTACAAATATCTGAATACACCCTAAAAATGATTTTAGGAATTTTATTATGAGTCTAAATTATTTAAAATAACTTAATTGTGGGAGGGTAGCTTTGGGATGGTACCTCCTAAAGTGATGAACACATTTTTAAGGCTTTATGCCTTCGATATGTTATTTGATACGAACCGATATATCCGTTCTTCCCAAAGTGGTGTCTGGCAGGGTTTCCCGGGACACTAGTAGCAACTTTGGAAAAAGGTGTGCACACTAGGAAGAATGATGATATAGCCAATTTTGATGATTTGTGACTGACAGGGTTTCCCGGGTCACGGGTAGACTGGCAAGGTTTCTCAGGTCTAAACAAAATTTAAAAAGATAACGATTAATGTTTGATGCAAATACCGTATGATTTTATATATATATATATATATATATATATATATATATATATATATATATATTTGCTTTGATTAATATGTTTGTGCTATTTAAAATTATACATATATATGTCATTTTTATTTTTATTTTATTTTGTAATTATTTGTGATTATTTTATTTTATTTCAAATCATTTCAAATTTATTTATTTATTTTATATTATCTTTCCCTAATTAGGATTACCAGTGTTTGCTGATGTCTGTGTTTCTGGGCTGCAATGATCCTTCGGGGGAGCAGAATTTCAGTGAACAGGTTCAACGATTGGGGCTAGCAGTAAGAAGTGAGGAAGACGCCTGATTTTAGTTTTATTTAAATTTCTTGTATTTTTATTATTTTATTTTATTTTGCGTAAAACATTTTTGTTTAGGTTTAGATCTATTTAATGTACTTAGTAGCCTTGCACTTGTCCTAGTACAAGTGCGGCGGTGACATTTCCCGAATTTAGGTATTTTTGAATTTTAGTTATTAATTATAAAAATATGGAAATTTTATGTTTTATAACTATTAGAAATTCGGGGGTGTTACAATTACATCCAAATGCAGCTTGTAATACAAGAAAATCATACAATGATTTCAAATACCTTAGCGTTAGGAAATTCATTTAGGTAATTCAAATACCAAAATTCACTAAATGCACTAGCCCCTACCTAGCCATCGGGAAGTTGGCCTCATGATCGGCCCTTCCGCTCAATCAAGCCACGAGTGGTGTTGGCCCCATACAGGCGAGACATACAATATGGTTTACAAAAACATATATAGCTATGCAAAGAATGTGATATTATAGTTACTGCCTGTTGGTTTTGCCGACTTCACCCTTCAACTAGGTTCTTATTACTTCACTTGTCCTTTAGGCACGACGGTTCTCAACTCCTATAATTAAAATTTACATATGGCAATGGGTCACTAACCAAATCAATCATAATTATAAATTCAACTTCTCTAGACCCACCCCAAAGATATTTGTCTTTTAATATGCTTATGACTAGGGATGTATACTTATTGACACTTATTTAATTAGATACTAAATAATTATCATCTCAGCCATTTAACCTTTCATTTTATCCAAATAAACCTTTACTTTAAAGTTTAGGCACAATTAACAACTTATGTGACTATTCTGAGACTTATCAGAAATTGACCTTTGATTTCCATGGGTATTTGGAAAATTCATAACTTGACCTATACAACTCGAAATGGAGTGATTCCAATTTTTACTTACTCATTGATAAGTCTATTTTCATAAACTAAAGTCACTAAGTTGATTTATGGATGAGAAAAATTACCAAATTCCAAAAACTTAAGCTCTGTCCAGAATTCATCAGAAATTGTGGCTTATCTTTAAAAATCCATAACTCAACATACAAAGCTCAGAAAAATTCCTATTATATGTCAAATTAAAGCTCTGGAAGTCCTCTAATTAAATGAAAATTTTCATAATTTAATCTTACTCCATTCATTCCCAGTTTTGAAAAATGTAGGGACTGTCCAGTTTCGGTTCCCAGACACAGGGTCATTGTGTAAGATTTATTTCTCACTGACCAGAGCTCAGAATGATCCGAAAAATATACCATTTTAAATATATGCATGCCACCTATCATCAGTAATATTTTCATAATTTTTAAAATTCATTTACTTGCTCAAAATTGCAACGTTATCAGTGTCCCTCCAGACTGACACCAAAACGTTCTCCAATTCATACATCAACTTTCAAAATTCATAACTAGAGCTACTGATCTTCGTTTTGGGTGTTCCAAAGCTCAACTTCAAGCTTAAGGAGTGTACTATCTCATGTAAAATTTTTAAAGAAAAACTCAAACTATAACTTATGAAAACGACATGCACATCATCCTCTATTTTCGGATCATGTTGCAGAGGTGAATATCATGACATGCAACTTCATTTTATGGTTTACATCTTTCAAAAATCAAACCTCATGCTCTTATATAAGACATGCACAGTTTTTAAAACTCATTTCCAAAGCCAAAGAAGTTCAAAAATTCTCAGGAAATTGACATGCAAGAAGCAAAATGTTGACATGAGCTTTCACTCTCTCAAATATGAGTTTTAGACTTCCAAAAACTTCTCAAAAACTTCTGCAAATCTCATAAAATCGGATGAGAATGAGTTTAGAGAACTCACCTAAGCTCAAAAATTGTCTTGCGTGAGAGCTTGCTGATCACTTCCTTCCTATTCTTTCCTTCCTTTTCTTTCACCGTCTCAGTCTCTCAGTCTCTCTCCTTCTTTTCTTTTTGTCCGAACTGAATGAAAATTTGGGGCAGTAGGGTGCTGCCGTATGAAGGAGGAATGAGTGAAGTGATGAGGGCTGAATAAAGAGTAATGAAAATGAGAAGGTGAATGGCGGAAGTGATTAAATCAAATGGGAGAGGAATGAATATTGAGCTGAAGTAGTGTGCTGTCAATTCTTCCAACACGTGTTGGAATTAATACATGCATGGTGTGGGTGTGTTGGGCTTTCAATCCTATGGGCCGAAAACTTTTTTGAATAGCAAGGAATTGGTTTGCATGAGAATTGAGAGTGTTGAAACATGTATTTTAATTGGAAAAGAGGAAGGGTACGTGGCATTAATAAGAATGAGGAAATGTGTGGGTTGTACCCTATATTAATCCCAATTAATTCCTTTAGGCCACAAAATATTGTCTAACAAATATTTGGGCTAAAATTTATTTCCTTATTAATTATCCTTTAACTACTTATACTTAATTTATGGAAAAATATGCCTTCAATTTCCAAATATTACTTCCTAACATAATTAAGGCCAAATTTCCCATAATTAGTCTCATATTTCATTTTAATTCCTAATTCCAAATTTTAGGATGTTATACCTTGACAGTTCCAGGACAAAAGTCTCATGGCTCTTTGGTGGCTGTTGATGGCCAGCCACCATTATCTTCAGTTATTACTTTCCTCTTTCCACCTCTCCTATCCCTGAAAACAAATCCTGTTTTCACTTCTGTATCTTTTACTATGTTTTCTTTCTCATTTTCCAGCTCCATATCTTCCCCTTCATTGTTTACTTTCATCTCCTTGTTTTTTCTTTTAATACTTTTGCGAATCTTGGCCTTGCTCTTCCTCAAATTTTCTGCATATAGAGCAATTTCAGGTTTCATTTGAGTTGTTGTCACCACCATCTTCCTTTTTTTTTGCCATCGAGACATCCCAATCCTTATCTACACTTCTTTTCAACCCAAGATCATTTATTCTACTGATTACTTCATTTAAAATCCCTCCATTATACACCGCCATTGCCATAGGATTCTCTTCTTGCTTATTCATGGCTTCCTGATAGTGCTAGGAATCCTCTACACACTGCGATTTGCCAATGTCCTCAGGATTCTTCATGACTGTTTTTTCCATACTGTTTAAAGGTACTTTTATACCATCCCCCTTTTCCCTAGTCTCCTTCTGGTTATCCTTCTTATTTTTGAGAACCACCAAATCTGCCTCTAGCTCCTTGTCGGACTCCTTCTTCAATGACATTCCTTTTAGTGTCTTCTCTTTGATTCATTTCTTTTTTGTCCTCCAACATTTTATGTATTTTAATGAAGAACAAATCATCATCACACACCTCTGGCTTCTCCGCTTTATCTTGTGTATTTTCTCCACTCCTCCTCTTTATCGCTTCCTCCTTCTTCCTACAGATATATTTAGCTTTTGACCAGTCCTTACAGATAATCTTTGTTTTTTCATCCCAATTTCAACATACACTAGTATTGAGCCACAGTCCAAACCGAGGCTCCTTCGGATTAAACACTGACATTAATCTTTCCATTTTACAACTACGATTATCATGCCCTATTCTTCCACAATTATAACAAAAGCTCTGTAGTTTTTCATATAAGATTTTAATCCAGATATTTTCACCATCGGGTCTAAGCAACTAGAAATCATGAGCCAGAGGTTTCTTTAAATCAAGTAATATTCTAGCTCTTAAGAAACTACGTATGCACCTTCCATTGTGAATTGGATCTTCAACTAGCATGACCTCACCAACATGTCCACCAATTGTAATTACATTCTCCAGACACATTGCTTCCATTGGCACATTGTGCATCTGGATCCATATTGGTCCTCAGCTAAAATTAAATTCCTCATATGTTTTGTATTTTGATCGTTCTAACAGGTCAACAGGATTCCATTTATTGACTATGGTCGGCCTCGCAAAATTTTGTTATACTCTTCCTCATCTGAGAATTTGAACATGAATGCATTGTCGTTGATGTCGATAACATCAAATCCTTTTGGTAGATTCCATGCCTTCCGCAAGATTGATTCCATTGCAGTTTTCATATAGGTCCTGCTGGATAAGACCTTTCCAATAAGGATCCGCTTCGTGCTCTCTTCATGCCATAGTAACGGCCTTATGATTTGATTTTTCTTCCATTCAAATTGTTCTCCGTCACTGTCCTCTTAGTTACTCCGTTTACACCACCAGTCCTTCGTGCCTCCACACCGGTTGCTCTGGCCACCCGCCGTACCACTAACTAACTGCTCTCACACTTGGCAGAGAGAACTATGTTCCCACACGAGTGCGTGTGGAAACTTGAATGAATGATTGTTGAGTTTCCTCCTTCTCTGAATATTCTCACCTCCCACCGTTCGTCTTGTCTCCCCTCCTTTTTTATGTCCTCCCTCCTCCAATATTATGTATCTATTCCCTAGTCTTTGCCCATACTCTCTCCCTCTTTTCCCTTTCCTATCTTGTTATGTATTAGTTGAACGTTACTTACAAATTCTTTTCTTTTCTTTTTTTGGTGTACCGAGCTCAAATAACACTTACACATGTAGTTGCAAATCATTCACCAACTAAGTCTTCATATTTTGGTGGATTTGAACTTATAACCTTATAGTTACGAGTTAACTCCTTTACCAACTAGCTATATCATCTGTTATTGGCTACTTATCCTTTCCTTATTCCTGCCAATAATAATTAAGTTTTAAGAGCATATGCAGTGTCACTTGATTCTATTAATTGAAAATTATTATAATTAATTAATATTAATTCCTTCATTAAAGTTGTTATGATTATGATATGGTAAGAAATGATTTAGAAGTGTTAATTAATAAAGGGTAAAGTACTCCCTCCACTTTTTAATAGGTATAGTTGATTTTCATCCTAAATGTATGACACTTTTCTATATTTATCAATCTTTTTCAATTTATCCCTATTATTGTTCTGTCAACCATAATCAAGTAAGAAGAAGATAAAGGGAATTAAGGAAGATGATTGAGTTGTTTTTGAAGCAAAAAATGTCATATTAACTATCTAAACTAACTACATTAATATAATCATTTTACCTGCATATGTATTACATTAACGATCAACTAGAACATCTAGCACCCTAACCTTATTGTATAATTGTGTGGTGCATATACTTATATAAGAGTTTAGATAATTAATTTATAAATATTAAGAAAATTAGTGTAGAGTTCCTAGGAGTAACTTTTTATATTTGACTTTAAGGTTCATAGATATATGAATTAATAATTTTAATTAAAGGTAACTTGAGAATGTTATAATACAATTTTTTTTATTATAAAAAATGAAGATTTTTAGTTTGTTCTAAGTATTTTAATCTGTGCAATTTGATTAAAAGATCAAACATGGGAGCATATGATGATGATATCGGGATGCATTGTACTTGGATTGTCTTCGAATAGGAAAGAGATAATGGCAAACAAGGCACGTTAAATTAGTGTAATTAATGCCGACGATTCTTGTGAAATCAGCTAATAATGCCTTTGGAAATTACTTGACAATAAGTTTACTTGCAAAATGATCACATCACCCAACATTTTCGTGAGCAACGCCGAACGCAGGAACAAAAAGCCTCCCGCAGTCTCGCGAGTAACTTTAGTTTTCAACATTAACTGCGGGTTTATAATTAACAAGTCCTCTCCACAAAGTTAATTTCAAGATTTTTTTTCTTTTTTTCATGAATAACCTTGAATAAAAGTAAAAAGTAGCTTCTCATACATAATGACGTTGGTTTTCTTTCTTTTTGTTTTGTTTTGTTTTTTTTTTCCCGTAAAGGTCAATTACGTTAATAGTGATTAACGAAAAAAAGGAAAGAGGACAACAGCTACGGACGTCCAATAGAGTTTTGGGGAATCACTTTCGTTTTCAATACTAACAACGATAGATTACACACACACACACACGACGATTTTAAATTAACAGCTCCTCTCCACAAAGTAAATTACAATATTGTCATTAATTTTCAAAAGTCACCTCGGATACAAGTTACCAGCAAGGAAAAAAAAATCCCTTTCACGAAAAACAAGTTTGGTTTATAGTATATATTAACACATAATAAGTGCCAGTGTCAAATTAACAAACTCCACAAAATTAATTACGAAATTTTTTTATGAGCAACTTGGAATTGAATAACAAGCTGCCTTTTGACCAACGTACGACTCTAGTTTCAATATTAACAACCATGGGTTTGTTTAAATTACTGTTCATAGATGTAACTTTTATTCCAACTTCTCAACTAACTTTTACAAATGAAATTGGGATAAAAGTCAATTAGTGTAATGTGATTTATGTTTAGATGATACAATAAAAAGTCAATTTCATAAGATTCAAATATGCACAAAGGAAAAAGTAAAAAGAAAAAAAGAAAAAAAAAAAGCGAAGTACTATATAAGACTGGGGTGACTTTTTTTTAGAAGATTAAGAAAGTTAAATAAATTACTTTATTCTATTATATGTTATATATCTTGAAATTATTCAAACTAATTAGTTTGTAAAAAAAATAAAAATAAAAATATTTGAAAGTAATTTAGTTAGCTTCTTTGATCTCTAAAAAAAAGTTAACTTTAATTTATATTTAGGATAAGAGGGAATAATTTGTAAGTAGAAGTAAATTGCCCTCAAAAGTTATGGAAAACATTATTTTATTTTAGGGTTAATGTTTAACCAAAATTTGGTAGGGAAAAGTTTTACTTGTTAGGTCACTTATGACATACGATTTCATAACATATAGTATGAAAAACAAGAAAGGATGATAAGATTAACAATATGTAGGTTATTTTATAGCGCAATGACCAGCAAGAGAAAAATTGGAATAAATCTAATAAGTGCTAGAGTACAAGGTACAATTGTTAGAGTGCGTTCCACAAATCCCCTCTTTTGGTGCTATTGTTCTCCTTTTATGTTTGCTCCATAGGTCCATTTGTTGCTATCTTCATGGATTCAAGAGGATATGGTCATTCCTGTCTTTGTAGGGCTTGGAGCTTCTTTCAATTAATTAGTTTGAGTGGAAGTTCCGTGAGGAGCTTTGGGCTCAGTCGAGGTTTGACCCTATTAGGCTTTCAATGGTTTTGCCTCATCTTGAGCCAAAATCTTTTTAATGGGCTCACCTTATATGTAAGCTCAAGAGACTGATTTTGGTACACACAATAAGTCCCCTACTTCTTAAGCCTATATGACATTGGCTTGAGAAGTAACTTGATCTCATTCGTCGAAATGCCTTGCAGGATCTAATGGCTAGGTACAAATTCTTCTAGGCCAATTGTTCCTTCCTAAGATGACTTTCCCACTCCTTTGTCAATTACTCAATTGCCATTGGGTGGTTTCTCCCAAGTTTTCTGATCATTAAGTTTCTCCGGTGCCTCCTTGCTTTATTTGTGTTGTGCAATGGTTTGTGACTAAGTTTATGAGGCAAATTTGAAGATTTGCTCTATTTTAGCATCTTCTCCAAAGGCGATTCTCTGTAAAGGTATCTCCTTTCTTTTTCTAGCTTCATTTTTCCTTCAAGTTTTAGGGTTACGACCAGGATGTTTTGGTCCCTGTGTTATGTTCTTTAACACTAACTAAGTTAGGGTTTTAAGTTTTCTTCTTTCTTTTTATTTGTAAATCTTCGAACTTACTGAGTATTTTTCTCAGATATTCTCTAGTTTGCTTCATTTTATGCTCCTCATTTGAGGTAAGTTTTGAACCTTGAGTACTGTTTTTCTTGCTTCGTGTAGGTTAATATGTTAGAATTGTATGGTTCATTTGTAAGTATCTCCAGCCATAGTAAGGGGGATCATGAAGTTCAAGTTGTATCTAGTGGTGAGTCAGGCTTAGGTAGTGTGAGGGACCAAAATATAGTTGTGGTTCTTTAGAACATAAGCGTGTTGGAAGGGTTGGCGGTATCCACTGTAGATTGTAGGGGTCTTAGAGGCATTAGTAGATCCTACGACTTCCCTAGGGATATTCACATGAGGGTTCCTTTGCTAGACAAAAGAGTCGATTCGTACTCAAAAAGCTGGGTTTCTATGTATGTCGAGTTGTTTAGGTATGGAGCTTGTTTTTCCTTGCCCCCTTGATAGTAGGACTATGTAGGCATTTTGATCTTGCCCCTAGTCAATTGATGCCACATGTGTGTGTCACCATATCCTTAAAGGTCTTAGCTAGGCAAGTGGATGTTGAGTTTTTGGTGGAATACTTGCTCCAATCATATTATCTTCTTATAAGAAATCAAGGAGTGTATGCCCTGTTTGGTAAGACCATACATTATGTCCTTATTGGGGGAGTCACATTAATGACACAGGTGGGAGGAAAGATATGTATTTGTGGATCCTTCTCGTCCGGTTAAAGATAATTTAGGAATTCATACCAGGTGGAATCCTACTAGTGAGTCCCCTTTCAAGCCTAGTTTTTATAAGTGTGTATTATTTTGGGTAATCAATTGGTGTTTTGCAGACGTTAGTAAGAGCACAAAGGCACCAGAAGGCTGCGACAAGGTGAGGACAAGTCGTATCTTGGCTATCTTCGCTGTTGAAAAAGATTGTTTAGTTTTGTTAGACCTAAAGAATACCCCTCCATGTAAGGTTCTTACCTTATTGTACCTTTTATGGTCCTATACTTCGGGCCAACAATGTGTTTGATTGTTCATTTTCTGCTATAGTCAAGTCAATCATGAAGGCCAAAGTTTTCAAACATCCTCGCGCAAGTGAAATGAGGTCAAGGCTTCATTCTAGGACCAGTAGCTAGCCTAGTTCCTTTCCTGGCCAACCAGTATCAGTCCCAAAGGTTTATGAAATCCTGAACAAAGGCCATAAAACATTTCTTCCTAGTGTGCACACTCTTCCCAAAGTTGCTACTACTGTCTCGGAAATCCTGCCAGACACCACTTTGGGAAGAATGGATACTATCGGTTCACATCACATAATATTTCGAAGGCATAAAGCCTAAGGTGTGTTCATCACTTTAGGAGGTACCATCCCAAAGCTATCTTCCTACAGTTAAATTATTTCAATCACAAAAAAAAAAACCGAAGCACATCAATGATTTGAGATCATCATTATGAATAAACTAAAAAAAACGACTAAGTCAACACAATTAATTAATGGGTATTACATGTAGGTGTTAGGACACTCCAGAATATCTAATACAGTGGCTATATTATATAATAACCTAGCTCAAGCTATAGATGAAGGTCATGGATCTCATACTTTTGGAAATCACCATCTTCCTTTTTGTACAAAGTGGGCCATGTTTACTATTGTAGTCTTTAAATAAGTATAACATGCAACAGTAATAGATAAGCACCCCAAACATAGAGTCATACATTATTTAAGAAGAATTCTTTGATCGGTACTATATGATTGTTCATATATAGAGCACAATATAATCTGATCGAATAACACTTGTAGCATTTTTTTAAAAAGAAAAAAAACTGGTGTAATGCTTCACCAACCTTACAAACTTCTTAATGGAGACCGTAACAATAAATTCCTATTGTTTTAGGGATTAGGATTACTTGGTCTCCGTTTTTACTAATCTCTTAGAAGAGCAATTTGTCGCAAAGTAAGAACAGAGAAAGTAGTAGATGAGAAAAGAGGTATTGAACGATCGCTAGGGTTAGGTGGCTAGACTTAAGTTTATAATTAAAATTAGGGTTTAGCTATGGGTTGGGCTCTTTAACTATTATCAATTAATAAATTATAAAACAATACAAACATTATTAAATTCTAAATTTTTATTATTACTATATTATTGTTGTTGTTATTATTATTATTATTATTATTAATTTGGGGGTATTACAGCTGTTTCTAGAATTGTTTATGGTTTTTCAACCTCTGTTCTTTTTTTGGTTTTTGTAGTAGTTGAATGTGCTTGTGTGGTTGGTGTTCCCAAGGTTAAGGTATTGCCCAAACTGGTTTTTGCATGTGGGGTTTTGTCTCACAAGTTAGCTCAATTTCCTATCTTGTTAGTGGTAGTTTATTATTGAATGTGGAAATGACCTAACAGATTTCTTAAATTTAAAATCTTACCGTAGGACAAGCTCTTGGATCAGACTAGTGCTATGCATCTCTTTCCCATCATTGGCTACCTTGGTTTATTAGCGAATAGACTTCAAAGAAAGAAATGATTAAACTGCTGAAATTTTATTTCTCATAAAGTTATATACAAGAGTATGAAAATATAATGTATGAGTTTTAAAATTTCTAAAGGGTCAAATCAGGGAGTAATATTATCAAAAGATTGATAGTAATGATTATTTGAAATTGTCCATGGTTATATGTTTAAGTAAGATTAAGGTTTGGTTATGGTCATATAAAACCATAAAATCAAGTTTTAGTTACCCTTCTTGTAGAAAACAAAGGAAGGTTGTGCTAAATATTGATAATGCATAAGGACTTTTTTACACAACTTTACAGGGTTTCTTATCTTTAGGTACTACCCTATTACTACATAAGACAAGCTTTTATAGCTTTGCATAAAGGAGCAAGCATTTCAAGACTATGTACTTTTGTCGTCTACTTTTATTTTCCTTTTTTTTCCATATATACAATGTCAACAAGACATTTTTTTCATATGTTCTACATCTTTTTCCTTTTCTTTATTTCAGCAATATGGCATGATTCCTTGTCTTATTCTATTTCTCTCTTAGTCGACAACATCTTCTATTTCTTCTTTCCATCTGTCTTCTTTTCGCTTGTCAAAGGATACTTATATCTAATTCTAGCTCTTGCACGTCATTCAATGCCCTTTCTATTTCTTCATAATACATACATCTATGATTTTAGTATTTTGACAAGAGATTAAATATCTTTTTCTTTGTCTTTTTTGAGTTGTCCATTTTGTTAGTTTTCAATTTGTCACACTACTAAGTAAACAATGGTGCATCATGTGGAGTGGTTCCAAATGAGGCTATTATAGATGTTTGTCTACAGAAGTATACCTATTGCTCCTCATCAGAGATTAGGGTTCTATTCATTTCTTGGAATATAATGTGATAATTCTATGCCCTAATATTAGCCATCTTGTTCTAGAATTCTTGCTTGCTTTCAATGTCTTCTTTGATCTGTGGCTCATTTTTCTAAGGTGTATTTCATACTTTACTCAATTGTTGTCGAGATCACACAAGAGAAATTTTATCTTCCAATAAATTTAATCAAGCTTGGGACAACAAGGGCACCATTTTGCATTTAATAAGGTGATAGCCCTTCTTGGAACAACATTGAACTTTGTAAAAACTTTACACTAGTTCATATTACTCCAGGTTGTTTATCCTTCTAATTCTATGGAAGAATTATCATTATTACCTCAATCTCAGAGGTGAAGCCAAAAATTGTAATTAGGGGGCTAAAATTATAGAGTTGTTCATGATATTACATTTCAGCCATATAAAAATTTCAAGATTGTCATTTTAGTCATTCTAGGAAACTTTTGGCGAGGACTAAAGTGAACATATTGACATTTTTATGAGGTTGAAATATAATTTCCTATACATCTTGGTTCCATTATGTAATTTTAAGGGGGTGGGGGGCCACCCTTAGCCCCCTTAGTTCTTCCCCTGCCTAAAAATTTATATGTGAATTTGACCATTCTAAATTTCCAATCTTTTTTGTTAAAGCTCTAAAATATTTAAACTAGTCATAAACATCGAAGGCTTTATCTGAAATCGCTCTTTGAATCTGTTTAGATGTCGAGGCTTCTTGGGCTTTTTCTTTGCCTTTAGATTCTTGGAGCTGGGCTTTTATCATTTCATTTAAAGGGGTTATTTTTTGAAGTGTTTGAGCAGTAGGCCCAATTATAGGATTTGCTTAGGTAGATGACCTAATTCCATTGTTTTAGATAGATGACCCAGTTTGAGTAGATGACTCGTTTACATGACTGATTTCTATTTCTATCTGTACTTACATTTCCACCATTAAATTTCCCCTCAAACTTTCTATTCTTTTGGATAGGCTTTCTATTGTTGATTTGCATGTACTATATTACTTAGAAGACTTTGCACAATTGTGTTGCATTGATTGTTTAACAGGTTCATATTGATTTTTACAATATTAACTCTATTAACATAGTCTTACATGTATTACAAGTTTGATAATTTGTTGTCATTCTAGGGCTTGTGTTTCCAAGACTAATTCCATTTGCTTAAGAAATCAGTAACCAGATTATTTTTTCCTAAAATATATTCAATAACATAATCATAACAAGATAAAACACATTTCCATTTAAACAACATTTGGTTAGCCAATTTTTTTGTTTTAATTCCTTTTATCAAGCCTGTTGGATATGATTAGTTTTGATGATGTCTTATATAGATGTCATTATTAAGAGCAAAAAGTTTTACATGATCTATTTATCTCCTACATCAACTAACTACTTTGTTTAATATAGATTAGTACAAGTTGAATTATAGAGAATGATCAAAAGGTGAGATTGAAGAAAGAAGATCTTATCAAATATTACGAGGATATGAATATTTGAGTCTCTATGATCAAATGAAAGTTAGAATGATTCAATTCGAAGTTAAAATAAACAAGTTAAAGCTCTACTATGAATAGTAGATTGCTACAGTGATTTGGCTTCAATTTTCGACCATACTCAAGTAATAAAATAGTTTTACTCGAGTACAAAATTGTTATACTCAAGTAAGCCATATATTACTCAAGTAAGCCAATGGTTCAACAACTTTGTTTGACTATGTTTCACATTTCACTTGAGCGAGGTCTGGTTATTCAATGATATCTCATAAACTAGAGATCCAATTGAGGTGAAACCAATTTTGTATAAAACTAGACTTCTAATGTGTCTCCTTGACAATATTTTAAGCCTAAATAAGTTTAGATGAAAGAAATATGAATTTCAGAAGTTTCCCCATCATTTAACCTCACAGTAGACCTAGCTTTGGTAATTTGTGTGTATCTTACAAACTACACATTGAAATGAGTTAAAATTAGTGGTATATGAAACTAGACAAACATACTTTTCTAAAAAAAATCAAGATCACAAAAAACAAAGATCAAATGAGAGAGATATGATTTTTTGAAGTTCATAGTCAGTTCAAGATGGTGGAAAAACGTTGGTCCAGAACAACTTCTATTAATCTGCTCAATATATAATAAATTTGAAGTTGATTCTTGTTGCATTGGAAAGAACACTTAAAGATCTTTCTAGCTATAGGTGGTTTGTCAAATTTGAAACTATATTGAAGACACTACGCTTACTGGAATTTGACCTTCATGTTGACAGTACTACTACATTTTAAGATTCATTACATTGTGGAGATTGATCCTTGAACAAGATCAATCAAGCAAAGGCTTGACGATGAATCATGAAGGACACTTGAGTATTGTAACATCCCATTGAGGTTTATAAATTGGAATTAAATATGGAAAAATTGTCCTTTAGGAGTATTAAGTTAATATATGGAATTCAAGGAAAAATAATTATGAGAATAATATATAAAAAAATTAGATAATAATTTTTGGCCTAAAGTAACCATAATAATTTATTTAATTGGAATTAAGTCAAACTCTCCTTAAATTAATAATACATTTATATATGCAATACTTTTAGAAACAATATTTTATGAATTAGGAAATTCTTATATAAAATAAGGAATTGTTCCTAATATATTTCTAATATCTTAAATTAAATAAAAATAATGACAAAAGTGCAAAACAAAGCCTAATAATCATTTATTTTTCTCTCAAGCCCAACTTCTTTTTCCCAAAGCCCAATTACACACCCCACGGCCCAAGCTCTATTTCCCTTCCTCCCCACGTGATCAGCCCCAAAAAGAAAGCACTTCAATAGCCCAACTCCTTATTTCTCATGCAGCTCTCATGCAGCCATCACGTAAGGGACCTTCAGCGAGCCCAATATCAATCAAACCTGATTCATTAACCCAATATACTCATTCTTCTCCCTCCTAGCCGACGTGAATGCAGAAAAACATCACGCACAACATCAACAAATCAGAACCCAATCACGCAAGCTCAGGAACAGCGGAAGACCAGCAATAGACCATACCTTCCGTCATGTTCTCAAGCCCTGTGTCTTTAACCGTTGGGTTATGCTTCTTGGACCAGAGTGTTTCGTTCTCATCTGGACAATAGCCCTTCTATAAATAATTCTTCCCTCCCATTCAGTCTCCATCGTGAGTCTGAGGAAACAAGTAGCCGAGGGTGAAGGAGGGACCAAGAGGAAGAGAGAGTACAAAAAGAGAGAAAGAGAGAAGCGAGAGAGGGTGAGATCAAGAGAGAGTTTCCAATTGAAAACTCATTTCTCTTTCCTCTGTTTATGCGCCGAGAAACAGAGCACCGAAACAGCCAGCAGGAACTCAACGGAGGCAAAGAACTAGGATTCTAGGTAAGTTATTTTCTTCATCCGTTCTTCCTGTTTGGCCGAGAAACATGTGAGGTTGCTGAGTTGTGGATCTGTTTTGCTGCTCCTGGTTGTATACTTATGTATATAAACATGCTATCAATATAACATAAGCTACTGGAAAGAAAGAAGAACACAGTTATATATATATATATATATATATATTAAAGCTGGTGTTTGGGCGAAGAAAGACGCTGAAGCCATAATGATTGCTGGGAGTGTGTTTAAACAATGGAATAAAGTTATATAAATAATGAGAGAAGGAAGAAAAACGTGCAAACATGGTTTATTTGGTGTTTAAATGATGGTTGCATCTGTTTTGATTATTTTGCTGTCATGGTTACTTATTTATCTTACTGCATAAGAGAGAAAACCACTGGACGAGGTGTGTATGTGTAGATATATGTGTGTGTTAATCGAAACCCTGAAGAATGAAAGATGGTATAGGTGTAAACGTGTTCCTGTATAAGTGTGTACACACACACACACACACTTATACAGGAACACGTTTACACCTATACTATATATATATATATATATATATATTACTTTTGGAATGCTGTAAGAATTATTTTGCTGCGTAATAATTTGAAACCGTGAAGGAAAAAGGGAGAAGGATATGAGTGTGTGTATAAGAAAGAAGAAGAACAAGAAAAACGCAGGTGGTTAGGTGAAGAAAGAAATAAAAACGTAGCTGGGCTGTGAACATAATATATATATGAGTGTGTATAAGTGTGTACGTGGGTGTGAGAGAGAAAGATGAAGGGAGTGAGTGTTATCAACCATAGGAAGAAAAATATTGACTTGGAGGGAATATTTACTGGCCTTGGAGTCCTGATGTTTTTGTTAGAAAATAGGCAACTAGTGTCTAATTTAATAAATCTATTAAGTTGGTACATGCATACCTTGTGTCATATTTTCTTTTAAGATAAGTTGCTTCACTGTTTATGGGTTTAGGATATGTATATGTCAGGGAAACATGTGTAAAACATATTTTTCTTGTGGTGGTAATTATTAAAATAATTAGGGAGTTTAATTAGTTTTTTGAATAATGATAATAATAATAAAAGTCAATAAATAAATTAAAAAAAAGAATTATTGATAGGTAATTAATAAGAGTTATTATTAATAGAGAGAAAATGATGATTGATAAAATAATAATACCAATACAATAAATAAATGGAAATTAGTGTTACTATTAGGAAATTTAGAATAATTATAATAATAACAGATATTGTTATTATTATTGGAAAGGATTTATTAACATATATTAAATTGGTTGTGATAGATTAAATTTTTTGCATATGGATTAGGAGCAGAGTAATAGTAATTAGCTTTGGCGAGAGGTAACCATTTTCCACTTATTATGTTATTAATATGTTGCTGTTGAGTGTTTTCTGAATTGAGTATGCATGTTTTAAATAAAGTTTGCCATGTGGAATTTTTATGAGTTGAAATACATGCATTGGGAACTGATATATGATGACATGGTTATTGTGATTATTCTGGAAATTCCCCTATTAAATTATTATGATAATTTTGGGATGGGAAGAATTGGGAGAAGATGTAAAAGTTATTTCTACCATATGGTGAAGCCTCCATTGATGCATAATGGTTGGCTTTTGATTATCCTACTAGAGTGATGGGACTTGCCCACCAGAGTGATGGGCTTACGACGTCTCACTAGGGTAAAGTGGGGAAAAGACCCATGGTCTGGGGCAAATGCTCTGAGGATTTTGGCCGGTCCTCATCACTTGACCAGTGAGCTGTTGAGTAACCAATAATTAGAGCCGTTAAAACGGGCTAGGCCCATCGGGCTGGCCCGTTTAAGCCCTGGCTCTTCAAGGGCCAAGCTTGAAAAATGGACGAGATATTTGAAATTAACCTTGAAGGGCTGGCCCTGATGGGCCTCGGGCTTATGCAGGCCGGCATCTTTTTTTTTTCTTTTAAAACTAAAGTTTTTCCCCTTTTTTAAAAAAAAAAAAACTAAGGAGAGGCCGGCTTCCCCACCACTAGTCGCTGCCGCCCCACCACCAGCGACCAATTACCCTTAGTTTTTTTTTTAAAAAAAAGTCACTGGAGGTGGGGCGGTGGCGGCAGGTCACCAGCTTGGGGTGGCTGGCAGTGGGGAGGCCGGCCTCCCCTTAGTTTTTTTTTTAAAAAAACAAGTCGTCGTCGGTGGGGCAGGTGGCGGCAAGTCACCAGCGTGGGGTGGCTGGCCTTAGTGTTTCTTTTTTTAAAAAAAAAAAATTTAAAAGTTGTCGAAGGTGGGGAGGCCGTGGCTGCCAGTCGCCGGTGTGGGGTGGTCAGCTATAAGGGGGTGGGGTATTTTAGTTTTTTTAAAAAAAATTTTAAACTAAGGGCAAAGAGGTAATTTCATCATGGTTAATGGTCAACTAACGGTCGTAGTATTTTTGCTCCTAAAACGTAACCACGTGTGTATTTTTGGTCCAAGAAAAAATATGTGGTGCTGGGCACTCCTGGGGGGAAAGCACATGTGTAAAATTGCACCTTAACCCCATTATTATCTACAATGCTATTAATCATTTTACTAAGTGAGTTTTAGATTGTTAACAAAAGGTTTCGTGTAAAGCGTCGAAAAGCAACAATCATGTCAGAGCATTAAATACAGTTGCAGAAAGCAGACCTTATTCGAGCTCACACGACAAATAAGTTCATAGTAGACAAATGATCTACTTCTGAGACACCCATTTCGAGAAAGAGCAAAGGAACCAATGCCAAAAGTATGTCATATGGAGGAAACCAAAAACGACTGAATCACTTCATCTACTTAATGGAAAACTTAAACAAGTCTAACGACTACTTCCAACGGACATCCAACGATCATATTCTGAATGGGAAGAATTGCTCAAATGGTCGAATGCTCTTCATTAACTATGAAAGGAGAAGCATTCAAAATAGACATAGAGACATAGACTTACATTGTTGAAATGCCAACACTTTGAATCCAACGTTTATGTTATATGCTCTCTGTTCTCAATGTTTGTATAGCTTACCATAGAGAGTGAAAATTATTTGTACTTTAGTATTTTATTCACTTCTAGGAGAGAAGGTTCATTGTAATTGTTTTATCTGTTTATCTGAGAGTTACTCAAGTTTGGGTGATCTTAAGTGGGAAATAGATTGTAACCTTATGGTCTGTACGGGGGAGTATCTCGGTGAAAGATTCGTCTTCACAAGTGCCTGGGTGAACTTGTGGGATTATAGAGGCTTTTCTCTTGTACCGGATTAAAAAAGAAGATAGTGGATTGAAAATCTCAAGTGGAGTTTGGGGGCTGGATGTAGGCCAAGGATTGAGTCGAACCAGGATAAATTATAGCTTGCATATTTTCTTCCCTAAACTCTTATATTTCCAGCATATATGTTTGAATGAATGACTGTTGGTTTACAACTTATTACTGACATACATATTGCATTTGCTAAGATGCAATTTTTTTTTTCAAAGTTCTTAAGTTTTTATCATACACCCAATTCACACTCCTCTTGGGTGTTAGCCGGTTCTTACGAAGCCATGATTTCACTCGTGTATTATCAATTCTTATTATGAACTGTGTACTTATAATAAATAATTCAAATTTTTCTATAGCTTTGACTATTACTAATATTTCTTTCCAATTAGCATGATATTTCCATTCAGTTTCTAAGTGAAGATGGAGCAAATCACCAAGAGGGGGTGAATTGAGGATTTTAAATTTCTTTTTCAATTGCTTTGTTTTCTAATACTAAATAGAACTGTTCAAAGTATAGAGAAGAAAAGCAAGACACACAAAATTTATACTGGTTCGGTCCAATCTCTGACCTACGTCCAATCCCCATTCTCTTTGGGATTTTCACTATCTCAATTGATTACACACTCTGTAATTCAAGAGTAATTCTCTCTTTAGAATCTACTCTCCCTTACAAGTTGTAATCAATATCACAATCTACAAGTCCCTAGACATGAGATTCTTTACAACAATATGATTTACAATCAAATGAACTCTCTCTCAGAGTGGATAGATAATCATTGAAGCACAGAGTATCAGAAGATACTTTACAAGTGAAAACTAAAAGAGTAGATAGTAAATTTGAATGCAATTCGTTTTCAGTAGTCTTGGTTGTTGAGAAGAATTGAATGCAACTTTATTTATACAAAAAGACTATTGAATGATCGTTGCAATCTTCATTATAACCGTTGGTGCATTAATCTAGTTGTTGGAGACACTTTGATTTCTTCTCTCTCTACTCTTCAATTAATTCTTTTTGTTCAGAGGATTAATGTTGACTTTCCTTGAGTTTTGTCTATTGGAATGTCAAAAGCTAGTTTAGGTAAGAAGCATTAATCCATTTTGCATCGTGTAGAGGTTGATTGTTCAGAATATAGCAAGCTATCTGTACTTTGCAATAAATGCTCTGACATGCTTTTTCATTTGTGTTGAAACAACACTTTAATTTTCTTTGAATCATCTTTAAGTCAACTGAAATTCACTAGCAAACAGGTTAAACATATCTAGAGATGGTGATGAGTGATGATAAACAACATATAGATCAATAACAAAGTTTTTCGTAGATTCAGATAATTCAAATTTTGAATTCGGTAATATAGACTTGAGTTAGTTCATCAAGACTCAAGTTTGTAGTTCACATTTAAAAGCATAAACTCGAGTTTTCTTCATACAGAGAAGAAGGTCGTGATTTGATCTTTCAAACAGTTTTTGAGCAAGACTTAAACTTGAGTCATTAAGTGACTAACTCAAGTTTTGGACACTGTTGAAAAATACATTTTAAGTCTAAAAGCTCAAAACTAGATTTTTGAAACAAAACTGGAGTTTTTAAATGGTGTAAAGAGAATGATGCTCTTTGTAAAGCATAAACTCGAGTTTGTAAAGGTTTACTCGAGTTTCCACAAAAACTCAGGAAAATTGGAAAGCTTTTTGGATTGGTCAAACCGAAGTTTTTATTTCAAAACTTAAGTTTTCAAAACCTTAAAAATATGTGTTGTTCTTTGTAAGTTCTAAACTCGAGTTTGTGAAAACTAAACTTGAGTTTTCTCAATTGAGAAAACTTTGTAAAAAATTTAAGCAAATCTAAACTGGAGTTTCCAAAATTATGACTTAAGCTTTGACAAGCTTATGATAATATATTTTTCTATATGTGGTAAAACTCGAGTTTTCAAAACTTTAACTCAAGTTTTCACACTACTTGGAAAAACTCGGGTTTCTTGATTTGTCAAACTGAAGTTTGTTTGACTAAACTCTGGTTTGCTTTGTCTTTGAAAAACTTAGGAGCTCTCTGTATTGTCTAAACTCGAGTTTTCAAATCTTGACTCGAGTTTGTCTTAGTTCACAAAACTGGAGTTGTCTTTTGTCAAGTCCAAACTTAAGTTTTCAAACCAAAATTCGAGTTTGTCTTTGGCAGTAAATTTTTCAACTTTTCAAAGACAAACTTTAACTTAAGTTTACAAGTATCAGTTATCATTAAAACAAATGGAGAACTAACACTAAGAATTTTCCACTTGTATATCTGGTTATAATTTCTTTTCCTTCATCATTTTCATGGTATAATGTAGCACTCCAATAATAATCTGAGGCCTCCGTAGATAGATGAAATAATAAGAGTGTTAGATGCAAATATAAATATAATAAGACAAGTAATAAAAAAAGCTAAAAGGAAAGATCAAATTTTATAATTTAAGATTAACAACTAATAATTTTATACATCACCCACATTATTATAATCAAAATTTAGACGGAGAAATGCATCTCAAAGTATAAATACACTCACAAGAAAAACTAGAATTATTATTTAGGATATGAATCAAGAACCTTTTCACACTTATATTAGAAAAAAATTATAACACAAAAGTACCATATGCATGTAAACATTTATTTAGAATGATTAATGTAATAAGAAAATAGATAAATTCGAATATGAAAGAGTGTGTTATATATATATATATATATATATATATATATATATATATATATATATATATATATATAATAGAGCATTTAATCCATATAATCCAGCATTAGCAAATGAAGCAAAAGAATTAATAGAAGAAGCATATGAATTATTAGGATAGAGATGTTATGTAAAAATGTTATATAAATAACGACTAACAGTAATGTCTAGGATATGAACAACATCATAAATAATATTCTATATAACAGAGAAAGGATAATAATTATATATTATGAAGATTACCATGAAAATAAAAATGTAAAAAGAGAAGTAATTTATTTTAGAAGGAGAAAAATACCAAATGCAGAAGTATTAAATATAGGACGAAAAGCTAGACAAATAGACATGCAAATTAGACAACAAGAGAGATTAAAAACTCAAAATCTACACCCTGCAACAAGATGGCATATAAAAGAATATATATGTGAAGAAAAATAAAAATAAAAATATTTTTTTAAAAAATGTAGAAGTATTATCAAGGATATGACAAGACCAGTATTTTATTATGATAAAATTTAATTACGAAAAATATAGAGCTAGAATATATCGTGCTTTGGTAGATATTGGAACAAATTTAATAGTAGCAAAATATAATCTTCTACTACCAGAAATGTTGAAAAGGAAAAATATAATAATTAGAATGAAATTAGTAGGAAGAGAAATACATATGATAAAGTTAGAAGCAAAAAATATATTAATACAAATAGAAAATTATGAATTAAAAATTCAAAAATTAAACCAATACAATGAACCTTCATGTGATATAATCTTAGGATTAGTTTTTCTAGAACAGTATTATCCCTTTCATTTTTTCTTAGATTTTAACATTTTACTCACTCTTTCCATAAATTTTTTATTTTTTATATTTTATGTTGTCATATCTAACTTTTGATCTTTTATTTTATTATATTATTCTTCATGAAAAGTTATTCTACTTTCTACGGAACTATCTTCTATATTTCTATATTCTTTGTATTCTCTAGTACTTGATTCTCCTTCTTCTATTGCATTCATCATGCATATTTTATAATATTCTCCATTGATATATTGCTTTTCTATATTATTTTCTTCTTCTATATTATAATTTTTTGGTTCCCATTTCATATTCATATGTTAATTTATATATTTCTAACTGAGGGTTTTTATGTCACTATATATAGGTTCCTCAAATTCTAAAGGTTCTAGTTCATATTCTTCAACCTTTTCTAATATATTCATTGTTTTTTGAGTTGTTAATTTACCGTATGTAGACTTATGTCCTAATTTTCCACAATTATGACATCTACATTTATATGGCTTTTTGCTATAATTTTCTCCCCCCCCCCTAAAATATTTCCTGGTTTGTATTTCCTATAATGTTTGCTTTTTGGATTATTTTTTTTTAAAACTTTATTTTCGGGTATTTTTCAAATTTATATAATTTTCTTCTTTTATTTCTTATTATTTTTTCTTCTCTACATCCCCTTTATGTGGTTTTTCTAATATGAACATTTTAGCATTATTTTGTTTAATTTACAATACTTAATATTTCTCCATGCTTCTTTGCATTTTTTGATAAAAATTTTCTTAGATATTCCTCTCTTCTTTCCATAGTATCTATAGCTCTTTGAAGGTTTTGATTTTGTAAATTTTCCATGTGTATAATCTTCTACTAAAATTTTCTAATATTAATATCGGTACTTTTCTAAAAAACATATCTAAATAATTTTTTTTTTCATATTCTATATTCTTGCTTCATAGTAATATTTTTAATATTCACATATGTTGTAACACCCCCGAATTTCTAACAGTTATAAAACATAAAATTTCCATGATTTTTATAAATAATAACTAAAATTCAAAATACCTAAATTCGGGAAGTGTCACCGTCGCACTTGTATTGGGACAAGTGCAAGGCTACTAAGTACATTAAATAGATCTAAGCCTAAATAAAAATGTTTTATGCAAAATAAAATAAAATAATAAAAATACAAGAAATTTAAATAAAACTAAAATCGAACGTCTTCCTCACTTCTCATTGCTAGCCCCAACCCTTGGCACCTGTTTCACTGAAATTCTACTCCCCCGAAGGATCATCGCAGCCTAAGAAACACAGACATCAGCAAACGCTGGTAATCCTAATTAGGTAAAGGTAATATAAAATAAAATAAAATAAATAAGTAAATAAATAAATTTGAAATGATTTGAAATAAAATAAAATAATCACAAAATAAAATAAAAATAAAAATGACATATATAAGTATAATTTTAAATAGTACAAATATATTAATCAAAGCAAATATATATATATATATATATATATATATATATATATATATATATATATATATCATGCAGTATTTGTATCAAACATTAATCATTATCTTCTTAAATTTATTTAGACCCGGGAAACCTTGCTAGTCTGTTTAGTGGGAAGAGAACCATGGTAGACCCGAGAAACCCTGCCAGTCTACCTGTGACCCGGGAAACCCTTCCAGTCACAAATCATCAAAATTGGCCATATCATCATTCTTCCTAGTGTGCACACCTCTTCCCAAAGTTGCTACTAGTGTCCCGGGAAACCCTGCCAGACACCACTTTGGGAAGAACGGATATATCGGTTCACATCAAATAACATATCAATGCATAAAGCCTTAAAAGTGTGTTCATCACTTTAGGAGGTATCATCTCAAAGCTATCCTCCCACAATTAAGTTATTTTAACTAATTTAGACTCATAATAAAATTCCTAAAATCATTTTTAGGGTGTATTCAGATATTTGTAACAAAATAATAATAAAATCCTTTACTCCTACAAGAAAGAGTTGATCTTAATTTCACAATTATAACTCTTTATGGGAGCTCGTGAGTTTTCTAAAATACAATCATTAAAATGTCTCTATTCTATTATAAGATTTCCCAATTTGGAACTATAAAGTAAATACTCGTGGGTTTTTATGGGAAATTCCCAGGACTATCGTTTAATATCAACTTCTACTCATCATCCCTTTTTGAATTATAAAGTAAATACTCATGGGTTTTCATGGAAAATTCTCAGGACTATCATTTAATCTCAACTTCTACTCATCATTCCTTTTTGAACTATAAAGTAAATTCTCATGGGTTTTCATGGGAAATTCTCAAGATTATCATTTAATCTCAACTTCTACTCATCATCCCTTTTTGAACTTGTAAAGTAAATACTCATGGGTTTTTCATGGGAAATTCCCAAGACTATCTTTTAATCTATATATATATATAGACACAAAGCAAACATAAACAAAAATGCACAAAAGAGATAACATAAGAGGAATACTCAATCACGCAGAACGAGGTGAATGTATGAATATTGTACAGATTGCATATTGAATCACAATTAATATTTATATATATTAACCTATAACCAAACATTCTAATTAAATCAAGGTGGATCAATTCTGCAAAACTGAAGGTGCAGTGCAGTACGTGAATCGAGAAGGAATATACTTTAATAAACAATGGAATTGAAGGAACGTACAGATTGCCAAAATGAAGCACACAAAAAAAGAATTTTTATGTATATATAAATCTATAAGGCAACATCATAATTGAATTGGATGTGGAGCAATTTTGTAAAACAAAAGCTACATATGGATTGCTTGCTCACGTGAATTGAGAGGGAGATTAAAAAAAATGGATTCCTATTGTTATAGGGATTAGGATTACCTGGTCTCCGTATTTGCTAAGCTCCTAAAAGAGAAGTTCTGCCGGAAAGAATTTTTCAGAGAGAGAGAGCTAATGAGTGATGACTAAAGTTAGGCGGCTAAACCTAACTTATAATTAGGCTCTTAGGGTTTAGTTATGAGTTGGGCTTTGTGGGTTGGGCCTTTTTGTTTTTGTTTTTCTTTTCTTTTGTTTTTTTTACTATTACTAATCTAATGAAGAAAAATAATAAGTCACTTATTAAATTCTAATTTAAATTTATTAATTTTTATTTATAAATTTATTTATAATTATTACTATATTATTACTATAATAAACCAGGTGGGAACACTATATATAACAATCAGTGAATTATATAAAACCAACACCTAGGATTTTAAAGATATATATATAATAAATATTATACTCTTAATTATCGCTTTAATAGTAATTTAGATATAAAACTATGAAATAATTTTCAAATTTCAAAGGAATATAATTAATATCAAACAATTAATAATGACTTTTATTTTCTTGCATTTTATCACCAAATGAAACAAGCTCTCTATACCGGATGATTTATGGTGGTAATACCATAATCTAGTGAAAGCAATCTTTTTATTTTTCCATTTTTTTCCAAAAGTGTTTTATAGTCCATTCACACAAATATAAATTTAAAACCTTATGGTTAAATGATCAAAGTGCAACAACCTATTTAATTTTAATATCTTTATTATTATTATTATTATTATTAACAATAATAATAATAATAATAATCTGGGGTATTACATATGTTATATGCTCAAATATAGAGAAGATATGGATTTGACAATATCATGGCCAACCATCAAGTTCCAGGGTTCAACCAAATATGATCCAATTCTTGAGGTTCTGATGTATTTATTCTTAAAAATATTTGTCCTATATTATCGTTTGTTATTAGTCTTCTTTTAGGATTATTTTCAAAATAATTTCTTGTATTATCTAATTCTATTTGTAGTACTTCGGGTATTGTTATATTTGCTGGATCTATTTATACTTCTTTTAATATTGGCATGAAATATTTATCTATTGCTTTTTTCCTTTATTTTTATTATATATTTTATTTTCATTTGTAAATATTTATCTGATTCCTCTCTGGCGCAAACTTACGATGCTTTTGCTTTATTGGTTTGTACGATGGGTGGACATTCAGCTGGTGCATTATCACCTTAATGTCTATACCTGTCATATCTGCATGGGACCAAGCAAAACAATCAATGTGATTAGTTAACAATGTGATTAACACACCTCGTATATTGGGTGGTAGGTTTAACTTGACATAGATCTTCCTTTATGGATAATCAATATCAATGTGCACTTCATCAAGTTCCTTTATCCTGGGTTGGTTTTGAATTATTGTAGGGGGCAAGTCCTGTAATTTCTATCTCGACTGCTTATTTGAAGGTTTTAGGGTTGCTTGGTAGCATTCTCTGGCCATTCTTTGATCTCCTTTAATTTGTTGTACGCCTTAAGGGGTCTATAACTTCACTAGCTGGTGAAGGGTGGATGGTACGACCTTCATCATGTGGATTCATGGTCTCCCCAACAATGTGTTGTATGTTGACGAACAATCCATTAGTTGGTATTTAAATGGTAAGTTTAGTCCCATCACAAAGGTTAGGAGGGTATTTCCTCAATAGTCTTATCCAGTGTTTCATTATTGAAGACTAGCATGAATGGTGTGTGAATGATTTGAAATTCCAACCCCATTTCTTTGACTGTATTGAGGTATATTATATTAACTGAACTACCTGGATCAACCCACACATGTTTAATGTCAAAATTACCTAGGAACACATAGATTGACATCGCATCGTCGTGTGGTTGGTCCATTTCATTTATTTCTTCTTCAAAAGAAGCAATCTATCCACCCTTTTGGCTGGTTTGATCATCCTTGGCTCGTTTTAGGTTAGGTCCCTTGGGCAAGAGTTTGGCATGACATTTTCCTGCTAAGTATGTGATACTACTAATCACTAAATCTCCTATTATACAATTAATGGTCGTGGATTCTTGGGTGGTTCCTTTGGTGTTGGTCATGCATGGTTAGTTTAGTTATTTGACAAAGTAGCTTTAACTTTGTTGGTTAGCAATTAAGCTAGGTGCCCGTGCTTGAGGAATTCTGACACTTCCAACTTAAGGGTGATGTAGTCTATTGTTTGGTGGCCATGGTTGGAATATAATTCACACCATTAGGATCTATATCATAGGTCCACTTTCTTCTTGGTCTTGGAGGGCTATTTTACCACATTGCCCATTTTTGTAAGGGTTTATACTAATTTAACGGGGTTGATTGAGAAGTGTTAGAATTTATGTGTCATAGAGACAATCTGTAAGGACAGATTAGTACCATTTCTATGTTGTAGTATTTTATTATTAATAAATGAGTGCATTTGATCTTTATCATATTTGTGTCTCACCTTTATTTTAAGTTAAATATGTTTTTGAAGATAAAAGCCCTAGGAATAAAACATGTGTTAATCTTGAGGATCAATGATAAAGATCATGATCATGAGGACTCAAGAACACTTGATATCTATTGCCTAAAACTTGTTCCTAATCTTGAATCACCAAGAAAGGGCATTAATGATCTCAATAAGACTAGTACGACATCATCTACATGTATAAGATACAAGGTAAGGACCTCATAGAATACAAGCATGGTAATGCCTTTGCTGACGTTGTAGTAGATCTGTTGGAGAATAGATAGCACCGGACAGACCTGCTGAGAGACTTCACAAAGATTCATTGTAGAGAGTATTGTTGGATATGTAAAGTCTCTCATTATTTAGTAGTGCAGATTGTCCTAAACTTAAGGATTTCATCAAACACTATGTCCCAGGGTTATACTTTGACTGTACAACTCTATCCGCCTGAAAAAGGGGAGACTAATGTACTCTTGAGTATAACTCGAATATATGAGTATAGATGGACATGCCAAGAGAACTTACAGTCCCCTACAAGGGATTAGTCATTCACAAAAATTGGTAGAGTTTAGATTGCTTCTAATTAACTCAGGAGTCTGTGCGCCCAACAAGTGATCATGAAGAGTCATGATCCGTTTATAGAGTTAATATAAGAATATTCCTAGTTCTATGAATTAGCTACATTTAGTCAATTAAAAGAGATGATATTCTATCTTTGCTCTCAACTATATGTGAATGACAATGTGAGGGATGATGTCTGCATGTTATCCAAATATGAAACGTAGATCACTTGATCAACTCAATTAGTTCTAAGTCCATAGAGTATTGATAGTGTTTTATGAGGTCATTAAATAAATTGAGCCCATTAAAAGAGTTTGAATTGGTCTGAGTTTATTTATGTCAATTAGGCTTGATGAGTCACACACAAAGGTTATTCCCAATTGCTTAAAATTAGCAAACTTAAACCAATAATTGTTTTTGGGATTTATCAAGAGTAAAAGTGTAATTGGGTTGGAGTAGGGACTCTAAGCCCAATAGTGAAAAATGGCGTCACATTTGGAGTCCTCAGTGGAAAATCAGTTTATCCACAAAAGGCCACATGTGTTAGAAAACCCAACGAGATCTTAGGCCAAGTTAAATTTGGAATTCGAATTTTGAAGT
Source organism: Acacia confusa (assembly GCA_037074495.1). Taxonomy (NCBI): domain Eukaryota; kingdom Viridiplantae; phylum Streptophyta; class Magnoliopsida; order Fabales; family Fabaceae; genus Acacia; species Acacia confusa. The sequence continues at coordinate 117,090 of CM073512.1, read as the reverse complement.
TAAGTTTGACATTTAAATTTGGATTTTAAATTTAAGAGGTTAGGTGTAACACCCCCGAATTTCTAGAGTTAAAATAATATAAAACTTCGATGGTTTTCATAAATAATAACTAAAAATCCAAAATATTCAACTTCGGAAGGTGTCACCGCCGCACTTGTGTGGGACAAGTGCAAGTGTACGAACTACATTAAATAAATCTAAATCTAAATAGAAATGTTTTACGCAAAACCAAAACAATAAAATAATTAAATGAAATCAAAATTAAAATTTGATATGTTCCTCACTTCTCACTGCTATCCCCAACCCTTGGCACTTGTTTCATTGAAATTCTGCTCCCTCGAAGGATCATCGCAGCCCAAGAACACAAACATTAGCAACAGCTGGTAATCCTAATTAAGAAAAGATAATATAAAATAAAATAAAATAATTAAGTAAATAATTAAATAATTGATTTTAAAATAAATTGAAATGAAATAAAAATAATTATAAAATTTATAATAAGATAATTACAAAATAAAAGAAAATAAAAATATCATGATATGTATAATTAAAAGGTGTCATTGTTTATAAAATTGCATCAAACATTAATCATTATCTTTTTGAATTTGTTTAGACCCGGGAAACCTTACCAGTCTATTTAGTGGGAAGAGAACCATGGTAGAACCGGAAACCTGCCAGTCTACCCTATGACCCAGAAACTTGCCAGTCACAATTCATCAAATTTGGCTATAAAAATATTTCTTCCTAGTGTGCACACCTCTTCCCAAAGTTGCTACTAGTATCCCGAAAACTTGCCAGACACCACTTTGGGAAGAACGGATACAATCGGTTCACATCAAATATTATTTCGAGGGCATAAAGCCTAAAGGTTGTGTTCATCACTTTAGAAGGTATCATTCCAAAGTTATCCTCCCACAATTAAATTATTTTAAATATACTCATAATAAAATTCCTAAATTATTTCTATGCACTATAGTACTCAAATTGAGTTTATTAATAAAGTAAGGTTGACATGTGCAAGACTTTGTCCACACTTTTCTTGTGATTGAAATTCATTCTTCAATATCTTGGAATAAATTTAGGAATATGAACAAAAAATCAAGTAGTCTCATGCATTAGTCAAACATGAATGATGATTTAGGGATATGAACAAAAATCAAGAAGTCTCATGAATTAGTCAAACAAGAATGATGTGTGAACAATTTTTGATAATACAATACTAACAGCTTGCGCATAAAACGAGGCAGCAGTAGCACACCACTAATGGACATCAATTTCTATTGAAAAATAATACAATCCTGATTAATTTTGAAAACCTAGGGTACAAAATTTGAAAGACACGCAAGAGACAATTGAAAATCATAGTGTAGCACCTCACGCACGTAAGTCTAGGACTTTAAATGAATGTATATATTCTGCATAGGTGTACAGATTGCAACGAAACAAACAAAAAGAATAACCTTTAAATATGTAACCTCATAAAGTAATTATCCAATCAATTCATGCGTGGAGCAGTTGCAATGTATATTCAAAATCTTTAATCAGATCATGCGTGGAACCACTGTGCAAACCGAAGGTGCTGATATATGCCAGAATGTAATTAGTTCATCTAGCAATAATCAAATTCTCAAAATTGAATCTGATATGCCACACCTTAAATTCATATTGTCTCAGGGATTAGGATTACAATAAATTAATTCCAATCAACGTTCTAATGCAACCAACAATTAATTCTTATTCTCTTGGGGATTAGAATTACAATAAATCAATTCCAATCAACGTTCTAATGCTACCAACAATTAATTCTTATTCTCTTGGAGATTAGGATTACCTGGTCTCTGTGTTTGCTAAATTCCTAAAAGAGCAATTTGTCGCAGAGTTTACAGAGAAAGGAGTAAGGAGAAGAGAAATATGAGCGAAGACTAAAGTTAGGCAACTAGAGCTAATATTTATAGTTAGAGCTAAGCTTGTAATCAAAGTTAGAGCAAAACTTGTAGTGAAAGTTAGGTTTAACTATGGGTTGGCTCTTTAGCTATTGTCAATTAATGAATTATAAAATATTAACAAAATTATTAAATTCAATCAAATCAATCAATCTAAATTAATAAAATCAGATTCATCTAAACTAATCAAATCAATCTAAACTACTAAAATTAAACTGATACTATATCATTATTATTATTATTATAAATATGAATAATAATAATCTGGGGTATTACATTAGGTTTTGTAAAAGATAATTTTGAATTATCTAATATATATATATATATATATATATATATATATATATATAGGGAAAACCATTTTCTCATGTCATACACACATGAAATGGTGGGACCTACATATACATATATTAATTCATATATGTATATGTAGGTCCCACTATTTCATGTGTGTGTAGGAAACTTTTTTTTTCTCATGTAACATGAGAAAATCAAAGCCTACATACATACATATGTGTGTGTATATATATATATATATGTATGTATGTATATATGTATGTATGTATGTATGTATGTATATCAAATAAAGATTGAATTTTAGTTTAAGATATGAGTGTGATCTATCATCTTAAATTTTTATTTAACCAATCAATCAAGATATGGACATGATTGATCATCTTAAATGATTGATTCAATCAATCAATCAAGATATGGATATGATTTATCATCTTAAATTCAATTAATCAATCAAGATATGAATTTAATCAATTACCTTAAATGACTTTTATAACAAGCTTGGATTAGGCCTTTTCTTGAAAGCATTTAAATTAGGATTAAACTCTAGGAAAGCGATGATTTTTGAGTGCTCCTTTTCTGTACGTTTTTCAAGAGAGAAAAAGAAGACGCCAATTTGATTGGTGTGTGCTGCCAATTCAAGAAAAGGTAAGTTCTAATCTTACTCCTCCTATCTTTAACCCAATTCCAAGAAACCACCTTCTTCTTGAAAAGAGAAAAATCCAATGAAACCAAATATCAACCTTGCCTTCGCCTAGCAAGCATCCAAGAAGTGGGGGGTTTCAAGAGAAAGAGTTCTCATTGCAATCGAGGATAGCCATGTGGATCAATGTTAGAGGACATCAACAACATTAAAGTCCTTGAGTGATTTAAGGTAATCCTAATCTCCAATAAATGTTTTATCAAGTAATCCTAATCCCCAATAGTTGTTTTAATAAGTAATCCCAAGACTCATGATCATAATAAATTGTTACGAGTTCTCATGAGCACCATAGAGTTACAGATCAATGAATAATAACGAATTAGCGTAGTGAATCAAGGTTAATAATTCATGGAGGATGTGACATTTCCAGTTAGTGTGCTTAGTCAATTCATGACTGCACCAACCATTGCTCAGTGGGAAGCTTTGGAGCATGTCTTATATTACTTAAAGGGCTCACCTGGTCGTGGTGTACTCTATACGAATCATGGCCACAACAAGATTGAATGTTTTTGTGATGCAGATCATGAGGGTCAAAGGCTACCAGAAGATCCACCACAGGATATTGTGTGTTTGTGGGTGGAAATTTAGTATCATGGAGGAGTAAGAAGCAAGATGTGGTTTCTAAGTCAAGTGTAGAAGTTGAGTATAGAGCCATGGCTCAGTCAGTACAGGAAATTGTGTGGATTCACCAGTTAATGAAGGAGGTTGGTCTTGCCACATCATTACCTGTGAAGTTGTGGTGTGATAATAATGTTGCTCTACACATAGCCTCCAACTCTGTGTTTCATGAACATACGAAACCATTGAGATTGACTGTCACTTTGTACGTGATAAGATCAAGGAGAACTTTATTTCTATAGGGCATGTGCAGTCTAGCGACCAATTGGCTGACCTTCTAACTAAGGCCTTAAATGGGACTCGGGTTGACTATCTTTGTAACAAGTTGGGCTTGATTAACATCTAGACTCCAACTTGAGGGGGAGTGTTAGGAAACATACAATTAAATATATATTGTAACAGCAGTATCCCTAACAATCAGGGATTAGAGGAAATTAGGGATTAGTGATTAATTATTATTAAGAGCCATCAATACTAAGGCTCTCTCCTCTTGTATAAATAGACACTATATGTACATGAATAGATGAGCAATTTAAATTATCATTTGATTACAGATAACATTAAAAACAAAATAAAATTTGTGGGTGTCAAAATCATGGTTTGGTAAAAAAAAAAAAGACCAAAATATATAAGGAAAAAAAATGCAGGAAGTACTTTATTCTCTAAAACCATAGTTTTTTTTTTTGTAACCCAGCCAAATACGAAGAGAGTGTTTGGCTAGCTTGGAACAAAACTAAGGTTTTGGTGGAAAAAAGTTATTATGAGAAAAAATGAGAGTGTTTTGGTTGTTTTACTTCGAACTATGGTTTTGTTTAAAACCATGTTTTTGAGAATCATCCAAAACATATATATTTTTTATATTTGTCAAATTTTTTCCCCTTAATATATTTATATTGATGCTCCCTCAACCTCAACAATAATTAAGGAAGTGAAGAATGAGGGAATTAAAGAAGATAACTACATATGTTATATTAACTAACTTAAATAATTTTCTTAATTTTCTCAGACAAAAAAAAATTTATTTAATCTAATAAAATTAGATAAATATGCCTTATATTAAGGACAAAAGAGTAAAAAACATCAATAACAATCTATATTATATAAAATCCAGAACCTCTCAACTTGTGAGAGTAGGGCTATATATATATATATATATATATATATATATATATATATATATCCATCCTAGAACCCACCTGATAGGAACCTTGTAAACACAGGCCATGGTATATTACTTAATAAAATGTATGACTATTTTTTTTTTTTTTGCCCTCAAAATTTTGTAGATAGCCTTGGCGAGAGAGCATTTGGGTGCCCTCATACAAAACCATGATTTTGGTATTAAAAAAAACATGATTGTGGGAAAAATAAGTATTTGGATTTTTTTTTTTGGAAGAAAGTGTTTAAAGGGTATCCAAAGGCACTAGATTATCAAATTCAAAATTATCCAGATATTATTAATTACAAAATGATTAAAATATCAGTTACTTTGGCAATATTTAAAACACTTGTTATCAGATCATAAATAATTAAAATATTTATCAAATACTAAATAAATTAAATCAAAATTAAAATTGATTGTCAAGATAACATTAAACAAAAATTAGCAAAGCAACAAGATTTTTGTCTGCGTATCTAGGAACTAAGGCGCAATATCATTGGTTTCTAGAAAATGACGAGGAGGTGGATTCAAACAAGGAGGTTGTTTGTGTGTGTGTGTGGGGTAGGGGTGGAAATAGGCTAAGCTAGGCTAGGCTAGACTTTAACTAAGTAGGTCTGGGCCTGCGACGAGAATCTAAAGCCTAAGTCTGGGCCTGAGCCTGTGAGTAGACTTTTTTTTAGGCCTGAGCCTGGGCCTTTTGAAGTCCTGACAAGGCCTAAAGCCTATTTAAAGGCCTACTTAAAATGTAGGTCTTTATATATATAGTTTTAAAGGATATGCATCTAAATCCATATATAATTCATCAAGCCTATTTAAATGCTTACGTTATGTTTACAAAGTTTAAGGATTCATTCTCATAAGAAATAAAATAGTTAGTAAGTGAAAGAAAATAACACCTAGTACCAGCAATTATTTGAGCAAGTAGGAATAAGAAAAATCAATTATTTATTCACTAAGGAGATATATTTCTTAAAATCAACCAAGCACGACATGTGACTTGTAAAACTAGATTTTACCTCTTATTTTTCTTATAGAAAATGAGACAAACTTCTCCTGTTTGGATCATTTTCATTTGGGCATCACTAAAATTAACTTACTACAATTTTTATGTTATATCAAATGACATAAATCAAGGGAGGAGTAGTGAGCTAGTATTGACATCTCGAGCGATCAAAAAGAAGAGAAGTGGATGTGATCAATTGATAAATGAAAATATTAAGCTTATTGATAAATAGAGAAATGTAAAATTTAAGGTTAAGAATAAGTTATTAATTTTATAAATAATCTATAAAATTAATTTAGATTAAATTATATATGACTATGCATAATAAAACATTTTTTTTTTTTAAAAAAAACTAAATAAGCCAGGCCTGTAGGCCTAAAGGCTAGGCCTTATGAGAATGGGCCTGACCTATTTACCTAAATAGGTCTAACGATAAGCCTAAGCCTAAACCTGATCTATTTACTAAATAGGTCAGGCTAGGCTTAAAGTAGGTTAGGCCGTAGGCCCCTGTTAGGGGTCTGACCTATTTCCACCCCTAGTGTGTGGGTTGGGGGGTTGTTTTGTTGACAAAGGAGAAGGGGAAGGACAAGCAAAGGAAGATGAGAGGTAGTTTTGTAATTGTTATGTTTATCTCATACGAGTCTAGTTTATTTTCTCTTGTTTCTACAGTTGCAGTTCTTTTTTTTTTTTTTGTGATGTACTACTGTTTGAGTTTTCTGGTTATTTTTTTGTTTTAGAAAAAGTCAATGCCATAATTGCCCTAGCCTAGAGGGGGGGGGGGTAAAGGGCTTGTTTGGGATTACGGTGATAGAAGTGGTTTTTGTTTCTGATTAACTTCTGTTGAACTTTTTTTCTGTTAAACTTTTTTTGATGTTATTTGTGTTTGGGATAACAGTGACAAAAGTGACTTTTTTCTTGATGGGCACTTGTTTGTATAACTTTTGAAAAGATACATGAAATGAAAAATAACTGAAAAATGCATGAATTATACATACATACATACATACATACATGTGTGTGTTGTGTGTCTAAAATGTGATAATTTAGGTTAAAAAAAAATTAAATATAAATTTACTAAATAAAATAGTAAAATTACTATTAAAAAATTACAACACAATGAGATGCTTAAATAAACCTATCTCCTTCAATGAGATCTGATTTTATGGTGAGATGGAGAGAAGGGATTTTGTTTGCCTCTAATCCGAGCTTGCTGAAGTTGATTTCAAACTTTATGAAGCAAAACATTAATTGGAAGTAGAGTATTAATTCAAAATTGAAGGGCAAGCTGTCATTAAATCGAAATTGAAGCGGTATTGCAGATGAAAGGAAAGAAACAAGCGAGAGAGAGAGAGAGAGAGAGAGAGAGAGGAGTGATTTCAAAGGAGAGAAGGGCAAGGAGAAAGTGGGACTTGTGTTTTTGGGAACGGGCCCCACAGTCCTAATTTGATGTGATGGGATTAGAAGCAAGGAGGAGATGTTTCACTTCATAAGCAGCTTCAACTCTTGAAGTCCTGTAGACATTGATGCTTCCCCAAACACCAAAAAAACCATGGAATCACGTCTGGAGTTATTTTGGCTTTTGATGCTTCCCCAAACAGGCCCAAAATTAGCTACAAATGAACAAAACCCTGATTGCTGAGACAATTAAGTAGCTGCTTCTGATTAATTTTAAACGAGACACAACGTCTTCATTTTATTTTACAATTCAGTGATTAAGATGTTACCCGTGGATACATCGAATTTATTTCTGAACAAAGGAAGACTCGGCAAGATCGATTGCGCGGGCAAGAGCTGCAGCTTTGTTCTCACACTCTCTTTGCTCATCCGCTGGATCACTGTCAGCCACAATTCCGGCTCCAGCCTGCAGATGAGCAATCCATTCCCTACGTTTGTTCACATCCTTGTACGAGAACATTGTATCAAAACGAGTATGGGTAGGGAAAACTATGGTCCTCAGAGCAAGGGCAATGTCCATAGAGCCAGAAAAAGATATGCCTCCAAATCCACCACTATATGGTCCCCGTCTTGCCACTTCCAACTGATCAATCAACTCCATGGCCTTTACCTGGTACCAGGTGAATTTCTTAGAATCAGAAACATTAAACCAATAATCCAAACTCCGGTGATTTTTTTTAATAAAAAGGGGACTTGTCTTGCATATTACCTGGAAATACCTTTTTTTTAATCGCCTGATAGAAAGGAAATGCATTACTTGAACAAGAAAGATGAAAAATTACTACATAAAAACGAAATCTAAGTTCCAGATATCACGCTTCACCAATTGAATATCAGGAGCATTAACATACTGTAACATTAACTCATAATATTATGCTTCACAATCCTGTTATAAAAGCGATGCTTTCTTTTGAGCCCAGCAGAAGACTGCAGAATATTTTGCCATCGCAAATGGCAAAAACTTTTTGTGCTCATGCAAGAACCAATATGGCATTTCAAATTAGTTGGATAAATCTTGACTCATACAGATTTGTTCAGGAAAAAAAAAACACCATGATAGAACCTAGGAAACAGAGAGGACAAGGAAAAACAATCTGTAACTCTAGAACAAGTCAATAATTCTGAATACTACTTTTCAAGCCCTTAACAAGTCTTACAACTTCTTTACTCACACAGATTTGTTCAGAAAAGAAACAATACCATGACAGAACCTAGGAAACAAAGAGAGGACAAGGAAAAACTAGAGCTAGAACTTGTAACTCTAGAACAAGTCAATAATTCTGAATAATACTTTTCATACCCTTAACGAGTCTTACAACATCTTTGAATAGACTTAATGCTTGTTTGGAAACTTTTCAAAATCTAGGTTTTGCACAAACCGAGACAAAACTCCTCTCACATACTTTCCTCGTAAATATTAAAATCTAGGTTTTGGAAGGTTTCCAAACAAGCACTTACACCATAATAATTGTCTGAGATAAGATAAGGCTAACCTAATAACTTATATAACCGCTAACAACCATAATAAAATACCCTGGAATTCTTTATATAGAACAAAAGACTAAACTGCCCCTACTTAACCCACATGGTTCCTTCTAGTGTAAACCTGCTAAGGCCGCGGCATTCTATCATTACTCCCACCTTTGAAAGCCATCTTGTCCTCAAGGTGAAATGAGGGAGACTGAGTTGTGATCAGATTATATGGTTCCCAACTTTTATCTTCTGGTGGATGTCCCTTCCATTTTGACAAGAAGTTTGACGTCAGAATTGGTGGAAGAATCTGTTGGGGCAGGAAGTCTGGATGACAGAATTTGTTCAGGTTCCAACTGGTAAGGTAGGAAGAATTGAAGGATCAGAACCGTGAGCCTTCTTGAGGAGTGAAACATGGATTAAAGGATGAACTCGGGCCTCAAGTGGAAGCTACAATTCCTAAGCAACTAATCCAATTCGTTCCAGCTTGGATAAGGATGACAAAACCTAGGAGCAAGCTTTTCAAACTGTCGTTTAGCCAAACAGCATTGCTTGTAAGGTTGGATTTTGAGGAAAAGCAAGTCTCATGGTGGAAACTCAATTTCTCATCTATGAGAATCTCCATATTTTTCATCCTCTCCTGAGCCACAGCAAGGTTGTTTCGAATAGTGGAGAGCACAATATCTCTCTCATCATAGTAATCCTCTAGTTCAAATAACTTGGTAGCTCCTTTTGATGTGGGCAAGAGAGAAGGAGACTCTTCCATAAACAATTTTAAATGGAGTAGTACGAAGAAGAGTGAAAACCTGAATTATAAGTTAATTCTGCCCGATGAAGATAATTGCTCCAATTCGTGGGATGACCCTAAGAACAACCACCTCGGTTTGCCCATCAACTTGTGGATGATAAGCTGTACTCATCCTCAACTTTGTACCACTGAATTGGAAGAGCTCTTGCCAAAAACCACCAAGAAAAATGGTGTCTCGCTTTGAAATGATAAGGTGGGAAACCCATGCAGCCTAACAATCTCTTTGCAGAAAAGAGCAGCAACGGTCTTGGCTGTAGAGTGACGCGGTAATCCCAGAAAATGAGCATATTAGCTCAAACGATCAACCACCACCAGTATGGCTTCACAATTATTGGATTTAGGCAAACCAATGATGAAATCGAGAGAGATGTGTTAGAATATTATCAATAATTTAGATTTAATCAATTATCTTATTAAATTTGATATATATCATATTTTAGGATTACATAAGGATATATTATATCTTAGGATATTATATCTTAATTATTTTGAGTTATTTTGATTAAATAGATTAGATTAGATTCTAGGGTTAGCTCTAGGTTTACCTATATAAAGGCCCATATGTATTCTACCTTACTCATTGAGATTAATGGAGCGTGTTTTATCCCTCTAAATTCAACATGGTATCAGAGCTAGGACCAATTCCTCACCTACAATAAACTTGGTGTTCCTTCAACTCCTCCACTCTACTCGTCTGACCTCTTCCAAAACAGAGGCAAGAAAAATACGTGAGAAGGTGCTAGTTTTTTTTTCCTCCCCTTCCATGGAGGAGAGAACACTGTGAAAAAGAGCACTGTGACGAAGACAGTGAACGTGACCTTCGATGTCGACAACGCATTGACGCTACCAGAGGAGAACATGTCGACGACCACCAGAGGAAGAACGCGTAGTGACTAAGAGTATAGTAAAACATAGATTGAGCGTGACCTTTCGCGCTACTAGAGGAGAGCGCATAGTGTGTCACCGCCACCATGGACAGACTCAAAGCTCACCGATCTGTAGATCTCGGAGAGATGATGACCAAAAGAGCAACGCGTGACCCCCACACACCACTTATAGTCCAGGCACGTGCACGCACCACCGTATTCCCCAGCGTGACACCCACACACCATCATAAACAGTGGAATCTAGCAACCTCTTCTAACCAGAACCATGGACCCTCCTTTATTTGGTTCATTACCTCAAAATTTCAGTTTAACTGAAGTCTATCCTATGGCTTTTATATCAAGTAAAAATTCCCACACTCAAGACTCTCCATCAACAGAACCACCAAACCCAACAATATCTTCCAGAACCACAGAAATAGTACCAAATTTCTCAGAAAATCACAGTATGGTTATTAACCATCAGTTTAATGGTAAAAGCTATCTCCATTGGTCACAAAGTGTGCTAAGGTATATTCGTGGCAAGAGAAAGGAGAAATATATTAATGGGGCAACCCCTCAACCAGCTCCTAATGACTCAAATTTCGACACATGGTTTGCTGAAAATAACCAAGTTATGATCTGGTTGTATAACTTGATGACCGTGGAAATCAGTGAGGGCTATCTTCTTACCCACACAGCAAAGGAAATCTGAGATGCAGCTCGAAAAACCTACTCCTCACTTGATAACATCGCTGCCTTGATGCACCTAAGGAGACAACTTTGTGATTTAAGACAAGGTAACATGTCAGTGACTGAATATTATAATTCCTTGCTAAAATTGTGGCAACAACAAGACCTGTCTGATGTTCATCCTTGGAAAAACATCGACGATGCTCGATTGTAAAAAAAAGATCGTGGAAGGAGGAAGAATACATGATTTCCTCCTAGGCCTAAATGACTCTTTCGAAGAGATAAGGGGAAGAATCATGAGGTTGAAACCACTACCACAACTTTTTGATCTTGTTAACTCTACAGTTTGAGGAAAGTAGAAAACTCCTGAACAAAAACAGCCAAGACAAATTGAAAGCTCAGCACTCGCAGTTAAGGGACCACGCGGGGAATGAAAGACTACTAAATGGTGCAACTATTGCAATAAGGCCATAATAAAAAAGAATGCTAGAAACTTCATGGAAAACCCCCTCAGTGGAAAATCAGACTTTCAAAGTCACATTACCACAACTGAACCAAAAGTTGAGAAAGATGACCACTTGAGCACGGAAGAATTAAAGATGCTTTGTCGAAAACTTGAGAAGCAAAATAAGTCAAACTCCATTCCCAGTGTGAATCTAGTATAATCAGGTAATTCGATTATCGCTCCCAACGTTGTGATAACTAATGACAATATTTGGATTGTTGACTCAGGAGCTACGAATCATGACCAGTAACAAAATTTTATTCAACAACCTTAAAATCTGTCGTGAACAAATCAAAGTCAAAGTAGCAAATGGTGTATTCACAAGGGTTGAGGGAATTGGCATAGTCACTTTATCAAATCAGTTGTCAATACATAATGTTTTGTTTGTACTTGACCTTGCAATCTAATATCTGTGAGCAAGCTGACTAGAGGTTGAATATGTCAACTGATTTTTGATGAAGATTCATGTGTCTCAGAATTTAAAAACGAGGACGATCGGGACTTCTAGAGAATGGGCTGGATTGTTCTACTTTGAAGGATCTAACAAGAAAAAAAATGCATGGAAGACAAGACAAGCATTGTTTAGCTCAAATTCTCAAAATAATGATGTATTTTTGTTCCACTGTTGATCAGGCCACCCTAGTTTTGATTATGTGAAATATGTTTCTTAATTTATTCAATAAAAATTTTATTCTTTTTCATTGTGAAACCTGCCAATTTGCTAAACAACCATGGTCTTCATATCCCAAACAGTCCTATACCCCTTCCTCCCCATTCACACTAATTCATAGTGATATTTGGGGTCCTGCTCGCATAACTACCCACCACCAAACCAAGTCGTTTGTTACTTTCATCGATGATCACACCAGACTCACATGGGTTTATTTAATGAAAGACAAATTTGAAGTAGCCAAAAGATTTCAAAAGTTCTATACCTATGTGCGAACCCAATTCAACACTTCCATAAAGGTATTACAAAGTGATAATGCCAAAGAATATATGAGCACTACCCTTACAGGGTTTCTTGATCACCAAGGAATTCGTCACCAAATTTCTTGCCCTTACACCCCTCAACAAAATGGAGTGGTCGAGTGAAAAAACCATTACCTATTAGAAGTCACCCGAGCCTTACTCATAGAACGGGGTGTACCTATCACTTTTTGAGGGGATGCCATCCTTACTGCAACTTGTCTCATTAACCGTATGCCTTCCAAAGCTTGCAATTATGACACTCCAACTCAAAAGCTCCTTCTACTCTTTCCAAATTGCCATTTAATCAATTTATTACCCCCTAAAGTGTTTGGTTGTGTTGTGTTTGTACACAATAAAGATGGCAATAAATTTGGTGTGCGAGCTAACAAATGTATATTCCTTGGTTATTCCTCTACTCAAAAAGGATAAAATGTTATTGTCCCTCCTCCAAGAAACTCATTATTTCCCAAAAAGTGTGAGCAAAGCTTGGACATGGTCCAGGCAAGTGTTGGAAAGGTCGTGGGCATGGTTTGCCAACCCTGGGCAAGGTACTAGCAACCTTAGGCAAGGTGGTGGCAAGTTTAGGCAAAGCTTGGGCAAAATCATGGACCTTGGGCAAGGTCCAATCAAGTGGGGGATACTGTGTTCTCTGAAGAAGAAGCAAATTATCCCAAATTATCCATTTACGGGGAGTATTCTGACATTGAATGGCTAAAACACTCAGCCGACACATTACCCTCACCACAGCTTAACCTCATAACTACTCTTGACTCACTTGCTCCCATAAACCAACCTAGTCCTACTCATCTTGGAACTAGTGAATTGGAAACAAATGTTGAGATCAATTTAGGGATGGATGCCGAATCACGACAAGAGGAAGAGTCACTAGACACTGACAAAACTATCTCTCCCATTCAAAGGAACAACCATGAATCCAATCCGAGATTCAATCCTAAAGAACTGGGTTGGCCAATTGCGTTGAGAAAAGGGGTAAGATTGTGTAATTTGTCTCATATGGTAATTTATCAGCAAAAATGCAAAGTTTTGTTGTAAATAGTGCATAGATAACATTTCCAAACACATTTCAACATGCTATGGCTGATCCAAATTGGATGCAAGCTGCAGAAGAAGAATTGAGGGCATTCAAGAAAAATAAAACATGGGAGATCACAACTCTTCCTAAAGGAAAGAAACCAGTAGGATGTGAGTTGATCTTCACACCAAAATTCAATCAAGATGGTAGTATCAACAACTATCAGGCGAGACTTGTTGCAAAAGGATATATCCAAACATATGGGATCAACTATTAGGAGACATTTGCTCTAGTAGCTAAGTTTAATACCATCCAAGTACTATTATCAATTGTAACAAACTTGGATTGGACATTACACTAACTAAACATAAAGAATGCAATCTTGAATGGAAACCTGGAGGAAAAAGTATACATGGAGATTCCGGATGGAGTTTTAGCTCATAACAATTGTGTGTAAACTTAGAAAATCATTGTACAGTCTTAAGCAATCTCCTAGGGTATGGTTTAGTAGATTCACCAAAGCAGTGAAAGGCTTGGATATACTCAGGGACGAGCTGACAATACATTGTTCATCAAATGTGTTAACAGCAAAGTCACCATATTGATTTGTCTAAGTTGATGACCTATGTAGCATCGATACAAACACGACATTTTTTATATGTTCTCGACACGGGATGTAGATTCGTTATTTCAAAAATACTCATATTTTGATACATTCCGATACGTCAGTGTTAAATATTATTTTTAATATAAAGAGTATTTCACATTGAAAAAATATAATAAAAAGAAAATTATAAGATGGTATAGCTGGAAAAATTAGGTATGGTTGGATAAACCATATACACACTGTGGGAACAACATGCTATTGGTGGCTTCTTCATTTCATTTGGGCTTGATATGAATTTGTGGATCTTTGAACTCCATTGACCGCCACTAATCAGAAATAACCATAATGTTCACAATATTTACGATCTTAATCATTATCCCCTTCCAATGTTCACCTATTCCCATCCTGCATCCTTCATTTCTTTTCATCACATCTGGACACAAGACGCTACCAAATAATCATAATCACTCACTCTTCCCTACTTCTCTCCTCACAAACCTGAAACGAGACAGTTTGTGTAGGGGGTTCATCTTAGCCGATCGACTCGCTGGCACGTCTCGAAAATCACCCACTCCGTTAGATCCAAAGGGCTTGTCGTCGACTACCTGAGAACTCTGGCTCTTCCCAATCCAACAACTACACCCTTCAGTTTTTGAAACTGTTTAACCATTTTGATTCGCGATTTTACGTGTCATATGCGTGTTTGTGTCATACGTGTATCAGATACATTTAAATTAGAAATTTTCACGCGTCAGTGCTACATAGTTGATGACATAGTCATTATAGGAAATGATGAAGAATCAATTGCTCAACTGAAACAAGATTTGTCGACTGAATTCTAAGTGAAAGACCTTAGACAAATGAGATATTTCTTAAGCATGGAAGTGGCAAGAACCAAGAAAGGTATCAATATATCTCAGTGAAAGTATACACTAGACTTGTTACATGAGATAGGAATATTAGGTACCCAACCAGAGGGATACCAATGGAAGAGGGATGTCACTTAGAGATTAAGCCGCAAGGTGTTTCAGTTGATTCAGAAAGGTACAGGAGACTCGTGGGAAAGTTAATATACTTAACCCACACACATCCTGATATTAGCTATGCAGTTGAAATAGCAAGTCAATTCATGCATCAACCACAAGAAAAACACATGAAGGCTGTATATAGAATTTTGAGCTGTTTAAAGCTTAATCCCAGAAGAGGAATATTCTTTAAGAAAGATACTACCAGAAACATTGAACATAGATGTAGATCATGCAAGGGATAGAGAGACTAGAAGGTCAACCACAAGGTACTGTACATACGTGTGGGGAAATCTGATTACATGGAGAAGCAAGAAACAGATAGTGGTGTCAACAAACAATGCAAAAATAGAACTAAGAGCCATCAACAAAGGAGCTTGTGAAGGAATTTGGGTTATAAGATTGCTCAAGGAGTTGGGGATTCAACATGAAGGACTAATGCAGCTCTAGTGTAATAACACAACCAGCATTGAGATAGTCAAGAACCCAGTATATCATGATAGAACAAAACATGTTGAGATAGATACACCTCATTGAAGAAAATATTGAAGCAGGCATTATGACTCTGTCTCACATAAGATTTGCAAACCAAATTGTAGATATCTTGACTAAACCACTAGGCCAAACGAAGTTTGAAGAGTTTCGAGGCAAGCTAGGAATGATCGACATATACTCTCCAACTTAAGGGGGAGAGTTAGATTATGAATAATTTAGATTTAATAATTATCTTGTTAAATTTGATATTTATCATATTTTAGGATTAGATAAGAATATATTATATCTTAGGATATTATGTCTTAATTATTTTGATTTATTCTGATTAAATAGATTAGATTAGATTCTAAGGTTAGCTCTAGGTTTGCCTATTTAAAGGCCCATATGTATTCTACTTTACTCATTGGGATTAATAGAGTGTATTTTATCCCTCTAAATTCAACAAGATGTCTTCCCAAATTTGGTGGGGAAGATCCAAAGGCTGAAGAAGACTTGTGGGAGCTTGTGGAAGATATTTTTTCTCTTGACATACAAGACATGCATTTACAAATTGTTTAACTTCCTCCCTCGTGTTTCGCCAATAGAATTGGTGCTGCAACCTTTTAAGAGTCTTTAAGATTCCACCGTGGTTTCCTAATGGACAAGAATGAGCCTCAGCCATGAGCAATCTGGTAAGGGCAGATGCAGCAAGAATTACCAGCCTATCTTTGAAGTATAAATGAACAGAAGAAAAGGCAAAGTATGGAACTGATGATGGGTCAGTTTGGAGAGAGGAGATTATTGATGAGTCTTGCACCAATAATTGAGGTAAATCATTGAGAGGCTACTTGTGGGACTGCTAACATGAACAATTCAGCCGAATGAGTATAGCAGGAAAGAGCATCAGCTTCATTATTAGATGAACCAGCACTGTATTTGATTGTGAAATCAAATGGAAGCAATTTCATCATCAATCTTTGCAGTTCAGGGGTTGTCACATGCTGTTCCAGCAAGTTTTTCAAGCTATGATGATTGGTATACACCTCAAATTTATGCCCCAAGAGGTAGTGTCTCTATTTTTGAAGTGTGAAACCAAAGCAAGCAATTCCCGGCCATAACCAGACTTGTGGTGCTTAGAGATAGAAAATCCTTTACTTAAGCAATGGGATGACCTACTTGCTGTAAAATGGCACCAAGTCCCATAGATGAAGCATCACATTCGACAATGAAAGGTTTGGAAAAATCAGGGAGCTGCAAGATGGGAACATTGATAAATGCTTCTTTCAAAACAAGGACGCCCTCTTTGACAAATCTGTCCAAACAAATGCATCCTTCTAGGTCATATCAGTGAGTGGCTTGGCTATTTGACCATAATTATTTTTTACAAATCTCCAATAGTAGCCAGTATTCTGAGATATTTTGACGAAGAGGCTCTGCAATAATTGCTATGACCTTATCTAGATCTACTACTACCCCCTTGGTTGATATGTTATGCCTCAAATAAGACACTTGAAGCTGCAAAAAAGTCACATTTTTTGGGATTGGCAAATAAGTGTTGCTGCTACATGAGAGATAGAACTATATGAAGATAGGAAATCTGACGCTCAGTTTTTGCTATACACTAGTATGTCATCAAAAAAGACCAGGATGACCTTTCGGAGAAAAGGACGAAATAAGTCGTTCATGGCAACTTGAAAAGTGATGAGAGCATTGACGAGTCCAGAAGGCATCACAACAAATTCGTAACGTTCAGAATGAGTTCTAAAAGCAGTTTTGGGAACATCCTTGGGTTGAACTTGAATTTGATGGTAACTGGATCTTAAATCATTCTTTGAAATGTAGTTTGCTTCGTGTAATTCATCAATCAACTCATCAATATTAAGAACGGGAAACTTAATTGGGATAGTAATATGGTTCAACCCTATGTAGTCCACACAAAACCACCCCGGATGAATCCTTTTTGGGAACTAGAGAATGGGACTGGCAAAAGGACTTACACTCAGATGAATGAATCCTTTGTTTAACAATTCAGCCTGGTGCTCAATTTCATCCTTACAGGAATGAGGATATCGATAAAGGCGAATGTTAGGGGAAACAACTTCAAGATACAAAGGAATGGTGTGTGAATGGAAGAAGACCTGTGGTTCTTCAATATCCGGGTTCTAAAATTCCACAGGGCCAAATTGTTTCAAGAAAATTTGAATCAATTCCCCCCAATATTGTATAATTTGGCTTGATGATACCCAAGTAAACACATCGAGTGCTTCTCCTTCTAAATTCATTGTAGCGACCTTCACTTTCACGTCCTCAGGGGTTTGGTAATAACGAAAGTACTTCTCCACTTTCATAACCTAGCCTCTAGGATTGCCGCCCTCATATTTCAGAAATCCAACTTTGGTGTGCGGCCTTTTGTGTGGCTTCTTGTGCCATTAGGAAGTTTCAGTGTCTGAATCTTTATATTCCTCATAGTTCTTCTTCTAAGTGTTAGGATCAATTGCTAGGGCAGGTTTCTTATTCTTCTTCATCTCTTTCATGTCTGCATCAAGGCTTTGTAGTTTAGTGACAATGAAAGTCAATTGTTGTGACCAGTTCTCGAGTGGTGGATAATTTAGTCTCATGGAGTTTTGAAGATTCTACCTCCTAATTAGGTACTGCAGAATCAGTGGATTGTTGCTTCTTTCTGTTATCTCCCATAACACCACAATGGCCCAGAGATTATTGCTCTGATACCAAAATGACAGAATCTATGAAACAAAGAGGACAAGGAAAAACTAGAGCCAAAATTTGTAACTCTAGGACAAGTCAATAATTCAAAATAATAATTTTCATGCCCTTAATAATTCTTACAACATCTTTAAATGGACTTACAACATAATAATTGTCTAAGATAAGGGCAACCTAATAAACTAATAAAATGCCAACATAACCATAATAAACTACCCTGGAATTCCTTAAATAGAACAAAAGACTAAACCACACCACCATTACACTAGTAAAAGAATCCAGACTGGACCAAATGGTGAAACCACTAAATCGGTACACAAATGAACAAGCCACCAATCTAGTCCACTAAAAGGGTTGAACTGTCCTCAGCCAAAAGATCTTCACTTTCCACCTCTACATGCCAGAAATGAGACTTCCTAAAAGTTTATATGGGACCAGCAGGTGCCAAGGCCCATGATGTTCAAACACAACCAATTCCTTATGTAAGATAATTATAAATAGCTTATGACTTAGTCTAATGTGAAACTTGAAGGAAAGAAAGCAACAAAACACTAGCCAAATATATGCATGTAATTGATGTGGGTCGTTTTAGAGGTGCCTTAAACAAATATTTTAAATTTCTATCATAAATTGATTAAATAGATTTTACAAAATTTGTTAAACAAATTTTTATGACAATTTATTCACAAGCCTCAAAAGTTAAAATGGTAAAATTAACTAATTTTCAGATAGACATAGTTCAATTTTTAGTTAAAATTTAGTAAAGTTTAAAAGTTAGATTTTTTCAACATATAAAAGGATCTGTCAGGTTATCTCCCCCAGAGGGAGAGGAAGGGAGCCCACCTTCTGACTTATTTGGTTTCCTTATGTTTAAAGAATATCAGAATTTAAGGGCTTAAGAGCTAGGCAGTCTTATAGTGCACAAAAAATTACCTTCGGCGCTCCACTAACTGTACCAACAGGTAACGCAGCACGCAGTGCATCCCAGCTTGTTAAATGATCAAGTAACTCCCCAGTGACCTGCAAAGACAGACATGTTCAGATACAATCTTCTTTACTAACTCCACTCATTTATTGCTTTTAAAATGACAACTGGAATTGCTTTGAAACTATAGCTAAAATATAAAATCAGCATCTCTTCAAAAAGCAAACTGGACATGAATAGATAGGATGCAAAGACAGCAAGTCTCCGTTGGACTTGGGTTAGAATTTATTTAGCATAGGCCATGTTTGAATATAAGAGCAAACCATGTGAATGGGGGGGGGGTGTTTTTGGTATTTCTTAGTTGGCAATTAGAAGGATGGGCGAAGGGTGTGGGAAAAACAAATTCTGCTCTGACTGATAAAGGGAGGTTGTATAGTCCCTTCACTCCAAGAAAGTAGGTAATCTTTCTATTCTCCTGAGCGGGACTCACGGGAATCAGGGATATATATATCTTTTTTCTTTTCTATACCGATAATCATTTGACCCATTTTCACTTCCTACTTTCAACTAATGGAAATATTGGACAAAAATTCAGAATAATGAACAGCGGATAATTCTATTTTTTATCTTAATTTTCATTTTTTTATTAACTGAACACTTTCAAAAGAGATAAAATAAAAAAAATTTATTAAATGAGTAGCAGAAAGGAAAGGCTTGCCTTTCAAAAACACAAGATTGGATCATTTCCTTCCTTGTTTGGTGTATTACTCCATTAGACATACCCTCTGGGAAGTTTTACAATTGAGTGATACTATTTATGGAGCTGTTTCCATTAGTCTCATGTCGAAGGATTGGGATCAAATTAACTTTCATAAATATATAAAATGGTTGGTGATTAACTTGTTATGATATAGAATCACTTGAATCCTATAGAGTAAATAGGCACCCTCTTAGAGGCACCTAGACCTATACCCTTAACATAAAAAACACATGACTTCAAAACCCAACAACAAAGCCTCGGCTACATGGATCATACAATACCATTGAGCTCGTTCAAAAGTCAAATCTCTCGATAAATTGTTAACTAAGATGTCTTGCATAATAACCTTGAGTGTTCTCTTTGATCTTTCTCTCTACCCCTTTTTAGTGTCCTCCAAACAACTTGATCTCCCCTTCTCATTGGCGCATCCAATGGCCTTCTTTGCACATGTTCAAATCACCTCAAACAATTTTCTATTATTTTTTCTATAATAGGTGCCACTCCAACCTTTCCTCGCATAAGTTCACTATGAATCTTATATTTCCTTATATAATCACACATCCATCTTAATATCCTTATCTCATCTACCCCTACTTTGTGCTCATGTAGTCCCTTCAAAGCCCAAAGTTCGCTACCATAAAGCATTGCTGGTCGAACAATAGTACGATAAAACTTTCCTTTTACTTTATTAGGTATTTTTCTATCACAAACAACTCCAGTAGCTTTTATCCCTTTAAACCACCCAGCTTGAATTTTATAATTAACATCACCATCAATTTAACCATCTTTTTTCTAAGATTTATTCCAATTATCTAAACTTTGTCACTTGTGGAATGACTTGATCTTCCATTTTGACCTCCAAATTACTTCTTGCTCTACTCTTATCAAAAGTTCAATGCAAATATTATGTTGTACTCATACTCAAACCTTTCAACTCCAAGGTTTTTCTCCATGACTCAAGTTTAGAATTAATCTTTTCTCTTGACTCAACAATAAGAACAATATCATCAACAAAAAGCACGCACTTGAGGATTTCTTCAAGTATAAGCTCATTCAGAACGTCTAGACCAAATTAAACAAACAAGGGCTCAAGGCTGATCCATTATGTAGGTCAATCCTTTTAAGAAAGTCCTTTATCTCACCTCCAGACGTTCTTACCCGAGTTGTTACCCCTCATATATATCTTGTATGACCTTATTATATGCAACACACACACCCTTCTTTTCTAAGACTTTCCAAAGTACATCTCTCCAACCCTTCCTTTACACAAATTCTTTCCACCTTATCCCATAAGATTTTTTTTGGGTACCTTTTTTTGTCCATCTGTATCAACAAGGATTTGTTATCCACTTTCATAAAATACCCATTACACTAAGAATCTTGAATAACAAAGAGCATAACGACGTTAGAAGTTCCACTTGTAAGCATTCAATGTATACATATTATATGGTTTGAGACAAAAACATTTGAATATTCAAATTCCCAACAATTGCATCATAAAACTTACAGTTGAACTGATGTGCATAACATGGGAATAGCGCTCAATATTCATGAGCTTTTCAACTCTAACAGAACCAGGTTTAGAGACCTGCATATCCATATCATACCAAACAAATTATTACAACAACATGAAATAATGTTATTAATTTATGGGCAATTAAAAAATATCATTATCATCAAACAATACTAAACCTTGAAGCAAGTACCAAATAACACAAAATATATATGTACAGCAGAAACATATTGCTACCTGCTTTTCAAATTTTTTTGTGCATAAATTTGTGTTTCCTTTCCTCCCCATTTTCAACCATTTTGCAACTCCAACATGTCTCTTGTGTGTTTTGTGGGAGTAATGTGTTAAGGCCTATCATATGCTTATAGTGGATAACAACAGGATATGATTTTGATCCCCAAAGAATATAGAATAAAAATAAAATAAGTCCTGGAAATGGAAAGTTCAAACCTTCCCAACATCATTCCTCCCCAAATCAACGAGCATTATGTGTTCAGCGCATTGCTTCTCATCTTTCAAAAGATCTTTCTCTAACATCATATCTTCTTTAGGTGTTTTCCCTCTTCTAACAGTCCCAGCAAGGGGGCGATTGGTAATTTTCCCCTGTCAATAAAGATATGAAAGAGGCACTAATACTTGTTGAAACTATATAAGTTCAAGATGTTAATTGAAAACTTCAAGAAAGAAGCTTAATAAATAATAAAATAAACAAAATCTATGAACACAAACATAGACTACTACTATCATATACTAGCATTGCATTAAGGTTAAAGGGAAAAAATGCCCCAAAAGTTTCCACCTATGCTCCCTGGGCACCAGGAAGTTTTCAAGGGGGCAATTATCTCCTAAAAGTTTCAAAAATAAGGCAATATTGACTTGCCCTAACTGACCCAAATGATCAAAGTTGGTTGATCAAATTTTGCAAAGGTGGCATGCCTATGTGACATCCATCTTACCCTTTTGGTTTCCACATAAGATTTTTTAGTTGAAACAAAAAACTCAGATCACAGATTGATACCGTAGTTTGTGATCCATCTTTGTCGTGAAAGCAGTAGCTCGTGTAACTGAGAGAACCAAAGGGGGGGACACCAATGTCAGTGGCCAAAATCAGACAGCAGTTGTGTTGAGTCCAATGAGGGTTTCGCAGTTCACATGGAGCTGAAGGTGAATGGAGGAGCATTGGTCAAAGAAGGTGGAATCTAGTTATATGCAGAACTTTTGATCATTTTTGGAGTCATACACGTGGGAGGGCTTATCATCGTTGATTGGAAGAGGAATCTCCATGAGCATGATAGAAGGTGAGACAGAGGCCAAGAACAGGGTGGCCCAAGTAGAGGTGCGACAGTAGAAACCCTTAAGCAAATCATACCTTCTCCCACCAACTCCCCTAACTCAAGCCTGCTATCATCACTCATCACTGAATTCGTAAATCCTCCCAAACATAATCATCATCGTGTTTTTCAGTGGCCCAAAATTCAGCAATTATATCACCTTGACCTCACCATTATTTGGGGCCCAATTGTGATTTGGAAATGCCCGAAGGAAGTGATCCTCTTTGGAGAGAACATATGGTGGCTAACATTCTCCAG
The DNA here is from genome assembly GCA_037074495.1 of Acacia confusa. Classification (NCBI taxonomy): domain Eukaryota; kingdom Viridiplantae; phylum Streptophyta; class Magnoliopsida; order Fabales; family Fabaceae; genus Acacia; species Acacia confusa. The sequence continues at coordinate 93,951 of CM073512.1, read as the reverse complement.
AGATTCCTCCCGTACTTTGCAAACAATGTGAAACCCATTGCTTTCTGTAAAGGAGGAGGCAACCACGATGGTCGTTCATAGATTTGTAAATTACTTTCAAATGTTGTAATTTTTTGAGAGAGAACAAAGGATCGGAGGAGCTTTTGAAGAAAGAACAAATGATTTGTGGTTTCTTGCCAGGAATAATCAATGCCAATCAATTACATTCACATCAAAAAAGGAATAGAGAGAGGGGAACGTAAGGGTCGCAAGGGGAGAGACGAGTAAGTTGGGTATGTACTGTTGATGTAAGATGAAGAAGTGGCATGTATTGACTACCATGTGTACATATTAGTCAAATTTAATAGTCAAAATTAACGTTTTTCACAAGGCGGCATTGCATCGTTTTTGAAACATCCGGGGGAAAATTTCCCCCTAAAAAACTTCCCATTGCCCATCAATGAAAACTTCCAAGGCATTTTTTCCCTTTAATCCTTAAATTAGATGAAGAAATAAGATGGGGACAATTATGTTTAGGTAATTCTTGCACAGCAATGTCACCTTCTTCACTCGTGTAAGAATTTCTGGACTTGAAGCAACAAGGATACACCCTCTGGCCTGGTGCCAATATACTTGAATAAATTAGACCATTTGAAAGCAAACTCGAATGCATAATAATAATAACAACAACAACTACTGCTACAACAATAATAACAGTAGAACAAAATATAAAGGAGTGAAGAGAAATTAGAAAACCTGTAGATAAGTCATGTATGGGCTAGGATTAACAATCCTCAATGCTCTGTAGACTTCAAATGGGTCTGCAAAAGTCCGCCGTTCAAACCGCTGACTTAGTACAATCTGAAAGATATCACCAGCCAAAATGTGTTCTTTCGCCTGCAGCACTGCCTTCTTGTACTCATCACTTGTCATGTTTGATGCCTCCAGCTTAGAACCAAAAAGATGAGTGTACAACTCTATTGAACCTGCTGGCAGCCTTGGGCTGAACATTGACAAGTATCTTGCAGTTCATAGATAATCAAACTTGAAACCAAAATGTACAGGGAGAAAAACAGTACTCACGTAATTATATCATGCACCCTGGACAATAGTGTTTCCAATCGGCTCATTCCATCATTGAGAGCTTCCTCAGCAGAAGAATAGCGATCTAATTGCACCCAATGAATCACAAAAGCTTTCTGGGTTCAACAAGCTCAAATTAGAAAGTGTTATTCATTAAACAGTAATTCAAACACTTAAATATAATCACAATACTGCCTCTTAAACCATTTCTTGCATTAATTCATCTCTCAAAAAAAATGGTGAAAGCAGAAGAAACAGTAAGGTTCACATAATTGACTTGCAAATCTGGCCACAAGCTTCTTTTATGACATGAAACTTCAGTTGAAAGGAATAAATTAATGCAAATTTGAGCAAGTCTTCTCAGTTTATTAACTCATATTGCCAGCCTCGTCAGGATATTTCATATATAGAAAAAGGAAGCATGTCACTCAATCAGTCAACTGTCTTTCTGTACAAATCACCAAAAATAAACAAAGTCATAATCCCAGAAGAAATTCAATTGGAGAGCACATTGTTCTAGGTTGATATGAAAGTACCTTCTCAACATGATCAAACACAATCACGTTGTCATAAAGACCCAGATGAACATCAGGAAGATTTCTGTCATCTGCTGGGGAAGTAAAGAATGGAAGTTTTTTCTTTTCTACATAACGCACTGTATCATATGAAAAGTATCCAACCCAACCACCTGGTAAAAGGAAAAAGGCAAACGTTCAAATATATGTAAGTGAACTCACAATAAAATTGCTAAGGTACATGAGTGGATTCTGCTGATAAGTTATTTTAGATTAATTTTTCTTCTAAGAAGTTGAAGTGACCCAGAAACATGCATCATGGTGTAAAAGGCGGGCAGCTTGATCATTACTATGGCATATGATAAGAAAACCTGCAAGTTGGAGGAAAATATAACAAGGAAACTTTTTTGCCCAATCTGCATCTTGCAAGATGCAAACAATGTAAAATTTGAAAATTTGAAAAATAAATAAAAATAGAAGCATGATTTATGCACTTGGCTGCCTAAACACTACCAAACTTTTAAGATTGATATATCTTATAAAATATAAACAGAGGCCTTGTAGCAACCAAATTGAAAGGATACCCAATTAAATTGTATGTATGGAATATGAATGAAGTTCTATAGAAATTTATAGTCAAAGTTCGTACCACAAAATGCGTCTGGAAGCCCCTCAATAAGTTGAGGTTTCCACCGTTCCATGATTCTTCTAGGAATCACCATCGGATCCTCCACAATTTCTTCAGTCCTGCGTCCTTCCTCATGATCCATTATCGTAACCATGTTCTCTTTTGCCACAATTTCCATTGTCGGCTGAGCTCCCACTACACTGTACCGCCCCTAATATAATTAATCCAAATTAAGGGGAAACCAGACACATCTTTCAAACAAAATAAATTTAATAAAATGGAATGAAATGCTTACAATACTGGAAACCTGAAGTCCAGGTTCAGCAGACTCAAACAGAAAACTAGGAGCATCTCTCTCATCCTCCTTAACCAAACACCGGTAAGCAAGAACAGGGGTGAGGTGATCAGAAAAAATACATCGGTATAGAGGAATAAGATTCCCCGTTTTTGAAGCTTCAACAAACTTGTCTGCATTATCAACTGGATGAAATGGATCGTAAGGATTGCAGCTTAAAAATGTAGGTCAGGCCCCAGAAAGTTAACCAGTACAAGGAAATGAACTACAGATACAGGAGCTGAGCCGAAGTTAAAGCTCCAAAAATGCAATAAACCCACGATTTGTCATATATTTCTCGTTACTCAGAATCACAGAAACCAAACAATAGTAATTGACAAAAAAAAAAAGTTGATCAATTTTCCATTCTCATTTCTTCATCTCCAAGAAGCTAGATAGAAATGTAATTGAAATGAAACCACATAAAAAAGAAATGAGAATATCACCTAAAGTAGAAGCAAGAGCTGAGCATATAAGAGGACGGAGACGCATAGAAACGCCATTGGGGCTCCGGCCTGATCTCGAACTGTCCCAGTTGAACTTAATGGAGATAGTTGGTTGAAATCGTCCAGTTGCGAATGCTAGGGTTTCCATAAGCAGAGCATGTGAGTGCAAGAAATGTGTCTGTGGGGTTATGGGGCAGTAAGGGTATCTGAAGTAGACAGTGGATCTTCCATTTTGTTTTGCTAAGCTGAATAAAATGAATCTTCGCTTGGACTAGTGATTTTTTTGGGACTCGGCTTCTGTCGAATACTCCTTCCTGTCCGCTCCCCTCCTTTTCTTCTCCTTTTCTTTGATGCGACGTCATCCTATTTTTTTTAAAAAAAAAAAATTAGGATGCTGACAGTTATTAAAAAGATACCTCATATTTACCTGTACTGGAAAAATACTTCGTGATTATGAAAAATTATTTTATGATCTTGAAAAAATTATCTGAGGTATTTTTCAGTATCATGAAGTATCTCTTTAGTACCAGTTAGTACCCCAAAATATTTTTTTATGATCCTAAAATATTTTTTCAATATCATGAAGTATTTTTTTTTAATACCATTTAGTATCTTAAAATATCTTTTTAGTTCCAATCACTATCCTGAAGTATTTTTTCAGTATCAGTCAGTATTCTGAAGTATGTCTTTTGTACAAGTTAGTACTTTGAAATACTTTTTCAAGATCATAAAATAATTTTTCAAGATCACGAAATATTTTTTCAGTACAAGTCAATTGTTGGGATTCGTACACGCAGCGGAATAAAATTTATACAATAAATTACGAATCCCAAGAAGAGGATCTATCAACAGCGTTTAAATCGAGTTAGTTTTAGAACTCGTACCTTTCTAAAGCTCATGTGCATCTTGTTGTATTTGAACTGGTGGGCTACTTTCTCGATCAGCAGAAGTCAACTCTTCAAATCGCCTTCCTCTACCGATATCCACACCGAACAGCTTTTCAACATGAACGTTGGTGTGCTAACGCCTTCTTACTTTTGTGTCTTACGCCTTTTCTTTTCTCTAGGGTTTTCTTTTGCGACTATTCTCTCTTATTCTAATACAACTAGATCAATATCCTTTTATAGAGTTTCTAAAACCCTAATTGGGCCGTATTAAAATATTCAAAATTAATCTAAATTTATCTTGAATTCGAATTTTAGATTTAAATAGTATTAATTAAATCTATCTGATAGATCTAATCTAATCTATTTATTTAATCTAAAATTAAAAGCCTGCAGATTTAATTTATCTTTATAAATTAAATCTGAGAAAAGATATATATATATCTATTTAATTAAAACTGAGATACTATATCTTAATTTAAATTAAATCAGATATATGATATGTATTTAGTTAAAACTAAATCAGAGATATAATAATATTCAAGATTAATCTCAATTAATCTTGAACTCAAATTTTAGATTTAAATAGTATTAATTAAATCTATCTAATAGATCTAATCTAATCTATTTATTTAATCTAAAATTAAAAGCCTACAGATTTAATTTATATTTATAAATTAAATCTGAGAAAAGATATATATCTAACTAATTAGATATATAATTGATTTATCTTCATAAATCAAATATAAAATACGATATCTCAATTAATTTTAGTTATATAATGATTAGCCCTATGGCATAATTTCCAACACTCCCACTTGCATTAGGTGCAATCATTATATATATATCCTCCCTAGATAAAATGTATTCATTGATTCTTAGACATATCTAAGATTCAATGAATTTGGACACTATTGTTCGTGTTGGGCTATTCTTGTATACGACCCTGCAGGCCCACATGAGATTGGTAGTGAGCTAATATTTTACCAGCCCATAAGTCGCAAGCGGCCTCTAGTAAGACATTGCGATTACCCAATTCATATGGGAATCGATGATACGATACAACCTATCGTATAACCATGTCACGTCCCTTTTGTCACGCGATAATTTGGTCAAGGATGAGGTATGAATAATGTCAACTTCCTTTTCTTGACCATTACTTTCTCGATTCTTGAGTAGTCTAATAATTGAAATGGAAACTCTTTTCCACCGTAGTATGGCCATACATTTCTCAGACTCACTCATCGAGGGGCCCAGTATTATCTCTCTACAAATGCGAGGGACAAATTTCATCTTGACCACCCACATTCCTCTGCATGAAAACCACTGATCTCAATCCAAGCCTTTATCATCACTCGGTCAAAGGTGACTTTTGACTAGGTCAAAGATTAGTGACTCATCATGTAGGAATCCATGATGATCTCAGGTCATTGGGCGTTGTGACGCAGTTATACATAAGATAAGTTTATGACTAAATCCATGCAACTTTCTCATAGTGGGTCGGTCCAACACCTTGTACTCTTACAAGCGCCCATGACTTTGATTCGTATCTCCATACCTCATCAAAGTCATACTGGTCTTAACTCATCTTTGCCCCCGCGTAGATAATCGACCAGGGACATTTAGGATAATCTAAAAGATATATCCAGGGATGCAGTTATCAATACAAACATGGAAACAAAAATGATAACTAAAAGACAATACTTTAAATAACATAAATATCTAAAGTACAATGAATTAGCCTTTGAAACATAATCTCACTCACACTAGGTGTAATCATTAATTACTCTAATTCTCATTGTCCTAACATGATGCTCATGTTTTGCTTGTGCAAGCGGCTTAGTAAGAGGATCAGCTACATTGTCTTCTCCTGGTATTTTTGCATATGCTAGTATCACCTCTCTCATTGATTTCTCTGATGAGATGAAATTGCCTGAGTATGTGCTTGATCCTTTGATGTGACTTAAGCTCCTTTGTCTGCGCAATAACGCCGTTATTGTCACAGAACAAGACTATTGGATCTGAGATGTAGGAACCATTTTGGTCAGTTTAGAAACTTGTATCTGTGTAGCCAGTCACACAGAGCTCATCCTCCAAGCCACCATATATTAAGAATAAGTCCTTAATCCTTCTTAAGTACTTCAGGATATTCTTGACAGTAGTCCAGTGACCCTCACCGGGATCTTGTTGATATCAGCTGGTCATACTCAAGGCAAATGATACATCCGGTCGAGTACATAGCATGACATACATGATAGATCCAATGGCAGAGGCATATGGAATCTTACTCATGTGATCTCTTTAATCTTGTGTATTAGGATAATGATCCTTACTGAGATGGATGCCATGAGATATGGGCATATTACCCCTTTTAGAATCCTGCATACTGAATCTATGCAGTATCTTGTCTATGTATGTGCTCTGACTAAGGCCTATCAACGTCTTAGATCTATCTCTATAGATCCCCATCCCAAGGATGTAAGTGACCTTGGGTAAATCTTTCATTTAGAAGGACTTTCCTAACCAAGACTTGACACTCTACAAGGTAAGGATGTCATTCCCAATAAGTAGAATGTCATTAACATAAAGCACCAGAAATACAACTTGTGCTCCCACTAACCTTCTTGTAAACACAAGGTTCATCTATGTTTTGAATGAATCCAAACTCTTTGACTACTTCATCAAAACGATGATTCTAGCTCCGAGATGCTTGCTTCAATCCATAAATGGATCTTTTAAGCTTACACACTTTACCAGAGTCCTCTGGACGCACAAAACCTTCAGGTTGTGTCATGTATACATCCTTAAGCAGTTTTCCGTTAAAAAAGACTGTTTTGACGTCCATCTGTCATATCTCATAGTCATAATATGATGCAATGACAAGAAGAATTCTGATTGATTTGGCCATTGCGACTGGGGAAAAGGTTTCATCATAGTTCACACCATGAGTTTGAATGAATCTTTTTGCAGTCAGTCGTGCCTTGAAGACATTTACTTTGCCATCCACATCAATTTTCTCTTTGAAAACTCACTTGCACCGAATGGTTTTTACACCTTCAGGAGATCAACTAAGGTCATACCTTATTGTCATACATGGATTGCATTTCAGACTTCATAGCATTAAGCCATCTTTCGGAGTTGGGTCCTAGTATGGCTTCTCGATAGGTAGTTGGCTCATTCTGCTCAATGAGCAAAACATCACAACTTTCAGTAATCAGAAATCCATATCTCTGAGGCTGTAGCCGTGATCTATCGAACCTTCGTGGGCCTTCTGTTACTTGAGTAGGCTCATCAACTTGTTGTGAGTCTTCTCCATTTCCATCTATGGTTCTATGTCGTCTTGTGGCTCTCAAACTTTTTGAGTTACACCTTACTCCCACTGGTTCTTTTAGAGATAAACTCCTTTTCCAAAAAGATACCATTCCGAATAACAAACACTTTGTGATCGGCAGGATTGTAGACATGGTATCCTTTAGTTTCCTTATGATACCCCACAAAAAAGGCATTTTGAGGATTTGAATGATAATATATCAGAGGCTTTGTATTTAACGCAAACCTCACATCCCCAAATTTTAAGAAATGACAAATTGAGTTTCTTCCCAGTCCATAACTCATATGGTGTCTTTTCAACTGCCTTTGATAGAACACGATTTAATGTAAACGCAACTGTTTCTAAAGAATAGCCCCAAAAAGACAGCGGAAGATCTGTTTGACTCATTATAGATCGAATCATATCTAATAGAGTTCGATTCCTCTATTCAGAAACACCATTCAATTCTCTATTGTCCTTGAGATCCTGCACATTTATACAAATGTGAGAACCACATGCAATATCTAATACCCATGTTGAGGATGTAGAGAAGTGAATATCTATAACACCCTGAATTTCTAAAGTTCAAATAACATAAATATTCCAATGGTTTTCATAAATAATAATAGAAATCCAAAATAATCAACATCCGGAAGGTGTCACCGCCGCACTTGTATGGAACAAGTGCAAGGTTTCTTATTACAGGAAATAATTCTAAACTTAAATAGAATGTTTATTTCGAAAAATAAAATATACGAAAATAAATGAAAAGAAAGTAGATAACTAGAATTTATTGTCTGTCATCCTCACTTCTCACGGCTAGCCCCAATCTTTGAAACCTGTTCACTGAAACTCTGCTCCCCCGAAGGATCATCGTAGCCCAAGAATACACACATTAGCAAACGTTGGTAACCCTAATTAATTAAGGATAAAATGAAATAAAATAGAACAGAAATAAGTAGATAGATAAATAAATTTGATATGAATTAAAATAAAATAAATAAATTATAAAATAAAATAAATTAATCATAAAATAAAATAATTTAATTCCAATATAAAATAATTATAAAATAAGATAAATTAATTACAAAATAAAATTAAATAATTGTAAAATAAATCAATTCTAACATAAAATAAATTAATAAAAAAAAATTAATTGCAAAATAAAATAACATAAAGGCATCATATGTGTATATGTATAAACTAAAAAGGTGTCATTGTTTTTAGAGTTTTCTAGTGGGAAGAGAACCATGGTAGACCCGGATATCCTGCCAGTCTACCCTGTGACCCGGAAACCTGACAGTCACAAATCATCATCAAATTGGACATAATTCATAGTCTTCCTAATGTGCACACCTCTTCCCAAAGTTGCTACTAGTACCCCGGATATCCTGCCATGCACCACTTTGGGAAGAACAGATATAATCAGTTCACATCAAATAACATATCGGAGGCATAAAGCCTAAGGGTGTGTTCATCACCTTGGGAGGTACCGTCCCAAAGTTATCCTCCCACAACTAGATTATTTCAGTTACAAACAAGATGAATTTCTCATATTTATGGAAATTAAACCGAAAGCATATATACTATTATTTGTAAGTTATGAAACCAGGGCAAAACCATTTAAAAGTACATTTATTTATATGTGTTGGGCACAAGCAGATCGGTCAACTTGCATGGAGGTAACCAAAGTAAATATATTGAACAATTGAGCAACAGTGGACAATCGAATTTCATATATAAAAACATATGTATGGATAAGGACCTGTGGTCCCCATAGCACAAGAACCCTATAACCATTCATAAGAAGGCAACACACACACAATAAAAAAAAACGTGTAGAAGGCTCAGTCAGGACGCGCAGAACGAGGAGGGAAATATGTAAACACATAAAGGGGGTAATTGGTTTTTTTTATATATATAAAGAAATTAAGAAAAGAACTATAAAAGAAAAAGGCATATCATTGTTCACACATGCGAATCAAAGCATTGACGTAATATATATTGATTGCAATTGAAACGAATCCCCCCTTTTTTTTTTGAACAATCATAATGAAATGAATCAAACAAAAGAATAATAACAATCCTTATATGTGACCCTATAAGCAACATCTTGACCAAGTCATGCGTAAAGCAATTTTTTTTTTTTTTACAAATTCGAAAGGTGTGAGCAGGCTATCCGTTCCTGTGAATCAAGAAGGAGATTAGAAAAACAAATAATGGATTCTAGGGTTTAGGATTACCTAATCTCCGTGGTTGCTAAGCTCCTAGAAGGGAAAACTCTACCGCAAGGGATTTCCAAAGAGAGAGTTAATGAACGATGACTAAAGTTAGGCGGCTAAACCTAACTTATAATTAGGCTCCTAGGGTTTAGTTATTAGCTGGGCTTTGTAGGTTGGGCTTTTAACTATTGCTAGTTTAATAAAATAATGACAATTCACCTATTATATTCTAATTTAAATTTTATCTTTATCTATCCATTTATTATTATTACTATTATATTTTTTTTATTTACTTTATTATAAATTTTAAATTTTCATATTAGTATTATTAGCATTTATTATTATTATTATTGTTATTATTAAAATAAAATCTAGGGTATTACAATATCTATGACATAGATACCTGAAGCAATAGCCCCACTATCCTTCTTGTTCCTTTCCAGATCTTCAAGGTGGAGTTTGCAATTTCTCTTCCAATGACCTATTTCATTACAGAAGAAGCAGACCCCATCCTTCAAAGGTTTTGCCTTCTTAGCTTTCCGTTTCATACCTTTCCTGCCTTGCCTGTCGTAGGGGACATTTCATTAAGATAAACAATCATCTTAGAGGCCTCCATATGTTCCAAATCTCCATCAAGGTCTGGAACCATAGTGATAGGCATCAGACATCCTGCATCCATAGAGTCATCCAAATGCTTCGTGTAAGCATCTTTCTGAGCTCTTAGAGCTTTAGCTGCTGGCTCGTCAGGAATGGGTTGATCGATGAGATGCTCCTTTCTTTCGTGTTTGAGATCAATGCTTAAGTTCCCAAACAAGTCCAAAAGTTTTATCTCATCGAGTTTGTCCTTCTTAAGGACAGATCGCATTGATGGTGTGGCAGTATTGTTGGACGATATGATTCTACAACTAATATATGCAAAGTTTAAGTAGTAACCTCCCACTGAATTAATAACCTTCATTATAATTAGTGGGCTAAGATTCATATTTGGCTTAAATTTAAGTCCGTTTTGGCAGGACGCTTAAAATCAAGTTATTTAGGTAGGCAACTCTTTTGCCAATTACATCACATGTAACCCTTAGATCTTTATGGGATTCGATCATCATATGACCGGCACGTTTAATCCCATTTAATGCCTTGAGATCCAAAACCGTTTTGATAATCTCAATTAAGTCAAGACAATAATGAATGTTGAGTATCACCATTACTCACTCTTGTCTCACCAAGATAACTCAAATGCATCCACTTTGGTAGAACATACAAATGAGTGATCTAGGTTTTAACAAGTATTCATTTATTGATGGCATTATGACTTAAGATTTTATTTAGAGGGTATTATCTAATACAATCTAATTAATCCTATTAATTCAACTTATATGAATGCAATCACTATTGTATCTCATATGATCTCTAAATTAATAAGAAGTAATCTAATTAAATCATAATTAAAACTCTAAATTAATTATGAGTCATCTAATCAAATCATAATTAAAACTCTAAATTAATTATGATGATCTAATCAATTCATAATTAAAACTTTAAATTAATTATGAGTGATCTAATCAAAACATAATTAAAATTCTAAATCAAAACTGTGACACAACATAGCTCATCTAACCTTAAATCCTCTCAAGCCAATAGGAGGACTTCTCTACATAATAAAAGAAAATACATAAGGAGAAACCTTGTTTCACATATGAGGAGTATGAGAAGAGAAGAGAATGTACATCAAGAATATTCAGAGAGAGACATGGCTCACATGCCATATTTAAATTTACAACAATTGTAAAATCTAGAGCCATGTTGTTCACTATACCCAAACAACACATTGAAAGGTAAATTAGAACATATTTTAATTCATGATTAAAATTTTCTAATTTATATTATATTATATAATACATATAATATAATAAATTCTCCAATTTAAATTATATTATATAATTATATAATATATTATGATTTCAATTTTCGTGCTACCAATAGATAGTCACGGCTTTCTAATTCATCCGTTTTATAATACAACTAGATTAATATCTATAATAGAGTTTCTAAAACCCTAATGAACCGTATTAAAATATTCAAAATTAATCCAATTAATTTTGAAATTCAAATATGAATTAAAATATTATATATTAATTAAATCTGTCCAACAGATCTAATCTAATATATTTATTTAATTTTGAATTATAAGCCTACATATTTAATTTATCTTTATAAATTAAATCTAAGATATGATATCTTTCTATTCAATTAAATTGAGATACTATATCTCAATTTAATTAAATCTGAGATATTATATCTTTATTCGAAAATCAAATTTGAGATACAATATCTCAATTTATTATAGTTATTTAATTTATCAAATAAATAAATACTATATATAATAATATTATTATCTATAAATAATATCATTATTACTTTCAAATTTATATTATAATATAATATGATATAATATTAAAATAATATATTAATTAAATCTGTCCAACAGATCTAATCTAATATATTTATTTAATTTGAATTATAAGATTATAGATTTAATTTATCTTTATAAATTAAATCTAAGATATGATATCTTTTTATTCAATTAAATTGAGATACTATATTTCAATTTAATTAAATCTGAGATATTATATCTTTATTCGAAAATCAAATATGAGATACAATATCTCAATTTATTATAGTTATTAAATTTATCAAATAAATTTAATACTATATATAATAATATTATTATCTATAAATAATATCATTATTATTTTCGAATTTATATTATATTATAATATAATATGATATATTATTAAAATAATATATTAATTAAATCTGTCCAACAGATCTAATCTAAATTATTTATTTAATTCGAATTATAAGCTTATAGATTTAATTTATCTTATAAATTAAATATAAGATCAATATGATATCTTTAGATTAAATCCGAGCATGATCATCCATTCCGAACGTTTCAGAATATGACCTATGCGCGATCGTGATCGATGATTCACCGTGATCATCCATCGTTCTGAACAATTCAGAAATGACCACAATAATGGACTAGTTATTCGTAGAAACCCTAACGCAAACTATCAATTTACATGCTTATGGGATTCAGTTTAAACATATATATCAGATATACATGTAGAAAAACCCAATTTAAACACACAATTGATCTGGCTCTGATACTACTATTGGGATTCGTACACGCGGTGGAATAAAATTTATACAATAAATTACGAATCCCAAGAAGAGGATCTATCAACAGCGTTTAAATCGGGTTAGTTTTAGAACTCGTACCTTTTTAAAGCTCGTGTGCATCTTGTTGTATTTGAACTGGTGGGCTATCTTCTTGATCAGCAGAAGTCGACTCTTCGAATCGCCTTCCTCTACCGGTATCTACACCGAACAGCTTTTCAACACGAACTTGCTAGCGCCTTCTTACTTTTGTGTCTTATGCCTTTTCTTTTCTTTAGGGTTTTCTTTTGCGACTATTCTCTCTTATTCTAATACGACTAGATCAATGTCCTTTTATAGAGTTTCTAAAACCCTAATTGGGCCGTATTAAAATATTCAAGATTAATCTAAATTTATCTTGAATTCGAATTTTAGATTTAAATAGTATTAATTAAATCTATCTAATAGATCTAATCTAATCTATTTATTTAATCTAAAATTAAAAGCCTACAGATTTAATTTATCTTTATAAATTAAATCTGAGAAAAGATATATATATCTATTTAATTAAAACTGAGATACTATATCTTAATTTAAATTAAATCAGATATATGATATGTATTTAGTTAAAACTAAATCAGAGATATAATAATATTCAAGATTAATCTCAATTAATCTTGAACTCAAATTTTAGATTTAAATAGTATTAATTAAATCTATCTAATAGATCTAATCTAATCTATTTATTTAATCTAAAATTAAAAGCTTACAGATTTAATTTATATTTATAAATTAAATCTGAGAAAAGATATATATCTAACTAATTAGATATATAATTGATTTATCTTCATAAATCAAATATAAAATACGATATCTCAATTAGTTTTAGTTATATAATGATTAGCCCTAGGACATAATTTCCAACATCAATATCCTGAGGTATCTTTTTAATAACTGTCAGTATCCTAATTTTTTTTTTTTTAAAAAAATAGGGCTAGTTGCTTCTATTTTGCTTCAAAACGGCGTCACACCAAGGAAAAGGAGGGGAGTGGACAGGAAGGGTATAGGACAGAAGCCGTGTCCAATTTTTTGCCCGACCAAAATAATGTTGTGAGTCAATGAATTTTTCTTGAACGTCTCAATCAACCAAAGAAAATAATAGGAATAATTACACTCAAGTCCCAAAATTGAGGATTTATCACAATAAAATCCTTTAAAATCATGACATAGCATACAAACCTCAAAGGACCTAACTGTAATTATATCTAAATGTGCCACTACCAAACTACCAATCTGACCTTGTTGATCAAAAACCAAAAAGCGTAACCTACTGCCCGTCGCTCACTCAGTATCGCCATTTGAGTGTGCCATGAGAGTACAAACGAATGCTAAAGAAGGCAGAGGAGGAAGAGATTATTGCAATCATCTATACAATAATAGTCTTATGTGTCAACCCAAAAAAAGAGCAACTAGGGATTTCCGTAACGTTTATTTTCTGTTCAATGCACAGAGCGGGGAGAGACTGCTCGAACACTAGCCAGCGCTCTATAAACAATTTCCCCATGTAAATCTTTAGACATCCTTCATGAAAAACTTATTTCATTCATCCTAAAACAAATTGTGGTTATGTTTTACTGCATAAAAGGGTAGTAACAAAGGTTTTGGTGCAGACAAAAGGAGAAAATTTCAAGTGTGGAGCATGTTAAAGCAAGAGGCATAAAGTGAATGTAAGAGATGCTCTTCTTGTAATGAACTATGAGAATTGTTGGTTGGGGATGATTATATGCATTCTTATTCAAGCTTGGTTTACAGGTTGCTCTTTTGGCGTTAAGAAGGAAGATTGAACTTCTTATTTTGTTGTTGAATTTTGAGGTAGCCTCCCTTCCTTTCAAAACTTTGAGTTTGATTGTTGAATAGAATAATCGTGATCCCATGGGTTGTTTTGTTATGTCAGGAATGGGTGCTAAACTTACAGCAAAGAAATTTTAAGAATACTTAAGTTGTGTGGTTAGGAATTTTTGTTGATTTGCACCGACTAAATTAGGAAAAGATAGAATGAAGGTTAAAGGTGTAAAAATACACATGAGCTTTGCCCTCAGAAACACCCAGCATTATGTACTTTTTTTGGGGTAAAAATACCAATGTGGTTAATTTTTAGGAGCAAATGTCAAACCTGCTGTTAAAAAAGAAAACGTCCGTTAGTTTTCCTCCACTCTCACATGCTCTGTTCTCTCTCTCTCCCAGGCATAAGGCGATCGGTCTCTAAATCTGAAGCAGTCAATCAACTCGTTTCTCTGCATCATGATCTTGTTGAACATATCATCAACCTCCTTGCTCAGATCGTCCAGTCCCTTCTGGAACGAATCAACCTTCTTCTGCAACTCCATGGCTGAATCGTCTTTGACGGCGTTGCCAAACTCGGAAGTAGCAAGAAGATCACCCACAGCTTCGTTGATCTCTTTCACCTCCTTCAAAATCGGGAGTTTCTCACCGATTTTTACATCAAGTGGGAGAAGAACAGAGTGAGAACCAAGAAATCCGCATGATTTTTTCCTGATCTCCATGTACGAGCCCGCATCGCCGGTTACACCTGAGAGAACAATTCCACACACCCAGAATCCTACAGTTCTTAATTCACGAATAGCCTCTCCAAGAACTCTTTCTTTCCCGGAGAAATCCTTTGATTTCTCACTTTCACTGCAAAATCCACCCTCCAAATTGGGGGTAAACTTATCCTTCTTGCCACACCCGATTTCAATTCCTTTCAGATGATTTTTCGCAGAAGCAACCGATTTCTTGTACTTAATCAAGCCAAAAGATAGTGAAAGCCGAGATTGACCGATTTGAGAGAGGGAAGAAGAAGTTACATTGAAAAGCTGAAGCAAACCCAAGCAATGAAAAAGAAAACGCAGCTTATGCCTAGGAGAGAGAGAGAACAGAGCATGTGAGAGTGAAGGAAACTAATGGACGTTTTCTTTTTTAACAGCATGGCATTTGCTTCTAAAATTAATCATGTTGCTATTTTTGCCCCAAAAAATACATGGTGCTTGGTGTTTCTGAGGGCAAAGCTCATGTGCATTTTTACACATTTACCCTACAATGAATGACCTAAAAGAAAAAATATTTTTTAAGAAGGACTATAAAAATTGTAATTATTTAGAAGGACCAAATACAAGAGTATAAAATTAATAATACTAAACTACCCTTATGGAAATCTTCTCCATTTCCTCTCACATTCAATTTTGAAAACTAACATAAAATTTTAAATTTCAATAAATTAAATAAAATTTTTCTCAATTTTCATTTTTTACAAATTATATAGGTTTATCTATGAAAATTAATTTCACATTCTTCAATTTTTTTAAAATTATAATTTTCTAAAATAAACAAAATTTTTAATTAAAAATATTATTATATCATTTTAATAAAACTCAAGGTGTTTTTACATATAATTTATATGTTAAAGCAAAAATATTTATATAATTTAACGATTTTTACTTTATAAAAATTTATGTGGGTTAAAAAATTCATTGAATGATAATAAAATTAAAAAAATCTAAAAAATAAGTTTTTTTAAAAATAATTGATTTAATGATTTTTACTTTATAAAATTTATTGATTATATGAATATGGAATTTGTTGGGGGAAAAAAATTAAAAATAAGTTTGAACCATTGTTGATTACAAAATATATTGATTTTATATGAGTCTGAAACCGGGAAAAAAGAATGTACAATAATATTATATATGAATAATTAGCAATTTTACTTTTGATTTTAGTTATTTTTTTAATTATGAATGGAAGAGATAACATAGGAGGTTTGATTACAGACAATTTAATAATTTTTAATTTATATATAATATTTGGCCCTTCTAAATAATTATAATTTTTATGGTACTTCTCATTAAATATTTTTTTCTCTAGGTCTTTCATTCTAAGTTTCCCATTAAATTAAGCTGCTATAAAGTTGGAATTCATGGTAAAGGACTTGTGCAATGTGATGGAATTTTCGATGCATGCATGTGGGCTTCTTTGTGCGTTGCTTTTTAGCTGATGAAATGGAGTGGGTTAAGTTCATTCAACAATTGGTATTATTTCCTAAGTAGGCTGCCAACTTGTGGTTGTATCACTTCATCAAAATTTTGCAAATAAGTTATGGGAATATGTTAAAATTTGCTTGAATGGTTTTGAATTCAAAGGTTTGGGTATAAGATAGGGTTTGGCTCTTGTTTTTTGGATCAGAAGGAAATGTTATCACATCTTGATTGATGTTCTACACAATAAAGCTACTGGAAAAGCACCAGATCGTATGATAAAGAATTTATTTAATATTTAGCAATTTGTGGAGTT
This sequence comes from Acacia confusa, assembly GCA_037074495.1. Lineage (NCBI taxonomy): Eukaryota > Viridiplantae > Streptophyta > Magnoliopsida > Fabales > Fabaceae > Acacia > Acacia confusa. The sequence continues at coordinate 77,041 of CM073512.1, read as the reverse complement.
TATGTGTTTCATTAGTTATTGAAAAAACAATCTATGTTTTTTTTTTTTTTTTGTTTTAGTTATTTAAGTGATAAGGGTCATTCCTTTAGTACTTTAATCAGACTTATAAAAAAAAAGTACATTTTACAATCTATGGAAATACCAACTTCAAGTTAATGATATTGTATTATATTTCCTTTCTAACATATGATAAGTTGTAAAGTGAAGATTTTATTTATTTACTATTTTAGACGCATTTATCTTTTAGCTTGATTTTACTGTCTTGTACATTCATTATGGCTACATCTTTTGTTGGTAGATGCTTTCATGTTTCAGATTGACATATCAAGTTCTCAACGGTTTGAAATTTGTGAATTCCCAAACAATGGTGAAAGAGAACCCTAAACTGAACCAAGAGCCCCAAGGTTCTCTGGATATAATTTGTTTAATGAAGAATTTTTCAATTAGAAGGAGGAGCAGAAGCAAAAGGAGAATAAGAAGGGGAGGGGTAAGGGGAAGGACGACAATGGTAGTGAGGTAAAGACATTTTAAAAAGTTAATCTAGAAGTGAGAGACGCTTAGAATAAGTTGAGTGATAAAAAGAAAGGGCAATACAGTAAACGGGTTGATAAATCAACCTTGCCTTATGTGCAAAGTTTATGAGATATTTTGACCATCCAACCAACCATTCATACTGATTATAGCTAGGATTCATTGTGAAGTCAGATAACGTACATACTGATTGTATTAACCACTTCTGTTTTGGCAATTGCATTTGTGTCTAGGTTTATTGTACTGATAACAATGTTTTTGTAATTATTACATGAACACTAATAGTAGCTACTGTCACATTAGTGTTTCATTTGGATTATGCAAAATTTCCGTGCCTCTAAAATAGTAAATAAATAAATAAAATCGAGCTGTCATATTAAGGCGATGGAACTATAAAATAGTAGACAATTTTATAAAATAGTAAAATCAAGCTGAAACATAAATGCAATTTATAAAATAGTAAAATCAACTTAAACAGACACCAGACCTACACAAGAGGAAGATGAAATTTTGATATTCTACACAATAAAGTTGTTGGAAAAGCGCCAAAGTATGATAAAGAATTTATTTAATATTTAGCAATTTGTGGAGTTTATGTGTTTCAATAGTTATTAAAAAAACAATGTGTTTTTTTTTTGTTTTAGTTATTTAAGATTTAAATAATAAGGGCCATTCCTTAAGTGCTTTAAAAAGTACGTTTTAAAACCTATGAAAATACCAACTTCATGATAGTGATAGTATTATATTTCCTTGCTAATATATCATAAGTTGTAAAGTGGAGATTTATTTATTTATTTACTATTTTGGACTCATTTATCTTTCAACTTGATTTTACTATTTTATACATCGCCTCAATATGACAATTCCATCTCAATGGTAGCTCTTCCATTTGTCGATAGAACATGGGAAAACAACTTAAACAGACAACAGACTTACATAAGAGGAAGATGAGATTTTGGGACGAAATATCAAGAGAATGAATGAGGATACTTCAATGTATGTTAGGTAGTGGAAGGATAATGTAACCTTTCTAAAAAGGGGTGTGAATGATACTCAAATGGAGAATATAGGAAAGATGAGGAGTCAAATCACCCATAAAGCTAAGATGCTGGGAAGAGAGGAAAAGGGTGGCACGAAGGTGGATTTTGAACCGCACATGAGTGAGTGGTTAACAGAAGAAGGAGAGACAATGCCTCTGCTAACATAGGAGGAGCTCAAACCACTACTACAAAAAATGATTTTTAGACAGCTACATTTAGACTGGATATAGAGGAAAAGGTCCAAAAAGGATGACTGTCGGCAATCTTATAAATATAAAGAACTTTTTAAATCGGTTATTTTAATATGAAGTCTAAAAGATATTATTTAAACTAGTTTCCTAAAGTCGGAAAAGTTTTTTTTAAAAAAATGTCTAATACTTTTAAGACTAGTTGTATTGTTTAACTGGTTTAAAAGATGAAACTTTTAAAACTAATTGTTAACAATAACTAGTATAAAAGATGAGGAATAAAAAATGATATATGTATTATTTTTAAGATCGGTTGTTAAAAATAACCAGTTTAAAAGATGAAACTTTTAAGATTAGTTGTTAATAATAACCAGTCTAAAAGATGGGGAATAAAAAACAATATGAGATGGAAGATCACCTAAAGGGGGGTGAATAGGTGATCTCAAAAACTTTTTCACGAGACACACACAGGCACAAGTAAAGTAGAAACAGAGAAGGAAAATAGACATCGAGAAATTTATAATTATTTGGTCTAACACTTCAACCTATGTCCAATCCCCAAGCACACCTTAGGATTTCCACTAACTCTTCAAATACGAATACAATTACACACTCTGTAACTTAACTTAGGATGATCCCTTCACACTCAGACTTACTCTCCCTTACAAGTTGTAATCGTACACCCATACTTAAAGTTACACAACCTTAAGATTTAACAACTGAATGAAATAAGTGTTTAATAATTCCTCACGAGTAGATAATAAATGAACACTGAAGTACAGGAAATATCCGAAGATATTAAGTGAAGTTAATGAAACAACTGATCGTAATAATGCATTATTGAATGCGTAAAGTTTCGGTTGTTGGCGGAATTGAATGTGATGAGTTTTTATAGCCTTCGCCATTAATGTCGTTGTGAAGCTTCATAAACTAGCTGTTGAGACTCTTTGTATTTTTCGTTAGGCACAAATATACTCTGTTTGTGAATAGTCGACCGTTGCTTCATTAATTGCATTCGCCGTCGACGTACTTATGCAGAGAGTGATTTAGATTAATACTTGGAATAGGTAAGCCTCGAAGGAATGATTTCATCCGCTACGAGGACTAATTCCGATTATGGTTCTATTTTCTGAGTTGCATTAAATGCGTCTGACACGGATTTGCTTTACAAAAATTTTGATGTTAAACAATATTAAGCATATTTGAAAATCACTAGCAATCTAATTAAATGATGTTAGGAATGGTAAGGATTAATATTATGAAAGTAGCCAATCTTAATCAATGAATTGTAGATTACGAGAACGGAGATTTCAAATGCCAATATGTATTCTCAAGAATTGTTCATCTTATTCTCGAGAATTATCGAAGGAAAAAGTATTTCCAAAAACCATGTCTTAACGATACCCAAGAATTACATTTTAGATTCTTGAAAATGATACATTCAAAGATTTTTGCAAACATCAGTAGTTAAGCATTCTTGAGAATCTCTTCACTCATACTCAAGAATCATATTTTAAGTTAATACTGAAGAGAAATATAACCAGAGTATTTATCGTTAATTTTCAAGAATTGATTTCTCATTCTCGAGAATTACATCAAAATAATTATTTCATTGTGATCCTGTCTAGGCATTCTCGAGAGTCACTTACAAGCTCTCGAGAATCAATGTAACATGAAGATGCACATTTGTCAATTCTTATTCAAAATCTTACAATCTTTAAGAACCTTGTTATCATCAAAACATTAAGAGCTAACACAATATATTTATTACTTTTAAGACCGGTTGTTAAGAATAACTAGTCTAAAAGTTGAAACTTTTAAAACCGGTTGTTAACAATAACCAATCTAAAAGATGAATATTCTCTTTTATCGTGTTGAAAATTGAATTTCCATATTTGAACATGTTTTCATGGAAATTGAATATATGTGGAGAAACATTGTGTAGTGAGCTTGCGGTGAAGGTATGCTTATGGCCAATCCAATTCGTTACCATCTCCATCTTATGCTCTGGTCCGTTGCTCTATGGTCGTTGTGCACTTCTGCTAACCTCACATATTAGTCTCACCTTTAGTCTCAACTTATGTCAACGAATCCTTCAAGTGGTCAAGAGTTTCAAATCTTATCTCAGTGTAGTCCGTCAAGCGGCTATAATTCGTGACTCATGAGTTTTATCTCGACTTTATCCCTTAAGTGTGCACAAGTCTCAAGCCTCTCAACTTCCCCTTTTCTGTCAAGATTATTCTGGTTTTTCCTCATTTATGTGAAGAAATTTGATACTGATTATTTCAGTTTGTGGTTTGATCTGAGTTTCAAATTTGATTTGTCCTAATATAGCAAAGGAATTTAGCTTCCCCGTATTTTTTTCCCTAGCAAAATTATCTTCGGTCATTTCTTTATCCCAGCAAGATTATTGATAGTGTTCAGTTTATGTGCTTGATTTGAGTTTCCAATTTGATTTTTACTAAGAAAGCAAAAGGAATTTGGCCCTTCTACTCTCCTTCTATGTATTCTCATTTTTTAGTTCAAAAATCGTTTCAACCAAACTAAACCTAACTGAAATAATTCGGTTTAGTTCACTGTAAAAACTCATCGGTGAGGTCTTGGGTAAGGATGGCTTGGGTGATGGCCATATCGATGTTGTCATGTCAATGATAGGGATCTTGATATGGCACTTTTTGTGAGACAAAGGAGCAGCGTTGAGAACAAGCTTAAAGAATGCTTGAGTTAGGTCCCCAAAAACTATGTACTAGCTGAGTGACGCCACCATGAGAAGCTCAATGAGAGGTTCATCATATTGAGATCTCTCATGCCTCTTATCACAAAAATGGACAAGGCATCCTTATTATGGGACATCATCAAGTACGTGAAACAGTTGCATAAAAAGATCCAAGATTTGGAGGCGGGTAACGGCTAGATGGAAGCAAAGCAACAACAATCAAGGGAGCAGCAAAGGAGCTTGATGAGAGTGGGGTTGAACAATAGGAAGATGAGGATCGTGAAGGGAAGCAAAGGGATGAGGAAGCCAAAGTCAATGGAGGTGTCACCATCGACATCGTCGTCAGAGTGGTGACATCGATGCGTGCGTTGATGATAGAGAGTAATGTACTTTGAAGATGGTGGGCCTAACAACTTTTAAGACTGATTATTTTACACAACCGGTTTTAAAAGGCTTACTTTTAAGACATCTTATTTTAAGAGTCTTATATTTTAGACCTTATATCTTAAATGGTCTAAATAGTGATTTTTAAGACTTATTGAGAAACCGATTTAAACATAACAAATTGTTAAATCGGTTATATCGCGACCAAATCCAGAATTGATCTAAAATGCAATTTTCACCGGGTCTAAAAAACAATTTTTGTAGTAGTGAACTAGCAGGGGATATACCAAAACTCCATATTACTTATTAGAGACTGAAATATCTTGGTCATCCTCAAAAAGATACCCTTATTATCACATTGTTGGGGAAAACTACCAACATGAAGATGATGAGGGATCGAGTTCAATGGTTGCTATAGTCAAATAACTTTGAAATCATAGATTTGCTTAATAATTACTTTGTGTTTCGAACAACTGATAGTACTTTGCAGAGCAAATTGTTGTTTGATGGTTCATGGATTATCTAGGGTCTAGGGTCACTACATAGCTATTCAAAAATGGAGTTTGAACTTTAACCCTTACTGTAACAAAATCAAATGAGTTGCGGTTAGAGTTGGGGAATATGATAGGAAGAGGCTTGAAAGTTGATTTGAATATACTAACATAATGTAATAATTCTAGTAACAAAGTAGAAAGAAGGAAATATGCCAAAGTTAGTGTAGAGATTGATCTAAACAAGAAGTTACAATATTGGTTTATTGTGAGGAGGAAGATGCTTAGATGTGAGTAAGAAGGGTTGGAAAACACTTGTTTTAAATGTGGTAGATACTATCACAATGTAGATGAATGTTTGTTTAACATGATAAGGAAGAGAAAAACTCACCAGAAAAAGCTCAGGTAAGATGGGAAGACATTGAGATGGCTCGATTTCTCAACAATAACAACTATTGGCAAGTTGCTTAGGTGTCACAATGAATGAGGAGTTCGGTGCTTGGATGAAGTCAACAAGGATGTTTCAATAGCGATCTATGAAAGGAGTTGCAAAGAAAAATTCAAATATGAAGCCACAAGGAGAAGGGAGGTCAAAAGGGGTAGAGAACAATGCTACTGGTAGTACGAGATTTGAGATTTTTAGGGAAGAGGAACCAATTGTGCGACCATATGAAAAAAAGGTTATTAGCAAGAACAAGGAGCATGTTATAGTATGGAGGCAAAAATAACATATTCCTAAAGCTACAATGAGGCGATTCTCTCAATGCCCCATGTTATGTTCCAAGGGAAAAGTACAACTGAGAAGGGAAAAAGTAGTAGAAGAGTTATGCAAAAAGAGAGAAAAAGGCAACAAAAGTAGTGTGGATAAAGTAAAAACCAAGTTTTAAAAGCCAAGAAATTGGCCAGAAGATTAGTCCAATGCAGCTAAACACAGTGTAACTAAAAAGCTCAATAGCAAAAGAAAAGACCAATAAAAGGAAAGAAAGAAAGAAAGAGGGGGATTAGAACCAGACCTAGAATAACCTCTCGTTTGTTTAAAAGAAAGCAGGTCATGAAGGATCATAAAACATTTTGGCAATTTACAAGAAAAATATGGGTATTTTCAAGACAAAAAAAGAGGATTCAAAAGAACATAAAGAATTAAAAACAATTTGGCCATTTAATGACAAATATAGAAACTCATAAGATAAATATGGATATTTACAAGACAAATAAAGGGATTCAAAAGAACCTAGGGAATTAAAAATCTTTTTTTGGCCATTTACAAGACAAATATAAAATTCACAAGATAAATATAAGTATGTACAAGATAAATAAAGTAAGGACATCATTGTCTTTTCACCAAAAAAAAAATATTCCATTTTAAACATGAGGTGTAGTGAAGTTTCAAAAAATTTTGAGAGTTGACTGAAATTAATTTTCTACCAGGGCTAAACAAGTTGCATCTTTGTTGGTTCATAAATGTTGCTATAGATCTTAGAAACATGTCCACTCTCTACAAAGCTCACGCTTATCTTTGCTTTAGGTTGATGTTTAGCCTATTGCTTGCGTACAAAAATTGCATTGTTAAACAAGGTCTTCGTTGTCGTTAGAGGAGGTTAAGGAGATTTTGCTAAAGGATGAGAATGAACACACATGTGCACGCACATTGTTATATCCCATATCGATTGGGGAGAGGAACGAAAGACGCCTTATAAGGATCTATAAACCTTCCCCTCTTGATGCTTTTTAAAGCCATAAGGAGTCATGGCCCCAAAGCGGATAATATTAAGAGAAAGGTGCTAGGATTTTACAATTGATATTAGAGCCAGGCTCAAGTCAATGTGGGTTGACAGTCCAATGAGGACGCTGGGCCCAAAGGTGGGTTGAGTGTTATGTCCTATATCGGTTGGGGAAGGGAATGAAAGGCACCTTATAAGGGTCTAGAAACCTCCCCTTCTTGACACTTTTTTAAGTCATGAGAGGCAATGGGCCCTAAAGCGGACAATATTAAAAGTGAGGTGTTGGGATGTTACACACACACACTCTCACACTCACACACACACACGCGCATAAAGAGAGAGAGAGAGAGAGAGAGAGAGAAGCACATTTGTGTTATTTCATTTTGATTTAAAAAATGATAAATTAGGCTCTCACACTTCTATAGTATTATGAATATCAAGTACATCTTTCTATCTTTTAGGCTCTGTTTCGTATGCAACATTGAAGGGTAGGGATTGGGATTGTGCCAAATTATATTGTTTAGTAAGAGGAATTGAAGATAACTTAGGATTGAGAGTACCACAAAAATGAGATTGCTTCAAAGCCACCTCCTTTGATATTGCATTTTCAATCTAGATATTGCAAATTTAAGAGACAAAAATACCTTTATTTATAATAAATTTTGGCCAAAAGTATCCTCTTAATTTTGAGATTGTATCATCCCTCTTGCTCCTTCCATCATCATCCTCTTTCCATCACCCACACCGTCGTTCTCATCGCTACCACCACAATCAAGAAAGTTGAGCCTTCATCATTGATAAAGAAGAAACAACCAGTAATGGAGAAGACAAAGAAATCCCAAAATGAATTCTCCAATTGCTATCCCTCCCACTACTTTGATTTCTAATGAACCTCACCTTCAACTTCGATTGAATATCATCTTTGGCTTTGGCTAGAAAGGTAAACTGAACACTCTCTTGCTCTGACTTGACTTCTAAGGTGGGAGAAAATGGAAAGAAGGGGATTCTAAGAGGGAGTCAAGAAAAGTAACAAAAACATGAAATGAAGGGGTAAAGGAGGAAGAATAGGATTAAGCACTTGACTAATTTACAAAGTCCTGTAAACATGAAAAGTTCAATCCTTTAGAAAATCATAAAGTGTTGGAATCCTCCTCATTGAAAACCTAAAAGAGCAAAGAAAGAGGATTTGTAGAGGGTGGCGATAGCTTCTGTAATACCCTAGATTATTATTATTATTATTTTTAATAATAATAATAATAATAATAATATTAATATTAAAATTAAAATTAAAATTAATAATATAGTAATAATAAAAAAATTTAGAATTTAATAAATGGTTTATTATTTTTTTTATTAATTAGCAATAGCTAAAGAGCCCAACCTACAGAGCTCAACCCATAGCTAAACCCTAAAGTTTAATTATAAGTTTAGGTCTAGCAGCTTTGCTGATGTTTGTGTTTTTGGGCTGCGATGATCCTTCGGGGGAGCAGAATTTCAGTGAAACGGGTGCCAAGGGTTGGGGCTAGCAGTGAGAAGCGAGGAAAACGTTTAATGAATTCTAGTTATTTATTTCCTTTTATTTTATATTCCGCATAAAACATTTCTTTTAGGTTTAGATTTATGCTAATGTAATAAGTAGCCTTACACTTGTTCCAGTACAAGTGCGGCGGTAATACTTTCCAAATTTGGATATTTTGAATTTTAGTTATTGTTATAAAAATCATGAAAATTTTATGTTATTATAACTAATAGAAATTCGGGGGTGTTACAGCTTCTTATCGACTTCAACTAGAGATTTTGCCTTACAGGAGATGGCAAAGCAAAGGAATTAGAAGATGGAACGCCAAGATGCCTTAGGGCTGACTCTAAAGGTGGAGATCAGTAAAAGTTGAAGATGTAGATATGTGAAGGACTTATGATGGAGTTTGAATTGCCACAAAAAAAAACGTGCAGGTCGCTGGTTGAAGAAGATGAAAGATAGCTATTTTATTTTATTTTTTAATAATATTGATATTGTAGTCTTTTATAATTTAGGAATGATTATAAAATAAGGGTTAAATACCGTTTTTGCCATGGAATTTTACCCTGAGGAGCACTGGTCACCCTGAAGTTTTGTTAGTCTCATTTTTGCCTTAGAAGTTTAAAAACATAGCAATCTTGTTTATTCGTTGATCTTGACCGTTGAGTTGTTGCTCTTCTTTGTAAACTTCCAAGGGCAAAAGTTCTCAAAAAAAAAAAACTTTCAAGGAAAATTTGCTCTTTAAAAAAACTTCCAGGGCATATTTGCTCCGTTTTTAAACTTCCGGGGCAAAAATGAGACAAAAAATACTTTTGTGTAACAAATGCTTTTTAGGGTAAACTTGCATGGTAAAAATGGCATTAAACCCATGAAATAAAATAAAAGTAAATTTTACTTGATACCAAACTTAATTTTAAAGCCTCATCCCTTATTCCAATTTCCAATATCAATCTCAACCCAATGCTAATCCAAGTCCAAGTCCATCAAAATTTAGTCCCTATGTACCGAAGAGGCATATATTTTTTAAGTTTTCTAGCTGGGGGTTTCCCAATTTTTTTTATAGGGCCCTAAAATGTCTTTTGCTTGTAATGAAATTTAGTGCCCAAATTATTCCAAACCTAGATAAGCACCCAATTTCAAGGATTACGCAAGGATTCCTTTTTCTATCCACAAATATGTAAGGGCCTATTTGGTACAGGGAATATATAAGGAAGGAAATGAAAGGACAAGAAGGGAAGGGAACTTAAAAAGGTGAGTTGTTTGGCAAATATGAGAATGGAACTTAAATTGAGGAAAAATGAAATGTTTGGTAAGAAAAAATGACAGTTGGTTGAATAGGAAGGAGGGGCAGAATACCCATAATGCCCCTAAAATTTAAAAAAAAGGGTGAAAAACACTTGATTGAATTTTTTTTTCCTTTCTGATAGAAACAAGCCCAACTTCAAATTGTGACTATGTTGGTTGAGAATGAAAATTGAAGGAGGTGTCGATGGGATCTCCGAGGTCAACGACCAGAACAATAGTCAGAGGTAAGAAGGATGATAGATGGAGAAGAAATTAGATGGTTGCAGCACTAAATGTTTTTCCTTGTTAAATTTCGACAGATCTAGGGAGGGGCCTAAAAAGTAAGGAGGTATGTAGGTTGGAAATGTGGGTTGCGGTTGTTTATAAAGGAATGCAAGAGTGAATGAGTATAGGCAATTGAAGAATAGAGTAGGGTTGGGGATTTTTTGGTGAGCTGCGAAAATCAAGACATGACATGAAAAAAAAAAAGATTGGCAATTGAAGTTGAAGTTAATTGGCTAGGCATAAGTAAGTTTAATAGATATTCAGTTCATATTGTTGTTGTTATCCTGAGCACAATAATCTTTATTGTATTGTAAGAACTTATAAGCAATAAAACATAAATCTTTTTTCTAGTTTTGAAAGTGGGAAATCTCTCAAATGTGCTAGCATGCTTGAAATGCCAACTGAAGGTAACTGGCATATTTGAATCAATCATGCAACTAGAAGGTTGGAGGGCATACATATTGCTACCTATTAACAAATGACAGTAAAAGCATGTAATATCCACAAGGTACATGCAACTTCTTTACATAAGATGAAGTGGAGAAAGAAAATAATAAAACCAGAAAAGAGGTTCGGGGAGCTTTTTATATAACATTTGAGTTCTAATGGCATGAAAAGAAGGTATAAAACTGTCGGATGTAGGTTAATAAAACTAGTAATAAAAAGTAGCAATGTTGTATAAAATTGCAACACTCATGTGTCACTGATGAAACATAAACAAGACAAAAAGGTGATAGTCATGTGAGGTAGACTTGGAGAGTGATGAAGGTGAGGGGTCTATGAATTTGTGTTATAGGAAACGAGATGAACATTTATATAGGTTAAATTGATGTTCAGTTTGCTAAATTTTCAAAGCTAAACTATAGCAGCAAAATTTAACGTTGAACAACAACTACTGATATAATTATTATAGGTCAACCACTGTGAACAAGAAACAATGAAGTAAAGCTAGAGATGGTGGTGGGCAAAGTTAAAAAATTCCCTTACATTCGAACTTCAAAATAAATTAGGAAAGAGCCCTTTTTACATTTATAGCTAAAGAAAAAATTAGTTGTGTTAGGAATAATAAGTGACGCTAGCACAATTCAAACAAAAGTCTTGATCAAATAAAAGTATAAGTTCAAACTGATACAGACAAAGTCATGCACACCGAGACAAACAATTATGTCATTGAAGTTTGAACAATCTGAAAACTTTTGAATGTAAATGGCATCCAAAACTTTGAGTTTGAATGGATAAACTAACAGTAAATTATTCTCTGCTGCAATTAATTTTAGTTAGATCTGGGAAATCGGGCCGAGCCCGTCGGGCCGGCCCTAGCCCTTCAAGGGCCAGGCCCTGGAGGGCCAGCCCTAGAGGGCCACGGGTCGGTCCGTTAGGTCCTGCATAATTTTTTTATCTTTTTTAATTGAAGTTGAAGTTAGACTTTGCTCATTATTTTTGTTGACATTTTTATTTTCTTGTGTGTTTCATACATTCATTTGCTCATATGCTTCTTCATTTCAAGTGTTTCTTTCATGTACATTTTAACATAATAATTTTTTTTAAAATAAGTTATTTGAAAATTTTAAACTTAACAAAAGAAAACTTCGTCAATTTTTTTTTAACAGGTAAGGGCCTTTAAGAATAAAATAAAAGGATTCAGGGATAGGGAGTTCATATACGATGTTGGTTTATTAGAATATGTAACCATTGAAAATGAAATAGGAAAATAGTAGAGTCAATAGTTGATTATAGATTTTATAATCGTACATAATACAAATTAGGTTTTAATGAAAAATTGATTTCCTTAGAAATATGTGTCCTAGAGACTAACAAACAAGAAGTGTGCTTGATTGATAATATTTATTTGATAAATTAGAACTTTAATTGTTGTATTTTACTAATCATATTTAAAAAAAAAACAGACGAAAAATAGTTAAAATTTAGAATAGTAATTTTTAGGCCCTGCGAGCCGGCCCTGGCCTTTCAAGGGCCAGCCCTGGAGGGCCGGACTGGCTCTAATTCCCAGCTCTAATTTTAGCACATGAGAGGATAAGGCTAGTAATAAGGAAAAGAACAATGTTCCTGACTTTGGAATTGATGAAATTATGTCATTGGGGTTAAAAGGTAAACAACATCATGCAAATTATTGCCTTATAGTTAAAGTGATTAAAACAATCTGCTGCAATTGAAATTGATGGGTAGAAGTTGGGGATAGAGAAAGTAATGCAAATATAAGCTGTTGACCTTGAAAGTAATGGAAATAAGCAGTTAACATTACATGAAAGTGAAATAAGTAGTTCACATTGAAATACAGATTTCCTTGACATTGTTTGCTCCATAACAAATTTCAAACACCTTTACAACTTTAGGTCATATCAGATAAGCTGGCCCAAAAGTATAGCGTTGGACCTATCACCCCTTTCACTACCTTATGTACATATGGCTAACACAAACAAAATGTAGCAAAAGGTACATGTACAAGGTTTGGACACAAACTTTATCCTATGTTCATTTTTGTATTTTCCCTCAATAAACATGGTCAAAAGTTTGTCGTCCTTGAAAATCAAAAGTGAAAGTTGTGTCCAAAAAATATTAACACATTTGAATCTATGAGATGGGCAATAAACAAAACCTCATGTGCCCAAGTTTAAGTACACTAAAGTAATTAATGCTCTAAAAGGCTTTGGATCCATAAAGGCTTAAACATTGGAGGAATGTTGGCAAATGTATTTAGTAGTTGCTCAGATCCTAATACCATGATATGAGCAGAGTTTCTCCTAGAAGTGTTGAACCTTCCACCTCCAGCAGTTGCATGAACATATCAGAACCTTTGGTATCAAGCGTAGCTTGCCTTTTTTGAGTTGAAATATGATTCCCTAGTTTTTCAAACACATTCACTATGGTCTTTGTCCAAAGAGGTAACTGTCTCTCACAAAACATCGACAAAGACTTTAGAGTTGTTCAGTCGTCGCTTCTTCTTAGGACAAAATGAGGCATCAACAACGTTAATTGTGTTAGGTCCAATTTCAAACATTGCTTGTGAGGACAAACTAACTAACAAGCACACCACGCATAAAGTGGCACTTAATTTCATTTAAATTCACATATGACATAGTAGTTTTTTCTCAGACAAACAAATGCAAGCCATTCTCCATGAACAAGCAACCATTGAGAGCTTTTGCATACTTGTTTTCCAACAATAATTCCTACTATAAACTAATTTAACTTAGTCCACATTTTAACATTTACTTTTGACATGTAATCTATACCCAATGAAAACCCAATTGTCATCTTCAAAAATCATACAAGCAGGCTACAATCACTTTTATATATAAAATATGTTAAACATAATGGTCAGATTCATTATTTTAAAAAATAGAGCACATTGTATAGAAAATTACAAGCAATGTGTTATTGCCTATTTTAGTTGCTTTATGATTTACATTTGCTAACTCATCATTATTCACACAAACATACATATTAACATGACATTAATTATAATGTCACAAAATTTGCTTTAGAACGTCATTGTTTGTGTTTGGAAGCAAGAGGCCATGGGGAAAATTTTTAATTCCACACGACCCACTTAGACACCACAATATACCAATCCATTGCCATTTACCTAGATTCGAGCTATACTTTCCCTTGCCTTAAACTTGTTCTTAACGTCATCCTCCTATTGTCGTCACTCCTGCCTTCAGCTCGTTGCTCTTGCCTTTTAAAAGGCTGACTGTTTACAAAGGGTTTTTTGCTCCTTAAATTGTTTGTCCCGAATTTTTTTTTCAGATTCTGTCACTTTCAATGGGAAGTTACTTTCTCATATTTAAGGCCCTGTTTGTTACAGGAAAGATGTGCCTAAGGAAAGGAAGATCACAATCTTCCATCTAAAAAAGTTTGTTTGGTATAAGTATCTTCCCCCAAGTCACTTTCCTTCGAGTTCCAATCTTCCATCGGCCGTACAAAAAAACTTTCCATCCGAAACAAGCGGGAATGTTTGAAGTTTCTGAGAAGATAAAATTTTGGGACCAAAAAGACCCTCCTGAACCCATCGACGCTCCTCCTACCCCTTCCAGGAATCTTGTTCTTTTGAGGTTCATTTCTGCATCAAGTTTCAGTTCCGTCCTTGCAGCAAATAATTTTCCTTATGTCTCCGCAAATGCAACACCAATTCCTCCTCCAAGTCCATGGCCTGCTGCCCCACTGTTCGTCCCAGTGAACTTTCCTGGTTCACAGACATCATCGCCTAGCGCCCCAGTCCTAAGCGGTCCCTTGCGAAGAAGAAGAAGGGATAATGTAGTATACGTTGTATGTTTTGAGTTAAGTGTAATGAGCTACACAGTATTGTCTATGGTTTTTATTCTTTCGACTCGACTGCTGGTATAATGTTGCTGATATGGTTTACATACTTTCATGTAGAGTTTGAACTGTGTTGTTTGGTTCAAACTTTAATGTTGTTGATATGATTTTAGGCTGTTATTTTTGGGTGCATGAGGCACATTGTGAAAAACTTCACAAATGCTTGTTATGCAGCATTTGAGAAGCCCAATGTCTTTCAATTTTTTTACATTTCACACTATAGTTCACATGGCATGACAGATGCTTCACTGTTTCTAACATGGGTTCCATGCTTTCATGGAAGTTCGAACTTTATTGTTTCGTTCGAACTTCGATGAGACCCTGATCCCCTCTTCAATTCACTCAAAATAGAGTTAAACGGAGGATCTCTTCATAAGTGTAAAGTGCAGGTGATTTCTGGTTTATTAATCCTGAAGATTAATTTTATGTATTAAAGCAATTCTAGCATTCTCTTTCACTGTAAAGGAGAATAATTCACGTCTTTTTTTACCTCTTTCTATAAAATGAAGTCTATTTCGCGGCCATTGATGGAAGTGAAGGTCATAGATGAGAGCTAGGAAGAAGGTCGCAAATGAGAGTGATGAGGATGAAATTTATGGGCATTATAGGTATTTTACCTAATCTTCTCACTTAACCAACACCCAATTCTTCATAACAAACATCTTATTTTTTCTCAACTTAACTTCCATTCCATAGCATATCAAACAGGCTCATATTTTTAAGTTCCATCTTGATCTTCCTTTCCTCTCCATTCATTTCCTTTTCTTTCTCAAATCTTCCCAGTAACAACAGGGCCTAAGGGAATTCAGCGCTAACGGGAACTCAATTGACAGAAGATTTGGGTGTCAAATGTGCTTTTCGCCCGGGATCACTTTCATACCTTCCCTCACGTGAGTTACGTATACCAAACAGCCCGGATTCCTCTCGACTAAACTGACGTTACGGGCTTACGGCTTCAAACTTGATAGGTCTACCCCACACTCTTCCCGCACTAAACTGACGTTACAGGCTTACGGTCTCAAACTTGATAGGTATACCTCACCCTTCCGTCACCGCGTTCTGGTCACCAGTTTTTCCTCAAGGTTGGTTCGCTTCTCTTCTAATTTCAATTTTGATTTTGTTCCACAATTTCTCTGGTCTTGCGCTTCATTGGTTTCTTCCAATTTTAGTTTTTTTTACCTAAACTTTTTTGATATTCTTAGCTTGTTTTTCATGTCGAGATTTCTTTCAATTTCAAAATTAGTACGAGTTTCCTTTTCATTTGGGAGAACGAAGTTTCCCCTTTTCCCCCTCACGTATGAGCTCCCCTTTTGTTTTCTTCTGGTTGTCTGTACCTATGAAGCACCGATTCTGACACGGAGTTTTCTGACATGGAGTTTTCGATACTTTCTCCAAACAGGGCGTCAATATGTTCTCGATAGAGACGTCGATGCGTTACTTCAAATAATATTGGTGCTTGATTCTTTATGTTTGATTCCAACACGCGTTTCCGATCCGTCCCGATACCCTTATCCGATGCGTTGGAAAAAAAGTTTAGGCGTATCGGTGCTTCATAGGTCTGTACCTGTTAATTTGTTTCTAATCATTTAATCGTTACTGTCACGTACTGGAGAACTCTGCCACTTCTCTTACAGAGATGCAACGACCAAATTTACTGTATTTGGGCCGTTCATGAGGAATGTTTCGTTGTATTCTCTGTAGTGTATTCTTGAGCAATTTAATCACCAGCGTTTGTTCTGAATAGACGGAAGTTCTTTTTGCTTGGTGACTGGGCTCTATAATGTCTTCCTGTTAGCCGACTATCAACTATAGGTTCATATATATTAAGTATTTCACTTTTCTCCCTTCTACTGTTATTAATGTGGTTGTTATCATGTCCACAACGCTGTATTGAGTATGTGTCAGCTAAAGATTAGTCTAGGGAGAGAGAAGGAAAAAAAAAAGGCAATTTTTAATATGTGTTATTATTTAATAAACTGTGTCTTTTTTTATTTTTATTATTAATTTTTTCTTAATAATTTCTTTTCTTTTGGGGTCGGTGATTGTAAGAATCAAATTTAAATAAAAGAAAATGTCAAATTAAGATAGCGATTTTATTTCTTTTGTATCCATTCTCCTGAATCCAAAGTGCACGGGGTTTTGTATATACTTGATTGATAGTATAACAGACTAGACATAACTGCTGGTATCTAACTGTTACAACAGAATACTGCTATGACTACCTGTACCCAAAGATCCTCTTGAAGCCTTTAGGATCTTATCGATTTCTCTAGTTGTCATAGATGTTGAAATTGAGGAAGAGATGAACATTTGAACCGTGAAGTATGAACTCTTTCCTAGTAAAGGATTCAAGGCACGCTAAGTCTAATAATTAATTATATGAAATTCATATATGTGCTTCTTGAAATCTCATATCTTCACCAATTATTAACATTGTAGGTGTTCTGAGTTCTGTTTGTTCAGGTACACCCTTGCATAGATATAAGCGCCCAATCATACAACTTTAGCATTTAACCTTTAACCAAGGCTGCTGATATGGCTACCACCAAGGTCTATGTTTTGTAAGAATCTTTTCAACTGCTTTTTTTCTTATTTCCTCCCTCAATCTCGTGCAGAAATGCACATGCTTAGATATAGATAGGGGTGGATATATTGAACGTGATTTTTTGTGGGTGTGGTGGGGTGGTGAGGGTGTTGCCCCCTCCAAATTTTGTTCAGGTAGTTTAATGAATCATATATCTCATCAATTATTACAGGTATTACTCTTTATATGGACATGTAGACACTATGGCACGAGAAGTACACAGAGGGGCTGCTTCAGTTGAAGGTGTAGAAGCAACACTCTGGCGTGTAAGTCATCATTTGATCAAGCATGTAAAATCAAGTTGGAGAGAAGAGAGCCTTTACAGTGTTTTTTTTTTGTCCCCCTTTTCAATTGCGTTTGCTGAAAATTATAGGTACCTGAAACACTTTCTGATGCAATATTGAAAAAGATGAAAGCCCCTCCTAAAGCAAATGATGTGGAAGACATTAGGCCAGAACAACTTGTGGAAGCAGATGGTTTAATATTTGGTTTTCCTTCTCGTTTTGGTATGATGCCAAGCCAGTTCAAGGCCTTCTTTGATGCCACCCACGACCTCTGGGTTTCCCAATCACTGGCTGGCAAACCTGCTGGAATCTTCTGGAGTAGTGGCTTTCATGGGGGTGGCCAGGAGCTTTCAGCGTAAGTTTTCACATCTACTTTTTGTCTGCAGGAAACATTTCCTTTGGCTCTCATTTGTAGTTTAAAAATTGCCACTTCTGTTTGTTGCTAATGTATTGGATTTTTAGTCAATAAGGATACATGCTTCAATTACTTGTTCTTGAATCTTAGCTATATATGATTTAATTTTTGAGCATGAACATTTGTCTTTTTTTAGTGTAGATAGGACTAACAAGTAATGAGTCGAGAATATTTAAAACGTGTAAGAGTTTAATTGAGAGATAAATAGTTAAAGCATTATGTTTGAGATTAAAAAAAACAGATTGCCTCTTCTTCTATTGTTGGATCATAAATGGAGCAATCTCAAATAATTTGTTGCCCCTATTTTTGCCATTCTGAGTTATTTTCTTTTGTTGGACTTTATTAAAGTGGAGACGCCTATGTGAACTTGATCTTTAGAAGTCTGATAGATCAAGACATCATTGAACAAAATTAAAAATCATGCCAAATAGACTTCCCAATGAAATTGCTACTAATATGTTTATCAGGTTTTTTCTTATTGGTTTTGTTTGTTTATATAGTTTTTTCCAGTTGACAGGTAAGATGGCTAGTAGCATTTCTCATCCATTCATTTATTGACACCAGGCTCTAGCCACATTTCTCATAATCTTTTTTGTGGTTGATTTTGGTTTTCACTTGGGTGTTGGGATTTTGTACTGTGGTGGCAGATTGACGGCGATAACGCAATTGGCTCATCATGGTATGATTTTTGTACCACTTGGGTACACATTTGGGAGTGGCATGTTTGAGATGGAGGAGGTTAAGGGAGGTTCTTCATATGGTGCTGGAACTTTTGCTGCAGATGGATCTCGTCAACCCACCCAGCTAGAACTTCAGCAGGCTTTTTACCAGGGCAAATATGTTGCTCAAATAGCAAAAAGGCTTAAAATCTAATCCGCTGCGTAGTTCAGGCGTGAATGTTTGGAAATCACCAAAACCTAGGTTTCAGAAACTATTTTCTGTAAGTCGAGATAAAACTCTTTTCATATATTTACCTCATAAATTGTAAAAGTTATTTTCCAAAAGCTAATCTAAACGGAAAGTTAAATTATACAATTATACAAAACCACGATGAACTTTGGGTCACTTGTATATAACTTTTGATATTTTAAAGTTTAAATTTATCATCCTCATTTTTTATTTTTTAACTATTAACTCCCATCATTTAGTGACTGTTTATCTTCTTAACGAAAATTGTCATGTAAGATTATGAGATGACATGTGTCATCTTACATGACATCCTGTGTTAATTACTAGAGCTAGGAAATCAAGTCGAGCTCGTCAAGTTGGCCTGTTAAGGCCCTGGCCCTTAAAGAGTCGAACTTGAAAATTAGAGTGGCTAAATGAAATAAACCCTATAGGACCTCGGGTTTAAAAGAGCCAACCCTGCAGGGCCTCGCATTGGCCTTACAGTCTCTTTTAATGGATGTCTTCATGATGAAGAGAATAAATTCATGATATTCTTATTCATCAAAATGAAGGACAATCAAATGACTCTAAAATTGATAATAGTAGCGAAAAAGATGACAATGATAGTCATCGTATTAATATTACTTAGTAGTATGTTTCTTATGTTTTATGTGAGTTATTTATAGACAATAGTTTGCTTTTGATTACGAATTAGTGAATGCATTTATTTGTTGAATGATTCATGTTGTTTAGGTATTAATGTTAACAACATTTATTTGATAAATTATAACTTTAATTATTGGAATTTACTAATTATATTTCTTTGAAAAGAAAAACCGGAGGAAAAATAGTAAAAATATGGAATAGTAACTTTTAGGTCTTGTATGGCCGGCCCTGACTCTTCAAAGGCCAGTCTTGATTCTTAACTCTATTAATTTAATAAATAAAACCTCCCTAAACTTTGAATAGTTGTAGATAATCCTCTAAATTTTAATTAGTTACAAATGACATCTTTGACATTTTAAAATTTAAATTTAACTCAAAATTTTGATTTATAATAAATAAACCTCATGTTACTTTAATCATATTAATAAATTATTTTTTTACTATTATTTTTTAATTAAAATAGTTTTCTCGTATAGAAAAAAACTAAAAGAATAATATTTCAAAAATAAAGAAGTCATTATTTGTATAAAATTTACTTATTTTCTTGGGGTTAATTGAGCAATGGTAGCATAGAGTTATCATCATTTATATTAAATATATTCTTGGAATCATTCGGTATTGATAGTTTAAATATTACATTTTTGTTAGAAGATATCTCTTGCCCTCATAATTTTTTATTAGTAATGCATTTTTTTTTTGAATTAGAGGTTCAACATATATTTATATTTTCTTAAAAATTATTCTTGTAGTTTTTTGCCATATAAAAGAACTATTTTAATTGACAAATGATGGCAAAATTTTTAATACATTTATTAAAATGATAGAAAAGTAACATGTAGTTTAATATTATAAATTTAAATTTTAAAATGTCAAGGGATTTTCTGCAACAGCTCAAAGTTTAGGAGGGTTCTCTACAATTGTTTAAATTTCAAGAGGTTTTATGAAATTAGTAATTTACATAGGATGCCACGTAGGATGACACATCTCATTTCATAATTCGGCGTGATATTTTTTTGTTAAAATCAATTACTTAACATTAGAGGTTTAATATTTAAAAAATAAAAGGCTAGGACGGTTAAATTTAAACTTTGAAATATCAAAGGTTATATGCAATCAACTCAAAGTTCATGAAGGTTTTGTATAATTTAGTCTAGTAATTTATGCCAATCTTCTTTCTATACTCTGAAAATAAAATTTAAATATGAGATCATTGAGTGTTGTTAAATTGCCTATGCCTCTCCTATTTTTAAAACTTAATCAAATATCCTTTTTTTTTTTAAAAAAAAATATTACATAGGCCTCATAATTTTTTTCCCCCATAAAATCGAGCATATTTCTATTTATTTGTTAAAGGAGATTTGTGTACGTTTTGAAGACAAACAACTCTTTTTATGTTAACAAAATTCATTAGAGGTTCCTGTAATTTAGTAGACGAAAATTCATCAAAAGCTTTCCTTCCTTCCTTCTATTTTATTTTGACTAAAATAGGGAAGAGGGACACATTTGGAATTGTCTTTCTTTCTTTGCTCTTACCATCCCTTCCATTTCCTTTCTACCCCACTATTAATTTCAAATTTTAGATTAAAATTTGAGAGGTTAAGATTTAATATCTTACAAACTTACTAATAAAATATCAAATTATTAAAAAAATAAATAAATAAATTCAAAAATTGGTAAATGTTAGTCATAATAATTTTAAATTACAATAAAAATAGAGAAAATTGCAATCAGGTCTCAATTAACAGACTTAATAGCAACCAAGTCCCTTGAAATCATCAAATTACAATTAAGTCCTAAGATACTTGTGTGCAATTAACTCCAAACATGAAAATACAATCTTATTCTTTATTGAATTTGAAAAAAAGATGAAATTTTTAGGTTATTCCATGTTTGAAAAGTTCTTTTAGGATTTCACTATAATTTGATGATTTCAAAGGATTTGATTACTATTAAGTATATTAATAGGGAAGTCAAGCCCTTGTTATTTTATGGAAGATTTTTTAAATATAAAGTTTTTTTAATATAAAATCAATTTATCTAATAATTTTTCTCCTTCATCGACTATAGAAGGACCAACAAGAGAGGCCCCATGAATATGGAAGTTGGTTGTGATCTATGATCTGTTTCATAGGAATTATGTGGCCCAGGGGTGACTTTCCGATGTCAGATCGTCATTGAGAGTTCTAAATTATGGTCCCAGATCATGAGACCATGTTTTAAAAATTAAAAAAAAAATGATAAACAACCCAAATTGGTAAAGGCAAAGATGGTTGACACTCAGGCTCTCATTAGAACAAACACCTTACTCATCCCATCCTCTACGGAGATGGAGGATTTACTCACTAGAAGTTCTAAAATGATCAAAAATGGAATTTCGTTGCAGGGAGACAATATGGAAGCTCATTGGCCAAAACTGGGAGCTAAGGAAACAAGGTTTTCAAAAGGTTCAACCTCCTTTGCGGACAAGCTAAAGGGAGTCACCGATGATGATGTTGTCACTCCTGAAGAAAAAATTGAATTGGAAGCTAAGGATACTATTTCCAACGATGCAATGTCGAATGACTCACAAGCTACACCTGAGACAGAGTACCTATGTCAAATGATAGAGGACCCTCAACGGAACTTTCCAACCTTCGTTTTCTCTACGAAAATGAAAAAACGAATGTACGAGGCATGTAATAACTCTATAATTATCAAGCTGCTAGGGAGGAATATTGGATACAAAGCATTGAAAACAAAAGCATTGAAAACAAGAGTTCAATTCTTATGGGCTAAACATGAAGTCACTAAACTGATTTATATTAGCAACAGTTTCTATGTAGTGAAGCTTTAAAACAGGAAAGATTATCTTAATGCACTGACAGGGGGATTGTGGATGATTTATGATCACTCTCTGGTTGTTCGACCCTGGGAGCCAATGTTTAACTCTTCCAATGCAAAAATTGATAGAGTTGCAGTATGGGTGCGTCTCCCTAGTATATTCCTTGAATACTATGATAAGGAGATCTTATCCTTCATTGGAGATAAAATTGGAGAAACGATCAAAGTGGATATCAATACATCGTGCCAACTTTGGGGTCATTATGCTTGTCTCTGTGTGTTGATAAACTTGACTAAACAGTTGATGTCTGGGTTTTCAGTGGATGGAGAAGATTACTTCATTGAATATGAAGGTTTACACATGCTTTGTTCCAACTGTGGATTATATGGTCACCAGCGTGAATTATGGTCTCAGGCAAAGAGAGATAACGAGAGTCCAGAAGGAGCTAATCAGCCGGCTCAGCCTCCAGATTATGTCGGGAAAGTGAATCAAGATAAGGAGGAGGTAATTGGCCAACATTGGAGGGTGGTCTAGAAGCATCGATGTCCACGCCAGAGTAAGGAAAAATAGGGGGATCAGGACTAATAATAGCCGACCAGTTCGTGCTTCACTTTACTAGCTGATGTGGAAAATGTTGAGCAACACTAGCAACAGACAGAATTGTACGAATCTTCTGAGTAGGTAGCAATTCCTGAACCATGATTCTCACATAAGAGCACTGAGGTAATTTGGCTGGAGGACCAGAGGTTAGGTGTCAAATGAGTGGTGCACTTGCAAGGAGTAATAAGATGGTAGAGAATTCTGAGGCTAAGCCAATTAGGACAAGACGTGTGGACAAAAGGGGACGAGAAGTTGGGGAGGAAAAGACAAAAACCACCAGTAAGGTCTTGAGATTATCAATGGGTGAAGAGCATTGTGTGGGGGTGGGGGGATATTCTTGGTATGGATACTGATGGTCTAGTGGATAACCATCCTCATGGGCCTTTGAACATTCAGCCCATTCCATATGATCTTAGAGTTAAAACAAATATCATGACTGACCAGTTGCCAGAAAATTTTGGGCCTATTATGGAGAGCCCATCTTTATGTGATATATTTTTTTTGATAATAAAAGGTGGCTACAAGCCAGACTACAGATTGTAAATAGAATTACACATAAAAGGGATTAGATCCCAAGCATTCCTTATCTACCAGATCCCTTACAAAGGGAGGGCAATAACTCAAAATACAAGATCTATTGATTCCCACTTTAGCAAGTGTATCAGCAACTTGATTGAAATGTCTAGGTATACTCCTGACAGCTACCTCCCACTCTCTCCTCAGTAGCTCCTTAATCTGATGCAGCACCAAGGAAACTGAATTAAAGTTAATATCAGCAACTTTGCCAATTAGCTGAGCAGCATCTGATTCCAACAGGATCTTCCTGAATCCTAAAACCCATGCTAGGCTCAATCCCTCATAAATAGTCCACTCCTCGGCTGAATAGGCACTACAAGCTCCAAGCATTTTAGTAAATCCAGCTATCCAAAGGCCGTTACAGTCCCGCAATACCCCTCCACACCCAGCTGAGGCAGATGTTTGTACTGAAGTACCATCAACATTCAGTTTTATCCACCCACTCCTAGGTGGTTGCCAAGAATAAATATTTTGGAGATCCTGATCTGCTAAATCAGTCACTGAACAAAGATCCTGAGATATGGAAAAACTTCTCCAAGATTTCAAAATCACAATCTCAGGCTTAACAGGTTTGACAAAATCTGGCTCAAAGATAGACCTATTCCTCCAATCCCAAAGTTTCCAAATTGCAACCCCAAAAATAATATTCCAAGATGAACCCATACTTCTACTTAGATTACCCGCTAAATTCATAGCTAGCCAGTCATTAAGGCCTGCAGCAAAGAACTGGCCAATAAATCTCAGATCCAATAACTTCAACCATAGAGATTTTGCATAATGATAATCTCTTAGAATGTGAAGTAAATCTTCCACACCCGATGAGCAAAACCCGCACAATGGAGATGTCGAGGACCAAGTACTTCGCCATTTATTGGTTGGGAACTTATTCAACATAACCCACCACAAAAATACTCTAATGCGTTCAGCTCCCTGCCAGAGCCATACCTGTTTAAATAGTCTACATCTCAAATTCTGTGGGTTTTCTTCAATAAAGATATAAGCACTTTGCATGGAAAAATTCCCATCATTTGCTCCACCCCACACCATAAAGTCATGTCCTAGATCTGGTTTAGGAGGAATAGCTACCATCAACCGCTGAATCACCGAAGGCTGAACTACCTCAACAAGACTCCCCAAATCCCATGCCCCATCCTTCACCCAATCACACACCCTAGACTGGAGTTCCTCCTCCGTAAGACTTCTTCTACATAGGTCCACAATTTTTTCCCCATCCATAAGCCAATTATCCTGGAAAAAACTTATCGTATTCCCACTTCTCACTTGCCACTTTGTCCCCCTATCAACAATATCTTCTTGTGCCGAAATAAACTTCCAAATTCTTGAGTCCCCCTTTTGGTAACTTAGAAGGGACCCACCCTCCCTAAGCATGTATCTATTTTGCAAAACATCCACCCACAATCCTTTTGCCCCGATTGTCAAACTCCACTCTAACTTTGATCCACACGCCTTATTAAATGAAGAGAGTCTTCTAAACCCCAAACCTCTATATTCTTTAGGCCTTGTCAATTCAGTCCAGCTCACAGGATGGTACTTTCTCTGACTTCCTTCATGACCCCAAATGAAATTCCTCTGCAAACGCTCTATTTCTAGACACACCCCCTTTGGCAAACTAGCCACCATCATTGGGTATAAAGGAATAGCACTTAGGACAGATTTAGCAAGTGTGATACGTCCTGTAGTAGATAGGCAGTTCACTTTCCAAGCAGCAAATCTAGAATTCACCCTGTCAATTATGTATCTGAAAGTGTCTCTGTTCCTCCTGTTCTTAGTGAGGGGAAATCCTAGATATCTCCCAATTTCACTAGTGATCTTCATCCTAGACAAATCTCTGATTCTATTTCGAACTTGCCCAGGGACTTTTGGAGAAAAAAAGATGGACGATTTTTGAAGACTAATCTTTCTACCCGACGCCTTAATGAAAGCATTCACACAATCCAACATACCCTCTACTTGAGCAACCGAGGCCACACCGAACAAGAGAATATCATCCGCAAACATCAAGTGGGATATTTTCGGTCCAGTTGTAGAAGTCGGTATTGGTCTCCAAACACCCTCTTCAATCGCATCACAGATTGCATGTGACAATTTATCCATGCACAATACAAATAAAAGAGGTGAGATCGGATCCCCCTGCCTAAGACCTCTCTTAGGAAAGAAAAATTCTGTTTGCTCTCCATTCCATAGAACGTTATAGGAAACCGATGATACACAACTCATGACTAGGTTGATAAAATTCAGATCAAAACCAACCTCCATAAGCACCTGTCTGAGAAAATCCCATCTTACTCGATCATATGCCTTCTCTAGATCAATTTTCATCGTCATTAGCCCTTTTTTACTCTTGTTCTTACTCATAATATGAATAATTTCTTGCCCAATAATAAGATTGTCTTGAATATGCCTCCCTTTTATGAAACTAGCTTGGAATGGGGAAATCACATCTGCCATAACCCCCTTTAGTCTCTGAGTAATAATTTTTGTGATGCTTTTATAATGGACCATGCAAAGAGAAATTGGTCTGAAATGATTAACCATCTCTGGATGGTCCCTTTTAGGGATTAATGAGATGAGCGTTTTATTTGATTCCTCAAGATTGACAGATCCAAGAAAGGCTTGCCTGACGAAGCTACATAATGCAGGGCCTAATTTATTCCACTTACTCTTGTAAAAGAAAGGTGGAAAACCATCAATTCCGGGTGCTTTGAAGCTTCCCATGCAAAATATAGCACTCTTGATTTCCTCATCCACCGGGGGTTTGGAAAGATCAGTCACGAAAGTAGGATCTAAAGGTGGAAACGATGATCTTGTAATAAACTGAACCGAATCATCACTTTCCTCACAGTACAACTGTTTAAAATAATCAACTACCATATTTCGCAATTCTCCTTCATTCTCAGTCCAAATGCCCACATCATTCTTCAGAGAATTAATCCTATTCCTTCTCCTCCTCATTTTTGTTTTCAAGTGATAATATTTCGTATTACGATCACCTTTAGATATCCATTCAGCTCTAGACTTTTGAAACCACTTGATTTCTTCAAGTTTCATAATTCTTTCCAGTTCCTCACTGATCTCCTTTTCCAGATTACAGAGATAGTGCGAGTAAGGATATGCATTAGAGTTTTGGATGCCCTCCAATCTCCTCAAAAGCCTGTTTTTTGACCTCTCCACAAAACCAAAAACTTGTCTATTCCAGACTCTAATATCTTCCTGGAATTTGCTCAGAGAAAGGTTTATATCCCCATTAAAATCCCATTTCTCAGACAACAAACTATCATACAATTCATGGTTAGTCTACATGGCCTCAAAACGAAAGGGACGAACACCAATAGAATTATTACAGACACCTTTCATAAGCAATAAGACAGGATTATGATCTGAAAAATTTGTTCGAGCAAGTACCTTAAGAACACAATCCGAGAAGATGGAGAGAAAAGCATTATTCGCCAGTGCTCTATCTAGCTTCTCGTACAAGCGGGAGTAGTTTGCCATCTTAGGTCCTCGCCAAGTATATTTTGGACCACAGGAACCTAAATCTGATAGGTTACACCCATTAATTCTGTCTCTGAACTTTTGAAGTCTGGAAAAATTGACTGCAGCACCACCAGTACGCTCCCCTAGACTCAAGATATCGTTAAAGTCCCCTACCACCACCCACGGTTCCAAAATTGTTAAGTATAAATTTTCAAGATCTTGCCACAACAACTGCTTACAACTAGGAGACGGAATCACATAAATTGCTGTTACTAGGATTGGATCCGAACCACCAACCGTGCAACGAAGATGGATTAGTTGTCTATCTCGCCGTAGCACCGAAACGTTCAAGTTATTGGAACTCCACGCCGCAATAATTCCTCCTAATCTCCCCCTACTCGGAACAAATGCTAAGCCATCATAGCCCAGTCTCTGAAGGCAGTGAAAGTGAGTCTCTGAATCTCTCTTTGTTTCTGCCAAAATAACCAAACTTGGGGTATATCCATTCCAGACACACTTCAATTGTTGAAATATATTTTTTCCACCTATTCCCCTCACATTCCAATAAAAAACGGAATCCATATACAACCAACCCCAACAATAAACTAACCTGGGCTAAAAAAACAAAGAGGCCCAACCCAACAATCAATATAACTGGGTTTCGGGCACCACAATATCTACCTCCCCCCCTTTTGGCTCATCCACCAACATATCCGGGTCGGGTTCCTCAATATCTGGCCCAGTCCAGAATTTCCCATTCAACCCATCCAAACGGCTATTTTCCCCTGGATCATGAAGCGTAGGGCTGAACTCCTCAATGTCAGAAGCTTCAGCATCCACCTTCCCCTCCAAAACCATGTCTCTCTTTTCCTCAGCCTGCACCGTCACCCTTCTCTCTCCTTCAGGGTTTACACAAAATAAAGCTTTATCCTCTGACCGATAATCCTTTTTCTGCTCCACTTCCCTGGTCCTTTTCTCTTTACGTTGATCTTGTCGGCTTTGACCCTACTCTCCAGTCATCTCATATATACTCTGCTTCTTCTCATGTTTCTTTTTCTCTCCATTTTTCTTCCCCCTTGAGCCACTCACAGGAGCCTTTGTCTAAACATCCTTATTTTCCCCTGCACAAAACTGTATCACAGGTAAAGCTGACTTGTCTGTTTCCTCTGATCCTGCATCATCCTCCTTGGTCAAAATGTCAAATCTGGAGCGCGCTTCATACTGCCGGAATATTCCTTTCCGTTTATCAGTTCCACTTTTGTTTGACCGTCGATGTTTCTGCACCACCTTCCACACATCCATCGACGTCGCACCATCAGTTCCTTCCATCACTTCCCTTGCCTCCCCAGCTACACCTTCTTTCACACTAGCGTCTTCCCCATCCTGCGCCTGACCCCCTGTTTTTTGAGCTTCCTCCCTGTTTTACACTCTATCGGTCCATGACCATACCTTCCACACGAAGTGCAAAGTCCATGGAGACCTTCATATTCCAGAAAGTACTCCTCCCCTTCTAGCGAAAAACCAGACATCAGCTGCTTTTCCAGATCCACTAGAACGCATATCCTCGCATAGTGTCCTCTCAGATGGCCCAATGTATTAATGTCGATCTTTAGTATTTTCCCTATTCTGTTTCCTATCCACGTCAACGCTTCTTTGTCGTAAAATTCTAAAAAGACATTAGGGAGACGAACCCACACTGCAACTTTGTCTATGGAAGCTCTCATCGGGTGGAAGTTCGGCTCCCATGGACGAACTGTCAAGTAGTGATCGAATATAGACCATGGTCCACCGGTTATAGCATTATCATAATCCTCCTTATTTGTGAGTTTGACCACAAAGAAACCATTACCGATATTTATCAGACTCAAGACTCCTCTTTTCGCCCATAGTTTCTGAAGGATCGATAACAGCAACTTGTAGCCGATATTCCTGCCCAACAATTTAACTATTACAGCCTTGTCCCATGCCTTATACAACCTTTTCTTCATTCTTTTTGAGAACGAGAAAGTGGGAAAGTTCCTAGTTGGGTCTTCACTGATGACACACAAAGGCTCGGTATCATCCTTGTCAATAGCACCTATCTCTTTGTCTATGCAAGCCTCCTCATCCACCTCCTCCATACCATCATCAGCTTTATTCTGCATGTCCCCTCTACTAATACCTTGCAGTTTCTCGGCAAAGGTTTGACCATTTTGCCAATGAGAGTTCCCCGTCGCTCCCAACTTTGGCTACTCATTGTTAACAATTACACCATCACCATTCTTAATCTTCTTTGCACTTCGCCTTAGCAGGTCCTCTTCTTCTTGTGATCGATTCAGTTGAGCCAAAAGTTTCTCAGAGATAACTAAAGCCATTAATAGGGATTGTTGTTCTATGTGATATTGAAGAAACTATGAAAAGTGTAGACATTGTAGTCCCTAAGTCCCAAAT
The DNA here is from genome assembly GCA_037074495.1 of Acacia confusa. Taxonomy (NCBI): domain Eukaryota; kingdom Viridiplantae; phylum Streptophyta; class Magnoliopsida; order Fabales; family Fabaceae; genus Acacia; species Acacia confusa. The sequence continues at coordinate 47,782 of CM073512.1, read as the reverse complement.
GTCGTGATGTCTTTTTTAGGCCACCTTTCTTTTGTTCAATTTTTTATGGATTGCACATTATACTATAATACAAGAGGGGCTTGTGATAGGGGCCTTCTCAAAAACCTCAAATTGCTTTTTAGTGGGCCAAAGCCCAGTATTATTGTGATAGTAGAGACTCGAATCGTAGAGGAGTCTAGATTGCAACGTTTAACCTCATTGGGATACAACTTAGTTCGAGTCCTACCAAGTGTGGGAAGATCTGACGGGTTAGTCGTTACCTGGTCTAGCTCTCAAATTTCAGTAAATATTGTTGAAACCAATAGGCAGTTCTTTCATCTTCACTGTCAACTCGACTAGCTACCATCATTCATGTTAACGGTGGTTTGCGCCATTCCACACCCGAACCTCAGAGAGATGCTTTGGCCAAATATCCTACGGTTATTGAAAGTAATTACTAGTCCGTGGAGCATAATGGGGGACTTCAATGATGTTCTCAATGTTAACGAAAGAGTTGGAGGAAGAAGTGGAAACAATTAAAGAATGCAGTGGTTTCATGATTGTTTAAACAATTGTGGACTTGTGGATTTGGGTTCGATTGGACCCACGATGATGTGGAAAAGGCCTCGCATTGCTGGATGCGCACGACTGTATGAACGGCTGGATAGAGTTCTCACTAACAATCGATTCCTTCAGCTCATCCCAGATTCTTATGTAAAGATATTGCCCAGAGGATAACCAGAGCTAATAAGCCTTTCCGTTTTGAAGCTATATGGTTGAATCATGATAATTTTCCTGATTTCCTTAAAAGTAATTGGTCTTATTGTAATGATCTGCTGGGCAATCCAAATAAAGTTAGAGGAAATATCAGAGTCTAGAATAGAAATGTTTATGGTCTAGTAAAGAGGAAGAAGTCGAATCTATTGGCCCACCTCAATGGTATTCAAAATTCTCCGGCTTATCCTCATTCCAGGTTTCTTTGCGATCTAGAAATTAAGTTACAAAGTGAATTGAAAGGGGTTCTTAGAGCTGAAGAAGTGAAGTGGTTTTAGAAATCTAGAACAATGTGGATCTCAGAAAGTGATAGGAACACTCATTACTATCATCTAAAGACTACATTGCGAAGAAGAAAAAATAAGGTGCTAGCTCTTAAGAATGATGATGGTCGATGGTTAGACAAGGAAGAGGATGTAAAAAATTTGGTCCTTTCCTTCTTCAAAACACTCTTCCAGGAAGTGTGTTCAAAGGATGGCATTGCAATCTAAGATGACTTTCCCTAGGATTCAAGTTGATGTTTGCAGGAATCTAGGTGCCATTCCTTCAAATGATAAAATTAAAGCTGCAATCTTCTTAATGGGACCATATAAAGCCCTTGGGGTGGATGGCTTTCCCCCTATTTTCTATCAAGATAACTGGAATACAGTAAGCCCCTTTATTGGCCATTTTGTGAAAGAAGCATTTACTGGATCACTGTCACTTACTGATTGTAACACCCCCAAATTTCTAGTAGTTATAAAATATAAAATTTCCATGATTTCTATAAATAATAACTAAAATTCAAAATACCTAAATTCGGGAAGTATCACCGCCGCACTTGTTGGGACAAGTGCAAAGCTACTAAATACATTAAATAGATCTAAACCTAAACAAAAATGTTTTACGCAAAATAAAATAAAATAATAAAAATACAAGAAATTTAAATAAAACTAAAATCGGACGTCTTCCTCACTTCTCACTGCTAGCCTCAGCCTTTGGCACATGTTTCACTGAAATTCTGCTCCCCCGAAGGATCATCGCAGCCCAAGAATATACACATCAGCAAATGCTGGTAATCCTAATTAAGAAGAGATAATATAAAATAAAATAAAATAATTAATTAATTAATTAATTTTAAAATAAATTTAAATGAAATAAAATAATTATAAAAATTATAATAAGATAATTACAAAATAAAACAAAATAAAAATATCATAATATGTATAATTAAAAGATGTTATTGTTTATAAAATTGTATCAAACATTAATCATTATCTTTTTGGATTTGTTTAGACCCGGGAAACCCTGCCAGTCTATTTAGTGGGAAGAGAACCATGGTAGACCTGAGAAACCCTGCCAATCTACCTTGTGACCCGGGAAACCCTGCCAGTCACAAATCATCAAAATTGGCCATATCATAATTTCTTCCTAGTGTGCACACCTCTTCCCAAAGTTGCTACTAGTGTCCCGGGAAGCCCTGCTAGACACCACTTTGGGAAGAACGGATATATCGGTTCACATCAAAAATTCTCAAAGGCGTAAAGCCTTAAAGGTGTGTTCATCACTTTAGGAGGTACCTTCCCAAAGCTATCCTCCCACAGCTAATAAATTTTAAACTCATAATAAAATTCCTAAATTATTTTGTTTTATTATGTGTAATCAAATATTTATATTAATAATAATAATACTAAAACCCTTAACTCTACAAGGAAGTGTGGATCTTAACTTCCACACTTAAATAACTATAGATTTTGAGAAATGTTAGATTGAACTTATTAATATCTTATACTTATTTAATTGTATTTTATATATTTTTCTATCATTTAAATTTATTATAGGATATAAGGAGAGTTTAACACAAATCTATCAATATCCTATTTTTATTTTGTAGGAGAGATTATGAGATCTCAAAGCTTGGTCAAAAGATCAAATTAAGAAGAGAAAGAAGTGAACCCCACATACATAGGCATATTTCTATCAAAATCTCCAAGCATTTCAGTGAGCAATTGTGTGTGGTCCCCGCAAAAATTCAAAAGCAAAGATGTTGGACCCAAAAACGTGTGGTCCCCACACAAAGTCCTAACCAAAGCAAGCTGAAGGAACAAATTGAAGAAAAGAAAAACATATATGTATTTGAATCAAGAGTGGCATTGAATAATCCATACGTGGGCCCTGCGGGAATTTGAGAATTGGATACATGTTTTCATACTGATTCATTGCGTGCAGACGGAATCAAATATAATGACACATATAAGACAAAACAGCAAATTAATAACACACATGCGGACGGAAATCAAAAGTAAGGAGAGAACAGAATTTCTGCGGCAACAGAACAACAATTTAAATGTACAGTTGATACTAAAACAACGTTCTGTGACGACGCATATGAAAATTTATTTAACAAAAAGGGGCCCTAAGGTATTTACATGTGAAAAGGCAGCATACACAGAAGGATTAATGATTCACGCAGAACGAGGGAAATAGATATGAATACAAGAGATCATCAGATGAGGATTAATTAATACCAGGGCAAAAAGGGAAAGGAGTTTTTGGGATTAGGATTACCTGGTCTCCGTGTTTGCTAAGCTCCTGGAAGAGAAGTTCTGCCGCAAAGAATTTTTCAGAGAGGGAGCTACTGAGCGATTACTAAAGTTAGGCGGCTAAACCTAACTTATAATTAGGCTCTTAGGGTTTAGTTATAAGCTGGGCTTTGTGGGTTGAGCCTTTTTGTTTTTGTTTTTTTTACTATTACAAATCTAATGAAGAAAAATAATAAGTCACTTATTAAATTCTTATTTAAATTTATTAATTTTTTTAAGTAATTAATTAATTTATAATTACTACTATATTGTTACTATAATAAACCAGGTGGGAACACTATATATAACAATCAGTTAATTATATAAAACCAACACCTAGGATTTTAAAGATATATATATAATAAATATTATACTCTTAATTATCGCTTTAATAGTAATTTAGATATAAAACTATAAAATAATTTTCAAATTTCAAAGGAATATAATTAATATCAAACAATTAATAATGACATTTATTTTCCTGCCTTTTATCACTAAATGAAACAAGCTCTCTATAACAGATGATTTACGTTGGTAATACCATAATCTAGTGAAAGCAATCTTTTTTTTTAATTTTTCCAACATTTTTTTCCAAAATTGTTTTATAGTACATTCACACAAATATAAATTTAAAACCTTATGCTTAAATGATCAAAGTGCTACATCCTATTGATTAGATGATGTTTTATTACTATATTATTAATTTTAATTTTAATTTTAATATCTATATTATTACTATTATTATTATTATTATTATTATTATTATTATTAACAATAATAATAATAATAATAATAATAATAATAATAATAATAATAATAATAATAATAATAATCTGGGGTATTACACTGATGTTAATAGAACATTAATAGCCTTAATTCCAAAGATTGACCGTCTTGAATGTGTTACTCACTTTCGGCATATATCTCTTTGTATTGTTCATTACAAGTGCTTGACCAAGATCATTATTGTTAGATTAAGGTAGATAATGGAAGAGATCATCTCTCCCTTTCAAGCAGGTTTTATCAAAGGGAGGCAAATCCAGGATAATATCATCATTGGTCAATAGATTCTCTATATGATGAAGAAGACTAGAAGAAAAAAAAAGGTTTGATGGCTTTAAAAATTGACTTAGACAAAGTATATAATAGAATTAACTGGAATTTCCTCAAACAAGTTCTGCTAGAGGATGGATTCGATGATGGATTTGTTTGATTAATTCTAGATTGTGTGTTGTCTCTTCAATACAATGTTCTTTGGAATGGGGAGAAAACTAATTTCTTTACTCCAAGGAAAGGATTTAGGCAAGGAGACCTTATTTCTCCTTACCGATTTGTCTTATGCATTGACCGCCTTTCTCATATTATCAGTGATGAAGTAAGCAAAGGCCGATGGAAACCCATTCGAACATCTAAGACAGGGCCTCATATCTCTCATCTAATGTTTGCAAATGATCTCTTGCTTTTTGGGGAGGTAACAAGTGATCAAGCATCTTGCATTATGAATTGTCTTAACTGATTTTGTGTTACATCATATGAGAAAATTAGCTTCACAAAGTCTTCCATGTTCTTTGCTAAAAAAGTTCCAGAAAACTTTTATTATGGCACTTTAAACTGCTGATTGCTTACTCTTCTTGCTTATGTTGGGGATTTTGTCAATTCCAAAAGCATATTTACTTTTCAAACATTTTATCCAAAGGGTATCAGGCTTGGTTAGAAGACCCCAACATAGCTTTATTATGAATGATTTGTTTTGGTTTACAAGGTCCTTACATCTAAACCCCCATCCTCTTTTTCTAATTTGATAGTCTCCTAGGCTACGAGGTTTTCTTGTTGTCGATCATGATTCCCGAAAAAATCTATATTTAACTTATCAATTTATTTTTAGAAATCCTTTAGGATGAATAGAGTTTGCACTAAATAAATGGACAAAACCAATTTTATCAGCACAAATTTACCTGCCATACTTGTAATACCCTACTGATATTTTGATAGTTATTAAAGTAACGATGTGTTGCACAATGGGCGAACAAAAATAGTATAAATATATTGATACAATAAAGTCTTGATTACATAATAGGAGTATTCTCAAAGTTTATATTCATTACCAGTACAATTATTACACTACCATTCTTCAATTTTCCCTCATTCTTCCTTTTGGTTCTTCTTCCAGTATTCTCCTCTTTCATCTTGATGAGCTGCACTTCTTCCTTGTGCTCACTTGCCTAATGGTTGGTTGGGAAGGGTGAGACTTAGGGAATCTTAGTAGCAAACAATATTGAACAATGCATGCAAAATAAATCCTAATGCATGATTGCTTGCCATACATAGGCTCATGTTAACATAATCACATTTCTTCATGCTCAATACTTCGTAGAACATACTCATGGCCATAGTAAAAGTAGAAACAGAGCTACAGTCGTTTAAATATGTTACAAATAACCAAACAAACAGAGCAATCATACACATCAATATACAAGAAAACATATTAATACATGCCAGTATGGTAATGTCTTTCCTCAGTTTTCTTGTCTACCAACCATCGATGTCACTTGAAGCATCTTCAATTCTTCCTTTTTCCTTCTTTCTCATGGCCGTAAATGCATAGTCATATTATTAGAGCCATGGAAAAATGAATTCCTAATAGAGTTGTCTTAACTTCACAACTTTTGGCCCTTAAATTTGCATTGAAACTAAAAGCTGTTAGAATTTTCAATTATCTTCGAAAATTCATAACTCATTGCACAAGTATCCAAATGGGATAATTTCAAAACCCATGGACTCATTATTAAGTCTCAGTTCAAGGAAACATTCTTTTAGTAGCCAGTTATATGCATATCAATCCAAGTTATATCAAACATTGATTGTTGTCCAGTTTGATTTTCAGAATCTTAAGTCATTTTCAAAAATTCATATCTCCTTGTACAGAATTCCAAATTTGACAAATAGACCCACCGAGAGAATCACAAAGGTTCATTCTAGAGAGTATCATTGGATATGTAGAGTTTCTCATCATTTGGTGGTGCGGATCGTCCTGGATTTAAGGATGTCATCGAACACTATGTTCTAGGGTTATACTTTAACTATACAACTCGATCCGCCTGAAAAAAGGGAGAACAATATACTCTTGGGTATAACTCAAATACATGATTATAGGTGGATATGCCCAGAGGATTCATAGTCTCTTACAAGGAATTAGTCATTCACAAGACCGGTAGAGCTTAGATAGTTTCTAATTAACTCAAGAGGCTGTGCACACAGCAAGTAATCATGAAGAGTCATGATTTGTTATAGAATTAATATAAAAAGATTCTTAGTTCTATGAATTAGTTACATTTAGTCAACTAAGATAGATGATACTCTATCTTTGCTCTCGGCTAAATGTGAATGATGTTGTGAGGGATGAATGCATGAACAATATTCAAATATGAAATGTAGATCACTTAATCAATTCAATTAGTTTTAGGGCTACAGAGCATTGCTAATGTCTTATGAGGTCATTAAATAAATTGGACCCGTTAAAGGAGTTTAATTGGTCTAAGTTTATTTATGTCAGTGACTAATTGAGCCTAATAGGTCACACACAAAGGTTATTCCTGATTATTTAAAATTAGTAAGCTTGAGCCAATAATTGTTATTAAGATTTACCAATAGTAAATATGTAATTAGGTTGGAGTGGAACTCCAAGCCCAATAATAAGAAATGATGCCATATTTAGGATGCCTAGTGGGAAGTCATTTTCTCCACAAAAAGGCCCAAATATGTTAGAAGACCCAACGGGGTCTTAGGCCAAGTTAAATTTGGAATTCAAATTTGGAATTTAAGTTTGAAATTGGATTTTGAATTAAAGAGGTTAGGTTATAGAAGATAATTCTGGATTATCTGAAGGTTAGAGAAACAATAAATACAGATTAAATTAAAAATGATTTTAAATTTTAGTTTAAGATATAAATGTGATCCATTATCTTAAATTTTTATTCAATCAATCAATCAAGATATGGATCGATGTGATCCATTATCTTAAATGATTGATTAAATCAATCAATCAAGATATAAATATGATTCATCATCTTAATCAATAAATCAATATATGATTATGATCCATCATCTTAAATGATTGATTCAATCAATCAATCAATATGAATTTGATCAATTACCTTAAATGATTTGGATAACAAGCTTGAATTGGGCCTTTCTTGAAAGCACTTAAATTAGGGTTAGACTCTAAAAAAATGCTGATTTTTTAATGCCCCTTTTTCTGTATGTTTTAGAGAAAAACAAGATGCCAATTTGATTGGTGTGTGCCACCAATTCAAGAAAAGGTAAGTTCCAATCTTGCTCCTCGTATCTTTAACCTAATTCCAAGAAACCACCTAAGGAAACCAAACCTCAACCTTGCCTTTGCCTAGCAAGCATCCGAGGAGTGAGGGTTTTAAGAGAAAGAGTTCTCATTGCAATCGAGGATAGCCATGTGAATCAACGTTAAAGGATATCAATAACATTGAAGTCTTCGAGTGATCTAAGGTAATCCTAATCTCTAATAAACATTTTATCAAGTAATTCTAATCTCTAATAGTTGTTTTAACGAGTAATCCTAAAACTCATGATCAACATAAATTGTTATGAGTTCTCATAAGTACCATAAGGAGTTACAGATTAATAAATAATAACTTCATAATGAGTTCAGGTAAATAACTCATGAGGATCATAAGGAGTTATAGATTTCTGCAATGATTAAACAAAAATTTTGTTTTCAACCTCATGAAGCTTTGCATGAAAGTCGTGTAATAGAAAAAAATTTAACAAACAGAGACAAGGTCAAAACTGCATGAGCCCCAGGTCACATAATTTCTCTCTAACTTTTTCTCTCTTTACTTCCTTTTTGATTTTCTTTCTTGAAAACATGAATATCATGTTTGAACTATTTGACCCTTCAATTGTCTTTTAAGAAATCAATTCTCCTAAGGCAAGCTTCATAAAGAAAGTAATTAGGCTTGCACCTTTCATGAAATAAATAAGTGAAGCATGCATATTAAGGTAACAAAATTGTCAATGTTTTGACATATATTAGGGGGATACTGTATTTGTTTCTCATTGTTGCTCGTGTAGTTTTATCAAGATCCCCTCTCACCGTATTTGTTCATCATTGTTGCTGAGGTACTTTCTCTTATGATTAGCAAGAGCTAGAGTGATAGATGAATCAAAGAAATTACATTGAGTCATGGTTGCCTAGAACTTACTCATAGTTTCTTTACTGATGATGCTCTTTTATATATGCATGCTAGTCAAAGTAACTATATCTCTTTGGCTAGTATTCTAAGTTTGCATTGCACAGCTTCTGGTTAGGCCATTAATCTTGATAAATCCACCATTTTCTTCTCTACTAATACCTCAGAAGATGTGAGAAGCATGGTAGGCAATATTCTGAGCATTTCAACGACAAATGATTCAGAAAAATCTTGGTATTCTAAGCATCTAGGGTGAAACCAAACACCAGGCTTTGGCTTATGTCAAAGAGAGAGTTGCAAGTAAAATACAAGGATGAGGCTAGTCTCTCTTACCCTTTACTGGCCAAGAAGTAATGATTAAAGCTATTATCTAGGCAATCCCAATTTATCCTATGAATTGCTTTCAATTACCTCTAAAGACTCGTAAGAAGATAAACAATCTTATAGCTAATTTCTAGTGGGAGGGCAATGCTTATGGGGGTAAAACTCATTGGAAAGCTTGATAATCTTTGACCAAAGGAAAGAGCACTGGTGGTATAGGCTTTTGTGATCTGTCTACCATAAATGATGCACTTCTAGATAAAATGGCTTGGCGATTATTAAAGAACCCGAATGATTTATCAACTAAAGTACTTAAAAGTGTGTATTTCCCTAAATATGAGTTCATTGAAGAGGAAAGAGGCTTTAGAGCTTCGTGGTGTTGGATGGGAGAAATTTCCTTCAAAATATTTTTGGTGGGATGTTAGGAATGGTCATGCAATCATAATATAGGGTGATAACTAAGTCCCGAAGGTTAATTTTCCTGAGAAGCCAAGAAATCCTAATGATTCTTTTATTTTTGAAGGCAAATTCTATAATCTTATAATTAATGGTGAATAGTATCTCACTCCTACCAATCAAAATTTCTTGATGAAATTAAGAATGCTGTATATGAAATTCATATTTCCTCTAATAGGTTGGAAGACAAAGTGTGTGAACTAATGCCAAGGATGGTGTGTATACGATTAAAATGGGATACCATTGAGGGAAAGAGAGGAATTTTGATAGTGTCAATAAAGCGGGGTCCTTTGTTGTTACCCCCACTACGTACTGGATCAATATGGAGGATTAAGAATATTCCATGGGTACAACAATTTATTTGGCGCTTTCTTAACAAAGTTGTTGTTACTAATGAAGCTCTTTTTGTAGGAAAAAAATCCCAAGGACGCCAATGTTGTATGTGCAGAAGGTGAGGAAACCATTAAGCACTTATTCTCCCATTGTCTATAGACTAGGTATGTTTGGTTTGGCTGTGCGTTAAGTGCTAGAATTGATGCATCTAGTTTGTCAAACTTTAATGCTTGGTGGATTTCGATGTCCCCTCTTTGAGTAAGCATGATTTATCTTTAATTTGCTACATTTTGTGGTTTATCTAGAAACAAAGAAATGAATTGGTCTTTAATCATAAAGAACCAAATCTTGTTAACATTATTGAATAAGCCAAGACAAGCAACCTTGAATATTGTGTGAATTGTGATAAACTGTTTATGGGTTTAAGGTGTTAAGGGAATGTATTAACCCTATAATTAAATGAAATCCTCCCTTACTAAGCAGCCTTAAAATTAACTATGATATGGCTTTTTCACCTTCCATGGTAAATGCTACTGTTGGGGGTGATATGTATGGATTATCTTGGCACTTTTAGAGGATGTTATGTGGATAAAGTGAAATATATTTCTGCATTCATGATTGAAGCCCTAGCATTGAAAAAGGCTCTGATACTTGTTGTGGATCTAGGGCATGATAAAAGTAGTCTTTGAAACTGATTGTCTTCCTTTGCTTACTTGTGTCGAAGCCAAATCACCAGATTTGTTTGACTAGAAAAGTAAAAGTATTGTGTAAAATGTTATTTGTCTTTTGTCTTTTAAGGTTAGATTCTCTATGTCCTTTACTCCAATACAAGGTAACCGTGTTGCTGATTATTTACTCATAGCTAATGCATATAAAAGGGTGTGTCATATTGGATGAGTTTTCTAACTAACACCTGCTTTAATGTCACTTCTAAGGCTGATGATTGTTTTACTCCCATTCTGTGAATGCGTTGTGATTAGTTTTTTCACCTTTCTTGTAGTCTTCGTAGGTTTTTATTTTCCAGTCTTGTAATATCCTAGACTTATTTGGATTGAAACTCTTGTCTGTATTAGTTTATGTTTTTTAAGTATTAATGAAAGTACCCTTTGATTTTTTGGTCGAAAAAAAGTACCCTTTGATAAAAAAAAACATAGAGTAAGAGATGAATGTGCCTTGCACTACTATCTCGCATTTATTGAGATTTTATGATTTTTTATGGAGATAAAATCAAGAGGCAGAGATGTACGGTAGTTTTATATGTGTGGCAAATCAGGATTCAGATTTTCTATTTCTCAAGGGAAAATGACTTATTTTGAGTCAACATTGATCCTCAAATTATGTTTTACTCAAAATAATGACGATTTTTTCCTGCCACAATATAAGAAAAGGTGCAATAAGCCCAACCCACAAATTAAAGACTAGGTTAAACATCGAAGTAAATTGATAAATACCATCTATGGTTTTCTTTACCCATTCTGTATGTGTAGGACCTAACATAATTACATAAGTTGTATCTATAATTGAAAGCCAAAGTACAAGTTCCGAGAAATTGCAAGAGATTATGAAAATCACAAAACTTAGCAGCAAAGAAATTACAGAAAATCAAACAAGTGATGACAGTCTTAAAACTGAACCTTCAGGTTCAAAGAAGGTTGAATAAAGCATGCACTACTGAGAATCGAACCGTGAGGTAGCAGAATCAATCATGTGCGCGCTCGCGCATACATACATAGATAGATACATGGTAAAGAAGAAAAGAGATGGGCTTTTATTCACATCACTGGCACCCCAAAACAATTCACTTACATACAACACATTATTTTCACGCTGATGCATGAATATAACAAATGGCTAATAAGAATTGCAGATAAAAATCTCAAAACAGAGAGATCTTGCAGAGTAGAACGAACCAGAGCTTTGTTCATCTTTCACGCACCAGTCACGGCTGAAAACAACTGATAAAACCAACAAAGAGCGTGAAAGTAGAGGGGAGAGAGCATAATTCAGCAGTTCTGCCAAATTACTGTAACTTTCTCATTCTACATTGGAACCTTTGGGCCTCCAACAAATTGGGAAGACAAGAACTGGCCCGAGTCTTTTAACTTGTAGGCACAAACACTGAGCATTATTAATTAATCACTTCTACTTCAACGATGAACAAACTTGTCAGTAAATTGAAAAACAGATGCAATCCCATCATCCCAAGCTTTGACTGGGACTTTAAACATTCCCTTAACACAACAAGTAACATTATTAAATCTATTGGACTTGCTTGCATACTGATCGAGGTTCTGAAATCCGCTTCCAGCCTCAATCTTGACTTATTTATTAATGTGAGTCTTCATCTATCTCTCTCCTTAAGCTTCGCTAACACACCAGAATCTAGACAATTTCGAACTCCTAAAATCCTAATTTGAATTCCATAATTTATGGACTTCTCCACTCAACTAAGAAGCCAAAACGAACTCTAATCCTAAATAAATACGGCTAAGAAAATCTTCTGCTTTCCACACACAACAAAGCCATACGGCCATAGATAACAAATATATATACCAACAACATCGCCACCGCCAACTCCAAAATTATCGATGCTCATCATCTCTCCGGCCTGAACTTCCTGGCCCACTCGACAACGAAGCCAGCAAATTCAGATGTCCTGGAAGGTAATTACCCAGTCTAGCCGCCGACGCCTCGCCCATGGCTTGTTGCTGCTGATGATGGTGGACGAATAATGAAGCATGCTGCTGTTGCGACACCGACACACCCGCCGGCTGCACCACCATCTCAGGCGGAGGAGCGGCCGCAGCTGCAGCAAAGCTCCATACCTGGCCGAAGTCAGGCCTCGCCGGAAGTGCCCACAACCCAGATGGTGCCGTCGGCCCTACTATCGAACCAACAGTGGGCCCCACGGAGACGCCGTCATCCTTAGCAGCGTCATCATCAGCGGTCCGTATGCGCTTTCCGAGTATGAAGGGCGTCGGACCCAGCAGGGCGGGCTTATGGTCAAGGGAAGTAGAAGTAGTAGAAGACAACGTCAGCGAGTTCAAACCTCCTCCGCTACCGCCTCCGCGTACGGAGACCGAAACGGTGGAGAAGCTCGCAGGAGTAGTGCCGGTGCCGGTGGCGGCTATGATGGAGGGTTCGGCCTGGCGGAGGAGCCACTCGATAGTTTGACCGTCCGATTTGTGTCCCAACTCACGCGTGAGCTGGAAGACACGTGCGGCGCATATGATCGGCATGCGAATACGGCGACCTCGGCCGTCGACCTTGCTATGACGATCCTTAGACGGCGGCTTCTTGACGGCGAGAGCACCGTTCCCGGAAGATGACTGCTGCTGCTGCCTCTGCGGGTCAATGATTGCGCCGTTACCGTTGGCGGTAGTTCCGTCAGAGTTAGACATGGGTCTTGCTTTCACACTTGACTGCCAACAACGCAACTAAAACCCCAAGATAAGACACAGACAGAGAATGATTGGAGGTTGTGAGAATGGGGTGGGAGATGTGCGATGATGAGAGAGATTGGAGAGGGAAGGAAGAGAGGAAGAGGGTTTTATTCAATTCAGTGTTGAAGAAAAGTTTGGGAAGAAAATGGAGAAAGGAGGGTTTGTGAGGGATGAGAGGGACGAGAGGGAACAAAGCTCTAATCATTGAGCGGCAGGAGCTGGTGGAGACAGGGTTTGGGCACATGGGCTGTGGGCCCCACTCCTACTCCTCTACTTTCTTTCCTCCCCTCCCTTCTTCCCCACGCGCCTTTCGTCTTTCGTTCTTGCATTATTCTCCCTCCGCATATTTCTTTTATCGCTTTTTTGTCTTCGTGACATTTGATTTAAACATCAAATTTCAAATCTATGCATAGCCCATCGACCTTGCGTACAGTTCGTTTGGGTTAATATAATTTTTTTTAATAAAACAGAAATAGTAGATATCATTGTAATTACAAAACAAACACCACAAAAGTTCAACTTCCTTCATCAAGATCCACCTTGCCATTCTTAATTGGAGATTGATAAAGGATACAATAATGATCATTTAACTAGTGTGACATTTTCACAAGAAAGTCAACATAAGTAAAAAAATCTCTAAAACTATGTAACAAAAAAACTTGTCAATCCCCATGCAAAACTAATATACTATGCTCAATTATATCACTAAAAGGATGGCTACCATCGCATACAAAAATCAATAGCTTATAGACAATTCGTATATGCTACAATGTTCCTGTAGCCCCTGGACCTGTATAAGCTTAAACCCTTTTTAATCCCTCAAGACTTGATCTATTAAATTTGATATCTTAAATATGTCCTTACTTTGATATTGCTTTCTCTCAAGATTCTAATGATAAATTTTAGTTCATCAGTTTATTTCTTTTAAAATATTAGTCCCTGTAATTTAATAAAAATATAGACTATTTTACCTTTTGAGATATCAAAACCCTTAATTTGAAATTTGAGGTATCAAAACTAAAATGAGAGTAATTTGATAAATTAAAAATTTTATTAACTTTTTAAAATTAATTTATTAGTTTTAAATGAAGTATAAGTCTTATGTGTTATGCTAATTTTTAAAATGAATCAAATTATTCCCAATTTATCAATAATGTAATAGATTTTTGTACTATTCCTAAATTCAACCTTACATTTTATTGGGTTAAGATGAACATTTCTTCTCGAAAGTTTTCACTCTGAGGCACTAGGCATCTAAAAAAAATTTTGGGTTGTATGTTGCCTTGAATGTTTTTTAAATCTTAGCAATGTCACTTTATTTATTATTCATATTAAATTTGATCGTTAGTTAGACAAATATACTAAGTAGATAGGTCCTTGTGACATCACCTCATTTGAGTTAAGGTGAAAATTTACCCCGGAAATTTTTAGTCTTGAGTGTCCTAATTTTTTTTTGGGAGTTAAATGATATTTTATAAGCTTTCAAATCGTATCGAATACAGTTGACAATTAAATGAATTTGTATGACTATATAAACTTCCACGTGACACCAAGTCATTACCAAAACTTATGCCATTAAAGCTATAAATATTACATTAAAGCACTTAACAGATTGTAAGTCTGATTTATTATCAATAAGAACCTCACCCCCATTTCTCTCACCAAAAAACAACTATTCTTACATATTTGTTAGTTGGGTTAAGTAGTAAATTTGCCCCGGAAGTATATGCTTGAAAGCATTGTTGCCCTGGAAGTTTTTTTAGGCTCAATTTCGTCCTATATGTTTAAAAGTGGAGCAATGTTGCTCATTTATGTTAAAAAACTAACGTTGACCTTTAACTTTTTAATGGAAAAGGGCAACATTGCTCCACTTTTAGAGTTCTAAGGCGAAATTGAGCTTGAAAAAAAACTTCTAGGGCAACATTGCTCCTCCATATATACTTCCGGGGTGGATTTGCTACTTAACCCTTGTTAGTTTGGTCACTTTATAAATAAGAAAACATTTAAAGAAATGCATCCCCCCAAGTAAATGAGCAATGCAACCACCCAAAAAAGCAAAAATGCTAAGTTTTACCATTATTTACAAAGTGATCAAACAAACAAATTTGTTAAAAGAGTTGTTCTTTTGTGGGAAAAATCGTGTTGGGATTATTATTATTATTTTTTTGGTGGACAGAAGATTATATCGATAACAGTCACATAAGTGACGGTTACAAAGAAGAGAAAACAACAGTCTGAGTAACAAACAACAAGACGTGATAGAAAACAAACAGATACAACAAGAAACAATTAAAGAAGAAAAAAAAAACAAAATGTAAACTAGAATAAACAAACTAGCCACCATCCAATGAATGACTGGTATGTGAATAATTATCAACACCACTACTAGTCTTTTGAGCCTCCATAATTATAAGCGACAACAAAGCATGTGTTGGTCGTGAACCCACCCAATAGGGTACACCTCTTTATAAGCATCAATTGCAAGAAGATCCACAACACAGTTTCCCCTCTTGAGGTAAAGGACAAAGAGAACCCAACCTTCAAAGACAAAAGACAAATAACATAATGGAAAATACTTCCACACCTTCAATCGTACAAATTCAATGACTTTGCCTCAACATAGGTAAATAGAGGGAGACAATCAATTTCAAAGACCACTTTATTGGTCTTTATTATGTTCTAGATCCACAGCTAGAAGCAAGACACTTTTCATAGCCAAAACTTCGGTCATAAAAGAAGAAATTAATTTAAATTTATCCACAAATCCCTATCTAAAAAAGTCAACATGATCGTGACAAATTGCCCTAATAGCATCATTTTTCTCATAAGGTGAAAATATTCCATCTCAATTAATTTTAAGGCAATCTAATGCAGGGGGACCATTTAATGCCAGGACTAACACAACCCCTCGACACAAGGATCCTTAAGCCCTATATCATGGTTAGCTCAGAATTCAAAGTTACTTTTCCTAGCCAATTCAATAATAATACTCGGGTTCGGTTGTTTATGGTAAAAATTCATTTCATTTCAAGCTTTCTAAATAAACCATAAAAGCCAGCAAATCAAAGAAAGATCCTGCTTGCTCAGCAAGGGCGTACTTGTTGTCGAAATCTAGCAAGCATTAAAGTTTGAGACTCTAGAGACATCAATTCTAGTACTTAGTGAACAACCAAACTAGATACACCGAGTACAGGGGTAATGGAAAAATACATTCTCAATAGTCTCCTTCACTTATGCACATACTAGACATTGGTTGTTTAGGGGCCTTTTACGTCGATACCATGTGGAATTGGTAGCAATTGCATTACTCAAAAGGTGCAATATAAACTGTTGTACACATGAGATTACTTTGATCTTCCAAATCGAGTTCTAGCATGTAGTGTGGATGATAGTCGATGACCCCACTCTATTTACCTTAACATAATTCAAATCTTTTTAGTAATGGTATCCCAACTTCATTGTATACACTCTATTCTTGGCGTTAATCCATAACAACTTGTCTTCTAGCCCGTTGGTAGGGATATGTATGGATTTTACATATCGCATCTTTGACTTCATAAAACAAATATTAGTTAATAGGCGTAAGATCCCACTGCTTATTAATTATTAGGTCACAGACTCTACCATATGAGATAATCAAATCACCAATATTACTAGGTTTATTTAGGAAGTTAACCTTAGGGACCCATGGGTCATCCAATATTCTGATTGTAGTACCATCACCAATATCCCACCTTAGATCTTTTCTAAGAAAATTTATACCATCCAAAATGTTAGAATAGCACCATGAGGCCTTATAGGCTTTCTCCACACCAATAAAGTCTTGTTTAAGGAAGAACATGCTTTTTAGCACTCTTGCCCATAGATTATTAGACCTCAACAAAAGCCTTCACACCATTTTAGCTAGGAGAGCATCATTTGAAAATGGAAGAAATCACCAAGAGAAGGGTGAATTGGGGATTTTAAAAATTCCTTTGAAAGGTGTCTGAACTATTTTTCAAAAGCTTGAAAAACAAATAACGAAAGAGTAAGAAAAGGAAAGCTGGATACAAAGGATTTATACTGGTTCGGTCTCAAACTTGACCTACGTCTAGTCCCCAGATTTAATTACAACAATGTAAACCACATGCATTCCTATTCACCTAAGACTTGCTCCCCCTTATACTTTGTAATTAAACTACCCAACTCACAGATTCCACAACCTTGAGTTCTCACAAAACAAATAATCAGAAATGATTTTTGAAATCAGACTCTCTTACAGAGCAAATAATCATAAACACTGAAGTTCAAAAATATTTCACATAACAGAGTTTAAAGATCAAAGAGATAATCAGATGTAATTCTGTTGTGTATCTTGCTCTTCATCTTCATGGGTATTTATAGGTTAACCAGTGTTACTAGCCGTTGCATTCTCTTCTCTAACGTTCAGCTATAAATTTGAAAAATGGATGTTGCATATTTTCCTCTGTTCTTTCAATTTTCAGCTGGAATCTTGGAATATGTTGATACAAATATTCTTCCAGGTATTCAATCGTTCCATAACCTTCATTTGACTGTTGGAGGGTGATTTAATTGATCCATAACGGTCTATGTTGAACCATTGGGATAGAGGAGAAGGATCAACCCTGTTCTTGGTTCTTCATTTAATGCACTTATTCCAGATCTGATTCCATCTTGATCTTAGTTGAACTTATCTGAAAATTACTCAAAACTTCATCAAAGATGTTAGAAACAATAGAACCATATGATAAAGCATTTTCAGATTAATCCATAAAGATTTCGCATATTAACACCATCTGGTTTTTCAAAATCACCGATGCAAACTCGAGTTTGTAGTCCTATACTCGAGTTTGAGGTTCATCTAGAAAGCATGAATGTTGAGCAACGGCCTAAACTGGAGTTTATAAATATCAGACTCGAGTTTGGTTCTTACAGAGAAGATTGTCGGGCTCTGGTCTTTGAATGAGATTTTGGACATGTAGCTAAACTCGAGTCAATTAATGACTAACTCGAGTTTGGGGCTATGTCAAGATGATAAGCCTAATTTCAAGAGCTTCCAGACTGGAGTTTAGAAGTACAAACTGGAGTTTCCAAAACAAACATATTGGTGGTCTTTCTGTATGACTCAGACTCGAGTTTACAGATGTAAACTTGAGTTTCAGCAAGAACTGAAACTTTGAAGTCTCTTCTGTTTTTGGGATAAACTGGAGTTTGCAGACAAAGACTGGAGTTTACAAAACTTGTGAAAAATACTGAAGTTTCTGAATTCTTTCTGTATAGTCTAAACTCGAGTCTTAAGGTCTAAACTCGAGTTTATCTTTGTTCAAAACTTTAAGTGCTCTCTGTATCTTCCAAACTTCAAGTTTGTCAGAGTAAACTGGAGTTTGGCTTGTTGAAAAACTTTAGTTGCTTTTCTGTGTCTCTGTAAACTCGAGTTTGCCTACGCAAATTGGAGTTTGGCTTTCTTTGTAAGTTTGAGCAGCTCTCTGTCAAGTGTCAAACTCGAGTTTACATACCTAAACTCGAGTTTGCCTTTGACAGTGAATTTCACAATTTACCAAAAGCAAACTTCATTTTGAGTTTACAATTGTCAGTTATCATCAAAACATATAGAGAACTAACATCATTCATAATAGATAGAGATCTCAAAATCCCATGCCACTAATGGTTTTACTACTACTCATAAACTCCCAAGCTTTATAATGAGTCTTGCCTCCAAAGGCCTTACCATCCCACTAGAAGATTGAGATCGCCTGGATAATAGCTTTAATTATTACTTCCCGACCGACAAAAGATAGTAGAGATTGACTCCATCCTTGAAGTTTACTCGTTGCTTATTCTCTAATATAAGCCAATGCCTGATGCTTAGTTTTCCTTAAAATGCTCGGCATACCAAGATATTTTACCAAGTCCTCTATTGCGGGGATGCCCAACAGGTCACACACCATACTTCTCATGGCAATTAAAGTGTTAGAGGAAAAAATACTAGATTTATCAAGATTAATGACCTGACTTAAAGCTACGCACTACAAATCCAAAATATTAACCAAATAACTACAATTATGATGACTAGCATGCATGTATAAGAGGGTATCATCAACAAAAAAACTGAGTAAGAAATGGTCACCTATTATTCAACTTAATTCCTTTAATCCGCTTGTCATTTTGGCTCTTACTAATCATAACAGAGAGTACCTCGGTGACAATAATGAACATATATAATAAGAGGGGGTCTCCCTAGCGAATACCTTTACTAGGGATAAATGATTTCATATTTTTACCAGATAAACAAATATTTAAGCTAACAGAACGTACACATTTTATAATAAGAGACACCCATTTTGTACAAAAACCAAATCGTAATAGGACATTCTTAAGGAAATCCCACTCGACTCAGTCATACGCCTTACTTATATCCATCTTAAGGAAAAACTCATACTTACCCCTGAATTCTTGCTGCAAACATAATGGTAAAACTCATACGCAATAATGATATTGTCGTGAATACAATAGCCAGGGACAAAAGTACTCTAATTTTGGGAGATACAATCATCATGCAATGGCCGCATCCTATTGGCCATGATTTTTGAAATAATTTTAAAAGAAAAGTTACATATGCTAATAGAGTGAAAATGCAAAACATGTTCTAGTTCATGAATCTTAGGAATAAGTGTGACATTAGTCATATTAATCCCATCTAAAAAGATTGACCTAAAAAAAATTCAAGGACTATAGAACACACAGAATCACCAATTTCAGACCAAGCAAAATGAATAAATTTAACAGAAAAACCATCAAGTCCAAGTGCCTTTGTACTCCTAAGACTAAAAGTTGCAAATTTAATCTGCTTTCTTGAAATAGGTAACATAATACTTTGATTCATTTCTTATGAGATTTTAGGGTCAATATAGCTCAAGACAACATCTATTGAGTGTCAACTAAGGGTAGCAAAAAGATCCTAAAAAAAGATATCGGTGTTCTTAGAAGTAACATCTTTTTTCATAACCAATTGTTAGAGTCATCTTTAATGCATGATATCCTATTCTTTAATCACCTTTTGATAGTTGAGAGATGAAAGAATTGAGACTTTTTATCCCCAGCTTCTAGCACTGGATATGATAACGTTGCCATCAATATTATTCTCATAAGTCAAAAGTTCTCTCAAGTGCCCCTTTAACATTCAATATAGCCCAAGAGTTACTTGAATTCAATTCACTTTGGGTGAGATTAGCCAACCAAGACTTCAATTGGTCAATAAATTTGTCATTATTGGGAAATTCTTTTTTGCTCAAATTAATTAAGTCCTTCCTACATCGCATCAATTTGCCAATATTAACCTCAAGATCCGTCTGATCATAATATGACATTGCCAGCTAGCTTCTTTTGATTACTTCCAAAAAAGTTCCATGAGATGCCCATATTGATTCTAATTTAAAGACCTGAGAATTCTGATGGCTCTTAGCTTGACTTTGAATGAAAGTAAGATGATGATTAGAGCCCACCGATCCACATTAAAAAACTGAAGATTTGGAAATTGCTACCTTAACAAAAAATTTCCAAAGGCTATACTAATGCGTTTAGAATGGTATCCAGGCTCTCTCTTTTATTACACCAAGTGAAACAAGACCCGTCAAAGCTTAGATCCTTAGTCTACCTGAGGATTCTAGAATGGCTCAAAATGTTGCGAGATTCATCCGTCTGGGCCCTGGTCGGCCATAAACACGATTTGTGCTATCTTGAGCTCCAAAAAATGAATGTTTGGCCACCCTCTCAGAGTTGCATGAAAACCTGCATACCCTCCTTATTGTCCATGAGGATCCCAGAATAACCCAAAGTGTTGTGAGATTCATCCCCTTGGTTCCTTGACGGCCGTTTACGCGATTTGTGCTTGTTTGAGCTCAAAGGAATGAATGTTTGGCCAACGTCTCGGATTTGCGTGAAAACCCACATACCCTCCATATTATTCTTCAAGATTCAGGATTGACCCAAAGCGTGGTAAGATTCATCCTTTTGGGCCTCGGACAGCCAATTACGCGATTTGTGCTGACTTTAAGCTCAAAAAAAAAAAGAAAGTTTGGTCATCTTGTTAGATCTGCGTGAAAAGCCACATACTCTCCTTAGTCTACAAGAGGATTGCAGAATGACTAAATGTTGCCAGATTCATCCATGTTGGCTCTGGACGGCCACAAACGCGATTTCAGCCATCTTGAGCTGCTAAATATGAAAGTTTTTTCAAGATCTTGGAGTTGTGTGAAAACCCGCATATCCTCCTTAGTCTCCACGAGGAATCCTAAATGACTCAAAATGTTGCCAGATTCATCCCGTTTTGCCTAGAAGGGCACAAACTCGTTTTGTGCTATCTTGACCTCTAAACAATGGGAGTATGATCAACATCTCGGAGTTGCGTGAAAACACGCATGCCATCCTTATCCTACATGAGGATTTCAGAATGCCTAAAATTTTTCCGTCATTCATCCGTTTTGGCCCTGTACAGACACTCATGAGATTTGTGCTAACTTGAGCACAAAAGAATGAACGTTTGATCAATGTCTCGGATTTGCTTCAAAACCCCCATACCCTCCTTATTGTTCGTCTAGATTCCAAAATGACCCAAAATGTTGCGATATTCATCCCTTTGGATCCTGGACAGCCACTTTAGGTATTTGTGATAACTTGACCTCAGAAGAGTGAATGTTTGGTCAACGTCTTAGATCTGCTTACAAACCTACATACTCTCCTTATTCATCACGATCCAAGAATGACCCAAAATGTTGCGAGATACATCATTTTGGATCTTGGACGACCACTTAAGCGATTTGTGCTAACTTGAGCTCAAAAGAATGAATGTTTGGTCAACGTCTCGGATTTACGTACAAACCCGCATACACTCCATATTGTTCATCAGGACTCAAGAATGACCCGGAGTGTTGCAACATTCATCCCTTTGGATCCTGGATGGCCACCTACGCGATTTGCGCAAGATTGAGCTTAAAAGAATGAATGTTTGGTCAATGTCTCAGATTTGCATGAATACTCGCATACCCTCCTTATTGTTTATCAGGATTCCAGAACGACCCAAAATGTTGCGAGATTCATCTCTTTGGTTCATGGATAGCCACGATTGTGCTAACTTGAGCTCAAAATAATGAAAGTTTGGTCAACGTCTCATAAAAGTCATTTAAAATACCCAAATTCTAATTTGAGTTACTAAACTTGTTGAATCCAAAATGAGGTCATATGACTTAAATCGTGATATTGAAATTTTTTAAATTTACCTTAATAGCACTAAGGTATTACGAAATGAATAAAGAGAAAAATAATATTTAAATCCTTGTAGTTTTAACTTCCTTATAAGTCAATCTCTTATATTCACTACTAGAAAATTCATTTTTTGCGACGGAATTTTTCCGTCGCAAATCAAGCATTTTCCGTCGCAAAATAATTTTGCGGCGGAATTTGCTGCGAAAAAGTGTTCGTCGCAAACAAATCCCTCGCAAATCAGTTTTGCAACGGAAAAAATGAATTTTCCCTCGCAAATTCAAATTTTGCGGCGGAAAAATTTTCCCTTGCAAAATCTCGAATTTTGCGAGGGAAATAAAATTTCCCTCGCAATTTGCGAGGGAAATATTTTCTCTTGCAAAATTTGAATTTGCGAGGGAAATGTGATTTCCCTCGCAAAATGTGAAATTTGCGGCGGAAAAATTTTCTCTCGCAAAATTTCACATTTTGCAAGGGAAAACCTCGCAAATTGGAAAATTTTGCAAGGGAAAAATTCTCCCTTGCAAAATTCCAATTATTTTTAAAAAAATTAAAAAATCTGAAAAAAATAAAAAAAATTCATAAAAAATTAGAAAATAAAATAAATTGTATATCATAAAAATAAAATATAATGTTCCAAAATATTACAAGTCTACATTACAAAAACAAAATATTACAAATATAATGTTTCAAAATAAACTAAAAACACTCTAAACAGCAACAGTTTGGTCATCATCACCACCAGTGTCGTCGTCACCACCAGGAGGTTGCCCCGTACCCTTACAAATTTTATCCAAAAATATTTTGGCTATAATTACAAAGTGATAGATAATATAAGCATTAAATTTTTATGAAATAAATTATTTCTTTTATATTAAAACTAAGTTGATAATTTGACACTTAATACCTACAAAATTCCCAAAGAATAAAATCATGTATTCACTCTTATTAATGATTTGAGGTTTAAGTTTTTTAGGATCTAACAGTTTCATAGTTAAATTATTCCATTAGTAGATTAAAGACACACATCTAAATATATACAAACTAAATAAACTTTTTGTTGTTGGTAATATTATATATCTAGTAACAGTTATACACAAAATGCTATTCTTAAATATATTATTTATAAGTGTATTTAGTTTATGTTTTCTAAATTAAAAAATTAAAACACGAATATACCAATTAACTTATAAATTAAATTAATATACCACATAAAATAAATTTATTGTATAAGTTATTTATTTATTTTTCAAAAAAATTTATATTTAAATTCACATCGTTGTATTTATAATATTCAGTATTTATAATTTATATTTAAACAATGTTAATTACTTGACCAGTATATTATATAGGCTAAATTACATGTTTCTAACAATCTTATTCAGTGCCTCTTGATTTTGAGAGTAATAGGCTAAATATTTGAAATTTGCTACTAAAATATTTATTCTGAATTCAAATATTTGCATGTAACCTACAACAATAATTTAAAAGAAACTATAATATTCACATGTCTCAAAGTTTTAAAAGAACTTTATTTTCAACAAAAAATGTCTCAAGATAATTAAGTATGAAATAACATATGCATTCAAATTTCAACTCAAACCAATTATTATTAGGTAGGTAAAATTTCCATTCAAACCAATTTATTATTAGGAAACTCCAACACTCTCATTTTTTTTTCTCGGTCAACTTCTACCTTCTTTCAAATTCAAATTCAAACCAATTTATACAATAACTACACATATTTTCCTAACAAAAAAAAAAGAATAATCCACAAACAAAGTCCTCTTAAATCAACAACCACTTTAAATATTCCCTATATCACTATATCCTTTAACATTAACAAAGCTATATCATCCAGCCATCCACGCAGACAAAGAACCAATAGGAACCATATCTAAATAAACCACTTTCTTCCCACATACGTACTGTTGGCTTCCAAAAATTTAAAAATAAAAATAAACGGTGTTTGTCTTGAAGGAACACATACCTCTTGAAGGATATCTTGAGGTGGAGAAAGAAGAGAAGGGACGGCTCACAGGTGTGCTTGGACTGGAGCTTGGCCGTGGAGGAAGAAGGCAGATGCAAGGAGCAACACGATGGAAGAATGAAAATCGTGGCCGTGGAGGAAGAAGGAAGACGCAAGGAGCAAGAGAGCAGGAGAGACACGATGGAAGAATGAAAATGAGAAGGGGGTGAGGATTTTAAAAAAACTTTGCGGCGGAACACATATTTCAGCCTCAATTTGAGGCGGAAATTCAAATTCTGCCGCAAATTGCGGTAGAAATCTGAGTTCCGCTGTAAAGTTTTTGCGGCGGAACACTCAAGTTCCACCACAAAACTGTCGGTGGGAAGGCTCCCATCGATAGTTTGCGGCAGAATTCGCATTTTCGCCGCAAATTGCGGCGGAAATGTGATTTCTCTCGCAAAATTTGAAATTTGCGGCGGGAAATTTTCCCTCGTAAAATTTCACATTTTACGAGAGAAAACAATTTTCCCTTGCAAATTGGCAGATTTTGCGAGGGAAAAATTTTCCCTCGCAAAATTTCCAATTATTTTAAAAAAATTTAAAAAATCCGAAAAAATAAAAAAATTCATAAAAAATTTAAAAAATTAGGAAAAAAAATAAATTGTATATCATAAAAATTGGAAATTCACAAAATTTCCAATTCATTTTATGTTTTCCAGTAGTGATTATGATTTGGTGCAACTTAGTCCGTTTTACCCTTATTTATATATTTACATTGCGCTCTAAAATTTATCATTCTAATTTGGAAAAAAAATATTGTTAATATCATAAGCAAAATGGGCCCCTCCCATAATTAACCAATTTTTTTGAATTAACAGAACCTTTACGTTGTCTATGTACTCTAAACATGGGGTTTTTTTAGTTTTGTTTTAGGTTGAAGGTATTGATGATGAACACTTTGAGCAGATGTTCTCATGAATGCATTATATTTAAGATACCAAGAGAGGGCTAGAGATATGCAATGTTACTCTTTTAAATGACATCTTCCATACATACCCAAGATGTCACTGACGTTCTTGGCAGCCTCCTCTCCAGCTTGTTGTAGGATAAAGCAAGTCTTAAAGTGCTGATTTTTCTTCTTCCTTGAGGTTATTGCTCTGTCTTACAGGCTCGGATTGAACGGAAAAGTAGAATCATAGAAGCCCTTGACTGGGACAAGGATGGGTTTCAAAAAGATCCATTTTTGGAGAATAAGACGACTAAATTTTAATTATTTTTTCTACTTAAAGCTGTAAGTAAGGGTGACCAAAGGTATCACAACCTGCCCACCTGCTTGCAACCTATGCTATTTTACCTGTTTTAAACCTATCCATATTGGGCTAGTGTTAGGTAATGGGTCACCCGTACTCGTTTATACTAAACCGACAGTGTACAGGTTAGGTCACAAGGCACCCGTGCCTGCCCGTTACCTGTATATTAATTTTTTTTATTTATAAGAAATTAGAGAAGACACTGAACAGACTAAAGAGTGAAGATGGATGACACATAATCTAAGATAAGTTTGGAGATTCCCTTAGAGTAGAGACTATAGAGTAGATACAGTCCTAAGTCTTGACCTCCCATAGTCCCATTGACCCATTCCCATTTGCCATTTCCCAATTCCTTATAACCAGTTAACCTCCTAACCACTCCAGTAACCCTCCTCGACTTTGCCTCTCGGATTGGGTTTCTGGCTCTCATCTCGCTAGAGTTGTGGTGTAGCTCAGAGTCTCGGACACTCACCATTGTCGCCTTCAACCTTACTGCGAGCTTGCAATGGAGTGACCTCTCATTGTCATGAATTGGACTTGCCACTCTTGTCCTCTCACCCTCAACCTTAATGTGAACCTCGCCATTCTCGAATGCTTGCTAAGCTCAACTTTTATCGCCCTTAACCTCTCCCTCTCGCTTGTGACCTCTCCTTCTCATCGTCGGCCATTCAACTTGTGCTTCTTCTTCTCAAATTTGTTTGATCGCATCTTCAATCTCACCATGTCATCACAAATCATGTCTATAGATCTATTTCCTCCCTCGTCGACTTTTTAAAATCTTGTTGCATTTTTCAGATCTCATTTTGGAGCATAAGGATTTTTCTCTTCTTTATTTTATTATTATTCTTTTTCTTTGTTCATAGTAGACAACAACTAGTGTGAGACTATGAGTGGGAATGATTTTCTTTTTGTTTTTTTTAAAGTGGTCATATCTAAATGATTTCCCTAGAACCTGTTAGAACAACCTATATTTGCTCGTCCTCATTTATCACGGGTTAAATAGTTTAAGCCACATGTATGGCGAGCTCATAGCTCGTGTATTATAAATAGGCGAGATAGGGTTAGGCCATAGGGTAGCCCCGCTCGCCCATTGCTCACCCCTAGCTGTAAGGGAGGGAGAGATGTGAGGTAAGCACAATTATACCTAGAATCTAAGCATGAGATGACAAGTAAAACATGCAAGCATGAAATTTACAGAAAAAACAAAGAAATAAACAAGAAAGACTTTTCTAGGAAAGAAGAGAGAGAATGAAACTTTGGGAGAAATGTGCAATTGAGTTGGAAGTTAAAAGATATGTTGAATTTAAGTTGTCTGGAAGGGGAAGGAGGGAATAGGAGGAGAGAGATAGTGTTTAGAAGTGAGAATCAAACGAAGGATGGTAAGGTAAATTTATCAAATTTTAAGATCCTATTTTAGGTCTTCAAACTTGATTTAGGAATTGTTAAATTTAATAACCCAATTTAAAATTTAGATAATTAAACTATTTTTCTATGGGATTTTCCCAAATAATTATGATAGTTAAAAAAGAGTGATAAATATAGATATTGATATTTATTGGTGCAAAAATAAATAAATAAAATAAATAAACGGAATACAATAATGGCGTTAATATGAACACAACTATTTTCTTCAAAAACAATCACTCGCAAAATTGTTTTTAGCGTTGTTACTACGAGTATTATAGAAACGATATATTTCTTATATTTCATTAGCCATTATCAACTTTTGTTTATTAAATAACCAATCCATACTTCTAAGTGATTCACAAGTTTTGCATAGACATCCTCTGCATTTCATTAACTATTGCAAAATGAAAAATTAGAATTGATCGGATTATTAATTACAATTTTTTTTTTAAAAAAAATTGAATGAATATTTATGTTTCGGGTTCTTTTTCCAAGATGATTTCTTGGAAAAATTACAATCAAGTCTAAACTACCGCCATTGATTAGTTATTAATAGATGTTGTGACAATTATTAATATAGTTAGTTTAGTCTTCAATAACATGTGCGGTGTAAATTAACATGTTAATAAATGTTGCAGAAATTGGTAAGATGGTTAGTTTTGTTATCAAAATCAATAACAAATATGTTGTGCATGTTGATATTAGCTGTTAATAAATATCACGACAATTGCTAATCAAGGTACCTTAACTTGTCGGTGTCTCTACTTGCAATGTTCTTTCTTACTTATTATTAAAGCCAATAAGGTAATTTCACAATTGTATTATATTACCCTCAAGTCTCATGAGAATTGCTACTAATTTTGAGAGCCCTTGTTGTATTAATTTGGCTTTCTTGAGAATTAGGTGTAATTTTCCATGTTTTATATTAAATTTCTTATATTTATTTCGTTAAGTTTTTTTAATCATATATGACTTTGTGTCATATTTTTGAATTATTGTCATTTAAGTATAAACCTATATAGGAAAAAAAAATACAATGTCATGTATTATTGGAGAACTTAATATAATAGATATAAGGAATTTGATGTAAGTATGATCTATCATCAAAATATATTAAAAAATTCTAAAAAATATGGATATAAATATAATCATGAATAAATAATAATTTTATTTTTTAATATTTTATGATATCTAAAGTATATTGATTATTCTAAAAAAGCATAAAAAGTAATTTATTTTCTTATATTGAATTTTATCTATGAGGAATATAATGAGTTATATATTTCTAAACTTTCAATGCAAGGATCAACAATAAGTCAATAGCTCATATATTTTGTAGGTTTAAGTCGCATTGCCATTGAAAACTTTGGGTGATAAATAATTTATAAATATTAGGCAGGGTGGAGGTGGCGTCATGCCGAGTGAAATGGGACGCGCTGAGGGTTTTGTACAGAATAGTTGGAGAGGGAAATTTAAGTCGGGTTGTCAGAGAGGGTCCCATTCGCTTTCCGTACTTTGATAGTGTGGAAGTTTCCGGTAATTCCAGCTAGCGTCTTGTAAGTTTTTTTACTCAATAGTCTTTTGCCACCTTATCTACCCCAAGTTACACCAATTCATACACTGGGCCCCATTGTTAGGATAAGCCCATTTGTTTTTACCTTAAGACCTTAACCCACAACATAGACTTCTTCAAATTCGGCCCAAGGCAATCACTGGTGCATGGGAACTTTGTTACTACTATATATTGCTCAGAATGGACAACAGTACAATGACATGGTACTATTCATACAGTGGAGTCCACCTCCCGAGTTGGTTTCCTACACAGCAAATCTGTTAAGGAGGCAGAGTTAGGAGATTCTAGGCCTCTCATATCTGGATGACTTAAATTTGATTTATTAAAAAATCTATACTTCTAATAAATAAGATTTGCATTGTCCAGATCATATATAACGGCTCAAAATCTTCTAGCTCTCCATGTTTAGTAGATTGTTGAGAAAGGAAACCAGGTCCTTCACTTTAGGGGATAAGACTCATTATTGTTGCTACCGCCACCTTTTTAACCCAAAAGAAATAAAAAAAAAAGCCAGTATGTTAAATTTAATAATAATATGGATCAGAAGTCGGTGAGAATGTTAAATTTTATATATAGTAATTGGTATTTTTATACTAATATGAAATTAATAATTTACTTATGTGTTCAAGCAACTTTTTTGAATCGGTCTTCTCCAACCTTTAAACTGTGCTACTTGCCTAGATTAGTTCAAATACGAGGCAATTTGGCTTTAACCTCCTACCATACATAGTGGTTATTTATCTCATTGGGAATATATATATTGTTTTAGGTAAAACAGAGTGAAGGATATATTTATCTACTGAAATTAGTTGAGCATGTATGGAATTCTCATCACATAAATAAATTATTCTTAAACAAGTCATTGATACCTACACTATCAATTTGGATCCATACCATCGCATATTCCTCCACCAAATTATATTTTATTGCTTCTTTGGTCAACCCTCACCCATCCATCATATATGTTCTTTAGCTATTCCTTCTCCTATTCTTTTTCACCCTATAGTTCCTCAAAAAGTGATATTTTCTTTAGCTTTAACTGGGGGACAGATTGGGCTGTTGGTTTGATTTTGATTGTTTTGCTCAAGGGAAGAGAAGGAGCAGTTTAGTGTATTGTTTGTGAGTAATTCCATCTTTGACATTTGAAATTTTGGTTTTTGTATTCGGTTCTGAATATGTGAACTGGTTCTAGTGGACGAATAGGAACCAATTCTTAACAGATTGGTAGTGTGTTGTCCCTAAATTTTCTGCTTATAATGGAGGAAAGCATGCATCTCGTCACCATGTCCTATGTTGGTGATTTTGTCAGGTTTTAAAATGGTTAGTTGGCTACAGTATTTAAACAGAGACAGAAATACCAAATTTTTATTGAAGCAGTAAGAAATCCAAGTGGAGGGGTCAAGATGAAATTTGGCATGTTATTAGATCTCATGTAGAGGTTCTCACATACCAAAGTTGGCAGGAATCCAAGTAGGAAAAGTTCCCCTGTCGACTACCCAAAATTTAGCTTAGAATCTGAACATCAGAAAATGTGTTGCTGCTATCATTTTCACTTTAGGAATATGGACTTGTGCTCTAATTCTTTTCTTATGTTGGTTCCAATTTAATGTTTTTAGCTAATGTTATGAATTTCCCAAGTTAAATTGAATTATCATAACTTTTACTTCAGACAGCTTAATAGCTAACTTTGATGAATTTTTTCACTAGTGTTAAATTTGGTGAATTTTATAGTTTATTAGGTTAGGTAATAATCAGGATCTCCAGAGTATGCTCAAAAGTTGGTGATATGATAGATGCTTATGATGCTGTTCGTGGTGGGATTTGGTGTTGTTAGTGCCTTCATGTATGAGAATGCTGCTTAGAAATTAGGACACCTATGTAGTTTTGGTTCTTCAGTGACCTTGAACTGATTCCATGAAAATTTGTTCATTGTGTAACTTCACGTAGTTCAGCTTTTGATGAAGTATTTGCACTTGAGATGTTTTTCTTTGAATATTCATGCATTATTTCTGCCTTTTCCCATGTATGGGAGGTGGTTTGCTTGACATCTGATGTTTGGATATTTATTCATAAGAATTCATAGCTTCTCACATGCTTTAGAAAAAATTTGAGTGGTTTGTAATTCCTACCATACTATGAAGTTCTTGCGAAAAGATAAAGCATTACAAGACAAAGGGTTCTGTAGTTTTAATCAGGTTGACAACAAACAGGGTGTAATTTGAACTTTGAAGTTGATTTAGCAAACTAAATTTTTAGGTTGGCAGTTACCTATATAAAACGTTTTGCTCCATGTTAATAAAGGAGATGGAGGCCAAAGCAGCATCTTCATTTCAATATACAGGCGAGATAAGATTTGTGTCATTATTTTCTTTGTTTGGTCATTTAAATGTAATAATCTTAGGGCTAAGGGGACTGGGATTTTGCCACTTGGGTGAATTCAGAGGCACTACAAATTGTGTTAAGTGTGTTAGAAATGCAAAAGTTTTTATAGCTTCCAAGTTATTTCAAAGCTAACAGGATTTGGCAGAGGCAGATTGCATGTTAAGACTAATTGTTGGTCGAGAGGCAGCGAATTCCGTTAGCGTAGAAATGGAACAAAAATTATTGAGTCTGGGTTTATTTGTCAGGGATCCTAATATCACTATGTATTAATTGTTGCGAACAAAAGGCCAATATTACTAGGTGTTTCTCTAAAAAAAAAAAGAAGTAAGAATCAATTTGGATTGAATGATCAATTTTGACTTATTATTATAGTTTATTATTTAGATTTTTATCCCTCAAATTTTTTGTTCCAGATGTTGTATGATCCAACTGTCACAAACTAATTTATCAAAAATCAAGAAATCTTGCCAAGGATTTGGAGTTGCTTATACTATTATTCTCTTTTTCTTAATTTGTAGTGCATCTATTAGTAAGTAACTTGCTTCTGCTAAATTTTAGAAGTATATAGTTGGCAATGAAAACGGTATGGTTGCAATCGGTCAACATAGGCTGGTCCCCATCCTTTTGTGTGTTTGTGTTAGTATTGTTACTGAATGAGTTAGTACTTCTGAAAAAGTGCCTCCAAAAGTTAGTATATTTTTGAAAAAATAGTGAAATACCTGATTTTCATATATAGTTCCTTATATATATTATCAATCTAAAATTAAAAATCCAAATTGCAATGTTAGATAGATGAAAGAATTTTCTTAATCGATCAATATATCAATAAAAAATAGAATGGTTGGTCTGTAGGGTTATAGTAGATTTTTTTAAAATTTTTTTAACTTGCTTAATTTTCTTGGTTCGGATTGTAAGTGTATATCATTCGACAATGCAGGGTTTGAATTAATTGCATGTGAAGAATAAAAGTGACGACCTAGCCGCTAGTGTGATGCTACTTGCTCCTCACATTATCTTTTTAAGTCTGTAGCCACCTTTCTTTGCAGGGAAAATCTCCCAATTATCTAGTTTTGCAAAGTTAGGGAGACCCTTGTTATAGCAAGATAAAAAGAATCAAAATGGGAATTGTGGATGAAGCTCACAACATGAAGATTGTGGGATCAGGTACGCATTACATAGTTTTGGCCTATGAGTTTGGCATTGACTAATCAATGTGGAAACACCTTGTACTCACCTTATTAATAATTTTCGAGTTGTCCTCTATGATAACATGGGAGTCGGCACCACTAACCCTGACCATTTTGATTTTGAACACTACTCAACTCTAGAAGGCTACGCACATGATTTGCTGGCCATTTTGAAGGAGCTACAAATCAATTCCTGCATCTTTGTTGGTCACTCTGTTTCTGCAATGATTGGTCTTATTGCTTCTATTTATTGCTCGAATGTTTTTTTTAAGATCATCATGCTTTTTGCATCCCCTAGTTGATCAAATCTAAATATACCATCTTGCTTATTAACACTTAACTCAACATTTGAATGAAATCACTATTGAGAATTGTGTATTTTTTGTCCGAGCAAGGTATTTGAACGATGCAGATTATTACGGAGGTTTTAAGCAGGAAGCTTTTGACCAATTATTCGATGCAATTAGGTCCAACTACAAAGCATGGTGCTCGGGGTGGGCCCTGTTATGCGTGGGTGGAGACATGGAATCTGTGGTAGTACAAGAGTTTAGTCAAACCTTGTTTAATACAAGGCCCGACATAGCGCTAAGAGTTTTGCATACAA